>CM039128.1:39711457-40379046 GCA_022036555.1 Microstegium vimineum | reverse complement strand
TTTGCTCTGGAGAATGCAACTCCTTCGGAGTTTCTAAAATATAAGCATGCTAGGAGCAGACTGTTTTATCCGATAAGGACCTTCCCAATTAGGAGACCATTTTCTAAACTTAGAACTCTTAGTCCCAATCGGTAAAATCAACTTCCATACTAGATCACCATCGGCAAATTGCTTCACTTTTTACCTTCTTGTCATACCATCTGGCAACCCTTTTCTTATTTTCTTCAATGCTGATCAGAGCCCTCAATCGATGACCCGCTAAGTCTTCCAACTCATCTTCATAAGAGTATCATATTCATCGTGCTGTCAATTGATCCTGAAAAGATAAACGCCTGGAACCAGTTTTAACTTCCCAAGGCAGGACAACATCGTGTCCATAGACCAACTGATACGGCGAAACTTTGGTTGCACCATGACAAGCCATCCGATACGACCATAGGGCTTCATTTAACACTACATGCCACCTTCTAGGGTTCTCTTCAATTTTGCGTTTGATAAGCTTAATGACTCCTTTATTAGTTGCTTCAGCTTGACCGTTAGCTTGAGCATAATAAGGAGAAGAATTCAATACCTTGAACCCCATACTAGCAGCAAATTCATCAAACTCTCCTGATGTGAACATGGTTCCCTGATCGCTAGTAATAGTTTGAGGAATACCGAATCGGTAAACAATATGTTCTTTTACAAAATCTATCATGTTTGCCGATGTTACTTTCTTCAAAGGAATCGCCTCAACCCATTTTGTAAGTATTTCGGTAGCAACGAGCATAAACTTATGCCCCTTACTTGATGGCGGATAAATTTGACCGATGAGATCAATAGCCCATCCTCTAAACGGCCAAGGCTTGATTATAGGATTCATTGCCGATTGTAGGTGCCCTCTAGACATTACCAAACTTCAAACAATCTTGGCACCCTTTAAAATAGTTGAAGCAATCTTCAAGAATTGTCGCCAATAATATCCATTCCGCCTAATCATCCACTTCATTTTGAATGCCGATTGATGTGCTCCACACACGCCCTCATGGATCTCGCCCATCAATTCTTTTGATTCCTCTTTACTAAGGCATCTGAGCAAGACTCCATCAATTGTCCGATAATACAATTCATTATCAAGGAGCACATACTTGGTGGCTTGGAACCTTAGACGCCTTTCAACCTTCTTAGATGGATCTCTTAAGTAATCGACAATGTCCTTTTTCCAGTCATCGGCAACCATTACCGATGTCATGACTTCTTGAATCGGCTGATATCCTGAAGCATTATGTGCTAACCGATTGGCCTCTTCGTTATGCAACCTAGGAATATGCTCAAGGCAGTACTCTTTGAATTCTCTCAATAACCGTAAACACTTCTCATGATGTGCAATTAACACTTCACTTCGGCATTCATATACCCCGGTCAATTGTTTGATCACCAACATAGAATCGCCAAGATTTCAACGGCATCGGCACGCACTTCTCTGAGTAATTCCAACCCTTTTATTAAAGCCTGGTACTCAGCCTGATTGTTTGTTGATGTAGTAACAATCGGCAACGAAATTTCATACTTCCGTCCTAGGGGTGAAATTAAGAGAACACCCATACCTGCTCCTTCTTTACACGTAGATCCATCAAAGAACAAAGTCCAAGGAGCAATCTCTACAGAGCTTACCACATTGCAATGCTGAGTAACAAAATCGGCCATCACTTGTCCTTTAATTTCCTTAGCCGATTCATACCTTAAATCAAATTCTAAAAGTGCCAGAATCATTTGCCGATTCTCCCACTTAATATCGGCATCAACAGCTATACTTAACCACGTCATCTTTGCAGATAATAGTGCATTCAGCCGACAATAAATAATGCCTTAATTTTATGCAAGAGAAATATAAACATAAACACAATTTCTCTATGGCCGAATACTGGTTTCAGATCCACTAACCTTCTGCTCAAATAGTATATTACACGTTCTTTCCCTTCAAATTCTTGAATTAAGGCTGATCCGATAACACCGTCATCGGCAGACAAATACAACCTGAAAGGCTTCCCGTGTTGGGGTGGAACCAAGACTGGAGGATTTACCAAATATTTCTTGATCTCCTCCAAGGCTAACTGCTGTTCATCTTTCCACGTAAACTCTTGATCGACTTTCAGCTTCAACAATGGACTAAAAGATTTAATCTTACCAGATAAGTTGGATATAAATCTTTTAATGAAGTTAATCTTGCCAATCAAGGATTGCAGCTCAGTCTTGTTTGTAGGAGGAACCACCTTATTAATTGCATCATTAGATTTTCTGCCGATCTCGATGCCTCTCTGATGCACCATAAAACCCAGAAATTGACCTGCCGATACACCAAATGCACACTTGTTAGGATTCATCTTCAACCCATGCTCCCTCGTGCACTCCAGGATTTTTTGCAAATCGGCAAGATACTTTTCAAAACTTCTGGATTTAACCACCACATCATCAATATAGATTTTGACTATCGTGCCGATGTACTTATGAAAGATGAAATTCATTGCTCTTTGATAAGTAGCACCGGGTTTTTCAAGCCGAAAGTCATTACGACCCACTCGAACAAACCTACGTGACCTGGACATCTGAAGGCAGTTTTGGATATGTCTTCTTCAGCCATGAATATCTGATTATATCCAGCATTACCATCCATGAAGCTAATGATTTGATGTCCAGCAGCAGCATCAATCAGCAGATCGGCAACAGGCATCGGGTAACCATCCATCGGCGTGGCCTTGTTGAGATTCCTCAAATCAATACAAACACGAAGTTTTCCATTTTTCTTATACACAGGAACCACATTAGAAATCCATTCAGCATATCGCATTGCCGAATAAATCCAGCTTCGATTAACTTTGTAATCTCAGCCTTAATGTCAGGTAGAATGGTAGGATTGCATCGGCACGCAGGTTGCCGATGTGGTTGGAAACCAGACTTAATAGTAACCGATGTTCGACTATCGATCGGTCTAAACCAGACATTTCTGTATAATCCCAAGCAAAACAATCTTTGTATTCTCTTAATAAATCAGTTAACTGTTGTTTACATTGGGAATCTAACTTAGCACTAATAAAAGTAGGCCTATTTTTACTACCATCGCCGATGTCTATCTCGAGTAAATCATCGGCAGATGTGAAGCCATGTCCCAGTTTTCCATCATCAGCGAACCGATCCATTAAAACTCCTCTTCAGGACCGACTGCTTGGATCGGTGTAATGCAGTAATCGGCAACTTTGAGGAACTCCGTGTCCCAAGCTTCACCTGATATGCATCTAGTTTGCTCATAAGTTTCCGATTCTGCCGACGCAACGATCGATAGGGTCTCACTTCGGACGACTTCAATCTTGTCTCCGTCCCACTACACAAGGCTTTGATGCATGGTGGAAGGAATACAACAATTGGCGTGGATCCAATCCCTTCCTAGGAGCAAGTTGTAGGTGCCTTTGCCACTGATTACAAAAAATGTCGTCAGCAAAGTTTTGCTGCCGATGGTTAATTCAACACATACGGCTCCCATAGCTAGCGACACATTGCCTTCAAAATCTTTGAGCTTCATGTCCGTTTTGACTAAGTCTTGGTCGCCTTTTCTAAGCTTTCTGAACACGACATATGGCATTATGTTGATTGACGCCCGACCATCCACCAGCATCTTTGTCACAGGCTGTCCATCCACTTTGCCCTTAACAAACAGAGCCCTTAGATGCTACCTTTCATCATCGGCAGGTTTCTCAAAGACAGCTGCCATCGGATCCAACACTAATTGAGCCATCTCAGCAGTTTCCTCATCATCGCTGACAGGCGCCATTTACTCCATCGGCAATATGATGACCATATTAATTTCTGCCGATGGATCCCTATCCTTGCGCTTTGGCCTCCACCGCTTTTCCCTTGAAGGATCTTCATTGTCATACAAGTCATTTCGGTGTTCGCGCTGAATTCTCCTTTTCTGAGTCTTTGTTAGACCCTTAGGGCACCACTGAGGAAGTTTAGTTTTCCAAACAGGCTGGTGTTGCCTTCCACTGCTTGCATCGGCACTTCTCCCGATGTTTGGATCTCTGGAGAATATTTCTTCATCAGGCACTCTTGCATTGGCCCTCTCCTCAAGCTCCTCTTGATCAACATGCCTGCCAAGCCTACTATGCGTGCTGAGCTTGGCCCTCAGTCGGTCATGTGCCGATTTCTTCTCTCTGAGCAGCCTGGCATACCTGGATGCCCGATTATCAAAACAAGGTTTCTTACCTGACCGATCGGCAGTGTAATATCCATTGCATTCGGGGCAATTATCGACAGTAGGTAGCTTGATGCCTTCTTCCCAATAGTGAATGAAGAAGGGACACTTTCAGTGGTCCTTATGTCGAAGCCATTCTTGGTGTTCTTCTTGTCGATATCGTTCTTTCTACAATTGCCGATACTCTTGCCTTCGCTGCTTATGCGTGATTATAACACCAGGAGCCCTCTTGGCACTGTTATTTTCATCAGCAACTCTCTTGCCCTTTCTGTCATCGGCAAACCTCTTCTCGTCGCGTTCAGCCACTTGATGGCTAGGATCTACCGACGCATTCTTCCTGGCAGCTTCCGATGTCAGCACTTTAGTTTTTCCACTAGTTTCCACCATATTATTTGGAAACAGGTGCTGATCAATCTTCATCGGTTTCTAGACTTTAGAATTTTCAAATTTGATTCGTCCAGATTCAATTTCTGAGTGCAATTGCTGCCTGAATACTTTGCAGTCATTGGTACTGTGCGAAGTTGCATTGTGCCACTTGCAGTACCTGATCTTCCTGAGCTCTTCGGCCGATGGAATTACTTGGTTAGGCGCCAACTTGATTCGCCCTTCTTGAAGTAACAAGTCAAACATCATATCGGCCTTGGTGATGTCAAAGGTGAACCTTTCAGCCTCTTTCTGGCCAAATGGATAAGACACAGGTTTCTTATCCTTCACCCATTCGGCAACACCGATGCTTAGCTCTTCATCTGACCCAGAATCCTCTTCTTGCCCAATGAAGGTCACCTTCTTATTCCAAGTCTTCCTGGGTTCAAAGGTCTTGACATCTTGATCGGCAATCCTTTGCACCAGATGACTTAGGCTTTCAAATTCTTGAGACGCATACTTATCTTTGATGTGCGGCAGTAGTCCCTGGAAAGCCAAATCTGTCAGTTGCCGATCATCAAGTATCAGGCTGTAGCACTTGTTCTTTACATCTCGCAGCCTTTGAACAAAGTTTCCACCGATTCGTCATTGCGTTGCCTCAGCTTAACCAAATTGGTAATCTTCTTCTCATGTATGCCAGCGAAGAAGTATTTATGAAATTGCCTCTCTAGATCGGCCCATGTGATTATAGAGTTTGGAGGCAATGATATAAACCATGTGAATGCCGATCCAGACAATGATGATGAGAACAATGTCACCCTTAGTTCCTCTCTGCTGGCAGCTTCTCCACACTGGATAATGAAGCGATTGATATTCTCCATCGTTGACGTGTCATCTTGGCCAGAGAACTTGGTAAAATCTGGCACCTTATACCGATTTGGAAGAGGAATTAAATCGTATGCTGGAGGATACGGCGTCCAATAAGAATATGTATTAACCTTGGGTTTAATGCTGAATTGTTCTTTCATCACTTCGGCGATCTTATCGGTCCAGTATGCATCCTGCTCTTGCCGACTCATTGGCTGGTTGTTAACTGGTGGAGCCGGCTGATGCGCCCCTTCAGGTCTTGGTAGAAGATGTGAGTAGTTGTCACGGACGCAGCACTAGTCATTTGGACGTTATGTATCGCTGACTTACCGATGGATAATTTTGCACTCACTGGATTAGGTTGAGTCATCATACTCATCGGTTGCTGTACCGATGGTCCACTCTGAGTGTTTGCTGGACCTCCATACTGATACATTAATACGCCAGGCTGTTGAACCGACGACTGACTAGTCCATCCAGGATTATAAATCATCGTCATGTGACTTACCGATGGCTGATAGCTAACTGACACCTGCTGCTCCTGCGCCTTAGAGTAATCAACAAATTGGTTACCTTGATGTGCTAGTACTCTGGCTTGAGGATTTACAACCATAGGTTGACTTCCAGCTGCTATACTGTGTTGCATCGGCACAGAGCTTACCAATGGTGGCATCAGAGGTATTTTAGGAATCATTTGGAAATCTTCTGATGGAACTTGTATAATTGGAGAGGACGTAGAGTAATGCATCATAGGGGCCACCGGCTGTGATTGCATTGCCGATGCCATGGAGCCCTTCCAAGCTGAGCTATCTCCCTACACCAGATTAGAACAAGCGGATGGATTTGAAGGCATATCGTAACCCCACCAGTTGGCGGGAGCTGGTTAACTCTGGATAGCAGGTCCTGAAATTGCCGACGCCACTGGATCTGTGTTAAGCTTGATGATGCTTTCAGGGCTTGGCTTTGGTGGTGTAGCCACATCGGCAGACGGATCCACGGGAGTGGATGATGCCATTGGGGCTGCCGATGGATTTATAGATGCCGATCCAGGTTGATGATACGCTGGACCAACATATTGGGGTGCTTGTCCTTCTTTGAAAGATTGCATAACAACATTGTAGACAGTATTGGACAGCACATTGGAGTGGCTAATTAATGCTTGATTCAAGGCAAAATTAACCATCTCTTATAACTTACCAGGATTGGCATCAAACGTGACATGTCGTGGCAACGACGGATCTTGCTTCTGGATGGCTTCGCCGCTCCTGCTTAGGCTGAAGGACTTCAGATACAATTGCTTGTACTCCTCCATAGCCAGCTCCATAGCCAGCCTCTGATCATCTTTTAGATCGGCCTCGGAGACTTCAATGACGTTCCTTTGGTTAACGTCGGTATGATCACCCATGATAGATGTATAATTTGTATAATCGTGTCCCACCGGGTGTGCCAAAAGAGGTGTTGACACAAAAAGCGTCAGGATCTGCGAACACCTCGGGCTATTACCCGAATTCGATATCCAAAGGTGTGCCAGTCGATTTGACTAGTTAATCGACAAGGACGATAACTAGAACAAGATCCAAACAAGACAACGGCGATACGCCCGGATGTCGAGACTCAGACTTGATCAGGATAACTAGAGCAGAGCTGAACGAGACAACAATGATGCGCCCAGATGTCAAGGCTCAGATTACTCCCACGCGGAACTTGCAAGGTTTTGACGGAGATCGAAGAGATGCAGCCCGTCGAAGCTTGAAGAACTCGTAGATAAACTAAGACTAATGCAAAAAGGATAAATTGCAGTAAAAGTAGAATAAGAGTAAATTGATTTGATTTGATAGGATTGATTCATTTACACGCAGCCCTTGGGCACATATTTATACTCCCGCATGGAGAGTTGTACAAAGACACGACTCGTACCTTTCCTAAACAAAACTCTATTTTAAGGAAATAACTGACCCGCGTAGGAGTCGGACCCAAATAACAATATTATTTTCCTAAACAGATACTTCTATTTTAAAGGAAAACAAACGACTCGTACAAGAGTCAGACTCAAACTACTATAACAATACTGGTATAAAATCACCAGTTTCTTTATGTCTTTCCTTCGATGAAAACTTTCCATCGGCAGACTCCTTCAATCCGCAACTTCCTTCTTTCATCATTGGCAATCCCCTGCTGACATCAACCGTCACGTCACTCTGTGCCCATCAGCATCGTCACTCCACGCCCATCGGCATCGGCAATACCCGATCGGCAACCTTGCAGTTCTGGTGACTTGTCACCAGTTAACCCCTATCGGCAAGAATCGCCCAACTCTCATCGGCAACATCCTTATCGGCAATACCCTTATCGGCAACCACTTCTATTGTCCAGCTTCTAATCTTAACCTGCCGATGCTGATAGAAAATAGCTACCGATCAACGCAAGTCTTAGCTCATTTGACACGTGCCGAAAAACAGTGTCAACACTCAACATCATGAACCTCCTCAAGTATACCACTAGTCAAATTCCACACTCTATAGGCTTTGCTTGTGGTTGAGTAACCAAGTAAGAACCATTCATCACACTTCTTGTCAAACTTTCCAAGTCTTGTGCCTTTCTTCAATATGTAGCATTTGCACCCAAAGACTCTAAAGTATGCAATGTTGGGCTTTCTTGCATTCAAAAGCTCATATGGTGTCTTCTCCATCAATGGGTGACAATACAACCGGTTGCTAGAGTAGCAAGCGGTGTTGATAGCTTCGGCCCAAAAGGATTGACTCACATTGTACTCACTAAGCATAGACCTTGCCATGTCAATCAATGTTCTATTCTTCCTCTCAACAAGGCCATTTGATTGTGGAGTGTACTTGGCCAAGAGCTGATGTTTGATTCCAAGCTCATCGCATAGCTCCTCAACTCTTGTATTCTTGAATTCACTTCCATTGTCAGTTCTTACTTTCTTGATGGTTGTTTCAAACTCATTGTGACATCTCTTGACAAAAGACTTGAATGTGGCAAATGTATCACTCTTGTAATTGAGAAAGAATACCCAAGTATATCTTGTAAGATCATCCACTATGACAAATCCATACTTGTTTCCTCCAATGCTAGTGTATGTTGTTGGTCCAAATAGATCCATGTGCAACAACTCAAATGCTCTACTAGTGCTCATCATGCCCTTCTTTGGATGGGTGTTACCAACTTGTTTGCCGGCTTGACAAGAGCTACAAAGTTTGTCCTTCTCAAAAACAACATCTTTCAAGCCTCTTACTAAGTCATGCTTGATTAATCTATTCAATTGCTTCATCCCGACATGACCAAGCCTTCTATGCCATAACCAACCCATACTTGATTTAGTGAGCAAGCAAGCTGATAATTGAGCTTCACTAGCATTGAAATCAACTAGGTAGAGGTTCTCATATCTAAAAACCTTTGAAGATCAAGTTTGAACCATCTACACTAATGATCTCTACATCATCTATTCCAATTATGCATTTGAATCCAAGATCACACAATTGAGCTACTGATAGCAAATTAAAGTTCAAGCTCTCAACTAGCAAGACATTGGATATGCTCAAGTCATTGGATATTGCAATCTCACCAAGACCCTTGACCTTGCCTTTGCCGTTATCACCAAATGCAATACTATCAATGCCATCATTGGTGTTGGAGTTGATTGATTTGAACATTCTAAAATCTCCGGTCATGTGTTGAGTGCACCCACTATCAAGCACCCAATGCCTTCCTCCGGCTTTGTAATTTACCTACAAAACAAATTAGTTCTTCTTAGGTACCCATACTTGTTTGGGTCCTCCAAAGTTAGTGACCAAGGATTTTGGCACCCAAATAGCCTTCTTCTTTTGGCCAACAATGGATGTGCCAACATACTTATCCATGATACCTTTAGCACTTTTAGTAAGCATATAACATGAATCAAAGTGCATAGAGGTAGCTTTAGCAAACTTGGTTTGGCTCATGTTAAGTTTGCAATATTGGTCAACATGCCCTACTTGCTTGCATTTGGTGCAAAACCAACCATTGCTCCTCACAAAGCTAGGCTTAAGAGTTGCAAAGGCCAACTTGCCCTTCTTGGGGGTGTAGCCCAATCCCTCTTTGTAGTGGGAAAATCTTTGGCTACCCAAGCACTTTAGCAAGCGGACATCTCCACCATATGCCTTACCCAAAGCATGAGTGAGTTCATTAACATCATTTTTCAATTTTTCATTTTCAATCACTAGTGTAGCATCATCCTTTGAGCTATCACTAGTAGATGTGCAAGTGGAGGTGCTACATTGTGTCTCGGTTGTGGCAACAATGATATGAGTGAAAAATGATTCATCTAGAATATCACAAGTTACTCCAATGTTACATGATGCAACAATCTTATCCTTGTTTTGATCAAGGAGAGAGGAGTGAGCCTTTTCAAGCTTATAGTGAGTCCTCTCAAGCTTCTCATGGGCTTCCATTAGCCTCTCATGAGAGCCATTGAGCTCATCAAAGGATTGTTCAAGAGCTTTGAGCTTCTTGTTCAATTCTTTGCACTCCTTTCTCTTTTTCTCAAAGCAATCATAAGTTTACTTCTTCATATCCACTAGTTCCTCCTTGGAGTACTCCTCCTCCTCATCACTACTATCATCATCACTATCACTATCATCATGAGATTGTACCTTTGTTGGCTTAGCCATGAAGCATGATGGAGTGTCGAAGATGGATGGCTTGTTGTTGATAGCAATGCTTGCCATAACCTTCTTCTTGGAATTCTTCCTCTCATCATCACTAGAGTCATCATCAGAAGAGTCACTATCATCCCAAGTCACCACATAGGATTCACCCTTCTTCTTCTTGGTGAAAGATATCTTCTTCTCCTTCTTGTCATTCTTGCTCTTCTTCTCATCATCATCCCTATGATCGGGACAATCCGCAATCATGTGACCGGTGCTCTTGCACTTGTAGCATCTCTTCTCATACTCTTTGCCCTTGAAGTTATCTCTTCTCTTTCTAGCACCATAGCCCTTCTTCTTCATGAACTTGCCAAATTTGCGCACAAAGAGGGCCATCATCTCATCATCATCATCACTTGCATCTTCATCATCACTAGATTCTTGCTTCTTTGCTTTGCCCTTGCTCTTGGATGATGATGCCTTGAATGCTAAGCTCTTCTTCTTTTCTTTTTTTTCTTCCTTGACCTCTTCTTCTTCACTTTCTTCATTATATTGCTCTTCGGTCATGATCTCTCCGAGGACTTCATTGGGAGTGATCTTGTCCAAACCATCTGTACTAATTATTTGTCTCAAAGTCTTGTATTTCTTGTGCAAACAACCAAGAAACCGGTTTGAGAAGTCTTCATTCTTGATCTTCTCACCCAAGCTCTTGAGATCATTGATGATCACTTGGAACCTATGGAACATCTCCGGGATAGACTCATCATCCTTCATCTTGAAGTGAGATAGCTTGTCCTTGAGCATGTATAGCTTGGCATTCTTTACCGTTGAAGTGCCTTCATAAGTATCTTCTAATCTCTTCCACGCTTCACTTGTTTTCTCAAGATCTTTGATTTTTTCAAACACCTTGGAATCAATGCCATTGTAGATAACATTGAGTGTCATGGTGTTGCATTGTCGGTTCTCTTGCTCTCTAGGTGTGGGACTATCCTCATCAAGGATGACATAGTCCTTTTCGATCACGGTCCACACCTTCTCATGAATAGAGCCTAGATGCATCTTCATCTTCCTCTTCCAATAATCAAATGTTGTGTCATCAAACATTGGTGGTTTGCTTCCCACATGGTTGAATGATATTTAAGCCATCACTAACACCGAAGGTTGTTAAGCCTTGATAATAGAGGTGACCACGACTTTGATACCACTTGAAAGGTCCTAGATGGCTAGAGGGGGGTGAATAGCCTAATAAAAATTCTACAAATCACTAGAGCAAACGGTTAGGTAACACTAAAGCGAAGCTTTTTGCTCTAGCTCTACTTGGGGTGCAAAGCCACCTATCCAATGCAATTCTAGTTAGCTAAGTTCCTAACAATCAATAGCAAGAACCTAAGGCACTTAACTTGAGCTAGCAGGAACAACTAACAAGCTAAGCTAACAAGCTAACTATAGAGCTAACTAAGCAAGATATGAACAAGGTAAATACAAGAGAAAAGGTGATTGTTATACCAATGCCTTGAGATGTATGGATGAAAATGTAGAGAACCAATCACAATGAATACCAATGAATAGCCAGGAGACAAGATGACAATCGATTTTTCTCCCAAGGTTCACTTGGCTGCCACCAAGCTAGTCCCCGTTGTGTCGACTACTCAAATGGTGTTTCGGTGGCTAATTGGCAATTCACAAGCCAATCCCACTACCCAGGCACCACAAGAAACTACCCAAATGAGAATAACTCAATGACACGAGCAATCCACTAGAGTTACCCTTTGGCGCTCCACCGAGGTGGGTACAAGCCCTCTCACAATCGATGAAGACGGCCACGAACAATCACCAACACGTGCCGAAGCTTCTCCTCTATCGCCAAGCCGTCTAGGTGTTGGCAAACACCAAGAATAATAAGAAACCACGTTGCGATGACGATGACCAAGTGCCACTAAGATGCAATGCAATGATCAAAGCACTTGGATCACTCAAACTCTCACAAGTATGAAACAAGAGTGAAGAGAGTGAGTTGGGGGCTATCTCAAGGAAGCACAATGAGTGAGAATGAATGAGAGGTGCAAGAGAGAGCCCTAGGAGCCGGTCAAAACATATTTATAGTCATCCACCAAAGACTAGCCGTTTTGCTCCTCTTTCTCAGTTGTCTGCGTTGGTCCGGACGCAAGATGCATGGGGGGTCCGGACCATCGTGTCTGCGTCCGGACCCTCCTCCAGTTTTGAATCTGCCAATTGGCGCCTTCTCTGTGCTGACGTGCCTCCTCCGGACGCACGCAACAGTGGCGTCCGGACTCGCTTTCTTCTGCGTCCGGACCCTACGCAGAGAGGGTGCAGAGAGCTCCAAATGCCCGAACCCGTGACCGGAGTCCTGCGTCCGGACCCTCTGCAGAGAGCATCCAAAGAGCTCCTTTCATCCGGACACGCGTCCGAAGTCCGAGTCTGGACCCCAAACAGCGTCCGGTCCTTCTGCCCAGAGAGCCCGAGGCCTAGGGTATGCCTCCGGTCGCAAGACCAATGGTCCGGACGGCCTTTTGCCTGCGTCCGGACCCTGCGTCCGGAGCCCCTATGAGTGCTAGGCTGAGCTTCTTCTTGTTCTCCAAGTCTTCAAGTGCTAACACCTTGTGATTCAAGCCTTTGTCCACCTATGTTAGCTTTTACAATATATTTCTTGGATTTTAGTTTAGTTCTTTGTGTCACTTAGGTTCATTTTAGATATGCAATGCAAATGACCTAGTGGCACATGATAACCGCAATAGAAATGAGTTTTCCCTTCTTAATAGTACAGCTATCTATCCTAAATGTGATCACACTCTCTATAGTATCTTGATCACTAAACCAAAAATGGCCATATGGATATACCTTTTCCTTGAGCCCATTTTTGTTTTTCTCTTTCTTCTTTTCCTTAGTCCATGAAGCACTTGATTCATCATGATCATCCATCTAGCTCCATGTACCAAGGTGAACCACCCTATCTTGATCATACACTTAGTTTAAGGGTTAGTCCATATGTTTCATCAATTAACCAAAACCAAACAAAGTCTTTCAACAATTTATTTTTAATTTGCGAGACACATCTTTTGATCATAGTTACTCTTTGATTGGATAATAATTGTCAAATAAAAATGAAAGTGCTACAATATCTTTTTTTCAAATATTTTTTGCATCCAAACGAGACCTTGAATAAAGACCCAAAAATAAATAAATTATGGAACATCCTAATTCCCCAAAGTGGCAACTTGAATTAAGCTAGGACTTCGATAGGTTGCTTTTGCTTAATTCCTATATACAAGTGTTACTTTGCAAACTGATTCCTGCTGCCGAGCTAACTAGAAAAAATACTGAGTTGTACTCAGTACAGCATCACAAAAACTATTGAACAATACTGAATTTTTTCAGTACAATACTTTGGTGTAGTATAAAAATTTTACACCTAGTGACTCTCTCAGCCTCCTAGGTGGTTTTTGTTGTGCTTGTATTTTTACGTGCAGTTCTTACCTTTTTTATTTATAAAATCTCACAGTGGGAGTTTCCTCTAATGTATTTTATGCTAAAAAAACAGCATGAATATCCCTTTGCGTAACACATCGACAAAACAATTAGTGATGAACTGATGATAGAAGAAGCAAGGGTAGGATCATGGACGAGAAGTTGGTGGATAATCACACTGAATTGCTCAATGTAATCATAAACAAAATTACTCTGCCTAGTATGAAAAAAATGGCGAAGGAGATGATTATGCTCATCCTTATCAAATCTAAGACAAGCAGCAGATATAAAATCCTTCCCGGCCACATAAGTATAGTCACTGGGAGGGTATGAAGCCACACGGCAGCAGAACCGTACATTGCATTGTAGCAACCTTCACCCATAAGCTAGGATGGCATGGCTTCAGAAAATCACAGAAATCTGCTAGTGGAGGTTTAAGTATAAAGGGTATAAATAGGATTTAGTACTTATTAAGCTAACCCTTGTATACTTGTGTACTGAAATTATTGAGAAAGCGTGTTATAGATCTGTTTTGGCCATTAAATTCGTCGAATAGTTAACTCTTATGCGATATTTTATTCCAAATGCCTGATTTTTTTTTGTATTTTTTTGTGTAATATGTAATTTTGTCATTGATTGATTGACTGTAGAAAAAATTATGAACTATACCATGTGAGTTGTTATTTTTTAATGAGTAAAGTGTACTGGCGGTCCCTAAACTTGCGCTCTCGTGTCATCCCGGTCCCTAAACTCATAAATCGACCATTTAGGTACTTAAACTTGTGCTCATGTGTCATCCCGGTCCCTAAACTCTCAAATCGACCGTGTAGATCCTTAAACTTGTTCATATGTGTCATCCCAGTCCCTAAACTTGTTTGGTTGTGTCATCCCGATTCAAACAGAACCATCTAAAAACTAGATATCAACAAATAATTCATAACTTTTTTATATAACCTCGAATGAAGACAAACTTTATATAAAAATTGTAGCTCTCGACGTGATATACAACTTTTTAGTTAAATTTTTTTCTATTTGAAGTCATTTACGAAAACTTAATTTTAAATTTTAAATTTTAAAATCTATAAACATACACTAATATTTTGGGAGCCTAAACAGTTTTATTTTAAAAACTTTTCAACTACAAAGTTGTAGATCAAGTTGAGAGCTACAATTTTGATATAAAATTTGTCTTTATTCGAGTTCATATGAAAAAGTTATGTATTAGTTTTGATATGTAATTTTTAAACCGTTTTGTGTGGACTAAGATGACACAGCCTGAAAGGATCTAGATGCCCAAGAGGGGGTTGAATTGGTCTTCTTTTAAATTTCTAAAGCAATATTAAAACCTAGTGATGCCAATCAGCCCCCTAGTGCCTACCACAATGTATATCCTAACTAGAAAGTAATAGCAAGTCAATGAAAGGAAAGACAACCTAATCAATTCTAGTAGGAATTGAAAGAAACACAACGGAAAGGTAATGCAAAATGTAAAGAGCTAAGGATAGAGAATTGGTGACACGCGATGTTTTCCCGAGGTATCGAGGTGTCGACACACCCCGTAGTCCTCGTTGGAGCACCTCGCAAGGTATAGCTCCCCCTCTACCCGCGCAAGGGTAGAGTGCTCTCTACGAGCTGATTCTTCGCCACTCCGGCTCGGTGAATCGCCCACAACCGATCACAGAAGCTTGGAGAAGAGCCGCCGACAATCTTCCGACGATCACTTCCTCCGAACACCACCAAACCGTCTAGGTGCTGTCGAACACCAAGAGTAACAAGCACAAGACCTTCACTTGACCAACTCAAGTCTAGGAAGGTGGATGGATGCACACAAGTCACTCCTAATCACTCTAGTGGGGAAGAACAAGATGAATTCTCTCTAATCTCTCCCTCACTAGGCACTTGGCTCTCCAAGAACTCTCTCAAAGGTTCCTCAGCTGAAACAATGGCCAAGAGTGTTCACTTGGATGAGGAGGGCAACGATAAATAGTCCCTACCTCTAAAACTATCCGTTTCTTGCTTTTTCTCTTTTCTGCGAAAGTACCGGACTAGTCCGGAGCCTCACCACCGGACCATTCCTTCTAGTCCGGAGCATGCAGTCTGATTGAAAATCCAAGTCAGACAGGGACCACCGGACTACTTGCAATAGTCCGGTGCCTAGTCCGGAGCCTCTGGTCCGGAGCCTAGGTGCATACTGTAATTGATTTTATCCTCTGCTGAGAACCGTCGGACTAGCCATCGGACAACCCTTCGGACTAGTCCGGAGCCCCTTTTGGGACTCACTGAAGAACACAGTGGCCACCGGACTACTTCCATTAGTCCGGTGCCCTCCAGACAGGTGGTCCGGAGCACTACCTGTGACTCACTCAATAACAGGTGGCCACCAGACTACCTCCAATAGTCCGGTGCCCTCCGGACAGGTGGTCCTGAGCACCTTCCTCAGAGAACTGCCTAAGGCACAGACCACTTGCAATGGTCCGGAGCCTCCTAGGCAAACTGGTCTGAAGCCTTTCTGACCTCCTTCTGCACCTTATCTCACTAAGTCTTTTAAAGAGGTTTGGCTCCTACCATCTCAAGGGCTATTAGTAGGGTCTCTAGGGCTAGTTGTGACATGTGTGCATACACCAACATT
The DNA here is from genome assembly GCA_022036555.1 of Microstegium vimineum. Taxonomy (NCBI): domain Eukaryota; kingdom Viridiplantae; phylum Streptophyta; class Magnoliopsida; order Poales; family Poaceae; genus Microstegium; species Microstegium vimineum. The sequence continues at coordinate 40,362,830 of CM039128.1, read as the reverse complement.
CTCAAACTCTCCTAGGTCAAGCTACTAATCTCATACCCCCCCTTTATAGTACGTTCAAAGGAAAAACAAAGACCTAGTCTATACTTAGTGCCCTTCTCAACCTCATGGCACTAAGAGCTAGCCTAGTCTCCAACTTTTATATCCATCATTTGAAACCGAAACGTTTTCCATCTTGAGGGCATGAATATCATTAAGATCATTCATCTAGCATCACTAATGACCTAACTCAAATAACTTTGCCTCTGCAAAACACACGTTAGTCATAGTGACCTAGCATTGTCGTTAATCGCCTAAACATAAGGGACCATGATTCTTCAATCTCCCCCTTTTAGGCGATTGACGATAATACAAGCTCGAGTAGAGATTATGAGTGAATTTTGATAAGAGAAAACATGACTTGACATGAGATAGGCATGGGTTATTAATAAGAGAGACAAATACATGCCTAAACCATTCAAGCCATGACAAGAACAAAAGATATGAATTGAGCATAGTACTTGATTTCAAAAAGGATATGCTATACCAAAAGATCAGAGATTAGCAAGGAAGCAATAGCACAACCAAGTGACATGATATATATATAAGAGGTCCACACATGTCACATAGCCATCAAGTCTCAATCATCACACACAAAGAGACAAAATGCAAAAATACGGTAAACGTGATGCATGATGCGATAGAGTATTAACACATCAAAAGAACGAATCCTACTAGCTCCCCCTAAAGATAGCCCATCTACTCGACTCTCCCTCTCCCCCTTTGGCGTCTAAGCACCAAAGTCTAAGCGTCTAGAGGCGGAGTGGAAGTAGTCGTGGCACGGTCAAGTCTGCGGAAATCATCAAGACCATCATCTGAGTCCTCCCCCGGAGTCTCGGTAGCTGGAGGTGAAGCGGTCTGGGGGACTGGAGCGGACGTGTCAACCAACTCTGCTGCCGAAGAGTCCGGGACTAGAGCGGGCGCAGGAGTAGGAGTAGGATCCTCTGCCGCTGTAGTGGTCGGTTCCTCTGTAGCTATAGAACCCGGTGGTGCCTTGTGCACTGACTCAGCTGGAGTCTCAACTACTGGTGTCTGCTCAGGCTGTAGAGGACTGAACGTAACTGCGGTGGCATCTGTCACAATAGCATGTGGAGGAGTAGAACCAACTAGAGCCTAACTGTCAAGTGTGGCTTCTGAGAAGCAACTGAAGAACGGTGCTGACATGCGGTCGGTGTCATGAGCTCTTCCGCTATCTCGGCTGCTATCTCCTCACCAGTGGGGGACGGCTGCTCGGTGACATCACTGAACAAAGCGGAGACGTCACGCGCAGTCAATCCTCGAGAAGCGGACATCGGTGTGAAACCAGTAGTAAGCGGAGTGAACTGCTACGTCGGTCCGAGGGTGTCCAATCACTGATTGACCTGTGTCGCCGGAGACTGGAACGGGGTGGTCGATCCGGCACCTTGAGGTCCACTGGACTGTACGGCTGGGGTGGGAGTGATAGACTGTCCGGCTGACACTGGCGGTGCCACTGAAGGGCTACCAGTCTGCTAAGATCCCAAAGCGGGACCAAGAGCTGGAAACAGCGCTGACGGACCAACTGACTGGGACGGCTAAGTCTGGCTCATCATCTGGATCTGTGGAGCACCAGGGAACTCAATTGCAGGCATACCCGTCCACTTCATCATCTGGGCAATGATGGCCATGTTCTGAGCCTGAAACTGCTGAGACTGGATCTGTAGGCGCTGAGACTCAAGCTGCATGCCCAGCATCTGCTGCTGGACCTCCACGTGGCACTGTTGAACTTGTAACTGCAACTCCTCATGACGTTCGTGTGACTGTCTCTGGAGCTCATCTGTCTCTGCTGGACCTGGGTGACTGCAGTCACAAGGGAGCCCTATTGCTCCTGAATCCGATCAAGTAACTTCAACATCAATGTCTCTGAAGTAGAACCAGTGCCAGAACCACCAGCCTCTGCATCGTGAGCCCTTGCGGGCATAGAAGGAATGGGGTGGTAGTCTACGTCGGAGCTATCAGAGGAAGTGTCAACTGTTGTACCTGCTGCCTCCTGAGCAATAAGGTCCTCAAGCTCCTGCTGCTTAATGCCTCGAATCCCCTCATCCTGAGCATCAACATCTGCCATATCAGCCGATGCTGTCTGAAGTCTGACCTGACGAAGTGCCCGATTGCCCAACCGTCTGTCAACTGAGGATATGATCTTGTACTCTGGGAATTCATCCGGTGACTGATCAAGTAAATCACAAATCCCAGGGTTTGATCCCACAAGCCTCTGAGATAGAATCGAACTGATCCAGTGAGCATAAGGCATCTAACGCCTAGCTCTCAAGCCATCTGAGATATAGTCCCCTATCTCTGTCATTATAAAGTCAGCAATGTCAAACGGTGTCTCGGTGACAAGAGCGAGAAGGAGGAACTGCTGGAGGTTTGTCAGACCTCCCTTGAAGCCAGTGCGAGGTAACAGCGTGCGATGAAGTACCTCGTCCAACCGGTGAGCGAGGGGGGTAAGCTCAGCTGGAGTGCGGGGACTGCCTTCCCCAAAGGGCTGCCTGAAGATAGGTGCAATCTTCTGAGATGAAAGAGTGAGACCACCTTGTGCACGGCGTGGCAACTGTAGACCTCTGTAGCAATCATCATGAAGACAGTAATCTGAAACAGAGAGGTGTAGAGTCTCTCTGAGCTGAGTCAAGTGCAGTCTGTGTGGAATGCCTCTGAAGGTATACTGCAGGTACCGGTGAGTAGGCTCAATCTAGACCGAAGCATAGAACTCTCTGACCCAATGCTCAAGAAAGCTGCCTGAACGACCAAGGAGATCGGCGAGTCCCGGAAGATAGGTGAGATGCTGACGAATCTCCTCCCCAGCTATCGCCACTATGTTCTCTAAGGAACAGACTCTGTGTGGGCGTAGCTAGATATTAGCAAGCCTAGCTGTTGTGTAGAAATCCTCCATAAGTGGTGTATGCCAACCAGGTGAAGCTCTAGGGTTACGCTGATCAGTACACCACCTCTCAAGCTCAACAAACCAAAGCTTCCAAACCTGCTTCACTGTAATCCTCCTCAAGTCAAGGTGAACTGGGGGCTCTGGAGCTGGAGTAGGAGGAGCTGCCTGTGGTGGACGATCACCATGCCTCGGCTCCTCGGTGCGAGAAGTAGCATGAGGGTACCGAACACGGGTGGGACGTGAAGAAGTGTCCACTGCTCGAGCCTCATCGGTAGGCGCTGACTGCTCTGCTGGAGAACCAACTATCTCTGTCGCTGACTGAGTAGAAGGAACCCGCGGAGGGACGTCGATATGCACTGAGCCCCGACGACCACCTCGCTTTGCGCAGTCCGCTGCATCTGCCACTGCCTCAGCCTGTTCTGCCTCTGTGAGCTTGCACTTCTTATTTTTAGGCTTCTCAACAACCAGCTTCTTCCCCTTGTCCTTAGGAGGAGGACGAGGAGGAGGAGGGGTATCATCACCACCAGAACCACTGACCACTGGAGCACGACCCATCTCTGACAACTGAGAGAAACACTGACAAGTGCCAAGGTCAACTGTTAGAATCACTGCCAGAAACTAGAATCACTGTCACACTGCCAACTGCAAGTATCAAACACTAAACCACTGACAGAAAGTTGGACTGACCCTTATGAGGCTTTGCCTCAATCCATACTCGCGAGCTTTGCCCCGAGTTTTACTGCCACTGATGCTGCTAGATAGAATAGATAGGATATATAAGCATATATAAAGTCTAGGGACGAGATACCGTATGGAAACAAGCATATAAGATGAGAAATAGAATGAAATACTACCATGGTACCTTAGGTAAGCGAGCGCACTAATCAAAGCAAACCAAACTCCGAATCACACTCCACAAGGGGATTCACCAACTAAGAATTACAATTAGTGACAAGTATAAGTGTTGTGGAATAGAATGGAAGTGGAATTGAATGATCAAGGCATATATGCTAGAGCATGAATTTGATCAAGATCTAGACAAATCGCTAAAGTAATGATCAAGGACATACCCTAGAGGACAGAGAAGCGAAGTCCATGAACGAATTGAATTCGGCAAAGGACGAATGCCGAAGTCTCGAGCCTAGGGTTAGGGAAACCCTAGGGGGTGGTTCCTCTGGCTTGGTGAAATGGTAGGGGGAACCCTTTGCTTGGCAGGGCGGATAAGTGGACCAGGGTAGGTGGAGGTCACCGGCAAGGGGAGTTCTTGGCGGCGAGCTTGGCAACGATGAAGTGGTGGCGGCAATGGCGGCGACGGCACTTCTGTTGAGTGAGGGGGGGGGGGTTCTGCTTGCGGTGGAATGGCAGCGGCGCACCGGCGAGGGACTCACCGGTGGCGAGGGCGCAGGGGAGCTGGTGAATATGCGACGGCGATTGCGGGCGGCGCAGTGGCAGAGAGAGGAGGCGACACGGTGTACGGATGCGGGGAAAGGATAACTGCCAAACAGAAAACCCGCGGGGGATAAACACAAAATTTCGATGCGTCGGACTACCTGCAATGGTCCGACGGGTGGTCCGATGGGTAGTCCGACGGTGCATGACACGGTTTATGCAGGGAGTACCAAAGCTCCGGACACTTGTCCGAAGCTAAGCGTTGGACTATCAAGAGTGGTCCGGAGGTCTTTGACTGAAACAGTTCAAATCTGACCAGACCACCGGACAAATGAAAGTGAGGGTGCCGATGGTCCGAAGGTGCACCAGACAGGTGGTCCGACGCATTGTCCAGAGCCAGACCAAAAACAACAGTGAGTGCCGAGGCTCCGGACTCTGGTCCGGAGGGTGAGCATCGGACTATTACAGGTGGTCCGACGGATGACTTGGAGATGATTTTTTGGGAATAGAGAGTCACCAGGCTCCAGACTCTGGTCCGGAGGTGAGCGTCGGACTATTGAAAGTTGTCCGGAGGGTAGTCCGGAGCTTATTTTGCTTTGAATTTTCCTGTCTTTCTCTCCAAACTTTTCTCTTAGCCAAGTACCAACACAAAAGAGCAGAAAGAACCACTTGTTGGACTTAGCATAAGAACCATCTCTCAAACCCACAAATTAAAAATAGTTTGTCATAGGCTAGACTTAGTTTTCATAAGAAAATAGTGCAATAAAGCTCCAAGGATCACCATAGGGGCACAAGAGGGGTATTAGCTGTAGCTAGAGCTTTGAATGCTCCCCCTAAGCGATGAACCTAGAGGATGATCAAACTTAACCGAAAAGGAAGCAACAAGCAACACACATGAATCTAGGTTGCTTGCAGGTTTAAACCGTGGTAAGGCTTCTTCACACGCTTTGAGAGCAGTTATCCCGACCGCGTTAGCCAAGCCTATGTGCATTACTATAGATTAAACATGATTATATTACACATGAATGCATGGTTCACACAATCTCATTTTTAGTGAAGTTTGAGTGATCAAGCACATTCAACTCGCTTCTCAACCTACAAAAGGTTGTTTCATCGAGTGGTTTAGTGAAGATATCCGCCAATTGATCTTCGCTCTTAACTCCAACTAGTCTGATGTCTTTCCTAGCCACGTGATCTCTAAGAAAGTGATGGCGAATATCAATGTGCTTGGTGCGAGAGTGTTGAACCGGATTATTAGCAAGCTTTACGACGCTTTCATTATCACAAAAAACTGGAACATCTTTTAAAACAACGCCGTAATCAAGAAGTGTTTGGGTCATGTATAAGATTTGTGCACAACTTGCTCCCATGGCAATGTATTCCGCCTCGGCGGTAGATAATGCCACACTGTTTTGCTTCTTGGAGGACCAAGAGACAAGTGATCTTCCTAGCAAATGGCAACCGTCGGAGGTACTCTTCCTATCAACCTTACACCCGACATAATCTGAATCAGAATAGCCACAAAGTAGGAAGGGAGCTCCTTTGGGATACCAAAGGCCAATGCTAGGGGTGTGCCTTATGTACCTAAGGATTCTTTTAACCGCACATAAATGTGACTCCTTAGGGCTTGCTTAAAACCTAGCACACATACACACACTAAACATGATATCCGGCCTAGATGCGGTGAGGTAAAGTAAACTACCGATCATAAAATGATAGAGAGTTTGGTCAATCGGTTTACCTCCCTCATCGAGATCGAGATGCCCATTAGTAGGCATTGGGGTCTTGATTGGCTTGCAATCCTCCATCTTGAATTTCTTGAGTACATCATGAGTGTACTTCTCTTGAGATATGAAGGTGTCCTCCCTCAATTGCTTCAGTTGGAAGCCAAGGAAGAAGGTTAGCTCGCCAATCATTGACATCTCGAACTCCTTGGACATCAATGCACCAAACTCCTTGCAATGGTCTTGGTTTGTTGACCCAAATATAATGTCATCGACATATACTTGGCAAACAAAGATCTCTCCATTAAACTTCTTGGTGAATAGTGTTGTGTCGACGATCCCGATCTTGAAGCCCTTCTTGAGTAGGAAGTCCCTTAGCCTCTCATACCAAGCTCTTGGAGCTTGCTTCAATCCGTAGAGAGCCTTGGACAACCTATAGATATGATTAGGCAAGTTTGGATCTTCAAACCTGGGAGGTTGTGAGACATAGACAAGTTCATTGATGAAACCATTTAAGAAGGCGCTCTTCACATCCATTTGAAAGAGTTTAATTTTGTGATGTGAAGCATACGCCAAAAGGATACGAATGGCTTCAAGTCTTGCAACCGAGGCAAAGGTCTCTCCAAAATCAAGTCCTTCTACTTGAGAGAACCCCTTTGCCACCAACCTTGCCTTGTTCCTCACAACAACGCCTTGATCATCTTGCTTGTTCCTAAACACTCACTTGGTGCCAATGATTCTTGCTCCCTTTGGCCTTTCTTCAAGTGCCCACACTTGGTTCCAGGTGAAGTTGTTGAGTTCTTCATGCATGGCATTCACCCAATCCGGATCCGCAAGTGCGTCCTCAACACTAGTAGGCTCAACAAAAGAAACAAACGAGTGATGTTCAACATAAGATGCAAGTCTAGAACGAGTCATTACTCCCCTTGATGGACTTCCTATGATTTGATCATGGGGGTGTGCTTGAAGGATAGGTGTTGATCTTCTATCATGAACTTGAGGAGGGAGAAGGATCTTGATTATCATCATCTTATACTTCTTCCACCTCTTGCGGGTTGATAGCACCAATTGGCATATTCTTCATTGCTTCCCTCAAGGGTTCATCACCTACATCAATATCCTCAAGCGCTCCTTGGGAGCCATTAGTTTCATCAAATTCCAAATCATAAGTTTCTTCAACTAAGTCAGTGGCTTTGTTAAATACACGGTATGCTTTGGACTTAAGCGAATATCCAACAAGGAAACCAAGGTCACACCGTCGTTGGAATTTACCCAAGTGTTGGCGCTTCTTGTAGATGTATACTTTGCAACCAAACACCCGGAAGAATGAAATATCTGGCTTCTTCCCATTCACAAGCTCATAGGGAGTCTTCTTTAATAGCCTTTGGATGAAGAGACGGTTTGCCGCATAGCAAGCGGTGTTGATGGCCTCCACCCAAAACTTCTCCGGAGTGTTGTACTCATCAAGCATAGACCTTGCTAGAGTTATGAGCGTCTGGTTCTTCCTCTCTACAACACCATTTTATTGTGGAGTATATGTGGCGGATACCTCATGCTTGATCCCCACTTCATCACAATAGTCTTCAATCTTGGTGTTGACAAACTCGATGTCATTGTCACTTCTTATCTTCTTGATCTTCACTTCAAACTCATTTTGTGCCCTTGTTGCAAACGTCTTGAAGATAGCTTGAGTTTCACTCTTGTCTTGAAGAAAGAACACCCAAGTGTACCTAGAGTAGTCATCAACTACCACTAAGAAAAAGAGATTTCCTCCAAGGCTTGCATAGGTGGTAGGTCCAAATAAATCCATGTGGAGTATCTCTAGGACTCTTGAGGTTGACATGAATGCTTTAGAGGGATGGGTGTTGGCAACTTGCTTGCCGGCTTGACATGCACTACACAACTTGTTCTTCTCAAACACCACATCCTTCACACCTCTAACCATCTCCTTCTTGACAAGTTTCTTCAAAGTTGACATACCCACATGAGCTAATCTTCTATGCCAAAGCCAACCCAAAGAACTCTTGGAGAATAGACATGTTTGCAACTCGACTTCATTTGAGGTGAAGTCCACTAAGTAGAGGTTGTTGTGCCGAAATCCTTTGAATATCATTGATGAATCTTCAATCTTGGTCACAATCACCTCGGTTGGAGTGAATAGACAATGGAATCCAAGATCACAAAGTTGACCCACAGAAAGCAAGTTGAAGCTTAGAGATTGAACTAGCAAGACATTTGATATTGATTGATCATTGGAGCTTGCCACTTTGCCAAGACCTTGAACTTTAGCTTTTGAATTGTCCCCAAGGTAATCTTGTCTTGCCCTTCACATTCTTCATCAAGTGTAGTGAACATTTGGGAGTCACCGGTCATATGTTGAGTGCAACCACTATCAATCACCCAATGACTTTCACCGGTCTTGTAGTTCACCTACACACAAGCAACTTGGAGTTAAGCTTGTTGTTTGGGAACCCACTCAAAGCGGGGCCCCATTGCCTTGTGTTGACAAAAAAAGCGTCGGATCTGCGAACACCTCGGGCTTATACCCAAACTCGGTTTCCAAAGGTGTGCCAGTCGATTTGACCAGTTAATCGACAAGGACGATAACGAGAACAAGATTGAACGGGACGACAGCGATACGCCCGACCGTCAAAGCTCAACTTGATCAAAACGCGGAACTTGCGAAGGCGACGGAGGTCGTGTAGATGCAGCCCGTCGAGACGTCGTAAGAACTCGTAGGTAAACTAGAACTAATGCGATAAAAGTAGATGCTGGAAAAGTAGATAAAAGTAATATATTTTGTATTTGATTGATTGATTTTTACATCGCCCCTGGGTACATATTTATACTACGGTAAAAGGAGTTATACATGGACACGACTCATACATAAACAAAACTCCTATTTTTAAGGAAATAAAATGACTCGTGCAAGAGTCGGACTCAAACTAAAACAATAATACTAGCATAAAATGGCTAGTTTCCTTATCCGTTTTCCTTATGATGAAACTTTCCATTGGCAGACTCTTTTCAATCTGCAATCTCCTTCTATTACCATCGGCAACTTCCTGCTGACGTCAACCACATCAACCTGTGTCCATCGGCAATATTCCCGATTGGCAATGTTCTCCTGTTTCATCGGCAACACCCTTCTGATCAGCCAATACCTTCTTTCGTGTCTTCAATCTCCTGTCTCCATCGGCAATCCGATTAGTGGGATTCTGATGCCGATAAGAAAAAAAACAACCATCTTTCTACCGATCGGTGTAACTATCCTTCTACCGATCAGTGTATCTGGTTTATATTGACACGTACAAAAAACGGTGTCAACACCTTGGTAACCATCTCCTTTGCAACCCAAAGAACTCTAGGCTTGTTCTTCATTGGTGGACCAAGGAACATTACTAGTGGTCTACCCTTGTGGTCCTTCTTGATGACATAGTGGGCATCATGAGCAAATGGCCTAGTGTGCTTGGGCAAGGTCTTGGGTAGTTGAGTCTTGCAATCATAAGCGAAATGACACACTTGACCACACTCAAAGCATCTTCTTGGCTTGGGCTTTGAGTACTCTTGATTGTAGCCATTGTACTTGTTCTTGCAATAATTCTTGGCCTCAATATCGACCTTTGCCTTCATGATTTGGTTCTCCTTGAACCCAATGCCGATCTTGTCATTCTTCATGACGGTGCTCATCAAAAGCTCACTTTGAAGGTTGTGACCCTTGGTGAACTTTTCAAAGCCACTTGTAAGATTTGTCTTGTCATTCTTGAGCTTGACGATCTCTTCTCTTAGAGAGGTGATCAAGGTGATAGCATCCTTGTCTTCTTCTTGAGCCGACTTGATGACAATAGGCTTGTTAGATTTGAGAGTGATTAGCTCTTCCTTGAGCTTTGAGTTCTCTTCTCTCATCTTGACATAGTCATCATACTTGTCGGCTTCAACAACCCTCTTGCCCTTGCACTTAGCACTTTGCTAAAGAGCCACATCGTCAATCAAGATATCACAAGAGGTAGCACTATCACACTTAGCACATGGGTTAGTAGCAACATGTGTAGCAATATCTTGATTAAGCAATTCATTTTCTACCACTAGTGTGTCATGTTCTTGCTTCACATTTTGGTAGTCATCTTTTAGCAAGTTATACCTTGTGTGGAGCTCTTGTGTTGACCTCTCAAGCTTATCATGTTTCTCATTAGCTTTCTTAAGAGAGGCTTTGAGCTCCCTAGTGCTAGATGTGAGATAATTAATCTCAAGCTTCAAATCATCATTAGCACTAGTCAAGGTGTCAAGCTTATCATGCAAGTTTCCTTTGATCTCAAGTAGCTTGTCATTTTTACCTTTGTACTTCCTTATGATGCTAGCGTACTTGTTGCAAATTTTAATTAGCTCATCATAGGAAGGTGCTTCTTCATCGTCACTATCATTTCCACTAGAGTCACCACTATCATCATCATCCTCTATTTTTACCTTCTTGTCACCTTTAGCCATGAGGCATAGGTGTGTAGAGGATGAGCCCGATGATGAAGGAAGAGGTGGCGGTGGAAGGGAAGAACCAATCACCAAAGCGGTCACCTTCTCATCTTCACTCTCATCATCGGAGGATGCACTAGTGTCCTCAATGTCGGTGAGCCAATCACCCACAATGTAAGCCTTGCCATCTTTCTTCACCTTGTGAAAGTTGAAGTTCTTCTTCTTTTTCTTGTATGGCTTGTCTTGCTTCTTGTCATCATCACTAGAGTCATCATTGCCACCCTTGTACTTCTTGAACTTGTTCTTGTTCTTGAAGTTCTTGAACTTGTCTTTCTTCTCTTTGGAGCAAGAATGAGCTAGGTGAGATTGCCACAATTGTAGCACTTCATTTGGGAGATTGGCTTCATTGAGGTGTTTGTGAAGAATTTCTTCTTCTTTGAGTCAAAGTTGACTTCATTCTTGTTTAGCCTCTTCAACATCTTGGTGGTCTTCCTCACCATGAGAGCGATGTTGTCTTCATCATCCTCTTCTTCACTTGCGCTCTCAATGACATATTGAATCTTGCACTTCTCCTTGGAGGATGCCTTGAGAGCCAAGTCCTTCTTCTCCTCCTTCTCCTTCTTCTTGGAAGAGGATGGAGAGCTACCATCACCAATCTTCATGTACATTTCATGAGCATTGATCTTGCCCAAGACTTGAGTTGGTGTAGCGGCAGAGAGGTCTCCTTGGTGAAGCACCGTGACGATGTGGCTATACTTCTCAATGGGCAAGACACACAATATCTTGCGTACCACATCGGTCGGCGCCATTTGGTTGAGCCCAAGTCCATTCAACTCCTCTACAAGAATATTAAGACGTGAGTACATCTCATTATCATTCTCATGAGTAAGCATAGTAAAGGAGTTCAACTTAGCCATGACCAAATGGTAGCATTCCTCACGCTCACACTTGGTCCCTTCGTGTAGTGCACAAATGTTTGTCCAAACGTCGTTAGCGGTTTTGCAATTCCGCACACGGTTGAACACATCCTTGCCAATGCCACGGAAAAGAATGTTCTTTGCCTTTGCATTGTTCTTCTCAAAGAAGGGATCCTCGGCAAACACGGTTCCACCTATGGTAGCGGCTTTGTGCAGACCGAGATCCACGGCCTCAAGGTAGGCCTCCATCCGCACTTTCCAATAAGGAAAATCATGCCCATCAAACATAGGTGGCGGTCCATCCCCATGGGACATCTTGCTCTAGGCGGTAAAGCCTAATTTGAGAGCAACCTTGCTCTGATACCAATTGAAAGGATCTAGATGCCCAAGAGGGGGGGTGAATTGGACTTCTTTTAAATTTCTAAAGCAATATTAAAACCTAGTGATGCCAATCACCCCCTAGTGCCTACCGCAATGTGTATCCTAACTAGAAAGAAATAGCAAGCCAATGAAAGGAAAGACAACCTAAGCAATTCTAGTAGGAATTGAAAGAAACACAACGGAAAGGTAATGCAAAATGTAAAGAGCTAAGGATAGAGAATTGGTGACACGCGATGTTTTCCCGAGGTATCGAGGTGTCGACACACCCCCTAGTCCTCGTTGGAGCACCTCGCAAGGTATAGCTCCCCCTCTACCCGCGCAAGGGTAGAATGCTCTCTACGGGCTGATTCTTCGCCACTCCGGCTCAGTGAATCGCCCACAACCGATCACAGAAGCTTGGAGAAGAGCCGCCGACAATCTTCCGGCGATCACTTCCTCCGAACACCACTAAACCATCTAGGTGTTGTTGAACACCAAGAGTAACAAGCACAAGACCTTCACTTGACCAACTCAAGGCTAGGAAGGTGGATGGATGCACACAAGTCACTCCTAATCACTCTAGTGGGGAAGAACAAGATGAATTCTCTCTAATCTCTCCCTCACTAGGCACTTGTCTCTCCAAGAACTCTCTCAAAGGTTCCTCAGCTGAAACAATGGCCAAGAGTGCTCACTTGGACGAGGAGGGCAACTATAAATAGTCCCTACCTCTAAAACTAGTTGTTTCTTGCTTTTTCTCTTTTCTGCGAAAGCACCGGACTAGTCCGGAGCCTCACCACCGGACCATTCCTTCTGGTCCGGAGCATGCAGTCTGATTGAAAATCCAAGTCAAACAGGGACCACCGGACTACTTGCAATAGTTCGGTGCCTAGTCCGGAGCCTCTGGTCCGGAGCCTAGGTGCATACTGTAATGATTTTATCCTCTGCTGAGAACCGTCGAACTAGCCGTCGGACAACCCTTCGGACTAGTCCGGAGCCCCTTTTGGGACTCACTAAAGAACACAGTGGCCAGCGGACTACTTCCATTAGTCCGGTGCCCTCCGGACAGGTGGTCCGGAGCACTGCCTTTGACTCACTCAATAACAGGTGGCCACCAGACTACTTTCAATAGTCCGGTGCCCTCCAGACAGGTGGTCCGGAGCACCTTCCTCAGAGTACTTTCTAAGGCATTACCACCGGACCACTTGCAATGGTCCGGAGCCTCCTAGGAAAACTGGTCCGGAGCCTTTCTGATCTCCTTCTTCACCTTATCTAACTAAGTATTTTAAAGAGGTTTTGCTCCTACCATCTCAAGGGCTATTAGTAGGGTCTCTAGGACTAGTTGTGACATGTGTGCATACATCAACATTCCCAAACTCTCCTAGGTCAAGCTACTAATCTCATATCCCCTTTATAGTACGGTCAAAGGAAAAACAAAGACCTAGTCTATACTTAGTGTCATTCTCAACCTCATGGCACTAAGAGCTAGCCTAGTCTCCAACTTGTATATCCATCCTTTGAAACCGAAATGTTTTCCATCTTGGGGGCATGAATACCGTTAAACCCATTCATCTAGCATCACTAATGACCTAACGCAAATAACTTTGTCTCTGCAAAACACACGTTAGTCATAGTGACCTAGCATTGTCGTTAATTGCCTAAACACAAGGGGCCATGATTCTTCACAGCCGAACAAGTTTAGGGACCAAGATGACACAGATGAACAAGTTTAAGGACTTAAACGGTTGATTTGCAAGTTTAGGGGCCGTGATGACACAACCGAACAACTTTAGGGACCAGAATGACACAGATGAACAAGTTTAAGGACCTAAACGGTTGATTTGAGAGTTTAGGGACCGGAATGACACATGAGCACAAGTTTAAGGACCGTTGATGCACTTTACTCTTTTTTAATTGTATTAGTAGACTATAAGATTTTTGCCTGAAAATTTATATTAGGCACCTGAGGTATAAGCAACGACCATAAATTAAAAGCCGTTTTCATGTACCTTGAGTCACGCTAGAAGATACTGCAATGGAAAGATATGTGATCCTGCACACAATTACGTACAAGATATTAAAAAACGCAGTACAATTTGGACAAAGCATGTGAATTAAGATACCATTTTTCTGGTCATAAACTGTATAGGCTGAGGGCCGAGCTAGAGTACATTAATGCATGCGTGAGAGTTTGCACAAATAAAACAAGTACGGTCACGGTTTCAATTGGTACTTGACGTGACAAATTACACTTACTATTCATCACTCTCGCTCTCAACTCACATAATCGCTGCGTGAAAGAAAAACTCACGTACATCAATACATCATCTAAAGTACGTACTCCCTTTTATCGCATTGCGCATCTTTATCGACTTAATGGAACAGCTTCCATGCCTCGAGTTATCTATAAATACCAGCTCCCTGCCTCCCATATTTTCTCATCGATCAAAGCATCGATCTCACTTACACTTGTACCGTCGTTGAGTTGTGCACGCTCATCCAACAAGACCAACACACACAGCAATCACGAGAACCATGGCACCCAAGCTCCCCGGCGTTCTCCTCGCTGCCTGCGCCGTCCTCCTGGCGCTCGCCACGCCGCTGCTCGCCGGCGACCCCGACATGCTCCAGGACATCTGCGTCGCCGACTACAAATCGCTCGAAGGCCGTGAGTCACCCGTACTCGCTCTAATGCATTACCCATTTCACTTTGTTCATCCTGCATAGATTCCTCCATGTGCATTATATTGGCGCCGTTGAATTACTGATTGGAACGAACGTGTTTGCATTGTAATCAGCGCTGCGGGTGAACGGGTTCCCTTGCAAGCGTGAGGCGAACGTGACGCCAAGCGACTTCTTCTTCGGCGGGCTGGCCAAGGCCGCCGACGTGTACACGGGCAACCCGATGGGGTCGGCGGTGACGGCGGCGGACGTGGCCGTGCTCCCGGGGCTCAACACCCTGGGCGTGTCCATGGCGCGCACGGACTTCGTGCCGTCGGGCGGCGTCAGCCCACCGCACGTGCACCCGCGCGCCACGGAGATCCTCTTCGTCGTGGAGGGCACCCTGGAGGTGGGCTTCGTCACCGCGGCGAACCGGCTCTTCAGCCGCACCGTCGACAAGGGAGAGGTGTTCGTGTTCCCCCGCGGCCTCGTGCACTTCCAGCGGAGCGTCGGGGCGGCGCCCGCCGTGGCCATCTCGGCGTTCAACAGCCAGCTTCCAGGCACGCAGACGGTCGCCGGTGCGCTGTTCGGCGCTGCGCCCACGGTGCCGACGGACGTGCTGGCGCGGGCGTTACAGATCGACGGTGGAGTGATCGAGAACATCAAATCCAAGTTTGCGCCCAAGTAGGGCATACAGTACTACACATGTCTGGAATTGCGAATGCGCAAGTGATCGAAAAGAGTGTACGCGCAGTACTTACTAAATAAAGTCTAAAGTGAACAAGTTAATTCAGCGAGATTAATGTAATGCTTTATTTGGTAATTTTATACTTCAATCCGCACACATGTCTGCTTTACATTTCTTTTTATCATATCATCATGTCTGCTTTACTTACTGCGTGCTCTAGCTAGTGCGTTGTGCGTACCATGTGCTTATACTGTAGTAAAATCCTTTTTATTGCAAACCATGATGGAAAATTACCACTACTACCTCTATCCTAGAAAAATTGCAATCATATAATGCCAACACTTCACATTTAACTAGTTTTCTAATAAATAGTATTTAAATTTGTAACTTTAAATTAATTTATTATAAAAATACATTTCGTAATTAACCTAATGTGTTAACTTGATATATGTAAAAAACATTTATAATTTTATAATCTATAATTGATCAAAATTTAGTATAGAATTGCATTCTCTTCACCGAGGTAGTACTTCCAAGTTGCAAAAAGAAGTCCAATTGCCCTCGCGGCGAGGTTCAGGCCGCCGGCGCCACGCACGTCCCATCCTATGGCTGCCGCCGTCCACATCCGCCCTCTCCACTCGTTCGCCCTCCCTCTCTCCGCAGCGAAGGCCGCGCCCACCTGGCTCCCGCTCCCGGTGAAACCCGGTGCGCGGAGGAGGGGCAGCCGCGTCGCGCTGCTCCTCTGCTCCGCGTCTTCCCCCGCGCCAGCGTCTCCCTCGCCCTCGGGCGGGGACGGCGCCGCGGCGTCGGCAGCGAGAAAGTGGGTGGAGTGGATCCCGCGCGCCGCGGCAGGCGCCGGGTCGGCGACGGGCCCTGAGCAGGTGCTCAGGCTCATCTCCGGCGCCGCGGCCACGCCCATCTGCCAGTTCGTCGACAGCCCGCGCACCTTCCTCCATTCCGTCGACCCGCGCGTCAAGCTGGTACGTAGCGTCCTCGCTTACTCAGCACGCGTACTGGATATAATTACTATCCGGTAGGGGCGGACCGGTGACCGTGTAGGGTGCATGGGTGGTGTTTGTGGGAATGTTGCCCCGAGAGTGAAAGGATAAGTAGAATGTAAATGTGTCAATCTATCTTGCAATGCCGCGTTGTTGTACTGAAGCTACCATTATTGGGATGCAAATCAGTGAATGAATTGAAGAGGGAGAGAGGCAGGCAGGCAGGCAGGCAAATATTCCCATTTCGCTGATTTATTTTTTACGAGCAACTGTGCAATCATGCGTATTCTCTAGCTGACCATGAGTCCTATAACCGTTTATACTACTTTGCTATTTTCATGAAAATAGCTTGTGTTTAATGTGTGATTATATTGATTTATTACCTTGCTTTGAGTAGCAATGCTGGCAGGATCAAGTCAAATTTGTGCTGTAAAATTAGTTGCATCCTTCTAATATATCTCTTGTGATTAACTAACATGAATTCAAACGACACTCCAAAAATAACATAAGCACACATGATTTCTCCAGCTGTTGTGATTTCAGAAACTGTTAAGCTAACAAAAACATTCCACGAAAATGACATTGGGAGATTTATGGGACTCTGAAAGTCTGAAGAGATTGTGCTTTTGATAATTCTTTAGTATTTCTAGAATAGAAAAAAGGCTTATGTGACATCTTAACAAGCAATAGTTCCTTATTGAAAATTATAATGGAGTGTGCTTGATTCCCTGTTGTTATGTTTTGAAAAAAAAAATCATCCTGTTATGTTAATGGATTTTCTAGTGTTGGACCCACGGGGTATGCTAGGTGGTCCATGACACTCCCCGTAGCAGCTCAACACTGACTTATCATAGTTCAAATGAACAAATTTGCAACTACACTCAAAAGTGGGCTGATAACCCAGTGATATAATGCACCTTCACCATCTACTAGTTGGCTGTGTTTTCACTTGCCAAATATAGGCTCTTATCTTTCAAAAGCTGGGCCTCTTTAATCTGACGCCTGACCCTTCTGTTTCTCTCTTCTCTAAATGGTGGTGGACAGCAATCTCATCAGTGCCCAAGGAAGTAAGGGCCTCAACACCTTGATAATCCTGGTTGCCCGGGAAGTTTGGAAACACCGTAACTCATGTGTCTTAAACCTTAAACCCTAAACCATAAGCCCTGCATTCAGGAGGTCCTTAGGGCAGTCTACACTGAAGGTAATCTTTGGTGCAGTGCTGGAGCAAAAAAAACTTCAGGGTCTCTTGGCCAGGCCACTGCCCCTGGATTTTTAGGTGCTGTAGATCTCAGGTCGTTTCTTGGGGTAGTTTCTGTGGCGCTTCGTCTTTATTTTCTTTGGTGTGGGTGTGTGTGTGGTGTTGCTGTTCTGTACTCGAGTAGGGTTTAACCAGACTCGTGTTTTTCTTCTACCTTAATGAAATGGCACGCTACTCTCTTGCGTAGTTCGATAAAACAAAGATATGGTACACCTTGGTCCCTAGCTAAAGGGGGGGGGGGGGGGGCTTAGGTCAGTTCCTTGTGGTTGCATTTTACTTTTTATTTTCTATTGTTATCCCTTTAGTTTTTATTTTCCTATTGTTATCCCTTTATTTTTTATTTTCCTATTTTTTAACCCATTCAGAAATTAACTATAGATAGTATACTTCATCCCAACTATCAACAACATGTTACTAGATCAGTGTTTTTTCTGGAACACGATGGAGAGCTGCGTACCTTTGTATTAAGAGAGATACTAGATCAGTTTTTTATTTTCCTATTTTGTTTATCCCTTTAATTTTTATTTTCCTATTTTGTTTATCCCTTTAATTTTTATTTTCCTATTTTTATCCCATCTATAAATTAACTATAGATAATATACTTCGCCCCAACTAATAACAACACGGTACTAGCTCAATGGGGTGTGACGACTGTGCTGAATAATGTTGTAAGTGTAGGCTATGTTGATTATATTCGGACTTAGCATATCTACAGTAAGCCTATTTAGGCAGTAGCTAATTAGTGGCACGATCTGTGCATGTATTAGCCTTATTGGCTTGATTAGTTTCCTTGTAATAGCTTACTTAAGCATAGCAATACAACCAAAAAACGCTGCCAAGTTTGACAGCACCAAACCAGATCGTGTCCACTGTGTTCACGTGAGTTGTGTGTGTGTGTTCCTGGCCGTGAACCTTGCCGGCAGCGCTGTTCGCGTTGTCTCTCCGTCAAGTTCCAACAAGTGGCATCAGAGCCGGTTTCGTTGAGACCACGACTCGATGGGTGACTCCAAGAAGCCAGTCGACGGCTCATCCGACTCGAAGCAAGGCGTCATGATCCAGCGGGTGATTCGTGAGGTAGGCGGCGGGAATAGCTACCCCGTCCTCACCAAGACCAATTACTCCGAGTGGGCGTCCCTGATGAAGATGAAGCTGAAGGCGAGGGTGCTCTGGAGCATCATCGAGAAAGGGGGTGTCGACGAGCATAACAGATGATGGCGCTTGACGCCCTCTGCACTGCGGTGCCACCAGAGATGGTGCCAGCGCTCGTCGACAGGAAGACGGCGAAGGAGGCGTGGGATGCCATCGCGACGATGCGAGTTGGCGATGACCGAGTGAAGAAGTCCGCTGCGGTGCAGCTTCGGCGGAAATTCGACTTGGCGACGTTCAACGACGGCGAGACCGTCGAGGACTACGCACTGCGCCTCCAAGGAATGGTGGCGAGCCTTGCCACATTGGGAGAGGTAGTAAATGAGCCCAAAATAGTGGAGAAAGTCCATCGCAGTGTGCCGGCGCTGTTCAAGCAGATCGTCCTCGCGATCACAACTCTGCTTGACGTGTCAACCATGTCGCTCACGGATCTCGTGGGGCGGCTGAAGGCGGCGGAGGACTCGTTCGAGGAAGCGCCGGCGTCGATGCAGCATGATGGAAGGTTGTACCTCACGGAGGACGCGCGGCGTAAGAAGCGCGAGGTGGAGAGCCGCAATGGCGCCGGCTCGAGCGCCGGGTCAGGCAGCGGATCGGCGCGTCGCGGACACGGCCGCGGGCGTGGGCGTGGAGGTCCTCCAGCCCAAAATGGTAAGCCCACTGGTGATGAATGCAGGAAGTGCGGGAAGATGGGCCACTGGGCCCGTGAATGTCGCTCCAGGCCCAAGAAAGAGCAGGCCCACGTTGCACAAGAAGAGGAGGAGGCCTCACTTCTACTCGTGAGGGCTTCGTCTTCGTCTCCCGCAGAGACCTAGCCGCCGCCGCCTCCATCTCCATCGGCAGGACCAGCACGCGCGGCGGCGGGCGCGGGGATCCAGCCGCCGCCTTCCCCGACGGGAGTCCCGGCGGGAGCACCGGCGGGCGCGGCGCCGATCGCGGGGATCCAGCCGCCGCCTTCCCCGGCGGACGCGTCGGTGGGCGTACCGGCGGGCGCCTCGGCGGGCGTGGCGACCGCGCGGATCCAGCTGAGGGAGCAGAAGGTGCTCGCCCACCTCGAAGAAGAAGGAGACCGCGGCGCCAAGACATGGGTCCTGGACACTAGGGCCACCAACCACATGTCTGGCTGTCGGGAGGCGTTCGCGGAGCTCAACAAGGAGGTGCTGGGAACAGTGCGGTTCGGTGACGACTCGGTAGCACAGATAGAGGGCCGAGGGACGGTCACATTCGTCTGCAAGACCGGCGAGACTCGTTCGTTCACCGGGGTCTACTATATTCCCCGGTTGACGACGAACATCGTGAGCATCGGGCAACTCGACGAGGTCGGGTACAAGGTCGACATCGACGACGGCATCATGCGCATCCGGGAACCAAGCCGCCGTTTGCTGGCGAAGGTGAAGCGCTTGGCGAACCGGCTGTATGTGCTCAACATCAAGCTGGCACCTCCGGTTTGTCTGGCGACACGCGAAGATGCGGAGGTGGCGATGGCACGCACGCCTTGGCCATGTGAACATGGCGGCGCTACGGAAGCTAGCTCGGGAGGAGCTGGTTCGGGGCCTGCCAGAAATCAGCCATGTGGAACGTGTCTGCGAGGCGTGCCAGGTTGGGAAGCAGCGACGCACTTCGTTCCCGGCGCAAGCAGAGTACCGCGCACAGGACCGCCTCGACCTGGTGCATGGCGACCTGTGCGGTCCCATCTCGCCGGCAACTCCGAGGGGCAGCAAGTACTTTTTGCTATTGGTGGACGACCTCAGCAGGTACATGTGGGTAGCCGCGATTCCTTCTAAGGATTGTGCTGCGGGTGCCATCAAGGAGATCCAGCTGCGGGCGGAGGGCGAGTCCGAGCGCAAGCTGAGGGCGCTGCGCACTGATCGTGGCGGTGAATTCACCTCAGCTGAATTCGCCGAGTACTGTGCAGCTAAAGGAGTACACCGCCAACACACCGCGCCGTACAGCCCACAACAGAACGGTGTGGTGGAACGCCAGAACGGCACGGTGGTGGCTGCGGCAAGAAGCATGCTCAAGGCAAAGGGGCTGCCTGGATGGTTCTGGGGGGAGGCGGTGAGTACTGCTGTGTATGTGCTGAACAGGTGCCCAACAAAGAGCGTGGACGGAATGACTCCGTTCGAGGCCCGGTATGGGAAGAAGCCTGCTGTTCACCACCTCCGGACGTTCGGTTGCATCGTGTATGTCCGGAACACGACGCCTCACCTCAAGAAGTTGGAAGACAGGGGCCGGAAGATGATCTTCATCGGCTATGAACGCGGTACTAAGGCGTATCGTGCCTACGATCCTGTGGCGAAGAGCGTGCATGTGACGCGAGACGTCGTGTTCGACGAGCAATCCCAGTGGGACTGGGGCACCGGCAGTGACAGCAGCACAACCGGTGAGAACGATGACATCTTCACAGTGGAGTACTCCGTCATGACCCAGGCTCCTCCGGTGGTCGAGGACACCGGGGTCGTGCCTGGAGCTTCTGCTGCTGCTGCTGCAGCGGTGTCTGGGGGCGAACAGACACCGCCACCATCGCCACACGCCGGAGGATCTGCTGGGGCGGAGGCAGTGGAGTTTGCCTCGTCGCCAGGAGAGAACGGCGACAATCTGGACGCCAACTACGACGAGGACGACCCGCTGCGGTACAGGAGGATTGACAACATCCTCGGTCCAGCATCGCCAGTTGGCTTGGTGCCAAGGGTGCTGGTTGCTGAGGAGCTGCTGGTGGTAAGCTCTGATGAACCCAGCACGATTTTTGAAGCTGAACGCAGCCCAAGGTGGAGGAAGGCGATGGTGGAGGAGATGGAGTCCATTGAGGACAACCAGACCTGGTCGCTGGCGGACCTTTGTAGGGTCGAGATGGCGAACTAGAGGAGGGTGAATAGTCTTTTCTAAAACTTAAACGCTCCGGCTAACCAAATCAAATGCGGAATTAAAACTATCGGTCTAGCCAAGACTACACCCCTCTATCTATTACTTTAGCACCTAGAAAAGTATACTAATTGGGCTTACTAAGGTGCCAATCTAGGAAGCTCACCTAAACAAGTCTAGGTTGCAAGGTCACACAAACCTAAGGAACTAGTACTCTAAGCACAAAGAGAGCTCCTACACATACTAGTAAGCAAAGCACAAATCACCTAAGCTCACTAGCAATGCTCTCTAGCAAGACTACACAAGCCAACTAGAGAGCTCAACTTACTTAGCTACACAAACTAAGCAATGTGACTAACAAGGCTACACAAGCCAATTAGCCACTCAAGAGCTACTTCTATGCTACACAAGCTAGAAGACAACTAGTTAAGCTACACAAGCTAACTAGTTACAAGAGCAACAACTAACCACTAGCACAAGTAAGAATAAGTAAATACAAGCTAGTGATTTGGAGAATGCAAACCACCGAGAAGATGTACAAGGTTGACACGGTGATTTTTCTCCCGAGGTTCACTTGGTTGCCACCAAGCTAGTCCCCGTTGTGTCGACCACTCACTTGGTGATTCGGCGGCTAATAGGCGTTCACAAGCCTAGCCCACTAACTCGGGCGCCGCAAGAATCTACCCACAAGTGAGGGTAGCTCAATGACACGCTCAACTAGAGTTGCTCTTCGCGATCTCCCGCGGGGCGAGCACAATACCCCTCACAAAGTCTTCTCCGGAGCCACGCAAAAGCTTCTTGCGTGCTTCGACGGAGCCACAATCACCAAGCCGTCTAGGAGGTGGCAACCTCCAAGAGTAACAAGCACCATGAGCTTGCAAGTCGATCACCTAGTGCCACACGATGCAATCTCTCAAAGCAACGCACTAGAAATCACTCTCTCACACAATCGGATGAACACTATCAATCATATGTGAGTTAGAGAGCTCCTATGCCAAGCACAACCAAGGGCAACACATCCCCAAGGTGCTCAACCAGTCCCAAGGGCCGGCCAAGGGCTATAAATAAGTCCCCCACGAAACTAGCCATTTTGCCAAAGCAATGGGCCTTCCTCCGTACCTCCGGACGCAAGTTCATAGGGGGTCCGGACCATCACGTGCGCGTCCGGACCCTCCTAGCCGTTTGAATTCGCCCGTTGGCGCGCTCACCGCGCTCTGCCACGTGTCTCCGGACGCTTGCAACAGTGCCGCACCGGACCAACAAACTACGTCCGGACCTCCACTCCAGAGAGCGCCAGACACCGGACGCACGTCCGGATCCCTGCGTCCGGACGGCAAACAGCGTCCGGTTCTTCACTCAGAGCCGTTACAGAGAGGGCAAACCTCCGGACGCAGCGTCCGGAGTTCACCGTCTGGACGACGAACAGCGTCCGGATCCTCTGTTCCCGAACAGGCACGCTAGGGTTGGCTTCCGGACGCATCCGCGATGGTCCGGACCAGCAGCACCCTTGCGTCTGGACCTTGCGTCCGGAGCTGTTTCCTCAGCCAAACCGAGCTGCCACTTCTCCTTCGCTTCTCATGTGCTAACACAAATGTGTTCTTCACCTTGTGCAAGTGTGTTAGCATTTTCACAATCATTTTCAAAGCATTTTCACTTGCTCTTACCGCGCCACTTGATCCTAATGCATCGCAAAGTTAGATCACTCACGGTGGCACTATATAACCGATATGCAAACAAGTTTGCTCCTCTTGATAGTACGGCTATCTATCCTAAACCCGGTCATAATCTTCTCTACACACCTATGACCGGTGAAATGAAATGCCCTATGGTTATACCTTTGCCTTACGCATTCCATTCCATCTCCTTCTCCAATGTTGATGCAATACATGCACCAACCTATCACCAAATGATATGATCCACTCCATATCATCACATGATCGTGTTGGTTCATCGATCTTGACCTCACTTGCTCTTCACCGTTGCCTTGGTCCATCGACGCCAAGCATCACCCGCTTGCCCTTCACACTTGCAACCGGTCCATCAAGCCAAACCTCATCTTGATCTTCTCCACCTTGATCACATGACTCCATGTCATGTTTCATGTGCAATAAGCTCCTTCATTACACAATCATATATGAACTAATCTCCTATATATATATCACTTAAACACATATTAGTTCACCTAAGTTGTCACTCAATTACCAAAATCACATAGGAACTCTCAACCTTCCTCCTGGTCGCCGGGCGATCGGGTTGAAATGGGTCTTTAAAGTGAAGAGGGATGAGCACGGGGCGGTGACCAAGCACAAGGCGCGCCTCGTGGTGAAGGGATATGCGCAACGGCACGGCATCGACTACGATGAGGTGTTTGCTCCCGTAGCGCGGCTGGACTCGGTGCGCCTGCTCATCGCCCTTGCGGCGCATGAAGGGTGGGAGGTGCACCACATGGATGTCAAGTCGGCGTTCCTGAATGGGGACCTCCAGGAGGAGGTGTATGTGGAGCAGCCAGCAGGTTTTGTCATCGCTAGGAAGGAGCACAAGGTGCTCAAACTGCGCAAGGCGCTGTATGGACTGCACCAAGCACCACGAGCCTGGAACGCGAAGCTGGACGACACTGGTGTCGCTTGGTTTCAGGAGGAGTCCGTCGGAGCACGCCATCTACGTCAGGCAGAAAGGTGGTGCACAGCTGGTGGTCGGTGTGTACGTTGATGATCTGGTGATCACCGGTGCCAGCTGCAACGACATCAAGCAGTTCAAGAAGGAGATGGCTGCTGCGTTCAAGATGAGCGATCTTGGACTGCTTCACTACTACCTCGGCATTGAAGTGAAGCAAGGTGCAGGAGGCATCTCGCTCAGCCAAGGAGCCTACGCCATTAAGCTCCTGGAGAAAAGCGGCATGGCTGGGTGCAATCCCAGTCAGGTGCCCATGGAGGCACGGCTGAAGCTCAGCAAGCAGAGTTCAGAGCCGCTGGTAGAGGCCACAGTCTACAGGAGCATCGTTGGGAGCTTGAGGTATTTGGTAAATACTCGCCCTGACCTTGCATTTGCTGTTGGGTATGTCAGCCGGTTCTTGGAGGAGCCACGGGAGGATCATCTTGCAGCAGTCAAGAGAATTCTCCGCTATGCAGCAGGAACCAGCAGTCGGGGACTTTGGTTTGGGAGGAAGAAGAAGGATCAGGCCCAGGTGACAGGGTTCAGCAATGCTGACCTGACTGGGTTCAGCGATGCTGACTTCGCTGGAGATGTTGATGCTAGGAAAAGCACAACTGGAGTTATCTTCTACTTGGCTAACAGTCCAATCACCTGGCAGTCTATGAAGCAGAAGGTGGTAGCTCAGTCCACCTGTGAGGCAGAATACATAGCTGCTGCAAATGCTGCCTGTCAAGCAATATGGCTGGCTCGGGTGTTGTCTGAAGTGCAGGGAAGGACACCACGAGCACCAATGCTGAAGGTGGACGACAAGTCTGCGATTGCTCTGATCAAGAACCCAGTACTTCATGGACAGACCAAGCACATTGAGGTGAAGTATCACTTTGTGCGTGAGTCTGCAGACAATGGCTTAATCAACGTGGATTTTGTCAGAAGTGAAGCACAACTGGGTGACATTCTGACAAAGGCTCTAGGCAGAGTCCAATTTCATGAGCAGCGTGCCAAGATTGGCATGCTTGATGTAAATATTCAGCACAGCAAGGCTTAGGAGGAGATTGTTGATTATATTCCTTGTGTGCTGATTAGACTTAGCATATCTACAGTAAGCCTATTTAGGCAGTAGCTAATTAGTGGCACGATCTGTGCATGTATTAGCCTTATTGGCTTGATTAGTTTCCTTGTAATAGCTTACTTAAGCATAGCAATACAACCAGAAAACGCTGCCAAGTTTGACAGCACCAAACCAGATCGTGTCCACTGTGTTCACGTGAGTTGTGTGTGTGTGTTCCTGGCCGTGAACCTTGCCGGCAGCGCTGTTCGCGTTGTCTCTCCGGCAAGTTCCAACAGGCTACACAACTACACAAGTGTATTGTAAGCTTCTTTTACACAATTTTTTTTCTCAAAAACGCAGGAGTGCTACGTATTATTATAATAAGAAGAAAAAAAGGGGAAAGAATCCTATTACAATAGTGTTTGGATTATTTGTGTTGTAATATTTTGAACTATTAGAATATTGTTTGAATTATTTGTATTGAATCTATGCAAATTTCGAACTGAATGTTGAATTTAGGACATATGATGTTATATAGTACATGTATACC
This sequence comes from Microstegium vimineum, assembly GCA_022036555.1. Lineage (NCBI taxonomy): Eukaryota > Viridiplantae > Streptophyta > Magnoliopsida > Poales > Poaceae > Microstegium > Microstegium vimineum. The sequence goes on along the minus strand of CM039128.1, from coordinate 40,337,181 downwards.
AAATTACGGCGCAAATTCTATGATTATTTACCATATTGCTAAATGGATTTTACCAAATTGCATGTAAAATTTTTGGTGTGGCATACCCTTTGGCAAATTATAAGTCCGCCACTGCTGCAAGTATTTTTTCTTTACTTTCTGTTTTTCTCCCTAGCTCTTCCTTAATCGATAAAACCATCTATTATGCTTGTGAAGTTATGAGTCCTTGTATATACTTGATCAAACTGTGTTTTGCATGGTTGTCAGAATCGAGACTCCAAATCGGATCAAAGGCCTTTTAATAAGATCAGTATAATAGGATCACAAACATAAATCATAGATTCCTTTGCCTTGAATTATAGAATCAGACCCCTCAATCATGATTGTAAAGTCCTAATATCATATGACAAAATCACGATTTTTAAAACTAGGGCGTTTTGTATGCTATTGCTACCAATATAGAATAAAATGCTTGAATCCCCAAATAAAGCAGTTTTGTAATTTACTTTTCCCATGAATTTATTAGGTTGTTCCTCATATCCTGATGGATTGAACCTTCGTTATTATTATTTTTGGCTTGGCTATCTCTGATATGGCCACATCATGTTACCAACTTACCATACCAGTTTTCAGTTTTTCAGCCCCTTTTCTGTATTAACATAAATTTGACCAAAGTTCAAAGATGAACTTAATAACCTTGTGGGTGTTGACCTGGTATGATTAAACAATTCATATACTTCTTTCTGTAGGTGTGGCTCTTGGCCCTTGTTGTCCTACCAGCCAGGTCAAATATTTATATGCGGTTTGGTTTGGTAGTATTCCTGGCCCTTCTTTCAATGTGGGTTTTACCAAATCATGTTTGGAAGGTAAGACTTCATGTTCTATTAAAATTCATCTGCAGAGCTAGCAAATTGTTGTTTCAATTGTATTCTATTTGTATCAAGTTTCTTTATGATGTTGATACATGGCTCATCGACCATAATTTTACATATGTAGTTGTAGCTTATATTTCTGACGTGTTATGTGTTAATACCTTGAGTCTGATGCAGCAAAGCTGTAATGTCTGGCTTTAACTTCACCCTTGCCTGCCCCTTCGTTCTAATGTACTTCCTCCATCCCAAATTGTAAGGCATTCCAACTTTCTCGGAGAGTCAAAGAATATCAAATTTGACCAAATTTATATAATAAAATAATAATATTTATGATACCAAATTAGTACCATTAGAATCGTCATTAGTTATATTTTCAAAGTATATATCATAAATCTTTGTAATTTTTTGTAAAATTTTGGTCAAACTCTAGATGCTTTTGACTCCAAGAATGTTGGAATGACTGTAGAGAGATAGCGGAACACCTCTTACCCTTAGGGGTTGGGTGACTTTCATATATATAGTCATACATGACTTGGAGTACAAGTAAACACAATTACATAGGACCCCCTAGGATATATACAATTATATATCTAACACTCCCCCGTAGTCTAAGCGGGAGTATCGCGGGCGCAAAGACTGGACTTAAAATCAGTAAATAACTGTACAGGCAAGCCCTTAGTCATGATGTCAGCGAACTGATGAGAGGACGACACATGGAGCACTCGAAAATCACCAACCGCGACCTTCTCGCGGACGAAGTGGATGTCGATCTCAATATGCTTGGTCCGGCGGTAATGGACAGGGTTAGCTGTCATATACACAGCACTGACGTTGTCACAAAAAACAACAGTGGCAGAGGACAGTGGCAGATGCAGCTCCTGAAGCAACTGGCGCACCCAACAGCACTCGACGACGGCGTGGGCGACAGCACGGTACTCCGCTTCAGCACTGGAGCGAGAAACCGTAGTCTGCCGCTTCGAGGACCAGGACACCAAGTTGTCACCGAGGTAGACGCAGTAGCTAGAAGTAGAATGCCGAGAGTCTGGACACCCTGCCTAGTCAGCGTCGGAGTATGCGGTGAGGGACTGGATAGGACCAGTTCCAAGGTGAAGTCCTGTGGAGAGAGTGCCCTTGAGATACCGAAGAATCCGCTTGACCAGCGCGAGATGCGGCTCGCGGGGATCATGCATGAAGAGGCACGCCTGCTGAACAGCATAAGCCAAATCCGGTCGAGTCAGAGTCAGGTACTGGAGAGCACCGGCGAGGCGACGATACTCAGGCGGATCCTCGACAGGAGCACCATCCGAGGCCGAAAGCTTAGCCTTGGAGTCCACTGGCGTCGACGTGGAGTGGCACTCAGCCATGCCAGCGCGCTGGAGCAACTCGACAGCGTACTAACGCTGGGACAGTAACAGGCCACTGGAGGAGTGCGTGACGGAGATGCCGAGGAAGTGGTGTAGCTCGCCGAGGTCGGTCATCGCAAACTCAGAGCGTAGGCGCTCTGTGATGCGAGTACGGAGTGCTGAGGATGAGGCCGTCAGGATGATGTCGTCGACGTAGAGCAGCAGGTAGGCGACACCATCGTTCTCTTTATAAATAAAGAGAGATGCATCGGATGCAGACGGGCGGAAGCCGAGTGTGCGAAGATGCGAGGCGAAGAGCAGGTGCCAAGCGCGGGGAGCCTGCTTCAGTCCGTACAACGACTTCTGCAGCAGGCACACGTGGTCAGGCGTCGAAGGATCAACGAAGCCAGGTGGTTGCTGACAGTAGACTGTCTCGTCGAGATGACCATGAAGAAAGGCATTCTTCACGTCAAGCTGATGTAGAGGCCAGGAACGAGAGGCGGCGATGCTGAGGACGATGTGAATCGTGGCCGGCTTGACGACTGGACTGAATGTCTCGTCGTAGTCGATACCGTACTGCTGGGAGAAGCCACGAACCACCCAGCGCGCCTTATGACGAGCGAGCATGCCATCGGAATGGAACTTGTGCCGAAAGATCCATTTGCCGGTGACGACGTTGGTGCGGGGTGGACGAGGCACCAGGCGCCAGGTACCGTTGTCGATGAGTGCCTGGTATTCGTCGACCATGGCCGCACGCCACTGCGGATCGGCGAGGGGCGCCACGGTAGTCGCGTGGCAGCGGTGATGCGATGGAGACGAAGGCGCTGCTGTAGTCGACGGGAGTGATGGCGCCCGTCTGGAGTCGAGTCGAAGCGCGAACAGGGCCGCTGGGAGGTGCTGCAGCGGCGCCGGTCGCCTCCCCAGCCGTGCTGGGAGGTGCTGGAGCGGCTCCGGCCGTGATGCCGGGCGCCGGGACAGCACTGCGCGGCGCCTGTGCAGTGCTCCCGGTTCCCGGGGCAGAGGTGCACGGCGCCGGTGCAGGGACTCCGGTCGGCGGGGCAACAGGACGCCGCTCGTAGACGCGGCCGAAACGACCCGAGGTTGTTGCACTGGTCGGCGGGGCAGCAGGACGCCGCTCGTAGACGCGGCCGAAGCGACCCGGCAGTGATGGTGGCGGCACCAAAGGGCCACAGGCGATCACGGCGGGGTCATCAATCGGAGCACCGGGTGGGGGCACAGTGCCACGCCCGCCAGGCGTAGCCTGCTGTGACAGCGGTAAGTCGTTGTTGTCGTCGAGGAACTCGAGGGAGCTTGCCGTACTTGAACCTGCAGTGTTAGTGGCATACGGAAAGGATAGTTCATCGAAAACGACATTCCGTGAGATGATTATGCGCTGCGTGGAGACGTCAAGGCAGCGGTACCCCTTGTGGGAGGAGGGATAACCAAGGAAGACGCAGGCAGCTCAGCGAGGAGCAAGCTTATGTTTCGAGGTGGCTGAAAGGTTTGGGTAACATAGACAGCCAAACACGCGAAGGTGGGAAAGGTCTGGAGACTTGCCAAATAGGCGGGAGAAGGGAATCTCGGTACCGACGGCGGAGCTGGGTCGGCGGTTGAGTAGGTATGTGGATGTGCTGAGCGCTTCAGCCCAGTAGGCTGGAGGCATGGAGGCATGGAGAAGCATGGTGCGGCAGATGTTGTTAATGGTTCGGATGATGCGCTCGGCTTTTCCGTTCTGGGCTGAGGTGTACGGACAGGACATGCGCAGAAGGATGCCGTGGGCATCGAGGAACCTACTGGTGGCGTGGTTGAGAAATTCAGTCCCGTTATGTGCCTGGATACATTTAACTGGGAGGCTGAACTGAGTGTGTGCGTATACGCAAAAATCCACAAGATGTTGATGCACATCGGATTTGCGGCGAATGAGAAACGTCCAACAATAATGAGTATAATCATCCAATATAACAAGGTAATATGAATGACCAGAAACACTAGGTACTGAAGATGTCCATAGATCACAATGCAAAAGCTCGAAAGGTGCACTAGTACAAGACGTGGAACTGGAAAACGGTAGGCGAACATGTTTTCCTAACTGACACGCATGGCACAAACTAGATGAGGACTTGACGGGTGGAAACCGACTGGTGACGACGGCGGGACCAAGATGCCCGAGGCGGGCATGCCACAAGCTGGCGGTGTTGGTGGAGGTGGCGAAGGTGCGGCTGGTGGAGGCAGCTGTGGGGTAGGTGTAGATGTCGCCGGAGCTATTGCAGCGAAGCATCACCTGACTGGTCCAAGGATCCTTAATGGAAAAACCAAAGGCGTCAAATTCAACGGAACAATGATTATCACGTGTGAATTGGCGGACTGAAAGAAGATTGCGAATAATATGTGGAACCACCAGAATATTATTGAGCGCAAAGTTGGATGAAGGAGACGCGAGCTGGGAGTCACCCTGGCAAGTGACTGGTAGGGAGTTGCCATTGCCGACAACAACCGAGGAGGAAGAAGGACGGGAGCGAGAGAGGAGTATACCGTCGTTGGAGCTCATGTGTGAGGTGGCATCGGTGTCCATCACCCAGGGTGCGCTGCCTGAGTTGAGTTGCATCTGGTTCAGGGCAGCCACCAGGGCAGTAGGATCGCACACCTGCTGCTGCGGGGTGTAGGCGGTGTGCGCCTGATGAGGCTGGCCGAACGGGCCAGGGCTGGCTGGAGGGCGCCACTGCCCACCGTCGGCAGGGAGGCCGGCCCCCGGGTTGAAGCAGAACCACGGCCCGGGAGGCGGCTGCTGCTGTTGCTGTCCACGCCGCCCACCGCGGCGGTTGCCGTTCCCGTTGCCGCCCCTGTTGTTGCCTTGGCGCGGCTGAGATGGGTTGGCAGGGGGGCGGTAGGAGGAGGACGGGGGGCGGCAGCCGTCGGTGCCGCAGCTGGAGGAAGACGAACTGCCTACAACCAAGGTTGTGTTCTTCTGAACTTTCTCCTCATTGGCGAGGCGAAGTTCCTTCAGAACCAGCATGTTGCGGGCGGCGGCGAAGGTGGGCAGCACGTCACGGTTGGCGATGTCGTCGGCTGTGCTGGAGAAGCGAGGGTTGAGCCCACGGAGCAGATCGAGGACGAGCCGACGGTCGGCGACCGCCTGGCCGACGTAGCGAAGGGCATCGGCGGCCTGCTTCATGCGCTGGCAGTACTCGTCGATGCTGGAGTCGCCCTGGGTCATGGAGTGGAACTGCTCGCTGAGGAAGATGGCCCGAGGCGCTTTGTTGGCGTGGAACAGAGCGGCAATGGCGTCCCAGAGCTCGCGGACGTTCTGATCTTCTTCTACCATGGCGAATTCGAGGGTGGCGTCGGAGACGGAGCCGAACATCCAGCCCCGGACGGCGCAGTCCGCGGTGAAGTATAATCAGGAATAGATTGGATTGATTGATATGAGGCAAGGTACAATTACATATATATACAGGCAAGGATCCAGAATCCTATAAGGATCAAGAGTCCTTGCCGTATCCGTATCTATCTGGCCTGCCATATCTATCTAACCCAAACAGTCCTGCGCCGATTAGGGTCCTGACTAGCCCAAAGGGCGCCTATTCTAACACACCCCCGCAGTCCAAACGTCAGCCACTTTGCACGTTTAGACTGGACCGAAACTCCGTGAAGACCGAAGAAGGCAGCCCTTTGGTGAAGATATCCGCATATTGTGAAGTGGTAGGAACATGCTAGACACGGAGATCACCAATGACAACTCGCTCTCGAACGAAGTGAAGATCAATCTCAATGTGCTTGGTACGCTGATGCTGAATTGGATTGGAGGAGATGTAGACTGCGCTGATGTTGTCACAATACACCAGCGTGGCGCGCCGGAGGGGCGTGTGCAGCTCGATGAGAAGCTGTCGCAGCCAGGTGGCTTCTGCAACTCCATTAGCCACTGCGCGATACTCAGCTTCAGCACTGGATCTTGATACTGTGTTCTGTCGCTTGGATGACTAGGAGACTAAGTTATCACCAAGGAACACCGCATAGCCCGAGGTGGACTTACGAGTGTCTGGACAACCAGCCCAATCAGCATCGGTGTAAACGACAAGATCCGTAGAGGAAGATGGTCGCAGCAGTAGACCAAGGTGAAGTGTGCCTCGGATATACCGGAGAATCCGCTTCAGGGCAGCAAGATGAGGCTCTCGAGGGGCGTGCATATGAAGGCACACTTGCTGAACGGCGTACGCAATGTCCGGGCGGGTGAATGTCAGATACTGTAGGGCGCCAGCAAGACTGCGAAAGTCTGTGGCATCAGACACTTGGGCCCCGTCAGCTGCAGCAATCTTTGGATTGGTGTCAACTGGAGTAGAGCAAGGCTTGCATTCTGCCATACCAGCGCGATCTAGAATATCCAACATGTACTGTCGCTGGGAGAGGAGTAAATCAGCACTACTTCGCTGAATCTGCATACCGAGGAAGTGATGCAATTCTCCCAGATCTTTCATGGCAAACTCTCGCTGCAGGGCTGAGATGATCCGCCGAAGAAGATCAGAAGAGGAAGCTGTGAGGACAATGTCATCCACATAGAGCAACAAGTAAGCTGTGTCGGAGCCGCGATGGTAAATGAAGAGTGATGTATATGACTTAGCTTCAACAAAACCGATGAACCGAAGGTAGGTAGCCATTCGACTGTACCAAGCACGTGGGGCCTGCTTGAGGCCGTAGAGGGACTTCTTGAGCAGGCAGACATACGCAGGAGGAGTAGGATCCTCAAACCCGGAGGGCTGCTGGCAATACACTGTCTCATTCAGAGTCCCATGGAGAAAGGCATTCTTAACGTCGAGCTGGTGGATGGGTCAGTTGCGTGAAAGAGCCAACGAGAGCACTGTGCGGACAGTAGCAGGCTTCACCACCGGACTGAAAGTCTCATCAAAATCCACACCATGACATTGAGTGAAACCACGGAGTACCCAGCGGGCCTTGTATCTCTCAAGGGAACCATCAGACTTGAACTTATGCCGGAAGATCCACTTGCCAGTGACAACATTGGCCCGAGGGGGGCGAGGTACGAGAGCCCAGGTGTCATTCTGCAGAAGGGCACGATGTTCTTCTTCCATAGCCGCTCGCCAATTGGGGTCGGCAAGAGCACTGCGGAAAGTCTTCGGCACTGGAGAGAGCGAGACGGTGTGATAAGTGGCCGGCATCCGAAAACCACTCTTCACCCGCGAGCCCATAGCATGTTGGTTGCTCACGGGGCGAACAGGAACGGCGCCCTTAGGCAAGGCAGCAGTAGTACTTGGCGATGCGGGCACAGGTGGAGGTCGAGGCTGGCGGCTGTAGTGGTGCTCGAAGAGGCGCTCGGGGCGAAGAGGCGGAAATCCGGGCGGAGGCCCGCGGGGCGCCTGTGGTGGCGCTGAACCCGTCGACGACGTAGGTGACGACGCGCCAGCCCGAAGGGCTGGCGGGACGTAGAGAGGCCCCGTCGCGGATGCCGCACGTGGCGCGGAAGGAGGCCCGGTGACCGGAGCGCCGGTGGGATGTAGAGCGTCGGCACTGGGAAGTCATCAGCAGCCTCGGGCGTCCCAGGCACAGTCACAGAGTGACCGGCAAGGGCGCTGGTGTCGCCAGAAGGTGCCCCAGGGTCGGCCACACGAGGACCGGCAGGGACAGCAGGAGCGTCGGAGGTGCTGGGAGACGTGCCTGCAGGAAACAAAGTGGGCGAGGGTCCAATAGGAGCTGGCACCACATCATCGGTAAAATCAAGAAACTCGAGGTCGGCCGGGATGCTAGGACCATGACGTTCAGCAAAGGGAAAGGCCGTTTCATCAAAGATGACGTGCCTGGAGATGATAACTCTATTGCTGGAAAGGTCAAGGTAGCGGTATCCTTTATGGTGGGAGGAGTAGCCTAAAAAGACACAGAGAGCAGACCTGGGAGCGAGTTTGTGAGGTGTGGTGGCAGATATGTTTGGATAACATTTGCAACCAAAAACCCGAAGATGATCATACGTAGGCAGCTTTGCAAATAATGCAAAGTGGGGTGTAGAGAGCTGGAGAGTTTTGGTAGGCAATATGTTAAGGAGGACAGTGGTTGTGGAGAGGGCCTCCACCCAATAGGAGGGAGGCATAGATGTCTGAAAGAGCAGTGAGCGAATGACATTATTGATGGTGCGAATAATGCGTTCAGCTTTACCGTTTTGAGACGAGGTGTAGGGGCAGGACATGCGAAGATGGATGCCCTGAGCAAGGAAGAAGTGGCGAGTACTCGAGTTGTCGAACTCTTTCCCATTGTCGCACTTGACCGACTTGACACGTGTGTCAAATTGAGTGGAGACATGGGCGATGAACTGAGCCAGCGTGCTGAAAGTGTCAGATTTGAGGCGCAAAGGAAATGTCCACAAGTAATGAGTGCAGTCGTCCAGTATAACCAAGTAATATTTATAACCAGAGACACTGACAACCGGGGAGGTCCATAGATCACAGTGAATGAGATCAAACTTGCTAGACGCACGAGAGGTGGACGGATAAAAGGGCAAACGAACATGACGCCCTAACTAACAAGCATGACACAAATCTGAACAATCACTAATATGGCACGAAGTGCTGGACGCAAGTTTGGACAACGCCTCATGACCAGGGTGGCCAAGTCGCCGGTGCCACAGCGGGGAAGAAGCCTGAGCGACAAGGGAGTGAGTTGGAGGTAGGCGCAGAGGGTACAGCGGCCCGGAGCTATTGCACCTGTAGATCTCGGTCCGGGAGGAAGAGCTTTCACAGAACAACCGGCAGGGTCAAACTCCACAGAACAATTATTGTCGATAGTAAATTGGCGGACAAAGATGAGATTCTTAATAAGTTGTGGTGACACAAGAACATTATTAAGACGCAAAGGAGACAACTCTTTTAAACCAGTAGCAGTGACAGGCATGACGGAACCATTACCTACGACAATAGATGACGGAGTAGGATACCGCGAAGGAAGAATATGTGAAAGAGAGGAGGACTGGGATGTCATGTGGGAGGTAGCACCTGAGTCGAAATACCATTCGCCGGACGAAGGTGGAGTCAGGGACGTGGTGCTGAAGGCGGAGGCAAGCGCCGTCGGATCCCAGGAGGGAAGGCCAGCCACGGGGTTGTAGTACCCGGGGGCAACCCAGTGTGCAGCACCGTCAGGAGCAGCAGCCTGGCTGTGGGTGACGAAGTCCTGCTGCTGCTGCTGTGCGAGGAGCGCCTGCTGGTGCGCCTGCTGTTGCTGCGCCTGGAGGTGAGGGGGCACCGGGATCGGTGCTAACGGAGGGCGGGGGCCTCCTGGCCACATCTAGATCGAGCCCATCCAGGGGTTGTAGTAGCTGGGCCAGGAGCGACCACCACCGGGGGCAGGCTGCTGCTGTTGCTGCGCGCTGGTGGACTGCTGCAGTAGAGCCACGACTTCATGATGAAGCATGGCGGCACGGAGATCGACGACGGGTGTAGGGGCACTGCCAGGGGGGGGACCAGAGGGCCCCGTGGGTGGGCTGGCGGCTGCAGCGGCAGCGCGGGCCTGAGCCGTGCGAGCCAGTGCGGGCAGCGGAAGGAATGCGCGGCAAGGGGAGCCGACGCGCGGGTTAGGGCAGCGGAAGAGAGAAAAAAAAATTGACCTAGGCTCTGATTACCATGAAGGAAAGTATAATCAGGAATAAATTGGATTGATTGATATGAGGCAAGGTACAATTACATATATATACAGGCAAGGATCCAGAATCCTATAGGGATCAAGAGTCCAGAGTCCTATAAGGATCAGGAGTCCTTGCCGTATCCGTATCTATCTGGCCTGCCATATCTATCTAACCCAAACAGTCCTGCGCCGATTAGGATCCTGATTAGCCCAAAGGGCGCCTATTCTAACACGCGGCATCCCACAGCGGATCGGCAGGGTTGGCGGCAGTGGTGCCGTCGATGTGGCCACGCAGCATGAACTTGCCGCAGAGCGCCTTGAAGAACGCGGACCACTTGGTGTAGTTAGGGTTAGCCAACTCCAAGGTGATTGGAACGTGGTTCTTGACGTTGACGGCGGCGTAGTTGGGAACGGCGATGGGGACGGCGGCTGGTGGTGGATCAACCACACCACCGTCGTTCTCCTTCGGATCGTCGTTCTCCTTCGGCGGCATGGCGGCGGCCTGCTGGAGAGAGCAGGGAGCGGCGGCGGCGGCCTAGATAGGCGGCGCGGCGGCAGCAGGGGGGTGTGCGGCGGCGGCGGCCTGATGGTCAGGCGGCGGCGGCGGCAGCAGGGTGGTTGGCGGCAGCGGCGGCCTGGACTAGGCAGGCGGCGGAAGTGGTGGTGCTAGGGTTAGGATCTAAACCTAGGCGAAAGATACCATGTAGAGAGATAGCGGAACACCTCTTACCCTTAGGTGTTGGGTGGCTTTCATATATATAGTCATACATGACTTGGAGTACAAGTAAACACAATTACATAGGACCCCCTAGGATATATACAATTATATATCTAACAATGACTTATAATTTGAGATGGAGGAAGTAGATGCTAATTTTCCTTCTAGGATTCAGCTAATGTTATTTAGCACTTTGCTCCATGTTTTTTGTTCCCACATATATTCAAACCGTTCTTGTGGGATGTGCTTGTTTGTACCTGTAATTTTTTTTGAACGCATACCTGTAAACAAAATCACATTTACTCTGTAGGATCAACTTGGAAGGGTTGCTCTCCTTTCAGGATTCATATTCATCATGCTGGGATTTGGTGCTGATGGTGCACCTTCATTAGTCCAGACGAGAACACCTCCACCTTCTGTTCTAGGCATACCGAACATACCTTGCTCCACAAGTGGGTATTCTTATACAATCTTGAAACTGGGACCACTGCAATTTACAAGGAAAGGCCTATCAGTAGCCAGTACTTCAGCAAGCCTCTCCTTTGCGGTATGTCCTCACTTAACTTACAAGTATTTAGGCAAACTCTTTGCTTAATCCTTCATTATCTTACACTTTTTTATGCCTTCTATTTACATGCAACAAACCGCACCTGATGGAGAACAAGATATTAAGAGTGACTTGGTTTGGATCTGAAACTACATAATATGCACTCCCAATTTTGTTGTTTGTATGCAGATATTCCAAAGTTCAAGTCTCTGCTTGACAACGACGACTCCCGAGCAGCTTGCTTCTGCTTTGTCGTGGTTTATGATTCCACTGAAGCATATTGGTGTGCCAGTACCTGAGATAATACTTACACTACTACTCTCGTTGAGGTTTATCAATTTAGTATTTGATGAGGCAAGTATTTATGGTAACCACAAAAGTACCTTTTCTTTCTGTCTAAAAAATATTCTGCTATTTGAGATCTAACTTTGGAGTATGATATTGTTCACATATCCAACCAGGTTCGCAACTCAGCTCTAGCGATTGTAGCGCGCCGGATAAATTGGAAAAAGCTGACTGCTATGGAAACTATAGATAGTAAGTACCTTCTACATACTGGAAAAAATACATTATACATCCTGCATTTGTAACCAATGGCTTTAACAGAACTGGTTTATCAAACACTGCCAGAACCCAAACAGTCCAGATCTGCTAGCTGCTTGTTAGGAGCAGGAATAAAAAACTTAGTTTCTTATTGGTTAAACATGCTGTTCATTCTTATCAATGCACCTGAAATTAACCTAAACTGTCCAAAGTCATCCTTGGACAATGTGATTTCGCAGGGGTAGACTTGCAGTATATGATTTCGTAAGCAACGAGTGAGATTTGTGTTCCGGTCTTTCAGCATTGATAATTTTGTCCATGTAATTTATTCTGGTGATAAGACTTGGGGAAGAATGAGATGTCATGCATTGCTAAAATTAAAGGCAATTTAGGCCATCACAAAATGCATACATAGTTTTGAAAAGTAAGTTAATAGTGGACAAAACTGTATTTTTATAACTTTAAAAGTGACTCCAAAAAGCAGATACATCTTAGTTGAGTATGCCTAATTTCAGCAGCACCTTTTATGTTGCAATTCTTCTAGTTCTGTTGCACTCATCCCATGCATGAGATCTAGGCCTACCATAATACAATTAATTGCTTTACATGATAGCTGTATGGAAACATTAACTGAAATATTTTATGTACAACTGTAGTTTTCTTCAACTATGTCCGGCGGATATTCAAAAATATATTTGATCACGCAGAGCAAATATCTAAGGTTAGTTTTCTTCGCTTTTCTCTTTTTATTGTCATTGACTTGAGTTACAATAAATGTACTGTGAGTTGCAAATTCCTAAAAAAGGTAATTTGCTGAACATAGCCCATAGCTTTGAATTAGGTATGTATTTTGAGCTGGTATGTATTTTGAGCTGCTGTGCTACAGAAATGACTTTGAAACCAAACTCCTTGTCATGGGTCAAATATACTTTATACTAATTGATAGACTGATAGTAGGATGATACTGTTTCAAAAAAATGCACTAGAACCACGGAAGAGCAAGGAATTGCTTTAACTTAGAGAATGGTACTGTTGACCCTTGCTGGTATTGGTTCCTGATGCATCCATAGATCATGCCTTCATTTCCTAGCATTCAGCTACGTGACTGTTTTGGTCCATCTCAAAGTAGAACCAACTATTTACATGAAGCACGCACTAGTTATTTTCTCTAAGTTTAACTAGACATTGGCCAAGCTTATTAGGGATCTCACGACTGTGTTACACTGTTAAAACATGTCAAGACTTGTGTCTAGATCACATACCCTGAAGTCAGCACATTGTGGTAGAGGAGACAACACAAAAAAGGATATGGAGTCTTAATGAAAAGAAAAGCGCTCTTCGAATGATATCAGGAGCTCACAGAAAGTGTGAAACTTGATTTTATTGCTCTGATGCTTAGCATTTTTACATTTTGAGGCACTTGATTGTGTTCAGAGCATATATTAAAACTATAGCTGTGCCAAATTTATACGCATTTGATTGCTCCTGATATTACTTTTGAATGATATCTTATTAAGTCATTATGCTCTTATTTGTCCAGGCAATGGTAGCTCGAGGATTTCGTGGCAATCCAAGCAATCACAAGATCTACTTTCTTACAGAATCATCATTTGGAATTGTGGATTTCTTTTCATTGCTTTGCCTATTTGCTGTAGTGAGCTTGGCTTCCTTTTCTGACCAGTTGGTTTGATGGTAACAAAAAGGTATTCATGGATATCCACCTGTTTGATTTTTGTTTTGGTGGTAACAAGAATGTTGTGGAAATGAGCTAGAGTTCAAAGTGTATATGTTGTATGATTCTCCATTGGAAACTGGTGCAAAGGATCACACTAACATGGCGTTCCAAGCAGGTAAGTTTAGTTAATGTGCTTTATCCAAAGATGAGATGTCCATGTCTATTGTTTCTGAAGGAGTTCTTTATTTTCCATCACTTGTTTTTTTTTTTAAGATTTTTTTTCCCATCATTTGTAGGCAGACTTGGATTCTTTGTAAGGCAGATAATCACGGAAAGCTAAATGCACACGTGGAACTGTTCGATGATGTTTGTTTGAGGATCCTAGTTAGGAAAAATGTGAGTGAATATTGTTGAAAGGAAATTGCCTCAGCAATGTATCCTTTTTGAAAGGAGGTTGCCTCGGCAGTGTGTCTCCGAGTTCTGTTGTACTCTATCCGTTAGTGTGTCTCCCAATTGTAAGCAGTATTAGGTTTATTATAGCTTTGACCAAATTAATAGGAAATTGTACAGACATCTACAACATCAATTTAGATTCATTGGATGCACCATGACATATTTTAAAGGTGTATATATATATTTTGATATTTTAGATGTTAAATATATTTTATATAAACTTGATGAAATCTAGGTTTTTTTTTTAGTTAGGATAGCTACAACTTACCATTTAGAATAGAAATATTAATTAGGACTATGTGAAAACATAGAAATAAAATCCACTTGCGTAACAGTCAATTTTACTCCAATTTCAAGTGCGTGAGTTGTTCTATCAATTATTTCTATTTGACCAATGCTACGATAAAATATTGGGAGGTACAAATGGCTCAGAAAAGTGATGTTCATGATAAGTATGAATTCAAATCATTAGAACAATCATAAATGTTTCAATAGTGATAGTAGTTTAGAGCAACTTTAAGGCATGTTTGGATGACAATGCATCCTCTTAATATACGTGTATTCGAGTGGTTTTGTATGAAATTTAGGGCATGTTTGGGACTGCTTCGCTCCACGTTTTTCAGCTCTGCTCTACGTTTTTTAGCTAAACAGTTTCAGCTCCACGCACGCAACTCCAGAAAAGGTGGAGTTGTGAGAGCACCTAAAGAGGTACTCCACAAACTTCAGTTTTTTGTGAAGCTACTCCACACTAGAGTTTGTGGAACAGTCCAAACAGACTCTTAGTTTAACTTTTATATCAAACCACTCCAACAAACATCCCAATGCACATCGATTAGGGGATACATAGGCATCAAACAAAGCCTTAGCAAGATCAATCCTAATTTTACTGTTGAGGGCATGCATGTTGGTTTAGAACAGGCAGTGGGTAGACCGGGAGAGGAAATTGAGGCTGAGGGCTCGCGGTGGGGGACGAGGGCAGGGAAACGGGAAATAGGAGATGTGAGAGAAATAGAAAAAGGCAGGTTGGAGCCATTGCTGGAGTTTAATTTGGGGCAGGTTGAAACCCAAAATCAAAAGTATGGATTCTAATTTGGGGCTATTGCTGGAGTTTCTTACTATAGTTAAGCTAAAAAAGGTCCTAGGCACATCATTCAAAACAGGTTTTGAAGTCCATACAACCATTGCGGTTTTAACAGACCACCGATTACACTTGTAGTCTGCGATAGTACTCAGAAGTTAAAAATTGGAGTACAATCTCGTTACTTAGACCATTTACACAGCTGCGCCAGGATCGCTGATAACACCCAGAAAGTCATCCTTTATTGTACCAATACAAAACTGCATCAGCAGAGATTGGACTGTTAGAACATTGCACAAGTACAACATTGAACTGATAGGCACGAAGTATGAATTCAAATGCAGAATGAAGTTTTGTAATGAAAATATATCTTTTTCTTTAGCTACGAATATGCTTTTAGCGGGGGATAAACAATAAGTTCTTGGCACAAGAGGATGTAGTGCATACAAAAATCTTCTAGGCTAGTAAGTATTAAACAAGAGTACGAGACTACAGTATCTAAGAGCAAGTACAATAATTGACTTATAGCCAATCAAATGGTAATGTGGAGGAAAGAGAAGAGGAGAGAGAAGAGCTTGGCTCCCATGCAAGCGCCAAGCTGGACACGAAAGCCTAGGTAATAGTGGGCCCAAGTAGTAAGTATTGTGAGGAGGAATAGGAAAGAGAAACTTTTTACAACCAAATAAGAGACAACTTATTGTACAACTTGGCTCTAATAGCTTGGCTTATAGCGAAACACTTGGCTCTATTATTGAACTTGCTCTAAGACCTAGTCAGTTCCAAACTAAGGGCTTGCTTGCTTTGCACCCAGGCAAACTTGCCTGGCGCAAGCGCGGCTCCCAGGCATCCGATTTCGGGGGCCTGTTGCCAGGATGCTTGCCTGGGAGGCCGTGAAGCAAACAACCCCTAAGATACAGGACACGAACATCACATTTTTTTTATGTGGCAAAAGAACACAGCACAATAAGCATGCCTCCATTCATGGCTGAATATTCTGGCATTAATCAAAGTTATTATTTATTAGACATAAGTTCTTTGTTGGTCATACAATCTTAGAAAATAATATTAGAAAAGTGACATCAAAATGTTATGTGTGTTGACACAATGTTGTCGGAAAAAACTGGTGATGTGGTTGCCATCTGCAGGTCTATACTCAAAAGTTTGAAGAAAAAAAAAAGAGCATCCAAAGTTGGATTTTACTGTACACAATGTAGGCAGTAATAAGCTTACAATTTCTGTAGCATCAACACGAGTACCAATAATCTTCAGCCGCACCTCGCTCTCTTTTTGAATTTTCACCTGAGTAAACAAACAAGTAACTACCCATGAGCACAGCAAAATGACTACATCAAGGAGCTTTGAAAGGACCAGTTGTGAGTTTGTGACTCACCATGATACCCAGTACCCACACCTACTATCTCTTTTTCAAAATATCTCCATAATTATTAATGCAACCACACATTGATGTAACATGCAGATTTAGCAAATGAATAAAAGAACATAAAATATATCTTATTCCAAGATATCACCAAAATCCTCAAGAGTAAACAATTAGCAAAGCATATGAGAAAGCAATAATCCAATGAATATCCATCAGAAATATAGTCTATGCTTGCTGCAAACTTGATGAGCTTAAAAGTTTACTCCCTCTGTTATTAAATATATGATGTTTTTAGTTCATTTTTGTTAACTAACTACCTTGTCCTAAATGTCATTGCATTTTAAAATGAAGAGACTTCTGCAGTAATTACAGATGAATAGATGATGAGAAGACTCATCACTAATATATATAGAAAAGAGGCATACCGATCCATCAGAAGTTGTGTAGTTTGGCACATCTCCTGATTGGAACTCCATATCGTCTGGAATCAACTGCATTGCAATTGAATAGCGCAGAGGAAAAAAAACATTACTCAACAAAACAGTATTGACTGACATTAGTTCATTGAAGTTTAAACAAGATGTCTATGCTAGTATCCTGTGACAAAAAAGGCAGCAATGTATATTTATCAAAGTGATAAAGGGCTAAAGGAGTGAATAAGCAAAGCATAATTCCTTGAATGATCAGAAAGGATTCTGGAACTTCTTTATGCATTTGACACTTTGACTATGAAGCAGCTCCAAGCAAGGCAAAATCACTCACATGGTTGGACACAAAGATCTGCACCGGCCCAGCCTCCGCAAAGAAGCCCATCTGCAGAATTCAATAACACACAAAGTTTAAACATCAAACCAATCATCGCAATCACATCCTCCAACACCAAGATCACCCAGCTAATCAGCACACCAATTCAAATCTAATTCGAACGAAGCAGGCACAGCCCGAGCGGGCAGGCCTACCCACCTTGTTCACCATGGTGACAACAGCCTCGAGGATCTCGCCCTTGAAGGGTCTGAAGACGACGCACTGGTACTTGACGGGGAAGGTGACGAATCCCGTGCCTTCCCGGATGAGCCCCTTGCCGATGTCCTCCACACCCGTGATCGCCACAACGAACCCGTGCCGCCCGCTGCAAGGCAAGAGCGAGAGAAACCCGCATGCCATCTCAGCGCCGCCCAAGCCATCCTCCTCGTAGCCCTATCCAGGTTTAGGAGGGGATGGGAAACCCTACCTGCAGGTGCCCTCGACGTCCTTGATGAGCTTGGAGACGAGCTTGTCGCGGAGGTGCGGCCCGAAGTGCCGCGGGTGCAGCTGCATGTTCCGCTCCAGCACGATGTGGAAGAACATCTTGCTCCGCTCCCCTCGGCGGCGGCCGGCGGCGAGTCGAGTTGCGGGGAGGCGGCTAAAGTCTGTTCTGATTCTGATGCTTCTCTAGTTCTCTCCCCGTGACACGAGAATAATAAAGCCGTGAAACACGTTTCAGTCGTCCGATCCATCTCGTGGTGCATCTTGACCGTTCAAATTAACACTTCATCCCACAATGAATGGGGAGTCGCTCCTAGGTTTTGGCCATCACGCATCACCCCCTCGCAACCGGAAAGCCGTTGAAGCCCACTCACAGAAAAAACTGAAGCGCCGCCGCCGCCGCCGCCGCCGCCACCGCCGCCACAGCCGGTCCGCCGCTCTTGCCCTATCCCGCTGGCCTGTCGCGGCACCTGTGGTTGTAAGCGTGGTCTCTCATCCATATATCTTCCTGACTGCATATCGGTGGCTTGGAGGCTCATACTTCTTCGCGCTCCTAATTTGCTCTGCTGCTCATGTCTATTCGCTTCCTACTTCAGTGACGGAGGATGGCGTCGAAATGCGCGGCGAAGGTATCGTCTCAGCGGTGGGCGCCGCAGCGTGTCTGCGGGGGGTCATGGGTTTCGGTCCGCCTGGCGAAACGCGGCGCATCGGGTAGGTAACTATGTATTCCTTTTCGCTTTGCCGTCGTCTGTGGCTCGAGATAAATTGGCTGTGCATTACGGCAGGAGGACGTGCTGTTGTGTGCGCCGCCATTAGCTTCAGACCATGCATCGACGTTCACAAGGTCAGTGGCGGAGCCAGGATTTTTGTGGAGCCTGGGCAAGACATAATGTCATGCTGTTATTGACAAAGCTACACAAAATAGCACACATAATTATTTAATATACCAGCAAAATTAGATACACAAAATAGTTTAAACAATAATCACTAAGTCCTAGATGGGCTAACTCCCTACCTCATTTATGTAGTCCTTCTGTCCTGTGTACTCCGTCCTAAGATAAGATAAGTGTACATCTCGTATTTTTAGGAGTCAACCTATTTTAGATTCGACCAGATTTGTAAAAAATAATATTAATATTTTCTTTTTTAAATATATTTGCTATGAAAATATATAGCATGATTAATCTAATTATATGTATTTTATATCATATTTTGTACATGTTTGGTCAAAATTTAGTATTGTTTGACCCATCAAACTGAAAAACATGTATTTATTTTGAGGTAGAGAGAGTTTGTAGCTTTGACTAAATCATTTTAGAACATTTTAGCCATGCCATGGTTAAGGGTTGTCATGCCATCGGTTGGTAGTCAGTTAGCCAATGAGTTATCGGTTGCCAGGGAGTATCATTTTTGGCCATCCAAAAGGGCAGGTAACTAACGTGTGTCAGTACTAGCTAGCACAGGAGCCCGGGCACCGGCCCAGGGTGGCCGGGCCTTGGCTCCGCCTGCACAAGGTGAATAGAAATGGTTCCTTTGCTTTGTTCTGATATTATACTTGTGTGCATGAAATAAAAAAAAAATACTGTGGTCAGCTCTACTCTTCTACATGATTGTAAATTGGTGCCCCAGTTGTGCCATGCCATGACTAATTTTTATGACTCGCATATTCTTTTCTTTCCTGTGGTGTGGTTGGGCTGTGGACTAAATTTACCAAACTGTGGCAATTGGTAGCCATCTAAGTTCAGACATCAGACACCTGTGGCAGTAAAAAAAACTGTTTATGTTATGAGAAATGTTTTAAAATTTGCAGGGGAAAGTTAAACAGATTGTTGGCTCTACTCTTCGGGATTCATCCAATGATGACATGGAACTTGTGACAAACTTTGAATCAGACAAATCTCCTCAAGAGTTTGCAAAGTTTTATAAAGAAGATGAACTTCTTGGAGGACATGTTATAATGCTTGGCGCAGATCCTGCAAGCCAGGCTGCTGCACTGGAGGCACTACGTGCATATCCTGGTGAGAATTTTTTGTCAAAATGCTGCAAGAACTGTGATTGCTCATTGGGTTAGCCGCTTGTGTTGTTTGGCTGTTTGCTCTTATTAGTCTTATTTGTAGTATCACTTATTATTTTCCCATTGTTTCTTATTGTGTGTTCTGGATGTTGCAAATGAAAAAATGCATCTAAAAATCAAAGTATCTATTTATCTATTTTAAAAAATAGCAGGTAGAATTTTGAGAAATAGAAATTATCATGTTGATGAGACCTGGAAGTAAATTTGCTTTTAACTAAGCACTAGAAGCTGACTTGTCCCTTTTAATCATAATTTCTAGTAGCCATGGTAGTACATGATCAAATGCTGCTGCTGATGGATGGAAAATTATTATTTATTTCATTTCATAATCTATATTCAACGCAATAGTTTAAGTACATAGTCTTTCCATTGTTCTGGTAACTCTGGTTTTTGTTTTGTTAGAGTTAAATACAATATGATTCTTCATGTGCATACCGGTTTATGGTATCCAAGAAACTGTATTGTGTACAGGGTTTTTAATTTTCGTATTGCAAAAGTTTCGGCCACCACCAGAATTACCAAATTTCGTGAAATTCGGCTGAAATTTTTTGAGAGACTAGCACATGAAGTATGCTTTTACTAAAAAAAATAGATCTAAATAACTATTAGTATGATTTATACTACACATCTATTGAATAGAAGAATATGCAATATAAACAATAGAAAATGCGAGTCTAGAGTTATATAGCACATGTATTATTGTATTGCAAAATTTTGGATTTTTCTTTCGGCCACCACCGAAATTACTGAAATTCACGAAATTACGCCTGAACCCATTTGTACCAGTTCAACTTATTTTGTCAAATATATGACCTTTGTACAGGATCATGAAATTTACAGAACCGAAAGGTGGTACTTGTTGTACAACAATTAAATTCATTGTGTTTAGTGCCATTCTGATAGCCTCCACTATAAAAAGTAGATATAAAGCTAGGCTGGTGACGATTAACACAGCAACATATTAGCCTCCCACCTGTAGAAGGCTTTTTCAAAGGCTTTTTGAAGGCTGTCTTAGTATTAGGTGATACTCAATGTACTTCAGCTACACTTATCTTCATCGAAACCCTAATTTCTGTGAGATTACAACGTGAAGTCACAGTCCTGTGCTCGTTTAATTCTCTATGGTCACAGCCATTAGCCTTCTTGTGATGGAGACTTTTACATCTTCTAGTGATTCTTCTTTAGTATGGTTTGCTTCTGCTGTAAACCATGAGATGCCATCAATGATAAACTGCAATAAACATGGGCTATCATACTAGGTGGTTTGCAAGTTGGAGGTGGAATAAATTTGGAGAATGCAATGTCTTACCTTAATGAAGGGGCCAGTCATGTGATAGTGACCTCTGTACGTGCTCATGCTCTAAATCTGTGTAAACTTTGCTATTCTCTTTTTTCTTTATATGTGACATATTGTATAAATGTTTTTTGCTAGTCTGCACTTGTGTATGAAGATATAATTAGGGACTATCTCCATTATATTTGTGTTTCTATCTGCTTTCATTGGTCTAAAGATACCATTGTTTCCACAAAACCTGGCATCTCTTGTCAGAACAAGGTTTATAGAAATCCTATCTCCAGTCGCTGATGCATCCCATCTTCCTTATTACACTCTTGTCCAAGTTTCTACCACCACATTTTGTTTATACCTGCATGCCAATGTGATTAACGTCTTGGTTGCCTCGATTTCATCTCGATGGACATGCATGTTTGTAGTCACATTGCTGCCGTCAAGGAATACTTTATCACCATTCTTGGACAGCCCTATTCCAGATTGGGCTTGTCAATATTTTTACCATGGCTTGGTCAATAACCCTTAGTTGCCCATCCTTGCTGTAAGCCCCATTTCTGGATGCCACTTAGAACTTTGGTGCAAGTAGATGATGATATCACTTTTCAACTGCTAGTGTTGATGATTCTCTGCTAATAAGAACTGTATCTTCTTAAGAACAATATGGAGGTGAAAGCTGCCCCCCCCCCCCCCCCCCCCCCTGCACTTGTTCCTTTGTTTGGTAGTTATCATTGTGTTGGATATTATTCTTTGCACAAACATACCTGAAATTTGCTTTTACTACAGATTGCCTTGTGTATTATTTGAGTATCTGTAACTCATGTATTCAAGTCTTTTATGTAGTATGTGTTTAGCGATGGCAAGATGAACACTGAAAGGCTAGGAAAACTTGTCAAGCTGGTTGGGAAACAGAGGCTTGTGCTGGACCTTAGCTGTCGAAAAAAGGTACCAAGTACATAGGACAATTATGTTAATTTTCCTTTTACAAGCATATTCTTTTCATGTGTCGAACTAAAATTATCAATTAACAAGTGAATAGTGTGGGGTTGTGATTTGCTGAATTATGCTAATAATATATGCAAAGTACAATGAAATAGATAGAGTGACTTAAGCATTTCAACTATTTTATTTGAACTGTGGTAGATGCATTCTTATGTGTGCACTCTTTTTGTGGTCGCAAATGCTACTCTTCATTGCATTTTCTTTACTGTAATCTGAGAAGGAAACAAGCATATTCCTTTTACAGACACTTTTTTCATCTTATTTTCCACTTTGATTATCTTCTAACCATATTATTCCTGGTTAGGATGGCAGATATACCATTGTAACTGACAGGTGGCAAAAGTTCAGTGATGTGTTTGTGGATAAACCAACATTAGAATATCTCGCTGCCTTTGCAGATGAGTTTTTGGTTCATGGCGTTGATGTGGAGGGCAAAAGGTGCAACGATGTTCCTTGTTATGAAGTCTTTCTTTGATTGCTAGAAATTCGTATTGCAATGTTGACATGGCCATATGCCCATATGGGACAAAATTGCTTTGCAAGTTGTCACATCCAATTATTCTGACATATATATGATGGACCAGTCTTTATATACCGATTTGAATTACGGAAATCCTTTATTTTTTGAACTTTTTTATATAGATATATATTTTATCCTATTAAATTAATCTGCTGCTCACGAATGAAAAGCATAAACATGTGCTCTCTCTTTTTTGTGAGTATCAACAATAACAAAAAAGCCTTTTATCCAAATCAAGTTGGGGTACATAAACTACCAACAAAGGGAAGTATAAAATAAAAGGCATTATCCAAAGCTCTTTGTTTGGAGTTTGATTTTGTTCAAGAGTTTGATCTATTTCTCTGTTTGTATAGTTGTATTAACTAATTAATTTCCATATTCATCCATGTTAAATACTCTTAACTCACCGAAACCTGATTTCTTATGTGCTGAAATCTTGTTGGTAATTCTCTTGCAGTGTGAAATTTGTTATCGTCCAGTTACCCTGATTCTGATTTCAGCTAGGATGTGAATTACAGGTTAGGAATTGATGAGGAACTTGTGGAACTACTGGGGCATCATTCACCAGTGCGTACAGACTTTAAATTTGGATTTTCAATTTTCTTTTGTGCATCTTCCTTTCATTCTATTTTTTTCTCCTGTTTACTGCATGCTGTAATCTTCACTAGTTTTACAGCTTCTGCTATGCTGTCAGCAAACTATACCAAAATAGGAAGCAAAGAATATCCCTGTAGTATTTTTTATACCAAATATTTTGTGACGGTGATTGTTATTTCAAAAGTAATAAGCTAACTTGACTGGTCATAATTTAAATTCTCTTTAGTCTTTCTACAGGTCTCGGTCAAGTTGAATTAAAGACTAGTTGATTAGACATCTTTCCATGCTTATTTATATTGAGCTCAAAACTATCATGCGCGATAACTCGTGAAGATTATCAACAAATGAAATTTTAATATATTTATGTTTTAGTCTTTCTGTTCATGTTTCTAAGCTCACAGTTGTTTCTTTGACCCTGTAGATCCCAGTAACTTATGCCGGGGGTGTGTCAACAATGGATGACCTAGATAGGATAAAGAAAGCAGGCAAAAGTCGAGTAGATGTAACTGTTGGGAGTGCTCTAGATATATTTGGGGGAGATTTGCCTTACAAAAATGTTGTTCTTTGGCACAAGAAGCAAAGTATGGTTGGTCAAGTGTGAAGAAACATGAGGTAATGATCAGTATTACCAGTTCATATGGTTCAAGCTTCAACACAAAGTATACTTTATGAACATTCCAGTGCAAATAATTCAGTTGGTCTTCAGTGATGTAATTCAAAGCTGAGGAGCATGACTTGTTCGGGTTTGGGCATCAGGGTTGTGCTAACTAAAAGGTGGCCAATTCATGAAATCATGATTAATGTACTGTTCTTGACCGTTTCTTACCTCTATTTATCTATTGTAACTATGAATAAGCTCAGTTGATGCTAATAAGTAGATTTTGCTTATTTGTTCAGTCGCAAGTCACAACCTACAACACCGTTTCTAGATTTAAAATCTCTCGTTTGAGAAAATAATAATGTAGCCAGGTAGTGCCAGTTACAGCTAGTTTTTCTTGAAGCGCTCAATCTCTTTAATGTTGATGCAAAACTTGGACTCTAGCAATTCTCTTTTACCATTCATATTCTCTTGTTTAGTTCAAAATTTTGAATCTAAAACTTAGGCGCTGTTTGGTATTGCTAGTTTGAGACTCATTTGTTTGGTAAAATGACTCATTTGTTGACTGAATACGAGCT
The DNA here is from genome assembly GCA_022036555.1 of Microstegium vimineum. Lineage (NCBI taxonomy): Eukaryota > Viridiplantae > Streptophyta > Magnoliopsida > Poales > Poaceae > Microstegium > Microstegium vimineum. The sequence goes on along the minus strand of CM039128.1, from coordinate 40,313,073 downwards.
AAAAGCAAGTATGGTAATATTTTTTTAGTTTGATGAATAGAAGGTTTGTTGCATTTTTTTGGAACAGCGGGGCTGAGGGAGTACACATATTCCCTGTCAGACTATGACTAAAACCATATAATCTGCAATCCGATTGGGCCACCCGCTGGGTTCAACACGTTTCATTCTTGCATTCAAAATATAAAGTTTTTGGTTTTCATTAAATCGTTTCAAGGCAATTAGGGCATACCATACGTCTTCCCTGTCAGACTATGACTAGGCAATGCAGCGGGTTTTTTTTTTCGACGAAAGAAGAATTATATTATATGAAACCTGGGTACATCAAAACATTACAAGCACTTTGCAATACGAGACAGTATCCACGCTGTGAATAGCACAACTTAAAACCTAACCTGTTAATCGTTTTATAGATGACCGCACAGGCAAACACTCGGCACCAGCAATAGCGGCAAGCCTGAGAACAGATGCCCAACGAACGACGGCCAACATTCCTGTAGGTGGAATTGAGGATCTTTTTCTTCTTGTTGGTGTCTTCATTCTTCTTGTTTCTGTCACCGAAGAATGGGGAAGACTGATATGAAGGATATTCTCCCTAGTTTTTCATTGTGGCCAGATCTAACCACAACAAAACGACAACAAAACGAAGAAAAGACCGGAGAAAATTATTCCATGGCGGCGACACCATCTCCGCTTTGATGCCACCGTCCGGAAACAAAGATCTTGAAAGGATCAAGATGCCCAAGAGGGGGGTGAATTGGGCTCTTTTTAATTTCTAAACAAGAATTAAACCTATAAAGAGCCAATTAACCCCCTAGTGACTACCGCTTGTGTGTCCTAGCTAGAAAGCGGTAACAAGACAATGGAAAGCGAAAACTTCCTACACAATTCTAGTATGAATTGAAAGACAACTGCGGAAAGAAATGCGGTAATAAAGAGCTAGGGAAAGAGATGCTTGACACGGCGATGTTTTACCGAGGTATCGAGGAGTCGACACTCCCCCCTAGTCCTCGTTGGAGCACCTCGCAAGGTATAGCTCCCCCTCAATCCCGCGCAAGGGATGAGTGCTCTCTACGGGCTGATTCTTCGCCACTCCGGCTCGGTGAATCGCCCACAACCGATCACAACGTCGATGGAGAAGGGCCGCCGACAATCTTCTGGCGATCACCTTCCTCCGAGCACCACCGGACCGTCTAGGTGATGTCGATCACCAAGAGTAACAAGCCTCGATCTTCGCTTGACTCACTCAAGCTTCACAACTAGAGGATGCACACTTGAACTCTTGGATGAACTAGAGAGAGGATGGATGGATTTGCGAATCACTCTCTCTCTCTCTAGGGCTCTTGCTCTCTTCCCAACCTTCTCAACAAACTCAGCAACTCAAATGAGCAAAGGCAAGGTGGGAGAGAAGTGGGAGGGGCTATAAATAGACCCTCTGAAAATTGTCTCGGGCTGGCAATTTAAGTTGGCGACGGACGCTCCGTCGACTAGGCGACGGACGGTCCGTCGCATACCCAACGGCTAGTTTCTGTTCATAGTTGAGGCGACGGACGGTCCGACGCCTCTGTCTAACGGCTAGTTCTGACACACTGTTCCCAGCGACGGACGCTACGTCACTGGGCGACGGACGCTCAGCCACAGCGTCCGACGCTGAGTTCTGGCTAGGGTTGAAAAAACACCCTCTCTGGAAGGTCGACGGACAGCGTCCGACGGACCCTGAAAAACTTAGCCAGAAAACAACCTCTTTGGAAGGCCGACGGACGCTGTGGACTCAACCACCCAGCGTCCGGCGCCTTTGTCCGACGTGACGGACAGCGTCCGGCGCCCCTGCCAGGAGCGTCCGACGCCCAGAAAACTATTTTAACAACTCCGTTTTTCGTCGCGATGAAAATGGAAGTTGTTCTAGGCTATCTTACGGTCACCATAGGCTTGCTTAGGGCTAAGGAAGTCAAGTGTGCACCACACCTAAACATGAAGCTTTCCTAAGTCAAGCTACTAGTCTCAACCCCTCTTAATAGTACGGTCAAAGGGAAAAAGAGAAGCCCTATCTAATTCTAAGTGCCCTTCATCTCCTTATGGCACTTAGCCTATCATTCTAGGGTCTTCATCATGTCTCCTTAAAAACCGAAACGATATCCATCTTGGGGGCTAAGTGATGACCATTAGAGCCCATTCTCCTTGATCACTATGGCTAAGCTACGCATAGCCTCTGCAAAACACACGTTAGCCATAATAATCTCTAATTGTCGTTAATCACCGAAACCAACTAGGGCCATGATTCTTCAATCTCCCCCTTTTTGGTGATTGACGACAATAGAGCCTCGAGTATGGATAAGAGTTTTGGTTAAGAATCGAGGGTGACTTGGAATGGTTGAGCAAGGGTTAGTAAAATTGTAATGAAGCAAACTTGCTCACCCAAGCCAAATCACAAGACATGGTACTCATAGATATGAATGAAAAAGCAGTACCTCATGATATTCTCAAAGGATGTATTGGAGTATAGCGTGGAAGCTCAATTAGCGTTAAGCAAAGAGATATATCATGAACCATGAGACAACTCATAAGATACCATGAGACAACTCATAAGATAGATTAGAGAAAAACAAGAGTTTGTCACATGCAACCCATATAAACATCAACCATCATCACATCACACATATAGACACATGCATAAAAGTAGACAAGATGAAAAGAGTACGGGGAAATAAAGCATACAAAGATCCAAATCCCTCCCCTATCTCTATACTCGACCCTCTCTCCCCCTTTGGCGTCTGGCACCAAAAACTAAGAGTCTGGGGCTGGAGAAGAAAGCGAAGAAGCTGCAACTCTGCGATCCAGCATGATGAAGTCCTGAAGGTCTGACTCGCTTGACTCATCATCTGCCTCGGCCTCTGCCGGTGTAGGTGCAACTGGGGTGGTCTCTGAAGCTGTCACTGGCACCTCTGGAGCTGCGGTCTCAACTGACTCTGACGGTCCTGCCTCAGTGGTAGCGGGCCTGGGAGCCCGACGAGTGAAAACTCGAGGCGAGGGGGACGGTGTCACTGCTAGTGCCACTAGGGACACTGCTGCTGCAACCTCTGCAGGCTGAGTCTGACCGGGAGAGGACACTGCCACTGTGACCTCATCTGCTAGGGATATGGCATCCGTCTGAACGACAGCTGGAGGTGTGGTGACTGTCTGTGCCGACTGCTCAGGTGCGATCTCCGACGATGCAACTGAGGACTGGTGAGTGCCTGTCGCCAGAAGATCCACTGCAGTCTCTGGAGCTGGTGTGACCTGCTGAGGTGCTCCGGGGGAGTCTTCTCCCGTGATCTCAAGATATGAAGCGGACAGATCTCTCGAGACCTGTGCTAAAGTAGTTCCCCGGGTAGGAGTGAATCCCGTCTGGAACTCTCCGGGTGAAGCTATCCAAGAGGACACCTGGGTCCTCGGAGTCTGATACTTAGGAGAGGCTGCTGGCTGGAAGGGAGGAGTAGCTGGTGCCTGACTCTGCTGTCCTCTGGACGGTAACGCTGGAGTTGGCACCACAACTACTGGAGGCTGCTGCGGAGGAGAGGTGAACTACTGCTGCTGAGATACGGCGGGCAACTGGAACTGTGGCGTGGAGGTCTGCCCGGAGCTGGAGGCCAGAAGACGCTCAAGTAGAAGTGTCTGAGTCTTCTGAATCTCTGCCTGCTGCAGCTGATAGGCTAGGAACTGGCGCTGGAACTCATCCTGCCTAGCCTGTGTCTATGCCTGAGCTGCCAGCTGCTGCTCAGTGAGTCTCCGTAGGTCTGCAGCCTGTCGTCTCTGCTCCTCTGCCTGGCGAGACTGCTCCTCCTGCATTCTCGAGAGTATAGTGAGCAAGGTAGCCTCTGAGGAACTGGAGCCTGGAGCTAGAGCTGTTGCAGCTGTGCCTGACCCACCTGCCTCGTGGTCATGGGTCATCGGTGTATACTCGTGCACGGGCTGGTAGTCCTCGTCAGAGCTGTCGGAGTCGAGATCCTCTCTAAAGACTGTCTCGGCAGCTGTATCGATCTCGGCATCCAAGTCAGCTAGCTCGGCCTGAGCAATCTGCTCAACTGTCGCATCTGTGACTTCGGTGGACTGTGGTGGCACTCCGGCCTGCCTAGTGCCTGGTCTGTAGGCTCTGCTGGGGCGAGGCAACTGCCCATGGGCCACAAGCTGGCTCATCGAGTAAACTGGGAACTCTGTAGCTGACCTCGTAAGGGTAACTCTCATAACACCTGACCCAGTCTTGGCAACTATCAAATATGAGATCCAATGGACGAACTGTAGCTGCCAATGACCTCTGAACCCAGCAGCTATGATATCCTCGAGCTCGCTCACTATCAAATCCCAGAGGTCGAACTGTTCTTTCCGAACAATGTGAGCTAGGAGCCAAAGCTGAAGACGAGTGATAGTATCCCTAGCTCCAATCCGGGGTAGAATAGTACGTCTGAGAACCTCGTGGAGGATCCGAGCCAGAGGAGTGAGGTCATGTGGCGTACGGCTCGAACCCTCAGTGAACAGCTGCTGAAAGCACGGACTGACAAAGTCTGTGGATGGCACTATACCATCGTGAGGTCGGTGAGGGGCCTCCTGATCCCCATAGCAGAGACTGTGTATCCTGGTAGGTGAGGATCCGAGGTGAAATAGCTCTCTGAATCTGGCAGTTGTAACCCTGAAGTCACGTCCCTGATATGCTAAGTGGAGGAACTCGTGATCAGGTGAGATCCACAGGGAGGCGTAAAACTGGTAAACCCACTCCTTCTGATATGCCCCTGAGCGTCCCATCAGATCTGTCAAACCCTGGATGTACTGGAGGTGCTGCAGGATCTCTGGACCACCGACCCCCTCAATCTGAGAAGATGGGCACACCCTGTGGGCCCTGAGAGGAGCATCGGTGTCAACATATGCTCTGTAGAAGTCCTCGTGCACTGTAGTATAGAACTCACGCCCGGCACGAGGGTCTCTCTGCGGTGGAAACCAAGTCTAGAAGTCAACGAATCGAAGCAGCTGGACTTGCTTCGCTGTAAGTACTCTGACCTGGTGCCTCACTGGGTCTGGGAGCCGGGGTCCTGGAGGGCTAGGTGGTGCACCTGAGCCTCGGGAACGGGTAACTCGACGACTCATCAGCTCTCCAATAGTAGAATGGTCCGCGGCCTCTGTCGGTTCAGTCGCTGGGACTGGCTCTGTCACTGGTGTCTCTGTAGCCTCGACGGGCTCTGACTCTGGAGGTGGAGGGGACTCACGACGCACTCCACGGCGAGGCGAGAGCCTCAAACCGGCGCGACGTCCTCCTCGCTCAGCTATCTCGGCGGCCTCTACCACTGCTAGAGCGGCTACCGAGTCTGGATCCATCGCCGACCTCTTGCGCTTCCGAGAGATAACCTTCTGCTTTCCCTTCCCGCGGTCAGTGGGTGGACGCAGTGGAGGTGGAGGGTCACCACCACTACCGGGGACGGGACCTGCATTCTTCGTCCTTGCCATATCTCAACCTTTGCAAACAGACCACTGACAGGAGTCCTCAACAATCAAACCACAAGAGCACTGTCCCAACTGTCACTGAAACCACTGACAATCCTCAGAACCAAATAGCTGAAAGAGTGGCACGCCAGCCCTGGACTGTCCTCGCGAGGCTTTGCCTCGATCCGTACTCGCGGGCTTTGCCCCGAGTTCACTGACACTACCCACTGTCTGATTCTCTGATCAACTGACCAACTGACCCTGCTCGTCAGAAATAGATAGGAGATATATACCATAAGCATTTAACTAGAGGTAAGAATCTATGAGAAGCATGAAATTAGGAAAGAATAGATCGCGAAAAATCCAACTGCCATACCTCGTACTTCTGACCAAAAGGGAGGAGAAGAGAGTTTCCCCGATCAATCAACCGCACTCCGCAATCCGCACTAAACCAATACAAGGTAGCGAGAAAGGTTTAGGATTGGAAGGGAATAGATGAGATGAAATGAAATTTGGATGGAAAGGATCACAGGAGTGAGATTCACCTTGACGCGCAATCGAGATCGACCGACCCTCAACAAGGAGAGCTCCTTGGCCTAGAGAGACTCCTGCTCAGCTGGGACAGAGCAGGAAAACAGATGTGGAGCAGGGCCACGGCGCAGGGGAGAGACGGCCGGCGGCGGCGCTGAACAGGGAGGAGTGGCGGCGCTTGGGACAGAGATGGCGCGGCGGCGCGGGCAAAGATCCACGGCGGCGCAGGGAGGGGCTCACGGCGGCGCAGGAAGGAGACGCGGCGGTTAGGGTTAGATCAGAGGCGCGGCGGCGGACTGAGAGCGGATCTGGAGGAACAGAGAAGAAACGGGTTTTTCTAAAAAAAAATTCGCCGTTAAGTTCGCGACGGACGCTCGGGGAGTGTCCGACGGCATCGTCCGTCGGGCTTCCAGAGCCGATTTGAAACGCCCAATCGCATTGACCGCGACGGACGCTCCGCGACGGACGCTTGGGAGAGCGTCCGTCGCCCTGTTAGCGGGCAAGTTTAATCTCTAGACGATCGCGACGGACGCTGAGGCAATTGACACCGAGCGTCCGTCGGCAGCGTCCGACGCCTTTAAAATATAATTTTTCAAATTTTCTTTTTGCGTCTTTCTCCCAACCAAGTTCCAATCCCAATAAGATCCAAATAACACTTGATTGGACTTGATATAAGAACCATCTCTCAAACACTCATTTTCAAATAGTTTGCCATAGGCTTAAATTTAGTTTTTAGCTCAAAATATTCGAATGGAAGCGCCAAGGAGACATCATATGGCCACAAGAGGGGTATTGAGGTGACTTGAGCTTGGAATGCTCCCCCTAAGTGGATTATCATAGAGGATGCTCAAGAAACTTAACCGAAGAGAAAGGGCAAACAACACACATGCATATGCTTATGCAATACGAAAAGTGAATCTAGATTGCTTGCAAGTTTAAACCGCGGTTAAGCTTTGTCACACGCTTTGAGGGCGGTTATCTTAACCGCGTTAGCCAAGCCTATGTGCATTACCATATTAAACATGTTATATTACATATGAATGCAAGGTTCACACAAGATCATCTTTTAGTGAAATTAGAGTGATCAAGCACATTTAACTCGCTTCTCAACCTGCAAAAGGTTGTTTCATCGAGTGGTTTAGTGAAGATATCCGCCAATTGCTCTTCGCTCTTAACTCCAACTAGTGTTATGTCTTTCCTAGCCACATGATCTCTAAGAAAGTGATGGCGAATATCTATGTGCTTGGTGCGAGAGTGTTGAACCGGGTTGTTTGCAAGTTTTACGGCGCTTTCATTATCACACAAAAGTGGAACTTCTTTTAAAAACACGCCGTAATCAAAGAGTGTTTGGGTCATATATAAGATTTGTGCACAACTTGCTCCCATGGCAATGTATTCCGCCTCGGCGGTTGACAATGTCATACTATTTTGCTTCTTTGAGGACCAAGAAACAAGTGATCTTCCTAGCATGTGGCACCCACCGGAGGTACTCTTCCTATCAACCTTACACCCAGCGTAATCCGAATCGGAATAGCCAACTAGTTGGAAGGGAGCTCCTTTGGGATACCAAAGACCCATGCTAGGGGTGTGCCTTAAGTACCTAAGGATTCTTTTAACCGCACAAAGATGCGACTCCTTAGGGTTTGCTTGAAACCTAGCACACATACACACACTAAACATGATATCCGGCCTAGAAGCGGTGAGGTAAAGCAAACTACCGATCATAGAACGATAAAGAGTTTGATCGATCGGTTTACCTCCCTCATCGAGATCGAGATGCCCATTAGTAGGCATTGGGGTCTTGATTGGCTTGCAATCCTCCATCTTGAATTTCTTGAGCACATCATAAGTGTACTTCTCTTGAGATATGAAGGTTCCCTCCCTCAATTGCTTCACTTGGAAGCCTAGGAAGAAGGTTAGCTCGCCAATCATCGACATCTCGAATTCCTTGGACATCAATGCACCAAATTCCTTGCTATGATCTTGGTTTGTTGACCCAAATATAATGTCATCGACATATACTTGGCAAACAAAGATCTCTCCATCTAGCACCTTGGTGAAGAGTGTGGTATCCACTTTCCCGATCTTGAAGCCCTTCTTGAGTAGGAAGTCCCTTAGCCTCTCATACCAAGCTCTTGGAGCTTGCTTCAATCCATAGAGTGCCTTGGACAACCTATACACATGATTAGGACAATTTGGGTCTTCAAACCCGGGAGGTTGTGAGACAAAAACAAGTTCATTAATGAAACCATTAAGAAAGGCACTCTTCACATCCATTTGAAAAAGTTTCATTTTATGGTGTGAAGCATATGCCAAAAGAATACGAATGGCTTCTAGTCTTGCAACCGGTGCAAAAGTCTCCCCAAAATCCAAGCCTTCAACTTGGGAGAACCCTTTTGCCACCAATCTTACCTTGTTTCTCACAACCACGCCTTGATCATCTTGCTTGTTCCTAAACACCCACTTGGTGTCAATGATTCTTGCTCCTTTGGGCTTTTCTACTAGTGTCCACACTTCGTTCCGGGTGAAGTTGTTCAATTCTTCGTGCATGGCGTTCACCCAATCCGGATCCACAAGTGCATCCTCCACACTAGAAGGCTCAACAAAGGAAACAAAGGAGTGATGTTCAACATAAGAAGCAAGTTTAGATCGTGTTGTTACCCCCTTTGATGGACTCCCTATGATGAGGTCCTGAGGATGTGCTTGAAGCATAGGTGTAGATCTTCTATTGATCACTTGGGGAGGAGGTTGCGGTGCTTCAACATTGCTTGCTTCGGCCTCGACTTGATCTTGAGGGATGTGAGTGTCTTCTTGAGCTTCCCTCACTTGATCTCCTTCATCAACTTGAGGCGTGTGAGGTGGAGAAGGATCTTGATTTGCTTCATCTTCAACTTCTTCCACCTCTTGTGGGTTGATAGCACCAATTGGCATGTTCTTCATTGTCTCCCTCAAGGGTTCATCACCTACATCATCAAGATTTTCATGCTCTTCTTGAGAGCCATTAGTTTCATCAAACTCCAAGTCATACGTTTCTTCAACTAAGCCGGTGGCTTTGTTAAATACACGGTATGCCTTGGATTTAAGTGAATACCCAACTAAGAAACCAATGTCACATCTTCTTTGGAACTTGCCCAAGTGTTGGCGCTTCTTGTAGATGTACACTTTGCAACCAAACACTCGGAAAAAGGATATATCCGGTTTGTTTCCATTCACAAGCTCATAGGGGGTCTTCTTGAGAAGCCTTTGGACAAATAGCCGATTAGCCGCATAGCATGCAGTGTTGATTGCTTCGGCCCAAAACTTCTCGGGGGTGTTGTATTCATCAAGCATTGATCTTGCAAGTGTGATAAGTGTCCGGTTCTTCCTCTCTACTACACCATTTTGTTGAGGAGTATAGGTGGCGGATACTTCATGTTTGATCCCTACTTCATCACAATAGTCTTCAATCTTGGTGTTCACAAACTCGCATGCCCAACAGCTAGTTTCTGTTCATAGTTGAGGCGACGGACGGTCCGACGCCTCTGTCTAACGGCTAGTTCTGACACACTGTTCCCAGCGACGGACGCTACGTCACTGGGCGACGGACGCTCAGCCACAGCGTCCGACGCTGAGTTCTGGCTAGGGTTGAAAAAACACCCTCTCTGGAAGGTCGACGGACAGCGTCCGACGGACCCTGAAAAACTTAGCCAGAAAACAACCTCTCTGGAAGGCCGACGGACGCTGTGGACTCAACCACCCAGCGTCCGGCGCCTTTGTCCGACGTGACGGACAGCGTCCGGCGCCCCTGCCAGGAGCGTCCGACGCCCAGAAAACTATTTTAACAACTCTGTTTTTCGTCGCGATGAAAATGAAAGTTGTTCTAGGCTATCTTACGGTCACCATAGGCTTGCTTAGGGCTAAGGAAGTCAAGTGTGCACCACACCTAAACATGAAGCTTTCCTAAGTCAAGCTACTAGTCTCAACCCCTCTTAATAGTACGGTCAAAGGGAAAAAGAGAAGCCCTATCTAATTCTAAGTGCCCTTCATCTCCTTATGGCACTTAGCCTATCATTCTAGGGTCTTCATCATGTCTCCTTAAAAACCGAAACGATATCCATCTTGGGGGCTAAGTGATGACCATTAGAGCTCATTCTCCTTGATCACTATGGCTAAGCTACGCATAGCCTCTGCAAAACACACGTTAGCCATAATAATCTCTAATTGTCGTTAATCACCGAAACCAACTAGGGTCATGATTCTTCAGATCTCCATGTCGTCATGTCGATGAAGATGGTGACGCCGAAGTTGTCGCCCTCGCCTTTAACGAAGCCGCCATGGAGAAGACGATTTCACCCTTCTCCTTCACCATTGTCGGAGAAGAGGAGGAGATAAAACTCCAATAGCAAGAACTTTAGCATGGAGAAACCATAACCCTAAGGACTCGATCTACTTATTAAAAACAATGGATTCTCACTCCCTTTAGCCCCCGGCGAGATGCCGGAGGGGAAGGGAGGGGGACCAGCGGCGACGGCGGAGGGCGGAGGGCGGGCGGCGGTGGCGGCCCCTCACGCAAGACGTGCGTCCGTCGGGGAGGAGCCGGATGAGCGGTGCGTGGGTCGACTAGGCAATGCAGCGTTGTGAAACTGACTGGACATAAACTTGCACTTGCACGGATGAAGGGATCAGATCGCCAGTATCTTATCTTGTTATCTTCTAGGATTGCAAGCTATAGTAGGGCAGCGAGCAACAAATGGCCGGTGCTTTGATAGGGAGAGAAGTGGATGGAAGGTGTGGACAAAGAGAACACGGCCAGTCGAACTGAGCAAATGCAACACGACTGTCAACTACACGAGGCTGCGTCCTTGCCAAACGGGTGCAAGTAAAAGTTCTGATGGACAGGCACCTCATGTCCTCGTCTCACAAGCATCCGCTGCTCGTGAGAAAAAAAGGGAAAGGAAAAGGCGACCCTGTGAAAACGCAGCTACCCTATCTCATTTCAGTCAGTCATGTATCGCTTCAGAGTTTGTCTCAACTCTCAAGAGTCACCGATCATCCATTCACCAGTCGCCAACAGACTACTATGCTATGCACAAGGTATTTTACGATTTGATTGAGATCCGCTCCTGACGATACTATGCTTCTGTCCCTCTCGTCGTAGTTGGGCCTAACAAATTTGCATTTTCTGGCTCGTAGACAGAAAAAACGCAAATAAGAAAATAAATGTATAAAAATCCGATGTACTACCTTTTTTGTGTGTGGGTGTGGGTGGGGGTGACCTGACCCGGTCTCGCTCATGCACGGGCACGGCACGCTTTCGTACTGCGAGCATGGCAGAAAGCAATGAAGAATGTCCCAGTACAGCAACAGCAACAGGCAACGGCGCCCGGGGTCCGGCCATGTGGTTTGGCGCGCAAGGCGACGCCGGGAATAAACAAAACAAGCTGGGGGTCGCAACTGAGGACAGAGCAAAACTCAAATCCCTCGCGCATCACTGGCCAGTGTAAATTATCGCTGTCCCCTGACACGCATGTCGCCAACCACCCTAAAATTTTCAGTGGCCCGGCCACTCCACTTTGTTCGTTACCAGCTTTTTGGGCCTTGAGGCCCCATGTCCCCACGACCCCACCCGCACCATCTCTCAGCGGGATTTCGCGTGATAAATCCATGTGAAACAAATGTGATTGGCCATTTCATCGATGTGATTTTATTTCAACTTGTACGAAATTTGCTTTTTTTTTTCCTTCTTGTTTTGCTTTCGAAAGAGGGCAGATTTTTCTTAAAAGGCAGGGACACGCCAACATCCTATATAGCCTGACCCATCCTTAGAAGCGAAACGATGGCAACTTATCCTGTAATGCAGGCTCGCTACTAGGCTCTCACCAAATAAGAATATATATAAGAGCATATTTAAAAGATTAGTCCAATCGTTTTCTAAATATAAATTTACCTATTATAAAAGGAAAAGATGTCTCCAACAGCGTAAATGACTCTTCAAATTTAGAAGATCTCTATTCCACCTCATTCGTTCGTTATTTTTGGATAGTCTACCTCACTAGTTATTTAGACTCTTTATTTTACAGAGTATGTGAGTAATCTAGCATTATCTATTTTAGAGAGTAACTAAATCACTAATGACCTATTCGCTTGATTTTTCATCCGGCTTAAATCCAGCCAGAACAGTGTTTTTCTCTCACAAGAAATCAGTCAGCAATACATAATCCTGCCAAAATAGAGTATAATCCTGCCAAACGAACAGATCGTAAATTTAGCTAGTATGTTTCTTGTAGATGTTCTAACTTGTCCTGGCGGGATCGTTTTGTCAACTGCGTAAGACAAGTTACATATGATTTTTTTTTGTTATATCAGGTCCGTAAATTTTGCTTTTGAGATGACACGTCATGGTCGTTGGATATAGATCAAACGTCCATAGTTCATCTATATTATTGGCTTTAGGGATGAAACAAACGAAATAAATTTCATCCTGCTCCATCATGTTCTATTTCTACTTTTCTTTTGCCTTGTTTCTGTATTTATTTATGAAAAATTGGAAAGAGAACTAGGAGGAGAGGTCTGCTCGTTTTTGTGGGATCCAATTGTCATTTGAGATTTGCCTATATTTATCTAGTTTTCAATTATTTTTTCTAGACGCGCACTCACCCCTATGAATGAACGTATGCAAATCCTACCATATATGAGCACCTGACTGAGTCGACAAATTTCGAGCTTCACGAAGTCACCAGAGACGCCTCGCTGTCGACGGAGACGTCGCCTACCACTAAAAAGCATAGCGCCGGTAAATCCTAAAAATAAATTCAGGAAACGACAATCTAAAATTCGCTCCCACATGGTATCAAACTCAAGATTCTATGGGGTACCGCTCGAGTGACTTAGCGCGGCTCAATCTAATTAAGAGAGATATGTCTAATAGTAATTACATATTCTTATGCTATGTTAAATAACCCTACGGATCCCCAATTATGCATGTTAACGTGATACCACATGTGGTATACAAAGTGTGTGTTAGACCAATCTTTTCATGTGTGTATATTGTTGTATGACTTCATACAACATACTCCATATCATAAAGATCATGTGATTCTAACTGAATTTTGCGACTCTCCACACATTTACCCATTTCTATGTGTCAGTATGTCTCGATGTCATTTTTAATCCTAGCTTCTTTGAAGCTGATCTCGTTTTTAATTCTAGCTTGTCTGAATCAACTCGTTTCCAAAAACACACAAAAAAAAACGGTGCCACATGTCCATTTTCATTTGTTTTCATCCTAAATTTTATGTTTTCTATGTTTTCATTCCTATGAAAGGAACTGATTCGTATACAAACCATCTTATAATAACGCCATTGTAAATTTGTAATATACGTATAAATGTCCAAGCTCAAAAGTCAGCAACAAAAGGTAGGCACCATTTTTAATCATTAATGGCCTCCCCCCAGCCCAGACCGGCGGCAGACCCCCTTGACACCCCAGACTAGACTGAAATCAAATCTGCCCGGTCCCTGCCCCAGCTCCAAAGGCTTCAGCTTCAAGCATTAGCAACCTCCGCCAGCCACCACCTCCTCCTTCTCCTCATCACCTGGAGTTGTAGCAAGCAGCAACGCAGCATAGCAGAGCGGAGTGGAGTGGAACAGGGAGCTGGGCAGGGGAGCTCCAACCGCCAGCCCCGCCGCGGCCATGCGTTTCACGGTGCTGCTCCTCATCGTGGCCCTGCTCTGCCTCGGTGGCGGCCACCGCGTGGCGGCGTCCACAGACTTCAACTTCCCGGCGGTGTTCAACTTCGGGGACTCCAACTCCGACACCGGCGGCCGCGTGGCCGCCGGCTTCGAGTCCATCTTCCCGCCCTACGGCTCCACCTTCTTCGGCGGGCCTGCCGGCCGCTTCTGCGACGGCCGCCTCATCGTCGACTTTCTCAGTACGCCCGCCGCCTCTCGCTCCCTCTACCTCCTCAAACTCCATCTTGTTGAATTCACTCGTTAGTATACCAACTGATACCACCTGCACTGCACTGCACCCCGAGATAATCGGTGCACGGATGATTGTATTCTCCATGAATTGCTTGCGCGAGTATAATCGTTCTGCGCATGAATTCTTCAAGCTGCGCCCACCGGGTGTAGCAACAAGAAATCGGTCCATGTGGTTTTGCCTGTCTTTGATTCTTGAAGACATCTCGTCCAATTCGTGCGGGCGGTTGGTGGGAAAAGGGCGATGGACTGTGGCCGGACAGGACAAATACACCGTGCGGACGCGGTGGTTAGGCAGTGGAGATGTGAGGCATCATTGCAACTTTGCAAATGGTCCTTGTCTCACTGGTGGTTGTATGCTCTGTTCTAACACCCGTTGCGAAACTGTGTTGGGTGTATGTGGTCCAGTTCCTGCTCGTCGCGGCATTTTCGTGGGATTTTGTAGATCTGCAGGAAAGTGAGTGCCGCTTCTCGATGGAATTCTTAGCAATTAGTGTGAATTACTGCTTGTTCCTGGTGAGATTTGATTTGCCATAGGCCGCCTTCTTACATGGTCTAGTGATTGAGCCCTCCCAGTCCCATGTGCTTGCATTTAAGCAACTTGACAAGGACTATGGCTCACAGCTGCTTTAGATTCTGGTGAAATCAATGAAAAGTTGTGGGGGTCCGAAGGAGTAACTACGAAGCAAGGAATTTGTTTGTCAATATTTATTGTAAATAATTACAGGAATGGCATACAAAGTGTTTTTTATTTTAGACAGAGTAGGGATGAAAACGGGACGGCCGTCCTGAAATGGTAAAAACACTATTTGAATGGTTCATATCTGAATCCGAACATTTAATATCCGACCATATCCGAATCCAAATACTCAAAAATTAGATTTCTGGTATGTATGTGAAATAGATATCAATAACCAAATGATTTATATCCAGTTCTAATATCTGATAAAAAATATAGAATATAATATAGGATATGGGACATAATGCAGGATCACTGATATCCGTCTATATCCGATCTGGTTTCATCCCTAACACAGAGCATCGAAAGGTTGAGTTGTTGGCCACTGCAATGTTCAGTGCAGTACTGCAGTATGTGTTTGGTTGGCCAAAAACAAACAGATACTGCAAGGCCTATACCTGACAAACATATGAACTTTGTAGCATTTGAGTTTGCTGAGAGACAAGTTTTCACCTCTCCCTTTTTTGTCAAATAGAATTTGTTGTCTGTTACCTCACTCTTATCTCATAAACTTATTCGTGCAGTGGAGGCAATAGATATGCCACTCCTCAATGCGTATTTGGATTCTCTTGGTGCACCAAACTTTCGGACCGGTGTTAATTTTGCTCAAGCTGGATGTTCAATCACACCAGCAAAGCCAACATCAGTCAGCCCATTTTCATTTGGACTCCAGATTAAGCAATTCCTTGCCTTCAAGGATAAAGTTACTAAGCTCCTGTCTAAAGGTATGAAAGTTTGCTGTTTAGACCTCACCTTCTAAAATTTTGGGTTACCAAGCAAGAAAGGAATATCATATGCTTATCCCATAAGCATAAGTGCATAATCTTCTCAGCAAAGCAATGGACATCATCGTTGTAAATAAGAAGACATAATATAGAGTAATTTACAATGAAGACTAGCTCATTGCTTCTGCAACTGATAACCAACCAAAGCCTTTTAAATTCAACAATTAAGACTACAGAGTTATGTTGGTGAAGTAACATTATTTTACTTGTGCAGGAGATATGTACAGGAAATATATTCCTCAGGAAGATTACTTTTCAGAGGGACTCTACATGTTTGATATTGGGCAAAATGATCTTGCTGGTGAATTCTATTCAAAAACAGAGGACCAAGTCATTGCATCCATTCCAACTATTTTGTTGGAATTTGAAAATGGTCTTAAGGTTTGTAAAGATATAGCACTTTTATCCTTGCAGCTTTCTAGGACCCTTTCCCCAAAGCTGTTACTAATTATGTACAAGTATCAGGTTCAAATATAATTCAATGAGGTCTTAAATTCAGCAATTTTATTCTTTCCATACTCTTCTTCATATATGTTGTCTTGGGTAAGAAGGTGCTTCACACCCAACTCATTTTCTTTGTTCCTTATTTCAGAAACTATATGACCAAGGTGCTAGGAAATTCTGGATTCACAACACAGGTCCCCTCGGCTGCTTACCTCAAAACATAGCCTTGTTTGGCAAAGACCCATCCCAATTGGATGAGCTTCACTGTGTAGCAAAGCACAACCGTGCCGCAAAACTTTTCAACTTACAGCTGCATGCACTTTGCACAAAGTTGAGAGGAGAATTCGCTGGAGCCAGCATCACTTATGTGGACATCCACACAATCAAATACAGCCTGATCGCCAACTACTCTCGATATGGTATGTAGCATACAGTTTCCATTTCGTGTGATTATCATTCATCCAGATCATTTAAGATTTGTTGGCATATTGGGGCACTACTATGAAAAGATGTCTTGACTCACGAATGTTATGCTTGCTTTGAAGAGCAGTATTGTAAACTTATAATGAAGGAGCACCATGAATCCTGAACAACTGCTTGCAATAATAAACCCCACTAATATAGGTGGAAAAACAAAGATGCTTTAGTTTTGCGGGCATTCTGCATCACTCTGCTTACATGTATGCCATTGACTTTTGTGCTGTGGATTGTGACATCTCACTCGAATGTTAGCGCTGTAGACCTGTCTCTGTGGAATGTTGCATTTCATTCGAATGTCAGTGTTTTAGGCCTGCTGCTTTTCTGCGTGTGAACAATAACCGAAGAAGCAACTCTAATATCCACTTTTGCTTTTCGACAGGGTTTGAGCATGCCACTCAAGCATGCTGTGGATATGGAGGTCCACCCCTGAACTATGATGGTAACGTACCATGTGGACAGACAGTGTCTTTGAATGGTAAGCTGGTTACTGCAAAAGGGTGCAGTGACACTACTGAATTCGTCAATTGGGATGGAATACATTACACAGAAGCTGCAAATTTCCATATTGCATCGCAGATCCTGACCGGGAAATTCTCTGATCCTCCGTTTGTGGATAAGATGCCATTCGTCATAAAACCTAGATTCTGATTAGCATACACTTTTTTTCTCTCTTTACTGAGCCACTTTAACAGCATTGGCTGCAGATACGATGTAGTTATTACTTGTCAATAACCATATATAGCTTGATGTCAACAAAAATAAAATCATATATGGCTTGGTTTCAGTTGCCTATAGCTTCTTGTTACATCGCAATCGCATTATCCAAGTTGACTAGTAAGCCTGTTTGTTTGAGCGCCTTGAGAGCTTTTATACCTCAACTTTTAGACTTTTCAAAAACCAAAAGGCTCTTGAAAGCCAAAAGCCTGAAGGTCACTATAGTAAGCTTTTGGGCTAGCTTTTAGTTTATCGGTTAGAAATTCAAAAAGCTAGTATCCTAAAAGTGACCAAAAGCTCAAACAAACATACGTTTGAGTTCCACGTTGCAACTAGTGCTAGACAGAGGTAATAATTTAACTGCGGCAATGAATTATTGTCGATTTTGACATAATGAACCAAAGCATGATAATATGCCACCACAAGAAAACTTAACCGGCACGGGTGTGCACTTGTATTAATCATTTTCTCTGTTCACCTCTAATAAGAATTCCAATTCCAACAGAAGAACCTCAACTTAACCTGGGAGATTAATAAAAATCCTCTTGAGTATGACATTTACTGTACAACGACACGCCATGGTTCACTCATCACTTCTTGGACACGTAGGCGTAGTATTGCGCCATGGGCACGACGAAGGCGATGACGAGCAGGCCGCCGACGACGAGCGTGAACTGCCCGCGCTTCTCCTCCGTCTCCTCCTTGGTCTTGAAGTTGGACTCGCGCTTGTTCTCGTTGAACGACGGCCCCCCGGTGTCCGGTAGCCCGTCGATCGCCGCCGCCAGCCGCTTCGCCGCGCTGAAGATCGCCTCGTTGTACTTCTCGTCCGTCGCGAGCACTGCATGCAGCAACCAATTAATTGCAAGTTAGGATCGGAGGCCCCTTTTATATATATATATATATATATATATATATATATATATATATATATATATATATATATATATATATATAGACACACACACACACACACACACACATACCCGGGAGGTTCTCTGACACGGTGGCGTCGAGAATCTGGTCGCCGACGGCCTGGATGAAGGCGGGCCCCCCGGTGACGGCGCCCTCCTTCTGGCTGGTGACGAGCACGACGATGCCCTTGTTGTTGCCCTCCTCTATCGTGGGGTACCACTTCTCCAGGACTTGGTCCGCATACTCGAACGCGTCAGCTTTGCTCTGCGACACTCTTGATCCACGGGTCAGTGATCAGTCTAGCTGCGATTGCAATGCCGGCGGGGCTGGCTGGCGTACGTACCGTGAGCTTGCGGACGGTGATGAAGTTGAGGCGGATGTTCTTGCGGGCCTCGAGGTCGCGGGCCAGCCGCTTGACGTCGGACTTGGTGACGCGGCTCAGCACGCCGGCGTCGTCCACCACGTACGAGTCCACGGGGGGCCCGTCGTTCAGCACGTCGAATTCCGACGCCACCGCCGGCGCGGGCGCCGGGGCCAGGCTGATGGCCAGCGACAGCGCGGCTGCCGCCAGGCCGTGGTGCAGGAACGACATCCAGCTCCTGCCGACGACGACGCCGTCTCCATGAGAGGAGGCAGCGACGGCGCTGGTCTGTGGCCTCCTGAGCGCGCAGGAGACGACGGTGGACCTGGACGAGACGCTAGCAGTCAGAGACGGTCTCCTGGAGCCACGGAGTGATGGCGTGAACAATGTGGAGGGGGAGAGGAGGGTCTCCATTGCTGCCGCGGGGAGCTCGGGGAAGGAGGGGAGGAATCACGCTCGCATTGTAATCACTGGAGCTTCTGCTCTGCGCCTGTCTGGGCCGGATTGTAATTGGGTGGCTGGGATTCTCGAGCCGGATAAGGTGCCGTGCCAGCTTGGACGACAGCGCTTGTTCTGGTTTTGACCACTCATGAGTCATGACTATCTCCACGTGTCAGGCTGATGCACTCCGGAGTCAGTTTCTAGTAGGGTGCGAGGTATTTTGATCCCACTAACTAAAAGTAGTTAAAGTCTTCATTAGTAAAAAAAACACTTTTTCACTATTTCAGACTAATAGTTACTGGTGAGTACTACGTCCGACCTAAAAAATACAACTGTGATAACCATGTGGGTCAAAGTAGTTCATATTTGAGCAACTTTATATTCAATACTCAATAGTACTAATATTTATGTTTCTAAATAATTTTATTATATTATATAAATTTAATTAAAATTCAAACCGTTTAACTTTTTGAACAATAATTACATTTTTTTAAGGAGGGGGGAGATAATACTCTCTGGTTGCTTAGAGTGTACCTGAAGAACAAGTTGAACAACTCGGTAGCCAGCAGAGAAGCAAAGACCTCACTATGCTAGCGAGGTAGCAGTAGGAAGCTCCTAGCTCGCTCGTTTCTTTAAGAACTTTCAAGTTTCTGACATACTACTATTCAACTTTTTTTAATTGTTTTTAGGTTTTATATTTGCCACTGATTTGAAAATATTATTGAGAACGACATTAAAGAAAATTGTTCAATGGAGAACACGCCATTAAGTCATCTAGGAGGTGGCAACCTCCACCGTCGGTTTGCAACTTGATTACCTAGTCCCACACCTTGTAATCTCTCAATATAACCCACTAGCCATACTAACTTGCAATCCATTGGATGCACTCTTGCAAGCATAAGTAAATTAGAGGGCTCTCAAGCATGAAAACTAAGTCCTCCAAGGTGCTCAAACTCAGTTTTGACCAAGACACCCCTCTATTTTTAGACATCAAGGAACGCAGTTATTTTGCCCCTAGGGGCACATGCCCTCATGATGTACACCCTCAGATTTGCTCTGAGATTCGTGCACAGCAGGAGAGAGATAATTTTTTATTGTCTCTCTCCTGTTGTGCACGAATCTCAGAGCAAATCTGAGGGTGCACAGCAGGAGGGCATGTACCCTTAGGGGCAAAATAAACTTTACCAGACATCAAGGGCTAAAGAGCCATTTCACAAAACAGTCCCTGCGTAGCGTCAGGCTATTAGCAGCAGAGTCTGACACCCTATATGTCGCCACATGGCACAAGCCATTTGAAGGCGATTGTTGCCGCCCGACAACTTCTTCTCTCGTTCCCATACACTACAATACACACTGTCACGGTCCGATGCACAACAAAAATAACACCAGGATCTCCCAGAGTCGTTAGAGTGAGCTGACAATCCACTGTCGGACCAACCCTGCAGTCCAACGCTACGCTTTGCGTACTCTTAACTTAACACGCGTCGACGCCATGCAAGGAAGGCCATCAGACACTAGCACCAGATTTTGATGTCACCGCACCCTCTCTATCATGGGCCTAGGGAATTATCAAACCACCATGACAATGGCCTGACTCACCCAAGCCAGGGTCTGGCGCTCCACATGACACACCAGACCCTAGGGTAAGCCATAGGACACAACACCAATTGGTTTAACACTCCCTCTACCGGTGTCCGATGACCCTAGAAGTGCCTCCTTGCTTCTAACTTCAAACCTTTTGCAAATATGCTTTTACTACGAACTACCTTGTGCATGTGTGTTAGCTTTCCACAAATATTTTGTAAAGGATTTTCACTTCTCCTTATCACGTCACTCGATCCTAGCATCGCATATAAAGATAGATCGCTCAAGTCACACCAGATGACTGATGTAAAATAAGTTTGCCCCTACGATCATCTACCCTAAATTTGGCTATGCACTTCTCTATACATCTTTGACTGGTGAAATGAATTTCTCTACACGTTATATATTTTCCTTGGGTATTCCATTCCAAACAACAAGATTTCCTTAAGTTCATATTGCTTTTGACCCTCAATGATAAATGGTTGCATGTATAATCATCATGTGCATCTATCCCTTACACACACCTAGTTCTGAAGTATCGTTCAAATCTTAATCCCTACTTAAAGCAAAGACGAACAATCACAACGATATGGATATGGACACAGACATGATGCTATGACATATAACTATTAATATAAATGACTTTGATTTAGGAATATGTAACTCTAATTAAAATCCTGAATCTATCAGTGTCAGGTAAGTCGTGTCCAACTCCAGTTCTCTACTTTTTAGTTTTTATATTACACAATATATTCCTATAGACTAGACTAGAGAAGTTCTCATGTTAATGAGACTTTTTTTTTGAGAAACTCACGTTAATCAGACATGAGTTTTAATAATTAGCAAAAAAAAAAAAAAAACACCACGTTTCTCTTCCAGTGATCGGTGGCCCCGCCTCAAAGCCACGTATTGCGCCATCGCTTATCCGAAATCACCCCGTGCTCGCTCTCGCCACGGCTCCAACCGCACTCGGCCCTCGTCTCCGCCGCTCGGCGCGGCGCCATGGCACCCGCCGCGCTCCTCCCGCTAGCCCCTTTGCCGCATCACCCGAACCCACCACGGAGACCTCTCTGCCGCTGCGGGGCTTCGCGCCGCGGCTTCACCGTTCACACCACCATTGCCATTGCCTCGGCCTCCGCCTCCGCCCCCACCGCGACCGCGGAGGCGACGTCCCCATTGCCGCCCCCCTCGCTGCCAACCCAAACGCCTTCCTCTAAACCGGGGTCCCCGGTGCTGGGCGGCATCGCGAACACGAGGTCCTGGTCGCAGTACTACGGCAGTGGTTTCTCCATCCGCGTTCCTCCGTCCTTCGACGACATCCTCGAGCCCGAGGCAATTACCAACCTGAACTGTTTCTTCTCTCCTACGTTGACATCTTCCTCCTGCGGTTAGGGTTGCTGGCCGTCGCGTGTTTGGTTTCGAATTGGTGAATGCTGACTCCTTCAGTCCTTCTGCGTCTCAGGACTACAACGCCGGGATGACATACTACGGCGACAAGGCCAAGCCCCGGGAGTACGCGGCCGCTTCGCGTCTCCAGATAGGTAGGTAGGTAAGGCCTCGCTCTACTCCATGAACTGCGGTCATTCCAGTTCTGTACTGTACATTAATTTGTGGTTACATTTATCTCAATTTCACAAGGATGCTGTGGGAATGAATTTCGGTGGTGACGTGTTGCACTTGCACATGCTAAATGCGGAGTACGTGCTCTGCTTCTTTGTTTGATGTAGGGATGAGCTCGTAAGTGTGGTGGTTAAGCCATCAAATCAGCTCAAGATCACATTCCTAGAGGTTATAAGAACTTTGCCATTTTATTGTCTTTGCCAGGCATCTGTGTAACCCCCCTTGAATTTATCTTTCTCTGCACTATTATAATAAAAAAATGGCATGACATTTCAGAGCAGGCCTAGTGATATGTATTATCACATCAGTTTAGAGCATTATCTTGTATCCTTGAAACATAGAAGATAGAACATAAACAAGCTTGTTAAAAGGAGTTCGAACATTAGCAAACCTTGTAGACTCATAGCTTTCTTAATAATTATATATCTGGCATCAGAGTGAGTAATCTGTAATGTTGTCTATAGCTGATATGACACCCTTATAAACAAGCTCTTGTATCAACAGTTGAACATGCTCTTATTACTTTTTAGTGCGATGAATTTCCAAAGTTTATTGAGTTTGAGTGTTTTAACAATAAAAGGGCACACCAGCATAGGTGTGAGTATGACCAAAACCTTCTTTGTAAAGAAATAGTCAATTAACAAGGCCTATATTATCAGATGTATCATATGCATTGATGCTGCCACTGATTGCTCACCATGAAGGAACTTTATATGGTCTGTGCATGACCATTTCTAAATGATGTTCCAAAAATATTTGTTTTCAGGCAAAAGACATAACTGATTTGGGAACTCTAAAGGAGGCATCCAAGATATTTATACCTGGTGATTTCTGTTATCTTAGAATTGGATGCTGTGCTGTTTTATTTACAAACAAATTAGATGACAATGGATATTAAGCGTTCACATATTTCATATATCAAGGATGAAAATTAATCAATGTTGGGCCTAGCTTTCTTGTGGTTTGTGCATTCTAAATGAGACAGTTTATCTTATGATCAGCCTCACACATATTATCGTTTACAGCTTTTCCTTACTTTGCATCCAAGTTTTTAAAGCTAGCAACAATTGTGCCACTTACTGTCTAGATTAGTTGCACAAATAGGAAGCCTGTTTTAGCCAATGTGCTTTTCAAGACATTTTTGTTTAACATTATATTGTCTTGGCACTATATAGTGTCGCTATTTCAATTTTTTCCCTTTTCATTACAGAAATATGGACTGAAAAGTTAAACCCATTCCAACACACAAAGAAACATTGACAAGGAAAATATGAAGCAAGAATATGATATTAAATTATAAAGCATTGACATGATGTCCTGATCTGGGATGATTTGCCTTTTTGTTTTGTTTTGTAGCTGGTGCAAAAGTATTCTCAGCTCGCACAATTAAAGTTAAGGAAGAGGAGGATATTAGGTACTATATGAACTTTGTACTGACTTTATAGAAAAATATCTTAAAAAATATTCCTAGATATAAATAGCATCCAAATTTAGATATAGTTTTTCTTTGTAATTTTTTCACGAGTAATTTTTCCACAGGACATATTACTTCTATGAATTCAGTCTGGACAAGCAACACGTTGCTCTGATGGCTACCGTGAATAGTGGGAAGGTACTCAGCTGTTCTTTTGATTCACATTTTTAAATGAGTATTGATTCCTACGCATTTGCTTTCAGTTGGATTATATCTAATCCATGTCTGCTATGCTGCTTTCTGTTACTCCCTCTCCTGAAATATAAGGGATTTTCAGCTGTCCTAAGTCAAACCATCCTAAGTTTGACCATCTTAAATATTATTGTTCAGGATGGTTTGACTTAGAGAAGAAACTGAAAATCCTTTACATTTCAGAAAGAGTATTTGTTTTCTTTCCTTCATCTATTTGTGTCACTACTTTCTCTGTTTCTTTACTACTAGGGGCTTAGATTCTGAGGTTTAAATTTTCCTTTGAGAATAGGTAAATGTACAACAGAACCATATAGGCACACCACATATATGCAACTCTTAGTTCTCTATACTTAAACAGCTTGAAAGTTAGAACTAAGAAGGCACGCACTGGTTGTTTACAATGATGGTGGGTCAAGGAGCTCCAACACAACATGCTGTTTCATGTTTTGCCATATCATTAGCAATCTGTATAGCACTAAATTTTGTCACCCCATAGAGCAGGATCAGCCATCTAGCAAAACCAGGAAATTCCGAACTAAGAATCAGAATTTATCCTTAGTGTTAGAACAGGATACCATGGTATGTTTCATGGAATTGCTTTAGAGAGAAGTGCCAGTAAGCATGTACCCCATAGAGCAAGAACAGCCATACTGGCAAAACCAGGGAATTCCAAACTAAGAACCAGCATTTATCCATAGTGTTAGAACAGGATACCATGGTATGTTTCATGGAATTGCTTTAGAGAAAAGTGCCAGTAAGCATGCAATATCTCTTGAGACATATTGATCAACAAGGGATCACTTGTCCTGGTTGAAACAGAGCAATTAGGAAGCGAATGCTAACTAGAATTACATAAAGAGACAACAAGAAGGGGTGTCATACTGTTGATGCGACACAAAGCATGACAGTACAGTAGAAGCCTATGGTAGGAGCATTAGCAGACACAGACTGGTGAAGCACATAAATAACATGTCAAAAGTTTAGATAAAAAAAATGCAGGGAGAGGTACTAGCCATTATTTGGTGAGTTCTCTAGGTGCCACGATATATGGATGAGCACTGAAGCTCAAAGAGGCAGATATGGTACAATGTTTGAAAAATGAAAGGACTGTTCAAATAAATAGTTGTAAAGAAGGTGCCATCAGAGCTCTGAAAACTGAATGATTCAATGCTAAAATGAGCCATCTCAAAACCCAATGGAGAGTAGAACCTGAGGAAGTAAGAGATGATATAACTAAACATGCAGATGATCAACAACCTGAAGGTCACTCAGAAGTATCTGAAGCTAACCCAACAAATTAGTTCTCGACTCCTAAGTTCTAATCACTGGCAAAGGCAGAATTAACAGCCTGAAGATGTACATGTCACATATGATCTCCTAACTCAGGAAAAGCTCGTAGCACCGCTCGGCAGGATAACAAAGTCTCTGAAAGCGGACAGTTTGGGTCTGAGCAGCAGACAGAGAACATCTTTGATAATCAGAGCAGGAAGAGCCTCATCCATGGTGGGAAGCATGGGACGTGCAACAAGCTCAACCACAGTAGGATCGAACTCTGGCGGAAGACGCGCAAAGAAGTCGTACTTCTGATTAAATTTCTCCTTGGCTGCGGAACAGTCACATCCAGGACAGGCCTTTAGCATCATGCTAAAACGCCTAGATGGACATGTCATGCTGCTGCAGAGTACGAAGCCTCTCCAGAAGAGAAACGTTAAGTGCTCAATTATGCTCACAACACTGCTGAAGATACTCCCACATCTCTCGAGCTGATGAGAGACCAATAAATTGTAGTTTAGCCATCACACGATCAACCTCTTCCTGGCCCTAGCCTTGGCAAGGTGGTACTAAACCTGAGGTGACACCCATAAGGCGAACCCATACTGTCATGTGATATGCGTGAATGCATTGTAAAACGCCTAGATGGACATGTCAGGCTCTGCATCAACCTCTTCCTGG
The DNA here is from genome assembly GCA_022036555.1 of Microstegium vimineum. NCBI lineage: Eukaryota > Viridiplantae > Streptophyta > Magnoliopsida > Poales > Poaceae > Microstegium > Microstegium vimineum. The sequence continues at coordinate 40,287,439 of CM039128.1, read as the reverse complement.
CCCTAGCCTTGGCAAGGTGGTACTAAACCTGAGGTGCCTGACACTTTGTCAGTGAGATGAGATACCAATACCCCTCAGTAGCAACAAGCCAACAACTGTAGATGCCATAGGTGATAATTCTGGTCATTCAGCTTGCTAATAATGTCAGCATAGCATAATGAGAGGCCATAGGTTAGGACAGCAGCAACAGCAAGGACAAGCCACAGCAGTGTGAATTGTCAGAAACAGGTGCAGCAGAACGCACGAACAAGTCCGTAAAGCAGGACCAAATGCACAATGCAGTGGCACCAAGCACTTTCGACTCTTTGAGCAAAGGCCAAAAGAAAGTAGAAGAATCCACTGAAACATCCCTTGCTATAAGCTGTTATAATCAGCAGCCGCACGACATGACACATTGCAGATGGCTTCAGGAGTGGAAGATTAGGCGGCTGCAGACAACTCCAATGGTGTTAACCACAGCAGGAGAGCCCTGGGCAGCGGCACTTCCTTTAACGGAAATCCAGAGCAGTGGCCTGCCTAGAGCACCGCTGGAGTCTGCGGTGGGAAGAGACTGGTATTCAAATCAGGCCGCCAGGACACCAAGTCCCTGCCGGCGGACTGCTAGCAGCGGCTGAAGGCAACTCCAGCACAGATACTAATAAAAAAAAAACTTCAGCACAGATACTTTTTTTTTTTTTGAGATTACTCCAGCACAGATACTGAGACAACTACAGCAACCAGTAGATAGCCGGCTGACTGCTGGCGGAATAATAATCAGATCAACGACAGAGGACAGTTTCGGCCTTTCGGCCTAGACCTTTAACGTTAGACCCAACCAGGCCTGGCGAGATGTTCAATGGGCCAGCCTGCCCAGCCATATGGGCCAAATATACACATACGGAGTACTCTTTATTCTGGCACTTGTTACTGTGCCACGTATATCGAGTCATTCTCTTTATTCTGGCCATGGAAGTAATTAATAAAACTTTTTTTCCTATCAAAATACAAAGTAAATCAAACTTTGTATTTTTAAAATATCCCTTAATTTGTTGAACTGAAAACTTACGTCAATCTTTAGCTAGTTCTTATACAACTCACATTATTACCTTAGACAATTGCATTTTCTTCCTGATTCTTAAATTTTCTTGAACTTTGTGTTGTCATGTGGTGACAGACGTACATTGCGGGCGCTACTGCTCCAGAGATGAAATGGGGTGACGACGGTGTGAAGTTGCGTTCCGCTGCCGTATCTCTATCCGTTTCATGATTGATTGTGCAAAAAATGACCACAAAAAGGACTGGGATACAATTGTCGGATTCAGCAGTGCCAGTATGCATAGAGAGATCGATTACTATCCTAGTCATGGAAAGACGGTAAATAGGCAAAAGCAACAAATCATTGGATGAGACTGCACAAGGTTTCAGTCAAGTCTATAAACGATTTTGGAAGTGGATATATATTGGTATGAAGGCATGCATCACAATTGAAATTTGATTATTGAAATCTTGTTTACCTACAACTGATATCTAAATTGTAAGTTCTTCTAATTTTGTTTTAAGTCTAGTTTTGGTAAAGGAAAAAATCTACTTAACCCCTTCACCTATTTAGCATGGTCTATTTTACCGGCTCAACTATGAAACCGTCTATTCTACCCTTCTGAAATTTTTAAAACCAGTCAGATTACGGTGGTGGTGGTTTTGGTCTTTTTTTATTTTATTTTTTTGGCTAAATCTTTGAAAAAATCATAGTAAATCATAGAAAAATCATAAAATAGAAAATTTAATTTTGTTGGATTTCACATGATTAGATCTACACAATGGACATATAATGACCATGTTTGGTACAACTTATAAGTTGCTTATGGTCAAAATAAATTGAAGTCAACAGTCAAACATTATGCTTTTCAATAGCTTATTCTGACCACGCTCTCATTTGTACTAAAAAGCAGAAATTGGATCATATCAACTTATTTTAACCGTCGTTTTTACTCTATTTGTGCAGCTTATCTGGGAAGTGTTTCCTAGATAAGTTGTACCAAACAGGGCATAGGGTATATTTTAGTACAAAGTTTTTATGATACCTTTAGATTAATTGAAAAAATCAAATTTTGTCAATAACTAATTAGTATAATTCATATGTGAATCTTCTTTGGCCCAATTGTGGTGAAATTTGTTAATTATTGTATGTTTAAATTATAGTAAAAAATTCACACTCATTGGATCATGTATAACTTAGTTATAGATAAAACATAGATTTAACATTGAAAAAAAAATCTAATTTCATGCTTGTTAAATCTAGGTTTTATCTATAACTTATACATGGTCCAATGTATATGAAATTTTTACTATAGTTCAAACATATAATAATTCGCTCAGCAAAAAAAAATTCAACACAATTGGACTAAAGAAGCTATGACTATAAATTATTCCAATTAATTATAGACAAAATTGGATTTTCAATTAATTTAAAGGTATATAAAAAACTTTATACTTAAACATATCATATTATATGTCTGTCGTCTAGATTCAAAACGGAGGGAGTATTAAATAAGATCTATCAGGTATACTATGGAATATAATTTGAAAGTGTATATTGTAGATGTTGATTGTATAAACTTAGTCAAAGTTAGGTGAGTTGGCTTTGGATAAAACAAAGTTCTCTTAGGACAAGTTAGAAGACTACTCTATACACAATTCTAATAGCTTGATTTCTCATGTGCATAGTAATTGGGCACCTGAAAGGATCTAGATGCCCAAGAGGGGGGGTGAATTGGGCTTCTTTTAAATTTCTAAAGCAATATTAAAACCCATTAATGTCAATCACCCCTAGTGCCTACCGCAATGTGTATCCTAACTAGAAAGCAATAGCAACCAAGGAATTGAAAGACAACCTAAGCAATTCTAGTAGGAATTGACAGAACAAGGCGAAAAGAAATGCAAGTAAGTAAAGAGCTAGGGAAAAGGAATTCTTGACGCAGCGATGTTTTCCCGAGGTATCGAGGTGTCGACACACCCTCCTAGTCCTCGTTGGAGCACCTCGCAAGGTATAGCTCCCCCTCTACCCGCGCAAGGGTAGAGTGCTCTCTACGGGTCGATTCTTCGCCACTCCGGCTCGGTGAATCGCCCACAACCGATCACAGAAGCTTGGAGAAGAGCCGCCGACAATCTTCCGACGATCACTTCCTCTGAACACCACCAAACCGTCTAGGTGTTGTCGAACACCAAGAGTAACAAGCACAAGACCTTCACTTGACCAACTCAAGGCTAGGAAGGTGGATGGATGCACACAAGTCACTCCTAATCACCCTAGGAGGGAAGAACAAGATGAACTCTCTCAAATCTCTCCCTCACTAGGCACTTGGCTCTCCAAGAACTTTCTCAAAGGTTCCTCAGGTGAAACAATGGCCAAGAGACCTCTCAAGGACGAAGAGGGCAATTATAAATAGTCCCCACCTTCGAAACTAGTCGTTTCTTGCCTTTTCCACTTTCTGCGAAGGTACCGGACTAGTCCGGTGGCCACACCACCGGACTAAGGCAACTGGTCCGGAGCTCACTGGCAATTCAAACTTCGCTGAAAAGCAGGCACCGTCGGACCACTCGAAGCGTCCTCCATCTTCGAACTCCAGGGTGCTTACTGGATCCACCATCTTCTTTGACTCGAAGCGTCGGACTAGAGGACGGTCACACGTCGGACTAGTCTAGAGCCTCCTCTGAGGCTACCTTCCACTAGCAGGGACCTCCGGACCACTCGTCTATGGTCCGGTGCTCCTTTGGATAGGTGGTCCGGAGCTCTTGTCTCTGAAACTTGCCTAAGACAAGGACCGTCGGACCACTCTCCTTGGTCCGACACCTCCTAGGCAGACTGGTCCGGAGCCTCTTTCTCCCCCTGTTTCAACTCTTTTCACTAAGTCTTCTCTAGGGGTTTTGCTCCTACCATCTCAAGGGCTATTAGCAGGGTCTCTAGGACTAGTTGTGACAAGTGTGCATACACCAACATTCCCAAACTCTCCTAGGTCAAGCTACTAACCTCATACCCCCCTTTATAGTACGGTCAAAGGAAAAACAAAGCCCTAGTCTATACTTAGTGCCCTTCTCACACCTCATGGCACTAAGAGCTAGCCTAGTCTTCATCTTGTAGCTTAATCCTTTCAACCGAAACGATTTCCATCTTGGGGGCATGAACATCCATTACGCCCATTCAATAAGCATCACTTATGACCTAACTTTAATGACTTTGCCTCTGCAAAACACACGTTAGTCATAGTGACCTAGCATTGTCGTTAATCGCCTAAACACAAGGGACCATGATTCTTCAATCTCCCCCTTTTAGGTGATTGACGACAATACAAGCTCGAGTAGAGAATAAGAGTGAATTTTGATTAGTGAAACATGACTTGATATGAGATAGGCATGTGTTAGTAATAAGAAAGACATAAACATGCCTAAACCATTCAAGCCATGACAAGCACAAAAGATATGAATTGAGCATAGTACTTGATTTCAAAAGGATATGCTATACCAAAAGATCAGAGATTAGCGCGGAAGCATTAGCATAACCAAGTGACGTGATATAAATATAAGGTTCACACACATGTCACACAAGCATCAAGTCTTCAAACATCACACACAAATCTCACAGATGCATAAAGACGGTAAACGTGATGCATGATGCGATAGAGTATATTACACACCAAAAGAACAAGTCCTACTAGCTCCACCTGAAGCTAGCCCATCTACTCGACTCTCCCTCTCCCCCTTTGGCGTCTAAGCACCAAAGTCTAAGAGTCTGGAGGCGGAGTGGAAGGAGCCGTGGCACGATCAAGGATGCGAAAGTCGTCGAGAGCATCGTCATCATCCGAGTATTCTTCCCCCTGAGTGTCTGTCGTTGTAAGTGGAGCGGTCTGGGGAATAGGAGCTGACGTGTCGTCTACCTCTGCTGTTGTAGAGTCTGGAGTTGTAGCTGGAGCAGGAGTAGGAGTAGTATCTGCCACTGTGTCTGTAGGAGCCTCTGGAGCTGTGGAGTCCGGTTGTGCCTCGGGCACTGACTCGACTGGAGTCTGAAGGACCGGTGGCTGCTCAGACGAGGCAACTGAAGAGTGGTGCTGACCTGCTGTCGACGAAACAAGCTCTGCCTCAATCTCAGCTGCCACCTGCTGCCAGTGGGGGATGGCTGCCCAGTGATGTCACTGAACGACGTTGAGAGGTCTCTAGCAGTGACACCCAAACGAGCAGACATCGGAGTGAATCCGGTAGTGAGTGGGGTGAACTGCTGAGTCGGGCCTAGAGTGTCCAACCACTGAGTGACCTGTGTAGCCGGTGACTAGAACGGGGTGGTCACGCCGGCACCCTGAAGTCCACTGGACTGTACGGCGGGGGTGGCTGTGACAGACAGACCGGCTGACACTGGCGGTGCTACTGAAGGGGCCACTGACTGTTGAGAGCCTAAGACGGGTCCAAGTGCTGGAAAAGCCACTGACGGACCAGCTGACTGTGAAGGCTGGGTCTGACTCACCATCTGTATCTGTGGCGGAGCAGGAAACTCAATAGGAGGAGCACCGGTCCACTTCATCATGTGAGCCATAAAGGCCATGTTCTGCTGCTGGATCAGCTGGGACTGTAGCTGCATACGCTGGGACTCAAGCTGCATCTGGAGCATCTGGCGCTGCACCTCATAGTGTCTGTCCTCAAACTGTCTTTGTAGCTCATCCTGTCTCTGCTGAATCTAGGTGACAGTCGTCACAAGAGATCCTTGTTGCTCCTGAATATGATCTAGAACCTTCAGAATGAGAGTCTCTGTAGTGGAGGCAGTACCAGAGCCACCAGCCTCGGCGTCGTGTATCTGTGGAGGCATCTTTAGAATAGGATGGTACTCTGCATCTGAGCTGTCGGAAGTAGTATCCTCAGGTGTAGCAGCTGCCCCGGTGTTTAACTCATGGAGCTCTTGCTGCTCAATGCCTCTGATGGAATTGTCCTCTGCATCCACAACATCTCTGTCTGCTAGTGCAGTCCTTTGCTTCACAAGCTGAAGCACCCGGTTCCCAAACCTTTGATCAATAGAAGCTAGCGCTCTGTAAGGTGGAAACGAAGTCTCGGACGCATCGAGCAGAGCACGGAGTCCAGGCTCGGTCCTCTCATGCATGATAGCAATGATGGCGCATATCCAATGAGCATAGGGAAACTGTCGACGAGCGCGCATCCCATGTGAAATCACATCGTCAATCTCTGACACCAGAAAATCCGCTAAGTCAAACGGTGTCTTTGAGACGAGGGCCTGAAGAAGGAACTGCTGCAGGTTGGTCAAACCATCCTTGTACCCGGTGCGAGGAAGTAGTGAACGTCGGAGAACATCGTTCAAGCGGCGAACGATAGGGAGTAGCTCTGCTAGGGTACGTCAAGAACCCTATGTGAAGGGTGGTCGGAAGAGAGGAGCAACCTCCTGAACTGACAAAGCACGGCCACCTCGAGCTCGGCGAGGTAGGGAGACTCCTCCATAGCAGTCATAGTGAAGACTAAGCTGATCGGCTGTCCCGGTCAAGCGAAGTACCTCTCTGAGCTATGTCAGATAGAGCCTATGACGCTCTCCTCTGAAAGTGTATTGCAGGAAGGTGTGATCTGGCTCAATCCACACTGGAGCATAGAACTCCCGAACCCACCTCTCAATATAGTTCCCTGAGCGACCAAGGAGGTAGGCGAAGCCCGGAAGGTACTCAATGAAGGGGCGGATCCCCTCGCCAGCAATCTCAACAATGCTCTCCAAGGAGAAAACTCTGTGAGGGCGAATCTGAATACAAGCGAGCTGAGCTGCCCTGTAGAAATCCTCCATAAGTGTAGTGTGCCATCCGCGGGAAGCTCTAGGGTCACGCTGATCCGGGCACCACTTCTCTAGCGAAACAAACCGAAGCTTCTTCACTTGCTTCGCTGTGAGCTCCCTCAAGTCAAGGTGAACAGAAGCAGACTCTGAAGTGGGAGCTGCTGAGGCGCTCTAAGGTGACGAAGTTGCCTGGGAGCGAGTGACACGTCTCCAGGGAGTAGGTGCCAAAGGATTTGCAAGAACTTCTTTGACTAGCTCTTGCTCCTCTGGAAGTGTCTTAGACTGAGCTGGGGTGTAGAGGGTAGAACCCGCGGAGGAGTGCCGATACGAACTGAGCCTCGACGACCACCTCGCTTTGCGTGGTCTGCTGCGTCTGCCACTGCCTCGGCCTGCTCGGCCTCTGAAAGCTTTCGCTTTTTCTTCTTAGGCTTCTCTACCACCTTCTTCTTCCCCTTGTCCCTCGAAGGACGCGGAGGAGGAGGTGGGTCATCACCAGAACCACTGACACGAGCACGTGAACCATGAACCATAGCGGATCAATAGAGAAACCATTGCCCACTAACAAGAAACACTGCCCACTGATCAACTGTAATGAATCAAGAAACACTGTCAACTGCTAGAACCACTGCCAAAGATCAACTCCCTCTGTCACAATCAAATGCACGTATCAACTGACAAAGAGGCCTGCAAGCCACTGGACTGACCCTTGTGAGGCTTTGCCTCAATCCATACTCGCGAGCTTTGCCCCGAGTTTTAACTGCCGCTGCTAGATAGAATAGATAGAAAGTAAATAAGCATATATTAACTCTAGAGATAAGATACCATATGGAAGCAAGCACTAGATAAGTATAGAGTGAAATCTGCCATGGTACCTAAGGTAAGCGAGCGTATCTAATCAAAGCAAATCAAGGTCCGAATCACACTCCACAAGGTGGTCTTGTCAACTGAGAATTACAATTAGCAATTGAGTTTAGTGAATTGAAGAAGTAACTAAGGCATGGGATGATCACTAGCTAGACAAAATGCTAAAACCATGATCATAAGACATACCCTAGAGATCAACGAAGAGAAGTTGAAGGATCGGCGAGGACGAATCGACGAATTAAAGTTCCAAACCCTAGGTTTTGGAAACCCTAGGGGAAACACCCTTTGGATGGCAATGGCAATGTGGAGGCTTTGCTGGGGGATGGCACAATGGAGGTGTGAAAGGTCCTTGTGTGATTTTGGTAATTGAGTGACAACTTAGGTGGACTAATATGTGTTTAATGTGAGACACACAAGTGATTTAGTTCTTAGGTACACAAGTGTGAGCAACCAATAAAGTCATGGTGGAGAGATGGCTTGTACATATTGATGGTGCTCAACTTGGTGATGAAGGAGTTTATTGTACATGGTACATGACATGGAGTCATGTGATCAAGGTGGAGAAGATCAAGATGAGGCTTGGCTTGATGGGCCGGTTGCAAGTGTGAAGGGCAAGCGAGTGATTCTTGGCGCCGATAGACCAACGCAACGGTGAAGAGCAAGTGAGGTCAAGATCGATGAACCAACACGGTCACGTGATGATATGGAGTGGATCATATCATTTGTGATAGGTTGGTGCGTATGTTGCATCAACATTGGAGAAGAAGATGAAATGGAATGAACAAGGCAAAGGTATAACTTAGAGCATTTCATTTCACCGGTCATAGAGGTTCAGAGAAGTGTTTGACCGGATTGAGTTATAAGAAAAGTCGTACTATCAAGAGGGATGCATAGTAGACTAGCTTGATGAGGATGACAGTGCTCAAGTTACTAGTCTAGAGACGTTTGAGAGACGCCGTGCAAAAACACATACTTAGAAGAGTGCTTCGGTGGCTTTCTGCTGAGCCACCGGTACTACTGGTCTCCCACTGGTAGTACCGGTGAAGACCGGTGGTACCGGTCAGCTCCCGGAGGGGTTTTCTTGCACGCGAGGGCACTTTGAAGATGTGCTGAAAAATGAACTACCGGTAGTACCGGTGAGCCACCGGTAGTATCGGTGAGCAACCGGTAGTACCGGTTGGCTAACTTTGTGCAACGGTCGGGAAGCTCCAACGGTCGGATTCCTTGGACTGGTAGTACCGGTGGGACACCGGTAGTACCGGTAGTGCGTCGGGAGCTGCGGGAATAAAGAGGTCGCCCCTTCCCTTGGGGCGGTGGCAACCCCCATTATTCCACTCCTACACCTGAGAAAAAGGGTCCCAAGTGCCTCTCTCTCTCCTTCTATGCTCCTAGGCTTCAATCCTTGGTGGATTTGTGAGAGAGAAGTGAGATTTGAGAGTGGAGAGGATCGATCTACGACTTGAGCATTCGATTTCCTCTTCTTGCCGGTTTGCTTTGCATTTGTTGCTCTTGGATTCTTGGAATCCTAGCCGGTTAGGCGTTCTTCGTTCTTGCCCATGATTTGTTCATTTGTGAGGGCAATCGAAGTGTTTGTAATCCCCATCCGTTCTTAGTGAAAACCTTGGGCACTCTGTGTGTGGGCCTCAAGGGAGAGGCAAGGAGGTGAAAGAGACTCCGACCTTCGCGGTCACCTCAACAACGAGGAGTAGGAACTCTAGTGTAGAGTTGCCGAACCTCGGTATAAATCGTGAGTCTCGTGTGCTTGATGTTGTGGAGATAGCTTCGACTATCCTTTGCTATTGTGTTCTTCGTGTTCTTCCTCTCTCCCTCAAAGTTCATAGGTTGGGAAGGTCCGATCTACAAATTGGTGAGGAAGCAACCCAAGCAAAGTTCAACATCATCACCCTCAACCTCAAGGAGTGTGGGGAAAAGCTCGGATCCGAATTCAAAGCACATTACGTTGAGATCCCGGAGCTACAGCGAGCCACCGGTAGTAACGGTCTCCTACCGGTAGTACCGGTCAGCCACCGGTAGTACCGATCCTACTACCGGTAGTACAAATCAATGGTTTGCATTCTCTATTCACTAGCTTGTACTTATTATTTCTTACTTGTGCTAGTGTTTAGTGGTTGCTTTAGTAACTAGTTTAGCTTGTGTGGCTTGCCTAGTTACCTTCTAGCTTGTGTAGCATAGAAGTAGCTCTTGAGTGGCTAATTGGCTTGTGTAGCCTTGTTAGTCACATTGCTTAGTTTGTGTAGCTAAGTAAGTTGAGCTCTCTAGTTGACTTGTGTATTCTTGCTAGAGAGCATTGCTAGTGAGCTTAGGTTCTTTGTGCTTTGCTTACTAGTATGTGTAGGAGCTCCCTTTGCGCTTAGAGTACTAGTTGCTTAGGTTTGTGTGACCTTTCAACCTAGACTTGTTTAGGTGAGCTTCCTAGCTTGGCACCTTAGTGAGCCCAATTAGTATACTTTGCTAGGTGCTAAAGTTATAGATAGAGGGGTGTAGTCTTGGCTAGACCGATAGTTTTAATTCCGTATTTGTTTCGATTAGCCGTTGCGCTTAAGTTTTTAGAAAAGACTATTCACCCCCCCCCTCTAGTCCGCCATCTGGACCCTACAAGGTGAAGCTTTGGCGGACTTGGTCGCCGGCGAGTGGCGGTGAAGGTGGCAGGAGGCGGCGCTGGCTCTGCTGCTGCGGCGGTGAGATGGAGGCAGAGCAGGGCGTGCAACGGCGGAGCTCCGGGGGGGGAGACTCACCGGCGGCGAGGGCGGTGGATGTGCTGGAGCGGGCGAGCGGCGGAGCTGAGGGCAAGTGCGGCGGCGGTGAGCGGCACGACGTACAGACGGGGGAAACAGAGTAACTGGCACGACAAACTGCCAACGCGGGGGGTTATCCGCAAAAAATCGGAGCGTCGGACCACTCGCCTTGGTCCGACAGGGGTTCCGACGGGGTGGTCCGACGGACTCTGGAGAAAAATGAACAAAACCAGTAAGGGACTAACCTCTGGACCAATGCGTCGGACGAGCCTCCAGACCAAAGAAAGTGGTCCGGAGGTCCATTGACTGAAAGATCTTGCGCTGACCGAGGCTCCGGACCACTTGCCTATGGTCCGGTGGAGCGTCGGACCTATGGTCCGACGGATTCTGTGACTGGAAAAATTGAGTACAGTGAGGGGTAGAGCACCGGACCACTGAGCGTCGGACCATGCCGAGTGGTCCGGAGGGTGGTCCGGAGCTTCAAAATGCTTTGAATTTTCCTGTTTTCTCTCCAATCTTTTCTCTTAGCCAAGTACCAACATAGAAGAGCAGAAAGAAACACTTGTTGGACTTAGCATAAGAACCATCTCTCAAACCCTCAATTTTAAAAGTAGTTTGCCATAGGCTGAGAATTAGTTTTCTTAAGAAAATAGTTCAAAAAAGCTCCAAGGATATGTTGGGAATATGCCCTAGAGGTAGTCATATAGATGATGTATTCCTTGTATTCATGACATGTTATGAATATCCATTAAAGATAACTTGTATCGATTAGCAATTATGTGAATTGCTTGTGAAACTCTTTTACTTGTATGGTTATTATAAAAGTTTTCCCTGATCGGAGTTCGTGCAAGAATGCACATGAATATTAGATCAGCACATTATTAGTTGATGACTATGTTTCACAAGTCATGGACATGAGATGTCAAACTAATAATGTGGGCACATGTAGGACATGGTGCTGGACAGACCCGACATGAGATTGTCTCTATACATATCGTGTACGTTATGTCCTTAGACCTGAGATTGTCGTATGTACTCAAGATGTGAAACGACCTATCCTAGGACTACCAAACGCTACTCCGTGACTGGGTAGTTATAAAGGTAGCTTTCGGGTTTGTCAAGAAACATGTTGTGAGACATAGTCAATCAAGATGGAATTTGCCACTCTCCATATGAGAGAGATATCACTAGATCACTCAAATGATTAGATCATGAAATGCATGGTCGTGCTTGGGTTAAGTGTTAACCCACAAGTTGAACCAAATATCATGAGGCAAAGGAATAACATGTATATTGTATTGTGGTGGTTCGTCTGATATGATCATAGCGTATGCATAGGAGTTGACACGCCTTGCTAGAGGCCGCTATCAACTATTGGTCGAGTGAGAGTACTTGGGCCATGTCTATGTGTGTGTGAGCCCATAGGGTCGTACGCTTAAGGGGCTGGAAGCCTAATTCGGGTTGGAGCCGAATTAGACTAGGTTTAGGGTTGCTAATGGGCTTCCAACGTGGGAGCTCATTAGAACGCCTATATAAGCAAGGGGTGGGCGCAGGGCGAGATACTCACGTTCTTTGGCAGCCGTCGTCGCCCTCCCCACTCTCGCGCCTAGTACTCCTTGCGGACCTAGCAGTCCAGAGGCATGACGCTTCTTCCCTGCACGTGTGGGATTCCTCGGAGGTGTTGTATCTGGAGCACAAGGACGAATCGCGAGAAGAAGATGTTGAGACGGACGACCTCGCAACTGCACAACACTGCTGCGACGTGCACGACTACATCAAGTCGCTTCCGCTGCACCTGCGCGTCTAGTGGTAACCCCGTTATCTATAACTAGCACTAGTTTCTGGTTTATGGGGTAGAAAAATTTTATTTTCTGGCTAGCGTAGCAACCTCATAACCCTACAGGATCACCATAGGGTCACAAGAGGGGTATTAGCTGAAGCTAGAGCTTTGAATGCCCCCCTAAGTGACGAACCTAGAGGATGATCGAACTAAACCGAAAAGAAAGCAACAAGCAACACACATGCATATGCTATGCAATTACAGAATTTGAATCTAGGTTGCTTGCAAGTTTAAACCGCGGTAAGGCTTTGTCACACGCTTGAGGGCGGTTATCCCGACCGTGTTAGCCAAGCCTATGTGCATTACTATAGATTAAACATGATTATATTACAAATGAATGCATGGTTCACGCAATCTCATTTTTAGTGAAGTTTGAGTGATCAAGCACATTCAACTCGCTTCTCAACCTACAAAAGATTGTTTCATCGAGTGGTATAGTGAAGATATCCGCCAATTGATCTTCGCTCTTAACTCCAACTAGTGTTATGTCTTTCCTAGCCACATGATCTCTAAGAAAGTGATGACGGACATCAATGTGTTTGGTGCGAGAGTGTTGAACCGGGTTGTTGGCAAGCTTTACGACGCTTTTATTATCACACAAAAGTGGAACATCTTTTAAAACAACGCCGTAATCAAGAAGTGTTTGGGTCATGTATAAGATTTGTGCACAACTTACTCCCATGGCAATGTATTCCGCCTCGGCGGTAGACAATGCCACACTATTTTGCTTCTTGGAGGACCAAGAGACAAGTGATCTTCCTAGCAAATGACAATCGCCGGAGGTACTCTTCCTATCAACTTTACACCCAGCATAATACGAATCGGAATAGCCACAAAGTAGGAAGAGAGCTCCTTTGGGATACCAAAGGTCAATGCTAGGGGTGTGCCTTATGTACTTAAGGATTCTTTTGACCGCACATAAATGCGACTCCTTAGGGCTTGCTTGAAACCTAGCACACATACACACACTAAACATGATATCCGACCTAGATGCGGTGAGGTAAAGTAAACTACCGATCATAGAACGATAGAGGGTTTGGTCAATCGGTTCACCTCCCTCATCGAGATCGAGATGCACATTAGTAGGCATTGGTGTCTTGATTGGCTTGCAATCCTCCATCTTGAATTTCTTGAGCACATCATGAGTGTACTTTTCTTGAGATATGAAGATGCCCTCCCTCAATTGCTTCACTTGGAAGCCAAGGAAGAAGGTTAGCTCGCCAATCATTGACATCTCGAACTCCTTGGACATCAATGCACCAAACTCCTTGCAATGGTCTTAGTTTGTTGACCCAAATATAATGTCATCGACATATACTTGGCAAACAAAGATCTCTCCATTAAGCTTCTTGGTGAATAGTGTTGTGTCGACGATCCTGATCTTGAAGCCCTTCTTGAGTAGGAAGTCCCTTAGCCTCTCATACCAAGCTCTTGGAGCTTGCTTCAATCCGTAGAGAGCCTTGGACAACCTATAGACATGATTAGGCAAGTTTGGATCTTCAAACCCGGGAGGTTGTGAGACATAGACAAGTTCATTGATGAAACCATTTAAGAAGGCGCTCTTCACATCCATTTGAAAGAGCTTCATTTTGTGATGTGAAGCATACGCCAAAAGGATACGAATAGCTTCAAGTCTTGCGACCAGGGCAAAAGTCTCTCCAAAATCAAGTCGTTCTACTTGAGAGAACTCCTTTGCCACCAATCTTGCCTTGTTCCTCACAACAACGCCTTGATCATCTTGCTTGTTCCTAAACACTCACTTGGTGCCAATGATTCTTGCTCCCTTTGGCCTTTCTTCAAGTGCCCACACTTGGTTCCAAGTGAAGTTGTTGAGTTCTTCATGCATGGCATTCACCCAATCCGGATCCGCAAGTGCGTCCTCAACACTAGTAGGCTCAACAAAAGAAACAAAAAAGTGATGTTCAACATAAGATGCAAGTATAGAATGAGTCATTACTCCCCTTGATGGACTTCCTATGATTTGATCATGGGGGTGTGCTTGAAGGATAGGTGTTGATCTTCTATCATGAACTTGAGGAGGGGGACGTGGTGCTTCAACATTGCTTGCTTCGGCCTCGGCTTGATCTTGAGGTATGAAGGTATCTTCTTGAGCTTCCCTCACTTGATCTTCTTCATCTTGAGGCGTGCGAGGTGGAGAAGGATCTTGATTATCATCATCTTATACTTCTTCCACCTCTTGCGGGTTGATAGCACCAATTGGCATATTCTTCATTGCTTCCCTCAAGGGTTCATCACCTACATCAATATCCTCAAGCGCTCCTTGGGAGCCTTTAGTTTCATCAAATTCCAAATCATACGTTTCTTCAACTAAGCCGGTGGCTTTGTTAAATACATGGTATGCTTTGGACTTAAGTGAATATCCAACAAGGAAACCAAGGTCACACCGTCATTGGAATTTACCCAAGTGTTGGCGCTTCTTGTAGATGTACACTTTGCAACCAAATACCCGAAAGAATGAAATATCCGGCTTCTTCCCATTCACAAGCTCATAGGGAGTCTTCTTCAATAGTCTTTGGATGAAAAGGCAGTTTGCCGTATAGCAAGCGGTGTTGATGGCCTCCGCCCAAAACTTCTTCGGAGTGTTGTACTCATCAGGCATAGATCTTGCTAGAGTTATGAGCGTCTGGTTCGTCCTCTCTACAACACCATTTTGTTGTGGAGTATATGTGGCAGATACCTCATGCTTGATCCCCACTTCATCATAATAGTCTTCAATCTTGGTGTTGACAAACTCGGTGCCACTGCCACTTCTTATCTTCTTGATCTTCACTTCAAACTCATTTTGTGCCCTTGTTGCAAACTTCTTGAAGATAGCTTGAGTTTCACTCTTGTCTTGAAGAAAGAACACCCAAGTGTATCTAGATTAGTCATCAACTACCACTAAGCAAAAGAGATTTCCTCCAAGGCTTGCATAGGTGGTAGGTCCAAATAAATCCATGTGGAGTAGCTCTAGGACTCTTGAGGTTGACATGAATGCTTTATTGGGATGGGTGTTGGAAACTTGCTTGCCGGCTTGACATGCACTGCACAACTTGTCCTTCTCAAACACCACATCCTTCACACCTCTAACCATCTCCTTCTTGACAAATTTCTTCAAAGTTGACATGCCCACATGAGCTAATCTTCTATGCCAAAGACAACCCAAAGAACTCTTGGAGAATAGACATGTTTGCAACTCGGCTTCATTTGAGGTGAAATCCACTAAGTAGAGGTTGTTGTGCCGAAACCCTTTGAATATCATTGATGAGTCTTCAATCTTGGTCACAATCACCTCGGTTGGAGTGAAGAGACAATGGAATCCAAGATCACAAAGTTGACCCACGGAAAGCAAGTTGAAGCTTAGTGATTGAACTAGCAAGACATTTGATATTGATTGATCATTGGAGATTGCCACTTTGCCTAGACCTTGAACTTTAGCTTTTGAATTGTCCCCAAAGGTAATCTTGTCTTGCCCTTCACATTCTTCATCAAGTGTAGTGAACATCCGGGAGTCACCGGTCATATGTTGAGTGCAACCACTATCAATCACCCAATGACTTCCACCGATCTTGTAGTTCACCTACACACAAGCAACTTAGAGTTAAGCTTGTTGTTTGGGAACCCACTCAAAGCGGGGCCCCATTACCTTGGTAACCATCTCCTTTGCAACCCAAAGAACTCTAAGCTTGTTCTTCATTGGTGGACCAAGGAACACTACTAGTGGTCTACCCTTGTGGTCCTTCTTGATGACATAGTGAGCATCATGAGAAAATGGCCTTGTGTGCTTAGGCAAGGTCTTGGGTGGTTGAGTCTTGCAATCATAAGCGAAATGACCCACTTGACCACACTCAAAGCATCTTATTGGTTTGGGCTTTGAGTACTCTTGATTGTAGCCATTGTACTTGTTCTTGTAGTAATTCTTGGCCCCAATCTCAACCTTTGCCTTCATGATTTGGTTCTCCTTGAACCCAATGCCGGTCTTGTCATTCTTCATGACGGTGCTCATCAAAAGATCACTTTGAAGGTTGTGACCCTTTGTGAACTTCTCAAAGCCACTTGTAAGCTTTTTCTTATCATTCTTGATCTTGGCAATTTCTTCTCTTAGAGATGTGATCAAGGTAATAGCATCCTTGTCTTCTTCTTGAGCCAGCTTGATGACAATAGGCTTGTTAGACTTGAGAGTGATTAGCTCTTCCTTGAGCTTTGAGTTTTCTTCTCTCATCTTGACATAGTCATTATACTTGTCGGCTTCTACAACTCTCTTGCCCTTGCACTTAGCACTTTGCTCAAGAGCCACATCATCAATCAAGATATCACAAGAGGTAGCACTATCACACTTAGCACACGGGTTAGTAGCAACATGTGTAGCAAGATCTTGATTAAGCAATTCATTTGCTACCACTAGTGTGCTATGTTCTTGCTTCACATTTTGGTAATCATCTTTTAGCAAGTTATACCTTGTGTGGAGCTCTTGTGTTGACCTCTCAAGCTTATCATGTTTATCATTAGCTTGCTTAAGAGAGGCTTTGAGCTCCCTAGTTCTAGATGTCAGAGAATTAATCTCAAGCTTCAAATCATCATTAGCACTAGTCAAGGTGTCAAGCTTATCATGCAAGTTTCCTTTGATCTCTAGTAGCTTGTCGTTTTTACCTTTGTACCTCCTTATGATGCTAGCGTACTTGTTGCAAATTTTAATTAGCCCATCATAAGAAGGTGCTTCTTCATCGTCACTATCATTTCCACAAGATTCACCACTCTCATCATCATCCTCTATTTTTACCTACTTGTCACCTTTAGCCATGAGGCATAGGTTTGTAGAGGATGAGCCCGGTGATGAAGGAGGAGGTGGCGGTGGAAGGGAAGAACCAATCACCAAAGCGGCCACCTTCTCATCTTCACTCTCATCATCGGAGGAGGCACTAGAGTCCTCAATGTCGATGAGCCAATCACCCACAATGTAAGTCTTGTCATCTTTCTTCTTCTTGTGAAAGTTGAAGTTTTTCTTCTTCTTGTATGGCTTGTCTTGCTTCTTATCATCATCACTTGAGTCATCATTGCCATCCTTGTTCTTCTTGTAGTTCTTGAACTTGTTGTTCTCAAACTTGTCTTTCTTCTCTTCGGGGTAAGCATGAGCTAGATGACCAAGAGTGCCGCAATTATAGCACTTCATTTGGGAGATTGGCTTCCTTGAGGTGCTTGTGAAGAATTTCTTCTTCTTTGAGTCAAAGTTGACTCCACTCTTGTTAAGCCTCTTCAACATCTTGGTGGTCTTCCTCACTATGAGTGCAATCTTGTCTTCATCGTCCTCTTCTTCACTTGCGCTCTCAATAACATATTGAATCTTGCACTTCTCCTTGGAGGATGCCTTGAGAGCCAAGTCCTTCTTCTCTTCCTTTTCTTTCTTATTGGAAGAAGAAGAGCTACCATCACCAATCTTCATGTACATCTCGTGAGCATTGATCTTTCCCAAGACTTGAGTTGGTGTGGCGGCGGAGAGGTCTCCTTGGTGAAGTACCGTAACGATGTGGCTATACTTATCAATGGGCAAGACACACAAGATCTTGCGTACCACATCGGCCGGCGACATTTGGTTGAGCCCAAGTCCATTCAACTCCTCTACAAGAATATTAAGACATGAGTACATATCATTAGAATTCTCATGAGTAAGCATAGTAAAGGAGTTCAACTTAGCCATGATCAAATGGTAGCGTTCCTCACGCTCACACTTGGTCCCTTCGTGTAGTGCACAAATGTTTGTTCAAACATCGTTAGCGATTTTTCAATTTCGCACACGGTTGAACACATCCTTACCAATGCCACGGAAAAGAATGTTCTTTGCCTTTGCATTGTTCTTCTCAAAGAAGGGATCCTCGGCAAACACGGTGCCACCTACGGTAGCGACTTTGTGCACACCGAGATCCACGGCCTCAAGGTAGGCCTCCATCCGCCCTTTCCAATACGGAAAATCATCCCCATCAAACATGGATGGCAGTCCATCCCCATGGGACATCTTGCTCTAGGCGGTAAAGCCTAAAATGAGAGCAACCTTGCTCCGATACCAATTGAAAGGATCTATATGCCCAAGAAGAGGGGGGTAAATTGGGCTTCTTTTAAATTTCTAAAGCAATATTAAAACCTATTAATGCCAATAACCCCTAGTGCCTACTGCAATGTGTATCCTAACTAGAAAGCAATAGCAAGCCAAGGAATTGAAAGACAACCTAAGCAATTCTAGTAGGAATTGAAAGAACAAGGCGGAAAGAAACGCAAGTAAGTAAAGAGCTAGGGAAAAGAAATTCTTGACGTAGCGATGTTTTCCCGAGGTATCGAGGTGTCGACACACCCCCCTAGTCCTCGTTGGAGCACCTCGCAAGGTATAGCTCCCCCTCTACCCGCGCAAGGGTAGAGTGCTCTCTACGGGCTGATTCTTCGCCACTCCAGCTCGGTGAATCGCCCACAACCGATCACAGAAGCTTGGAGAAGAGCCGCCGACAATCTTCCGGCGATCACTTCCTCCGAACACCACCAAACCGTCTAGGTGTTGTCGAACACCAAGAGTAACAAGCACAAGACCTTCACTTGACCAACTCAAGGCTAGGAAGGTGGATGGATGCACACAAGTCACTCCTAATCACCCTAGGAGGGAAGAACAAGATGAACTCTCTCAAATATCTCCCTCACTACGCACTTGGCTCTCCAAGAACTTTCTCAAAGGTTCCTCAGGTGAAACAATGTCCTAGAGACCTCTCAAGGACGAAGAGGGCAATTATAAATAGTCCCCACCTTCAAAACTAGTCGTTTCTTGCCTTTTCCACTTTCTGCGAAGGTACCGGACTAGTCCGGTGGCCACACCACCCGGACTAAGGCAACTGGTCCGGAGCTCACTGGCAATTCAAGCTTCGCTGGAAAGCAGGCACCGTCGGACCACTCGCTATGGTCCGACGCCCTGGTCCGACGCTCAGGTCCGGAGCCAGGGTGCTCATTGGACTCCAAGATCCAGCTGAGCTTGGCTCCACCGGACCACTCTCCTTGGTCCGGTGCCCTGGTCCGACACAGAGGTCTGGAGCCAGGGTGCTTACTGGATCCACCATCTTCTCTGACTCGAAGCATCGGACTAGAGGACGGTCACACGTCGGACTAGTCTGGAGCCTCCTCTGAGGCTACCTTCCACTGGCAGGGACCTCCGGACCACTCGTCTATGGTCCGGTGCTCCTTTGGATAGGTGGTCCGGAGCTCTTGTCTCTGAAACTTGCTTAAGACAAGGACCGTCGGACCACTCTCCTTGGTCCGACGCCTCCTAGGCAGACTGGTCCGGAGCCTCTTTCTCCCCCTGTTTCAACTCTTTTCACTAAGTCTTCTCTAGGGGTTTTGCTCCTACCATCTCAAGGGCTATTAGCAGGGTCTCTAGGACTAGTTGTGACAAGTGTGCATACACCAACATTCCCAAACTCTCCTAGGTCAAGCTACTAACCTCATACCCCCCCTTTATAGTACGGTCAAAGGAAAAACAAAGCCCTAGTCTATACTTAGTGCCCTTCTCACACCTCATGGAACTAAGAGCTAGCCTAGTCTTCACCTTGTAGCTTAATCCTTTCAACCGAAACGATTTCCATCTTGGGGGCATGAACATCCATTACGCCCATTCAATAAGCATCACTTATGACCTAACTTTAATGACTTTGCCTCTGTAAAACACACGTTAGTCATAGTGACCTAGCATTGTCGTTAATCGCCTAAACACAAGAGACCATGATTCTTCAGCACCATTCCTCAGACTCAAAATGCATGCAGGCAAGTGGTCAGTTTATCGAGCGTATGAGCAAGAGAAGTATGCACGGTAATAAAAAAGAGAGAAGTTTGCACGGTAAACCAAACGGATGCATAAGAATACTCACAATGCAGACTCTATCATATAGTCTAAGCGTATTTATTACCTACTTGAAGATATCATAGACTTAGAGTCTAAATAAGACTCAGAGTCTTGTTTTCTTTTCTCTCTCTCTCTCTTCAATAAATATACTACCACATAAGTAAAATATCATAAATAAGAGGGTAATAAATAGACTTAGACTCTATGGTAGAGTCTGTATTGTGAGTGCCCTAAGGGCATCAACAATGTATAGACATAGGGTTGTGTCTTTAAATTGGTCTCACAATGATATGATATCATCGGTTAATTTGTTCATTGTGTTTAGAACCGGGGACTGGGTCTATAAAATGGGGTCCCATGGTACTTGGAATGTGTGAGAGAGAAAAGATAGGAGTCGGTTCTATACATGAGAGCAAATTCTCTATAGACTCAGGCTCACAGTGTGAAGGGCATAGTTCTATAGTAGCATTAAATGCAACACTGGGGACACTCTAAGTAAATGTCTATCTTGGTCTTTTGCCCATAATAGTCGCATCTTGTATACTAGGATGAAGAGAGTATTCACCGGAACTCTTAGAACTTATTAATTTGTGGCAAGAGTCATTTACGACTACAACTGATTTGTCATGAGAGAAAAACATTGTTTTTATAGTTACAAGGTAGGACGGCTTCTAGCTGATAAACTCAAACGAACAGTGTGAGTAAAATTGAGTTTGGACTCCAAATTCAGGAGTATTCGTGGTTGAAATCAAGGTGATAAAGGCTGCTAACAGTCACTCTTGTGATCTTGTCGAATTGGTGGCAATAGAGCGAGATATTCTACTGTTGAAAATCTTTTGCCTAAGCGAGAAGTAGATTAGTATGGGGGAAGAAGTATTTGATTGTCCAGCATAATCGGTTTCATAAGTTTAGCTGTGCTAGAAGCTAGAGTTTGTCTTTTGGTGATGGTCGGATCCATGGCTCATCCTTAGAGCATGGCTAATAAATCTTATAGCTTATTCCTCGGCCTACTCATATAATATGTAATTCTTCAATTCTAATATATGGTCTACCTCTCAACCTGCTCATATAATAGGTAACTCTTCAGTTCTAATATATGGTCAACTTATCTCTTATATAGTTTTTTGGTTCTTATGTCCGAGCTATTTGTAAGCTTACAACCCGTTTCTCATCTCTCTTCTCTCCTCTCTTCTTCACCTTAACATTCAACATTTTTACAACGTGCTATTATACTTTAATAGGGGCAAGAATTTATTAGCAAATCAAGTGTCCGCCTTCCACTACTTCCTAGGGAGCATGAACTTTCAAGGAATCAAGGTGGAGGAACAAGGTGTTGCACTGGGATTGAAGAGTCGAGACTCGGAGAGGGGATTATGGAGATAAGAGTGTTAAAAATAAACATGTAGGCCGCCCACTGTCAAGATCGAAGCCGCATTCAACATTGAGGACTCACGGAGGGGGGGGGCATAGTGGGTCAGAAACTCCAACCGTTTTGCATTTTTTGTTTGGCAAAATTAGGAATTTGTCAAGTTCTAAGTGAATATGGCAAAGGCAAAAAGAGTCAGTCTCCAACAGTTTCCCATTATTCACTTGGCAAAACTAAAAAATGTACGCGCGAGGGGAAAATATACGCGCGAGTAGCGTGTGGGGTAATTGTCAAGTGAACCGTAAGGGGAAAATATCCCGTGAGAGTAGCGTGTGGGGCAATTGTCAAGTGAACCACAGTTTGACATAAATATCAAATTTCACCTGATGTTTTCCAAGTTAACAAAAATGTCAAACTCATTTGTCAAACTGTTGGATAGGAGAATTTTAGACTTTTTGACAAAAATAAGAATGTCAAGCTTATTTACAAAACTGTTAGACTCTAAGAGTTCAGGATCTGTATGATATCCCGAGATCAGTTTGGTAAACCTCATGTACCATACACGCTCTAAATATAAAGCTTGCAGATTGACATCCAACAAGTGAGCAACACAAGATGCATCTTTTATAGGCATCCAAACTCAGCAGGAGATGCATGCATGGCAACATCCATCAACTTCTTCTCGGAACGGAGAAAAAGGGGGCAAAGATGAAAACAAAAGGAAAACCATGTCCTGATTCTGAATTCACCTATCCCTAGACCATACTCTTCTACCGCTTCTGACTCCGCTACTCACTCACAAAGTCACAAGTCAAACCCGGCTAAATTACAGGCGGACCAAAAGCCCTCAAAAAAAAAAAAACACAGGTCACCAAAATACACAGACGTCCAAACTCAATTGCCCGCGCGTTTTGACCATTTTTTCTTTTTCTTTTTTGCCTCGACGACGAGAGAAAAAAACACTCCAAGAACCCTAGGAATTAAACGGTGGCTCATTGCATCGGGTCCTACTTGACCGTTCGGTTCGACGGCGACGTGACGTCGGGCGGGTCCTCAGCCCTGCGCCTCGATGGGCGACATCATCGCCGAGAACCGGCGCTTCTGGATGCGCGGTGGAAGGTGCTTGTTGTACCGCTTCGGCCCAACCGTCCACGGCAGGAACACGCCGGTGCCGCTGCGGCCCATCCGCTTGCTGATGTTGCCGCCGCCTGTGCCCGACGAGGCCATCACCATGGGCCTCGCAGGCGCTGCGGCCAACATCATGACAGGCGCGCGCATGGCCATGCCCCAGGCCGCGGGCGCCAGCACGGCCTGCGGGGTCGGGGCATAACCGATTATGGCACCGTTGACCGGGGGCTTCTGCGTCATGCACGCGGGCGCCGCCACCTGAGAGGCCGTGGCTGGCTGCGGCTGCCAGGGCGTCATAGCCTTGGTGGGGGACGGGAGTGGGCTCAGGTCCACCGGCGTGGATGGCCTCACCCTTGCGAACGTGATGCTCACACGCCGGTTGGACGACGGGCACACCACATGGCGCGCCATGTCAGCACTGTTTCCACGCATCACTAATAGTGACCTGCAGGTTTTTGGAGCGCAATTCCATGGCCATGAGCCTTATGTTTCATCTTAATTACTAGATAGTATGATTAAATAAATAACGCAATTGTTAAACTTACCCTTGCTTTAGTGAGAGTGTGAGAGGTCCCTTGTAGTTGCCGTTGCTGTCAGTGACAAGTGACCTGCCAAATGCCATCGTAGTTTCAGACAGCAGAAGAGTGCAAATGGGGTTGTCCAGATGGGGAGGCTTGAAGTAGGGCTGCGAATGTTCATCCTGCGAAACAGATTAACTGACTTGTGAGTGACAGCCTAAAAAAGACACTTGTCCAAGGAAGGGATATTTGCTGTTTGTAAAACTGAGCGATCTATCCATGCCCTGTAGAGAACACAGATGTCCAGTCCAGGTAACAATTTCTTAGTGTTATACTCCCTCCGTCCAAAAATCGGCATCGTAGTATTAAACTAGAGGGAGTAATAACAAATCTGTGTGAGTAACGTAACATATTTTTTCCTTCAGTTTGTCAACCCTGTAATCTCACCCCCAGTTTTGTTACTCACTAAATCAATTGTAAAGTTGTCAGTCTCAACAAATGTTTTTCAACTCCGTTTTTACCCTGTCCCACAATTGGCCAATTGTAGGTTCACTAGAGGGTGTTTTAAGAGAGGCATAAAATAAATTTAAAATTTAAACCACACTCAGAGTGTTATAATTCTAAAATTCTTTATTTTTTCTAAACAGAGGGCTAATGTCCGTAGTTCTGAAAGAGGTCAGCCTTATTCAACTCGGGTGAAAGGTAGAAGATCTGCACAGATATTATGACTAATAGAAGCGAAAGAGCATTTGATTTCATCGAGTGTGCTGTCATGCTTATTTATATAGTAGTAAAACATCAACATCTACCTCATCGAAGAAGTTGATGATGACACTGTTTGGTTTCCTGCTTTCTGGTATTAAACGCCAAAGAACAAGGTGGTCAATGACAGCCTGCATGACAAGGGGGATTGGTTCTGTGTGACCTGTGGACAAGGAGAAAAGTAAGGCATTTGTGACATCATTTACAAGGCATTTCAATGTCTTTAGATGCATAGTCATACAAACATGCTAAACACAAAAGGCTTATGCTTGTCAGTGTAAGCAGGTTGACGAAAACGAGGTACTGAGTCTTCGGAACATACAGTTAGCTTCCTCTGTGGTAGGTTGAAATAATGGTACACCGAGCTGTATGATCTCCCTCTTGTTTCCTTTCATCTGCTTGTTGAAGAATATGAAAGTCTCACCTAAATTTGAAAAAGAAAAAGATGTATAATAAGCGCCGGACTGGACATGCAAATTTCACCAAGGCAATACTCATTTCATTGAGCACGTAAACATACAGCCACATTTCAAGAGACAATAGAAGAACACACTGACCAGAGCTAAGAAAAAAATTAGTGGTTTCCAAGTTCAGGTAGCTTACTTGGATGTGATGATTTCAGCCAAAACCCAATGCATGGGAGCGTACCCGGGTTGTGGGTTCTATGTCAATTCTTAAGGAGGGGTCAGCATAGTCAGGAACTTAAGAGGTCAGTGGAGGTCTTACTTGGATCAACATTTTGTTGTGCACGACTTTGGACGGACGTTACCATGGCTTGGCACGACCTATTCCAATAAAACAGAAGCGATCTAATACGTTACTAGTATTAAATTATATATTCAGTTCAAAGATTTCTTTTTCATTAAGAGAGGTAAACTTCAAGTTAGCTGAAGGGAAAGACATGTCAAATCGGTCAGCGTGTTAGTCACTAGGTTGATACTTTACTTTTGTTGGTTAGATTCAAGTTCTACTGTACCTAGGAATCTAGTTATAAATTTCAGCATCTTATATTTTTCTGTTTCTATAATATGGGGCCGACAATTGCTAGGACCTAGGACCCTAGATCTATGAGCCAGTTAGCACAAAAATATATAAGACAAAAAATCAGCAATGATAGAAAAGGTAATGAATGATAGCCTGAACTAGAACTACGGTTAGATGTTATGCATAAAGCATTTTGGTATCTTAAAGCATCAATGGATGATACCGCAGTTTTTTTTTATCTTTTGGAGAAATAACCACGTGTTAGTTATGGAAACTAATAGAAGTGAACACAATGAAAAAATAATAGTAAATTTGTTAGACATATAGGTAAAAAGCTTCATCGACGAGAACTTTAGAAGCAATATGAACATAACTTACCTGAAAGTTCTCCATTTCTGCCAGCCTGACGAATTTCGTTGATGAAATCTGCAACTTTCATGATCTCTGATGTTGTAAACACGTCTTCATATATCTTCAACCCCTTCACGACATTAACCTGGTTGTAGCACAAGGTCGTGAACATCAGTAAAAAAAGAGTGTATTCAGAAGAAATTAATTTAAGATGAATAGAAGTGCTACTACTTCCTACAGCATCTCCTAGTCCTTCTGTACAGAAAGATTGCCGAGTGGTGTAAAGTTGGAACTCGCCATGTGCCCCTTCACGGATTCCTTGGCCACGAAACCTTTCTGGATCTTGATCCTCTCAGGACGGGCAATGCAGTCCTCGTGGTCAGAGCAGATGGGATAGCTCTCTGGTAGGCTGTGTTCCCCTTGAGATCCTTGATCAGTATGATCTGCTAAGTAATATATATCTCAGAGGCTACCCAACGATTGTTGGATATATACTACGGTTTGCAACAACAAAAAAGCAAATAGACAACAAATTCTTCAACGAAGCTATCTCATTTAGGACATATCCTTATTACTGGGTACGAAAACTTTGAACTTTGGAGAAAAATATAAATTAAAAAAATGTTCGAGGGACAAAAAAATAGATCCAAAGACAACACAGACATTTCAGTAAAATAAAATACAGACTGTACTTAATTTTCATTTTTCAAGCATGACATGATTAAATGTTCACTTAATTGGGACTTCGGAGTTCGCTAGGGGGCAAAGGTCCCTCAATCAGCATCAACAAGTCCAGTCTCTCACCCGTTCAAATTCTCACATATCGTTCTGTCATGTGCTGCTTTTATCACCTGTTGGATCTTCAAAATATTCATCATAACCCAGGAAGAAATGATTTCATTTTTGGTTGAATCTCAAGCTGCCGCACCCTTTTGGTGTCACTTTCTACGGACTACAGCATGAATGGAGGGAAAAAAAAAGGTGCCTTCCGTGATATAATAATATGAGAGCGCGTAGACAAAGAGGAGAGCGCGATTCGCCAAAGTTGAAAGAAGTGAACACGGGCACTGCTAGCGTGTCTAGGCGCACGAACCGAATGAAAGCTGGAACCAGCCAGTATACATGTTCAATTATTGGGCAAGGACGGGTATAAAGATGATACTCCAGTAACCCGCTCAACTTATATCACTCCCTCATTTTCTTTCTGCCTTCCGCAATGGTCCATCGCACGCACAAGAAACACAAGAATTGTTTTCCATCTAGTTTCTTTTAAAAAAAAGAAAGTCATAGTCCATCGGTTGTGAATTTTGGGAGAGATTGACTGAAATCTTCTAAAATCGAGACGGGTTACAAAAAGGAAAGCTGACTAACAACAGCAGCATCTGGACAAAGCTTGGAATATGATGGCATCATCAACGGACAGCGCATACACCAGCTACGCTGTTGTAACCCAAGTAATCAATTCCATGGCACAGCTCAATCGTGCATGTGCAGAGAAATTCAAGAAGCTCCAAAAAGTTCTCCAGTCTCCTCCACCCTACGCCACACCTACCCCCTGACGGCCGCGCTAGCGGCTGAAGACTCGACGGGAGCCGCCACGGTCCATCACCATCAGCAACATGGCGTACGGAGACAAGAAGTTCTTTCGCGAAACCCAGCAGCTGGGACCCCTCACAGTACATTCTGCTGATTGGCCAGGGTCCCACGAGACAGTGGCCCACGAGCGACCACGTGTGCGGCCCGGGCTGCCCGGGGCGGCCGATCCGATCGGCGCGGCACCAGATGCAGCCTCCCGGCACCCGGAAAACTGGTCTGGGGCCAGGTGGTCGGTCTCCCTTGGTGGTTCATGTGGGTCCATTAACTCGACTCACTCCAGCGTCAGAGGCACGCACGCCGCTGGGGAGCTCGAGTTCAAGGCTGCAATCGTGTGTGGGTATGGCTATGGCACTCACCGACCGACCGCTCGATCCATCAAGTGAAGAGTCACAAGTTCCGTCGAGGCCAACGGTGCCAAGACCTGCGCCGATCCATCTGAGAGCGACACATGGGCAGGCAGGCAGCAATATTCTAAGGCCACGAGCAATTTGCAGCCACGGCAACAGCCAATTGCAGCACCGCTGCACACTTGCACGAACCAGACCCAACCAGGCTGGTGTGCCCAACCGCAACGATGGATTCGAGGCCGCTGGCCGCCCTCGGCCAGACGGGTCGGGCGGGCGGAGGCGCCCGTAGCTGCACTGCACGTTTAATTAAATATACGTAGGAGTATAAAATAAACAAACTACTCCTACTCCAACATCATTAGGTGGCGACGCAGCTACAGTAAGGCATCACGTAATTGCAAGAGGCCGCCGTACTGCCACCGGTACTTTTCCGCGGGACCAGGGCAGGCAAAAAGGGTGGCCGAGGTGGCCGCGTGGAGGCGGAGCAAGCCGGGTGAAAAAAAAGTGAACGCCGTCGGAGCGTCAGAGGAAAAGCGGTAGGGTTTTTTCGACCCTCGCGACCTCGTGATCCCTTTCAGCCTTCGCCGCCGCCGCCACGACCGACGGCCAGGATTGACCGAGAGGATGGTGACTCTTTGGACAATGGAACATGGACACGAAGAAGAATTATTGGACCTCGCGCTCCAATTTTCCACTAACCACCAGACGAAATGGACCCCGTGCGCCATCTCCATTCCCATTTCCCATGAACCAACGCTCCTGTGCAGCTTAGCAATAGTGCCACGATTAAGCGTAATCTGGAAGCCCGTTAATCTCGTGACTCGAAAACACAAATAAAATTCCCCAAAAAAGGACATTATACTGGTCTTCATCCCGTTTTAGTTAGGCCCAAAAGGTAGGAGATTAGTAAGAAAAAAACTTGCGGAGGAAGCCACACCTGGCTACCAGATCCAAAAGTTACGAAGCGGCCGAAATTTTATTTGATAATAATTTTAGAAGGTCTACTCTTCTAGTGCGGACGTTGAGCTAACGGAAACGACGACGGATTCGGCAAATTCGAATGCGGAGGACGGAACGTGAACGGGATGCAACACAGCACAGCAGGCAGGGTAATTAATTGACGTGAGCACGGGAGGATTTAATTTGCGGGTTGGTAGTGATTGTACTTACGTCCGTCTGCGACGGTGTCGTCTTCCGTGGAGGGAGCCTTCCGCTCCGACGAATCCCCTGAGGAATCAACCTCCGCGTCCTGCTCGTGGTACTCCACGGCGGGGTCGACGACGGTGCCTTCAGCCTCCTCGACCGCCGGTGCCGGATCCTGTTGTACGGGCTCGTGCTCCGGTTCCGGCTCCAGTTCCTCAGCGTCAGTGGGGAGGTCTTCCATGGGCTCCTGGATCACCGTGGACGTGGCCTCCTCCGAGTAGCAGCAGGACCCGGCGACCGCAGCGGCGGTGGCGCGGGCGTCCGCGACGCGGCGCAGCTCGGCGGTGACGTCCGCGACGGGGTAGAACTTCTGCATGTGGAGGACGGGGAACCAGTTGGCGCGGCGGCGGTGGACGGCGGCGAAGACGGCATCGTACTCGGGCCCGCCGCCGCCGATCTGCGCCAGGTGGCCGCACAGCGCGTCGATCATCGCGTTGGCCGCGGCGAACTCGCCGCGGAACCACCCGATGACCGCGTCCCTTGCCGCCACCTCGGGCGCCGCGGGACCACCGGCCGAGCCCGCCGGCGACCCCGGCATGCCGGCCGCCGTCGTCATCGCTCCCAACGCGATCGCCGGCCCACGCTCGTCACAGCCCTCCTGCCTCTCCGTCTCGCACACACACCACTCCCTCCACAGCCCCCGGCCCGAATTCTCTACGCCTCTCGTCTGCCTCCCCACCTATCTCTTCCTGTTCCTGTAATGTAATGGCGTTGGTTCAACTCGACCCGTTTGCCCTGGCAAAACAGAGGAAGACGGACGGTGTGGAGCGCTGGCTCGCCCGGGGCGCTCGTATAAATACCTCCAAGGGTGCCCGTGGCCCATCCCCAGGCGGGTGACGTGGCGGCGAGTCGGGGGCCTAGCGGGCGCGGATCCGGTGTCGAGGTTGAATTTCGGTTAGTTAATGGCCGGGTCGCTTTTACGCTATTGCTATTGCTTTGCCTGCGGCCTACGGCTACGGGGGCCGGACCGGCCGGGGCAACGGGGGCGCGTGCGGGCCGCGCGCGCCACCCACCGTCCGGTGGCAGCAGCGTCACCGACTCACCGTACACCCGGACCCGACCATGCCGTGCGGCGCGCCCGGGACGTGGGGTCCATGGCAAGGTGGCTAAGGCCCAAGGCCATAGGTGCCTTATCCGTGCCTTCGTGGGCGCGGTCTGCTGGACCACGCATGATCCTGGCCGTCCGCTTCAGAGCCCCCTCCGGACATGTCCGGTTGGTTCCCTTTTCACAGCCCAGTTATGGGGGTTTTTTTTTCTTTTTTATAAACTTTTCGAAAAGAGATGGTAGCGATGTATCGTGGACTGTAGCTATATTCCAAATGACGTGGAGAAGGGCGTTGAACAAGTGAAGACGACACGAGATGCTGTACCGCACGTAGAGACAATTCAATCTTTGGGACGTTGTTCAGCGAACCAGAGAGAAGTTATTGGAGCCACCGGCCACGACTAATTAGATGATCTTGTGGGCGCGGTTCTACAAATACTATGCATTGTGAGAGGGTTGTGTTTGTAATTTTTTCTGATTGAGGATATAACATGAGGCTATGCGATCCACCTTTTAGATTGACGATCATACGAATGCAAATTGTAGTACATCGTGGCATGGTCGTAACTACTTTGGGCATTATTGTTTGAAGTGCAGTTTTTGGACTTTTGTCTTCAAAACTGGCACTCTGACTTTCAACTTCTATCTGTTGACTTTTTGCTAGTGACTTTTGCAATTAATTTATATTTGGCTTCTAGTCGTTGACTCTTGCTATTGAGTTTTTAATGAAATTTTAGCCCTTGTCAATCGTCACACCAAAAGCCAGAAAAGCTTCTCTCATCGTGTTTTTCAGTTTCTAGGATGTGTTTGGTAGAAACAAATGTTTCACATTCTCAATAGAATCACTAAAACCGTTTCCAAACGCCATGAATAAAGAATCGTTTTAGGGAAGAACATTTAGAGTTGATTCTTATTTTTTTACCACTCCTGGGACACATCCAAAAACTGATTTCTTCTGATTTTTGTTCTAGTTTCAATAATCCAGCCAGCTAGCTAAATAATTTCACAAAATAATTCTGATTTATGAAAGAAACGTTTCTTTAAGAGAATTTCCATATGAAATGAGAATCTAGAAGCCTGTCATATTTCCTGAGAAGTTAGATTTTTAGTTTTTTGGTGTGATGTTTGTTTCAACTTATGGCTTTCGACAGAAATAACTCAACAAAAAAACTATAACAAACAACCCCTAACCGCTAAGAGTCAAAGAACTAGGAACAAGATGGACTGGAATGTTACCACCTCAACTTACCTTGCCAACATGTAACCACATGCACTTAATGTAAAGCGATTTTCCTTTCGAAAAGATGTTAGTGATGTATGTTGTAGGTGTACTATATGGATTATAGACGATGTGCAGGAGGTCGATTTTCCTTTCGAAAAGATGTTAGTGATGTATGTTGTAGGTGTACTATATGGATTATAGATGATGTGCAGGAGGCCGCTGAAGAAGTGAATGCGACAAGGGATAAGGTAACGAGGGATAAGGTAACGGATGTCAAGAACAGACGATCCAATTTTTGTGGATGTTGTTTGGCAAACAAAGAAACTCATCGAAGCCACAAATTCACTCGATAATCTCATAGCAGGCGCAATTCTATAAATAACTATGTATTATGGTGGGTGTGTTATAATGTTTCTTTCAATGGTTTATTATGCACATAGATTTTGTTTTGCGAATTAATATGCACATAGATTAATCTTCGATTAAGACATGATTAAGAGGGTTGAAATAGAGGATCAATCGTCTAAAGGGTTTGATAGTAAGAATGCAAAGTGTAGAATATTGCGGCTCGATCCTAACTGCTCAGCTTCCTCTAAGAATTGAACAAAACTTCACTTCAGGAAGAAACCAACAATAAAAGATGGACTAGAATGTTACTATTATCGGTTTAAGTTACCTGTCTATATGGAACTATCTGAAGGCTCGAGCACCAATGGTCCATGTACCATTTTCTAGAAGACGACCATGCTGGAACATTTCAACAGGATGATTTCACCGGTCATTAACCCAAACCCTCTAGATTGGCAGAGTTTTCTCGTAGTCATGGCAATGACATGACATTGAATTCAAATTCAAATCCTTTTCTCTATATACTTGTGGTGGCACTGCACGACACGGCCAAGATCAAAGTTGTGTATATTTCCGCAAGGTAAAAAACAAAGTGAAGAGCAAACCACACCTTACCAATATTGATGGCAAAATGTATAGTGAGTCATGCTCTTTTACTAAAATAGAAGTCATTCGCTATAGGGTGGCAACAAACAACCTATAGCAAATTTGTAGTACTCTCTCAGAATAGAAGTCATTCTTATTCCTAAAAAGTTAGTTTATTCTTTTAACTTTGACCAATTATATATAAAAAATATTAATATTTATAATACAAAATTAGTGACATTAGATAGATCGTTGAGTATATTTTCATAATAAATTTATTTAGAGATATAAATATTGCATATATTTTTTCTATAAATCTAAGATAATAAATTTATTTAGAGATATAAATATTACATATATTTTCTATAAATCTAAGTTTGACCTGGACGCTTCTTATAGATCTATTATAGGATGGAGGGAGTACTGTATCTCCTCTAGAGCCAACAAAAAGATTGGGACAGGCGTCTGAGAGCATCACCGTGATTAGTTTTCACCTGGACAAATTATTCGATGTTAATCCGATCCACAAGTAAAATCACTTAGGAGCTGTTTGGTTGGCCGCCACAGCCTGCCATGCCTAATGTTAGGCTTGCCACAGCTACTTTGGTGAGTGTTTGGTTCATGATCAAACAAGGCTCGCCACACTTCTAAAAATCAATCGCCACACTTTCTACGTCCAAGCTGTGGCCCTTGTTTTATCCGCCTCCGCCACCGCCACACCCACACAATCTGCTGCCAACCGCCCCTGGTACCTCGCGATCCCCGCCAGCACCCGCTCGTGGTGGCCACCGGTGCACGGGCTCCGGCATGCCACGTCACCGCGTCCAGCCTGTTGTGGAGTCGAAGACGACGGGCCTGTTGCAGCCATTGCTAGTCCTGGTCCCAATGGCCGCCGGAGGTGGTGGCCGAGCACGGAGCCGACGAGCGTTGTGGTCGTCCATGGCGGAGGCCGGAGTGACCGAGGAGTAGAGGAGGACGGCGGCGCGACGAGCTTCAAGGGCCCGGAGTGCAGGATGCCAGGCGTGGCTATGCTTGAGCGGGGTGGGCTCGCTCACGCCATTGCTTTGATTGGAAGAAACTTGCACGCGCCGTGCTGTGGATAAGCATCCTGTATTCCCGTGGAGATTTTTTTAATGAACCCACAGTTACTGAGGAAGATGCTTGTGGTGGATAAGGCACCCAACCGGATCAAATAGAGGGTAGAGAAAAAAATAAAATAAGTGAGGAAGAAATAAAGAAAGGAAAAGAAAAAAAAGAAAGAAAAAAACAAAAAGTAGTATAGTACTTTTAAAGTTATTTGCTATACTTTTATTAGACTAATCAAAAATCTACTCCATCAAAATTATATAAGTTTTCTTACACAGAGATACTCCCTATAACAATAAATAAAAATATTAATATTTAGTAGGAGTATATAATTAATATCATTAGATCATTGAATTTATTTTTATAAATAAATTTATTTGAATATGCAAACATTGTACGTATTTTTTAAAAAATATAATCAAACTTACAGAATGAAAACCGAAAATAACATTTATTTAAGAAGAACAGAGGAAGTACTTGCGAATTTAGATTCGGCGCGCATGTCAAATATTTGTGGCATTCATAATAATGAAATTGGGGTAATTTGACTAACATGTGGCTACAATCCAAACGGTTACCACAACTTTTTGCCTAATATTTGTTACAAGAAACCAAACAGCAGACACAATATTTTTGCCACATCTTAGTTGTCAACCAAACACATCAATTTTACCATAGAATGTGGCTTGCCACAAGTGTGGTTTTACCTAACGTTAGTCGTGGTAAGTTGTGGCTGGCAACCAAACAGACCCTTAATTCGATGCTTGAACATGGTACACGGGCGCCTAGACATGACATCCTTTGAGACACCCTACAGTAGAGCATACTACTACTGTACTGGAGTATTTTACTCTAAGACTGCACTAACTTCGATTAGACATGCCTACACGAGCTTGTGTCGCCACATCCCCTTTTGTCGACGCCCAATCGTCATACAACCAAGCCGTACGGTAGGCGCCTCAAAACCCAAGTGTGGCACCTACTTGCCCCTGAGGACGTCGATCGGTTCGATCGTCGACGACACCAGACAGCCACTCGCTGTACAACGAGCAGAAATGGTCACGGTCCTTGTCCACCCTGCGGCTTTCGGTTTGGGTGCCCGGCGGTTGCATTAGTCCAGCGCGTGAACGCGACACGAGAGGGATTTTTCGCAAGCGCCGCAGCCCGGGTGACCGCCGGTTGGCTGTTCTACACTTCTACTACTGGCGAGAGCCGCAAGCAGCAGCAGAGGCAGCATCTCGGGCGGCATCCGTGGCTGGAGCCGATGGAGATTCCGAGGCCGACCCGGGGACGGGGAGATGCCGCTGGGGCCGCCGCGTTCACTAACCACACGTCCCCGCTGCTGCCCCCCTGCCCGGGCCGGGCCGGGCTGCCGTGCGCCGTGCGCCGTGCACGTGCGCGCGGAAAAAAAATTCTATGAGACGGTGTCGCATAAAACCACCATGCGGCACCACCATATTCCCTCGCTTCCATGTCGCATAAAACCACCATGCGGCAATCACCATATTCCCTCGCTTCCATGTGGGACCTACGTCTAACTGATTAACATCTAATTACCTGCTGGTGGGACATATATACAAACAGGAGAGAGATGCCGCACTGGTTGTTCAATGCGACGGTGTCGCATATAATTTTTTTTCCGTGCGCGCTCGTCTTTGTTGCCTAGGCGTCGCCCGCATGGCGTCCTGCGATTTGCTCCACAGGCTCGGGTTCCAGCCACCTGACAAGTGGTCGATCGTACGCACCGGCGCCGTCTCCGTTGATTGCATTGCTTCCACCACCACAAACAACATGCATGATGATTGCTAGTAATACAGGAGAGAACGAAAGCGTGGAGAGGGAGGAGGATGATGCGTACGGGACGGGCGCGTAGCGATCCAAGCTAGGGAACTTGTGGACTGGAACGCGGTGGTTTTTTTTGGCCCAGAGCCCCTGAAGCCGGGTGACCAGGGGACAAGGCGCGTCCGCTCGAGCTCACAAGCTGGGTGCCAAATCTAGTGTCGCATAATTACGTGGCACAGGTGTCAAAAAACGATGATAATGACGAAACTGATGTGAGGCACGTACATAATTCATCGACCGATCACATATGTGGCCGGGGTACTCACTTAATTAATAAATATAAGAACATCTTCAAGATCCAAGAGACTAGCTAAATCGTTCTATAAAATTGACTACTATTCTCTAAAGTTAATTTTTGTTATTGTTATCGAAAAAACATCTTCAACAACATTATAATGACTTTTTTTATATTTAATGATTCTGTATCCCATCTTATCCGCTTATACTTTTGGATAGTCTACCTCACTAGCTATCTATCTTTTGATTTTACAAAATATGTCAGAATACTCTAATATTATCTATTTTAGAGAGTAAAAAATCAATAAATTTAGCTAATTTTTTTGTTAATGTCTTGAAAATGCTCTAATATTGTTGTTTTAAGCTGCGTGTATTCACTTCGTACCAAAAAATATTTTAAGTTTTACTCCCTCTATTTCAAAATAAAAGTCCACCTAAAAATCAAAAAATGTCCCAAAATTAAAGGGTATATGTAGCTATCCATCTGCACTTCGTATTGTACTACGGAGTTGTGACAGACTAACAACAGTAGAGCACCAGTGCTAGGGAGTGGGACTAAACAAATAGAAAACCAACTCTGACTGACATGTAGATGGCCTCTCGTCCACTCGTTTGAGGTAGCCATATTTTTTTTTCTAAGAAAATTGAGCACGGCTTCGAAATGAGAAAAAAGAGCCCATGTTTTAGTGGTAGCAGTGTAATTTTACTATAGGTCTTGATTTGCTCGTTGGCTCTTAGAATAGCCAACGAGCATTAAAAAGATATGATGTAAACAATATGGAAGGAGATATAGACAAATAAAAAAAGCTTTAAATAGACTCTCTAAACCACTTTGCATCAATTTTGCTCGCTACAATCACCCTTCTTGCTCTCTTAGAGATGAAGAAGACCACAAAAACAGCATAATTTGTATAGCTCTTTTTATGTTTTTTTAGTAAGGGAGAGGCAGGAGCTCAAAATGTAAAAGTTGGCTGTGGCTTGTTTAGATGGTGTAAAACCACTCTTCTTGCCCCCCCCCCCCCCCCCCTCTCCATTTTTCCTCTCACAAGCCGGTAGCTTTATTGTAAAAAAAATTATGTAAAAACTTACTCCCTCCGTCCCAAATTATAAGACGTTCCAAAAATCTTGGATAGTCAAACTATCTCAACTTTAACCAAAATTATATGTCAATATAATAACATTAATGATGTCAACTAAGTATTATTAGATTCGTTATCAATTATATTTTGATAACATGTCTATTTAATATCATAAATCTTTATAGTATTCACTATAATTATTGGTCAAATTTGATATGCTTTGACTCTCCAAGATTCTTGGAACGTCTTATAATTTGGGACGGAGAGAGTACTTGTTTAAATTTGATAAAGACTCTGGGCTTCCAAAACCACAACCCACACATTCTATTTAGACTCCCGTTGTTTTTTTTTACTCCTAAACTTTAGTCACATGTTATTTGGTTTAGCTGCTTAAAATGCCTTTTAGTTCTTTTAATTAAGGTATTTGACTCCAAAGTAACTATAGATCATTCTAATCAATTTCAAATCAGATCAGAATGGCCATAATAAATAGGATATTTATCAAGTACAGTTCTAAAGAAAGGAACGACCTATTCCTACCAAGGAGAACAGGCCAAGCAACCTCTTTGGACGTACCAGTGACTATAAATTCTATTTAATCACTTTATTTGGCTATTTGGTAACTAAAAGAGATTAAAAGAGAATGATTAAGCTTTCGCCACCCAAACCAAACGGGTCTTAGTCTAAACTGGCGTTAAATGTCATCCTCGAAACAACCCTCATGATCGCCAATGTCGCGGTCGTTACTTAATGCAGTACTGCTAGCCATATCGTCGACCAGCCACATCGTACACAGTCAATGGCTTCCCTGCGTGGTACCGCATACACACAGACGTGAGCCGTACCAAGAGCCAGCCAGTAGTCGCGGCCGGCTAACGTGTGTGTGAACCAGCCGCGATGCATCCCTGTCCTGGTCGCCGGGGCCGGGCGGCGGGCCGATACTACCCACGTTGATGTCACCCGGTTATAATTACTGTGCCCGGCCCGGCCCGGCCCGGCCGTGGGGCGCCGTACGCCGACTGCGACCCGGCCTTTGTGGTGGGGCGCACGGATCGGCTGGGTGGGTTGGCCGGGCGAGACCTGGGGAGGCCACGGCGGAAGCGGAAAAGCGGAATGGGATCTCGCCGCTTGGTGCCGTTCCGCCGCCGCGCTCCTTGGGATTTTTTCTGGCGGTACCGGTTGCGAATGCACGCTTTGCCTCGGCAAAACGCGATGCGATGTGCGTTCGTCAGACGCACGAGACCGGGGGTGACGATCTGACGGGACGGCACTGTACCCGGTCCGTGAGGACGTAGGGAGGCGCGGACCGACTGATCGAGACCGACCGGTGGAGGAACTGGAACGGCAGGTCGCCCCCTCCCTCCTGCGCGCGGGCGTGGCCGTGGCCGTGCGGCTGACCGCTGGGTATCCCTTGCCGGTGGACGGTGGTGCAGTGCAGCCGTGTTCTTTTTTCCCCTTCTTCTGACATCAGGCACGGCATGGTGTTCGGTGGGTATGCGTTGCTGACACCACTCACTGGGTCACCACACTACCGGGTCATTGTGTTCCGTGCGAAGGATGAGAGTTGCAGCCGCAGCCGCATGGTGGTCTCTCTCAGTTTCAACCTTTCGTTTCGTACGACGTGATTAGCAATAGCAAGGCCACTTTCCTTGTGCGGAACAGCCAATCCCACCGGGGCCCGGGCTAGCAAAACCTACCGATCGATCAAGCTACTACAGCTTCTGTGGCGAGGGACCGCGCGGCGCGGCATTTGTATTGTAGCATAGCAGGACTGCATGCACGTCTACTCCGAGTTGGCCGTGGAGATTGGCACGGGCGGGAGCGGCACCGTAGTAGTTGTTCAGTGGTGGTGACTGGTGAGGGACCGGCACGGCACTTGGCCCTCGCACTCGCAGCAGGTCTGCACCGAGACGCCCGTGGAGATCGGCAAAAGCAAAAAGCCTACTACTAGTACAAGAGAACCTGCGCCTGCGGTGGGATAGCAGAGAGATGGAGTACTATCACAGTACCAGTGTCTGCCTCTAGCTAGTATCCATCCAAAATTCCAAAGCCGATGCAGTGTCTGGTCCGGTCACCTATCGGAGATCTCGCAGCCATCGCTGGCTGGCTCGGCAGATTCCCCCGCCACCGGCCGGCGCGAGCGAGCCCCTCGCGCGCGCTCGCGTCGCGTGTCAACTGAACCCCACGCGCACCAGGCCCGCCGAAAGATGGCGCCGCGACAGTGCCGCCGGTTGGTCCCGCGTCGATCGGCTTTCGCGTTTCAGGCTCTCAGCCACAGCTAGGGACTAGGGCGGGCGACAAATTGCGCCAACATGCGCTGCTGCTGCCTGCCGCCTCCTCTGTATCCTTCCTGTTTGCAGTGCACGGACTGCTGCGAATGCATAGTAGCTGCTGTTCATGGCTTCGTGTTTGCATTGGAGTATAGTCACTTCACTGCATACAGTATCAGGCAAGTAGAAAGTAGGAGGAGCTCATTATCACTTTCACCTTTTCATCATTATCTTCCTCAAGTGCAGATCGATGAAAGGAACTACTACGATACGAAACAGACGGAACACACACACACACACAGTGAAGACATGGCCTTTAGATAGTTTAAATAAATACACACTACTGTGGCACCAGCCCAATCATTGACCTGTCTGTCAAACTGTCAACCCTTGCTCCTGCTTTCGAAAACATGGTGGAGACGTCACTGTCCACAAGATAAAGATCGCATTGAGATACTCCCAAATAAGAACGTAATCCTGAGCTCCAGCTTTTGGCCGGTAAATGTACCTGACCCCTGGACTCACTCACCAGGGTCTCTGCTTTTTGAGTTTTCACTTTGCAAGGGTGAGTGACGATGAATGAAAGAGCTTTAGTTAGCATGTCAACCATGTAATAATATAAATTTTTCGTCTCTAAGCAACTCTCATTATCTCTTTCGAGAAATAACTTCAACTATTTTTATATAAAATATTAATATTTATGGTACATAATTAGGCCCTGTTTAGTTCCATCCAAAATCCAAAATCTAAAATCCCAACTATTTTGGATTTTAAAATCCAAAATGCAAAATATTTTAGTAGTGTGTTTAGTTCCAACCAAAATTTGTCTTTTAATGATGAGGATTGTGAGGATAACACACAAACCAATACAAAGATTCCATTATTTTGACATCTTGAGTCCAAATCTAAAATGGGGAATGAACCACTTTTTACCAAATATTTTGAGGGGTGTTTAGTTCCATTTTGCAAAATGAAGAGCCAAAATCCAAAATATTTTGGATTCCAATGGAAACTAAACACCCCCTTAATATCATTAGATTAGATAGATGGTTGACCTTATTTTTATAATAAATTTATTTACATATACAAATTTTACACGTATTTTTTTATAAATTTAATCAAACTTACGCTATAGAAAAACAACAACAATTATTTAGAAATGAAGTGAAGATCACAAGCATTTTTTTTATATAGCGAAATTTATCCTCTCGTAGCAAATTTGATCTTGCCAAGTCCAACTAGCTTGACAAAAATTTCAAGGGAATGAAATCGAAGCCAATGGTCCTCTTGGCCTACTCTTCTGAACCGTCAACAGTGCAGCATCAGTAGTAGATTTGTCTGTGTCACCTGTCATTGCACGCAGCAGAGCACTCGCTTTCAATTTCAAGTGGTACCGTATCTCCGTATGGTATGGTGGCGCTAGGCGCGTGTTCGTTTTCAGCAAAGAAAGTCGCTTTATACTCGGCAGTTTCGATCAAGCACAAATGCACAATACAACTATAGAAGCAGGCTACGACAAGTGCAGCAAAAGACGACGCCACACACACAAAAGGATCCCTTCTTCATTGGTGCCCTGAACCGGCGCAACAGCTACCTCAGTCGCCTTGGTGACTCCATCAACTCGTATGGTATCCGTCCGCCATTGCTGCGTCCACTGAAGAACTGATATTGAAGCTCGCTTTCACTGCATTGACGAGCCCTCTTCATCTGATTGGGAAACAAGAACTCCCATCCCACTGGTAGACAGCACTGGAGTGGAACAGTGCGACCTAACCATCAATTTTTATGATGCATATGGAAGGAAGCACCCCTTATTTATGGATCAGGTTGTGTTCATGCTCTATAATTGTACTCCTATATGCCTCGGTGCGTACCGGAGTTAAGATGGGTTTTCTCAGTAACTTAACGCCGACACCACCAAATCTTGACCTTTCCTTTTCGGCAAAGGCGTCTCGGTCTTTATGATATCACGCGACATGTTTATAATAGGAAAAAGTCTAGATCACTCCTCAACTATGGGGTGTGGAACACATAACCCTCAAAGTATCAAATGGTCTAATTTACTCCCTGAACTATCCAAAATCGTCTATTTTACCCCCTGGGGTAGTTTTGGACGGCGGTTTGCTACGGTGATCATGGTTTTCCTACAATAACCGAATCTTTGAAAAATCATAGTAAATCACAGAAAAATCATAAAATGAAAAATCCAATTTTGTTGGACTCCACATGAGTAGATCTACACAATGAACATATAATATGGTATGTTTTAGTACAAAATTTTTGTTGTAGCTTTAAATTTATTAGAATTTTCCAATAAATTTAAAGCTACAGCAAAAACTTTGTACTAAAGCACACCATATTATATGTTCATTGTGTAGATCTACTCATGTGGAATCCAACAAAATTTGATTTTTCATTTTACGATTTTTCTATGATTTACTATGATTTTTCAAAGATTAAGTTACTGTAGCAAAACCATAGATACTGTAGCATACCGTCGTAAAGTAGACGGTTTTGGATAGTTCAGGGGTTAAATTAGACAGTTTGATACTTTGGAGGTTATGTGTTTCACACCCATAGTTGAGGGGGTGATCTAGACTTTTTCCTTTATATATACGAGCCCAGAGCTAGCAGCCTAGCACATTTGAGGTTTGAGCACTAGTGTACTGCTGCCTACTGGCTGGCTCCCGGCGGCCGGTACATGTTCTATTCTAGGCTCCAGAAAGGAATCTGTGATGCTTTCCTCCTATTGCATGAAGGATAAGCTTTGATTGCCAGCCCAGGCCACTTGTTAATAAGACGCGCAGCACAACTCAGACTTGGCAACCGTTGTTTAGTTGCGTCAGTTCAGTTGAGGCACTATTAATACTCCTGAGAAGCAATTTCAGACTTGCGCATCGTACCTGCCCGGTGAACAGTGTGTAAACGGTAGATTCCGTCCTCGCTTCAAAATCAAATGGGAAAACGAAAGACCCTGACGTAAATATTCTCGACCTGCCGGTACCACCATCTACTGCAGAATCTCTATATAATCATTTAGCTATACACTTCCAATCAGTACTTTAGATCCATGATGTATATAAACCGACGAAGTACATATACGTAAAATATATGATCATATTAGACTATTTAAAGTAGTATATGTGCGAAGTAAATAGTTGCCGCTCTACAAAGTACTGATTTATATCCCTTTGTTGTAGTAATTTGTAGGATATAAAGTTGTCGCTCTACAAAACCGCCTTTAGATAGCTATAGTTGCCAAGCTGATCTGATTTGTAGGCTTGGCTGAATGCCTGCATCCATACAAACTAGTTGTCTGTACGCGAGAGCGATTATCATTGTCCGGAGTTACCATCCAGCAATTTTTCGAACTTTAAGGCCCTGTTTGGAACATGAGATTTTTTCATGTTTTTGTATTTTTTCGTGTGAAAATAAACTGATTCTTGTAAAATTTTTGCACAATTTCATGTGAAATTTCTGTGTTCCAAACAGACCCTAACCACTCAGCACACACCACGCCACACCACACCACCGTGACGGCGAAATCCCATACATATACGTCACATCAGTAGGGGTAGGGCGATGCGGTTCAGGCGTTGCACGGCGCATGTCCAAGTGTTTGAGCAGACGATGAGGCAGGCCTGGCCACCGCGCGACGCGAGCATCATGGGGTCCCGGCCCGACGTCCCGTGCCACTGTGCCTCTCGCTTTAGTTGCCATCGGCATCACGGAGCTCAGGTCCGGACCAAAGAGCGAGGGCCGGAAGTTGACACGCCTTTGCAAAGAGATCCGTCGCCATCACGGTGCCCGGACCGCGGAGGGAGGCACAGGCACGCACCCAGCGTAGCGCGCAGCGGGCAATCTTTTTGTGCCACGACCACGGGTGCTGCAGGAAAGAGAATGGAACAGTTGCAACAAGACCACGCAACGATGCGTTTGATAGATGCCGTTCGATTGGACAGGACAAGCGCTTCGTGTCTCGGCGTAGGAGAGCGGTCAAAACAAAAGGGATTACCTTACTTGGAGCAACGGTACCAACTTCAACCATCCCAGTAGTCCTTAGTTTTATCTGCTAATGGGGCTCTGGTCCAATGGCTGTCTAGTGGAACGCTGCCCAGTCCAAATTTTTACAATATAGCTTTTTTTTAAATTATTTTTACGTTTGGACCCCTAGAGAAACTATATGCAGAAATGGACCCAGGGGCTCGGCGTCATGCCATCCGACGTGGTTGGGGGCTCGGCGCCGTGGGGCATGTTAGCTCGGCGCCACAGATCACGGCGTCGAGCTGTGTTACCTCGGCGCCGTGCCCCACGGCGCTGAGCTGTGTTCCTTATATTCCAGGCAGCTTTCCCACCAACCCGAGGTTTCATCCATTTGTTCTTCCTTGCTCTCGGGTTTTGCCTCTCCTCCACCCACCTAACCTCTTTGAATCGACATTTTGGACCTAGGAAACTTGGATTTGATCCACCGATCTTCGAGACCAAGGTATCCTTCTTCCCCTCCTTATTTTTTACGCATCGATTCGGTCTATATTAGGTGTATTTTGAAACCCTAGTTAGATTTTGACTTAGGGTTTGGGACGATTATTGATTTGTTATTTGTATTTTGCAACCATAGGATGCCAAGGCGTGGGAAAACTACTAAAGCAAGGTATTCTCTGCTAGGTTTATTTTTTGTTCTAATTGTTTCGGTTACTAGAACGATTTTTTTTTCATTTGTAGGAAGGGCCCGTTGACCGGCATCGCATTCGATCCAAAGCCTCTGCCCAGCGGTGTTCCGGTTCCAATGTGCTTTTGCGGTGATCCTTACAAGGTAGAGATTTCTGAGGATCATGAAACCTATAGGCAGAGGTATTGGATGTGTTCAAATTATGCTTTTCAGCCTACACTTGCTCAGCGTCGGACTAACTTAATGGTGAGAATCTACTCTTATACGGAAATCGATTTATATCAAATTAAATAATGATTTTGTTTTGTGTGCCTAACTTCTGCATGATTTACAGACCCCTCCACCGCTATGTGACTTTGAGCAGTGGATCGACACTGAGATCAAGGAGTCCGACAAACGTCTTCTGCAAGGTATGAAGGACTGGGACGTGGAGCGTCAAGTGGCCTATGAGAAGATACTGAAAGAGGAGGCAACTGAGAAGGAGCACAAGAAAGAGGAGGAAGAGAGAAGAGGTGCAGCCTACAGGGAGGAGAGGGACAAGAAGGTTGAGCGCGCCCGCCGTGCGAAGGCAGCGATGGAGGAGAATCCCGATGCGATGAGGAAGGGAAAGTGGCCTCGTTGCACTCAGTAGTTCTATGTTTTATCCATGAATTACGGCATGTATTGTTAAACTTTTAGTCAGAAGTACAATGCCACTGTCGCCAGTCGCTCTCTTTTCATTTGGCAATGTCATTATTAGAAGGATCCTGTTTCCCACAACTGAAGTTACTTCCAAACAATATCACCCAAAAACTTGAGAGCCGGAACACCTCTAATCTCCATGTCCACAAGGGGTGCCTGGATAAACCTCTAACCTATAATATGGTAGTTATCAACGTATATAAATGTAAATAAATAATTCACGAAATAAATTCGCCAGAGTTTCTCTTGTATGTGGAGCATCAACAATGACAAACAGAGACAACATAATATGATCCAACATATATACATCCAAATAGCACAAGACAACCACATAGTGAACCATAATCACCATCATCACACAATACGAATAATCCATAATGTCCATACAATCCAAATGGTCCGTAAAGTCCATACAATTCAAATAGTGAACCAAAATAGACAACCACTAGCTCAACTCCACATTGTCACTGCCTCTTAGCCCTACCCTTACCCTTACCAAAAGGGTCGGTGCCTGGAGTGTAGTGAACTGGCGGACGTCGTCTCCTAATTCCTACTCTCATATGCATAGTTGTGATGTTGAGCTGCTGCAATATAATGAGAACATGGAAAGTGGTACTGTCTTGGTTTCCCACACATGCATAAGAAATTACTAAGAACCACAACATAAGCCCTTGAAGGTCGAACCTCACCATCAGAGGTTGTCCAACCCCTTTCTATGACCTCATACTTTCCCATGCTATGGTCAAAGCAATGAACTTCATGTGTTCTAACCTTCTCCTTTGCCCTATCAAGATGGTGTTTTGGTTTAGGTGCCCATATCTGATTCTTGCTCTATAGTGCCATTGCTGATGCATGTCGGTCATTGAACCATGCAACACACCTAAAGAAAGTAAAGGACACAATGACATTGACAGGCATGGCCCGTATACCCTTGAGCACACTATTAAATGACTCGGCCATGTTGCTAGTTTGAAATTCATACCTCCACCCGCCATCATCATAGGCCCTTGACCATCTATCTTTTTGACTCATCAAACCATGTAGCCACTGCCTACCTTCTGCATTTGTTGCTGTCTTT
This sequence comes from Microstegium vimineum, assembly GCA_022036555.1. Classification (NCBI taxonomy): domain Eukaryota; kingdom Viridiplantae; phylum Streptophyta; class Magnoliopsida; order Poales; family Poaceae; genus Microstegium; species Microstegium vimineum. The sequence continues at coordinate 40,242,922 of CM039128.1, read as the reverse complement.
AGCAGCTCCAACTTCTCTTCGAAGTAGCAAATCTCAAGCATGCGGGCAACCTCCTCGAAAAGGCGGAAGTTGTCCTTTGAACTGTCCTTTCGGAGTAAATTCTCTGCAAGGTGGCGAGTGCACCAGCGGTGATGCAATGGTGCGTACCCCGGAATCTGCTCCTGTATGACACTAAGTATGCCCTGGTGTCTGTCAGATATGACACCAACCTCTCTCCCAGGGCCTAAAACATGTATCCGAACAAGCCGCAAGAACCAACCCCAGCTGTCTTTGTTCTCCCTCTCCACCAAAGCGAATGCTAATGGAACCAATGTATTGTCCGCGTCACAACCAATGGCTATTAATATTGTGCCCATGTACTTGCCAAGAAGAAAAGTACCATCAATGGATAACACAGGACGACAATGCCTAAAGGCTTGGACACACTGAGGAAAGCACCAGAATGCACGGAAGAATATCTCTCTGCCGTCCTTCCATTCATTTGGTTTTGGGATGTACTCGTAATGCATGCCCGGATTAGCTACCTTAATTGCATTGAACAATGCAGGCAGCTTCTCGTACCCCTCCTCCCAATCACCATATATCATCTTCCAGGCACGTTGCTTTGCCCTCCATGCTTTACCATAGCTCACCTCATACTGAAAATGCTTCTCAGCTAGGTCCATGAGCGCCTTCACTCTCAAATTAGGTTGTTTCTGCAGTGTTGTGTAAAATTTTCTAGCAATAAGGGTAGAGGTCAACTGTTGATGCTTCTCTTTTAGATCTGTCGTTGCACAAGTATGTGGACCTATAATTTTGGTGATCTTAAACTTCTCACTGTTCTTCTGTTTCCTCCCGCATACCCTCCAATTGCAATTATTTTTCTGACATACCACTGTGTAACAGCGCTCCACATAAGAATGCTGCACCTTGAACGGCCTTTTACGTTTCACAGAATACTCCTGTAACCACCTTCTCAATGTTGGCAAGTCCTTGAAGATCATGCCCTTGCAAATTTCTATGCTTTCCCCATCATCAGGGCCTCTAACAACTCTTCTTCCCTTGCTACTGCATAAGCACCATGAGAGTGTCTGAGATCGCTAAATTCATGCACTAGTGAATCAATATCGGGACAACACTGCCTCATGAGCTCAATCTCTTGTTCACTCAATGCAGCCACAGGACGTTCATCATCGGAACTAACAGCTCTTGCGGTCCCATAAGGCTCCTCTCCATCATCAATCTGAACATCAACACTATTAGATGCGAAGCCTGTATGCACCGCAGTGGATGACGAAGGCACACGATGATAGCCAATATTATCAGGAATGTCTCCTACATTTAAATGAGGATGTCATCATTGGAATAACATATTACAAGGGTGGTTCAGAAAAGGTAAAGTGTTACTACAACACTTACTTGGATGATTTTGGGTCAAAGGGATCTCCTGAGGGGCCGTAGCAACATGAGGTGCAACAACATTAGGGCAGATTCCAACCTCATTTGGAGCGGATTGCGCATCGGGCACCACAACCACATCTTCCACATGCACCTCTTGATTGTGTAACGGAGGATCACATGGTAACGGATCGTATTGTGGTGGTGACAAGCCATGAGGGGATGAATGGCCAAGAGGAGCTGGCTCATTGGAGAGCTTCCGGACAATCAAATCCAAACATTGAAATTCACTCTTCATCACAGTATTGACATATGTCTCCCATTGAGCCTCTGATGAGATTGGGACCAACCGCCTAAATATTTGGCCTGATTTACCATGGTGAACTACTCCCTCAACTGATATGACATTTTCAATGGAATTGCAATGAAGCTCATCACGAGCCCTAGCAAACAACTCCAAAAAAAGCGGCCGCTCATCGAACATCAAAGGCACCTTTTGCATTCCAACTAAGGTGATATTACCAAAACCATCTTCCGCTTCCTCCACTCTTCCTCCATGATACAGGGTCACTAGGTTATCCATCTAGTTGATATGCACAACACGAAAGTTCTTATTATGGGTAAACTAAATATATATATACATATATCTATTTAGCTATAAATTTAGCAAACATATATATATATATATATATATATATATATATATATAATATATATATCTACATATATCTATTTAGCTATAAATTTAGCTATAAATGACCTAACTACATATATATATATACATATATCTATTTAGCGATAAATTTAGCAAACTAACTATCTATCTATGAACTTATCAACCTATCTATCTAATTGTCTATCCATTTAGCATACTATATATATATATATATATCTATTTGTCTATCTATTTAGTTACAAATTTACCAAACTAACTATCTATCTATGATAAGTTAACTACCTATTTATCTATCTATCATCTAAATTTGTAACTAAAATTTTGCACTACAATTGCTTACTAAAAACACTAAAGAAAAATTACCTAAAAAACGAATGGCGGCGGACAGCGGCGGTCGGTGGAGGCGGACGGCGGTGGACGGCGGCCGGCGGGCGGCCGGCGGGCGGCGGCGGTCGGCTCGGCGAGTGAGACAGAGAGCGAGAGAGGCGAGCGAGACAGAGAGCGTGCGCCGAGCTCGGCGCCGCGGCGGGCTATATGCTAGCTCGGCGCCATGGCCCACGGCGCCGAGCCCCTGGCCACGTCGGATCCACGCTGGCTGCGGGCTAAAGGCTCGGCGCCGTGCCCCGGCGCCGAGCCCCTGGGTCCATTTCTGCATATAGTTTCTCCAGGGGTCCAAAAGTGAAAATAATTCAAAAAAAGGGCTAAAATGTAAAAAAATTCCACCCACCAGAGTTCAAACCCTAGCGTCTCACCATTTGCTAGGATTATCTCAGATTTTTCAGGTATACGCACGCGTGCGTATTCGGTGGCGAGCCTCTCAATCTCTTAGCGTGAATGTGGAGGAGTGTGTGGGTTGTGTGTATGGGTTGTGTGCGTCTAAGTTGTACCGATAAAAAAAAAAGTAGACCTTAGTTCCACGTGGTTAATTATAGCGAGTTTACTGAAATCTCAGAACTGGCCCTTGGGTTGTGTAGCGTTGGGTTCATAGAAGTATCAAAACGGGAAGCAAAAGATGGAAGGAATGAAGAAAGGAAGAAAAAGAAAGAAAGTCACCACCCGACAATCTCCCTCGAAATTTTAATCCAATCTAGCTAGAAACTGCAGATGACCAAACAGAAAATGACACTTGCACATTTTCCTACCCATCACACAGAATTTGGATTTTTTTTCCATTTAATTTGTGTCGAAATCTCAGATCGAGTTTCAGTCCAAATTTGTCTTCCACGGAACGTGCCAAAGCTTATCAAGAAATCCGAGCCGTGGGGTCACCTGAAGATTGTCCGTCATCCTACCATCACCTGTAGAAGAAAGCAATTGAGATGATGATTATTCTCCAGAAGATAATTATAACGATACTGATGATTGGTGATGCCAGGCTAACATTAGCGATTGGTAAGTTATAAAACCAACCTTTTCTCTAGGATAGGGTCCAGCTTGATTTCTTAATTTTACACCACCACACTTTAATTTCACCCTTGAATTACAAAATCTAACATCAAACACTTCTCAACCACTGAAACCAAACAACCCTTGTTTTTTTTTGTTGATCAATACTCCACCATTCGTTCTCCCTCTCTTATCATCCTACTTTTCAATCACCAACTATCAGGGTGTAGTTTGATCTTAAATCCTGAATTATAAATAACCACACCAAACACTCCCTAGCTATCAAAACGAACTAACATTTGTTTCTTTGCTAACGCGACTTCATGAACCCCACACGTTAGCAACCACTATTCTCTCTCTCATAGTCCTATGGGCCCTACTCACCATTTCTTATCTCGTGCTACATACATCCCCCAAATCCTTCCATGACACCGGCCTTCATCGGCACTCACGCTCACATAAACAGTGTCAAAGAGCTCTTGACAATGACAACAGTTGAATACTAAGTACTATATAGGTTATGGATTGCCACATTAACAAAATAACTCTAGATACACTTTAAACCGGTTCAGAGGAGAAGGGGGTGTTTCCGCGGTTTTAGTGGTCGTAAAGCCTCGGGTGATGTATTTAGTAGTTCGAGAGTTAAAAATCATACTATCATAATAGATGGAGGTAAGATGAAATATTTTTCATTTAAGATAGTATGCATGGATAAGTTCACCTAAACGTGTTAGTCATTTAAACTAATTCAACTAGGCTAAGGGCCACTTTGGCAGCACTCTCGCCGCTCCGCTCCCAGTGAGAATCAAGTGCTGCCAAACGGTTCGGCTTTGCGTGAGAATTGCTCCCATCGCTCTGCAGAACTTGCACAACGAGTGGGGGCGGAAAAAAACTTGCTCCGCACCGCTTCATGCCGCTCCATCGTCTTCCCTACATGCACCTTGCCTCCCAGCCAACCATCCTTGTCTGTGTCGCACCCCCTCTCGGCCTATCTCTACCTCCGTTGTCGTCAACACCAATGCACCATGCCCTCCACCTTTTCGTTGATGGCACAGATGACGAGGTAGTACGAATAGGAGCGAGCTCCTCTACCAAAGGCCCATGTGATTTACCGGAGAGCGCTAGAGCTGGAGTGGGAGCTGCAAAGTGGCCCTAAGCCACCATGTATCGTGTTTAAACAGGCTACATGCTAAATGGACATTTTGGTCGAAAATAACGCAATGCAGGGGCACGGGTGAGAAAGTTGCATTGTTTTCATCCAAATGTGTACTTGGACGAAGGTTCTTTCAGCTTAGAAATTGACATGCACTGATTGCAACCCTAGAAGAGAAAAGGCTAGTAGTGATTAATTGTACACACAATAATAGTGTCTAGGTAGCTAGATGCTTCTCTTGTTTCTGTCACAAGCACGCATATATATGACTATTCCATCATCTGCCGGTCGATCAAGCTTGCTCACCCACCCAAAGATTGCGCGCTTTGAGGGCTCTTCACGTGGCATCGACGACGATCCGCATTGAAAGCGAGAACAAACTGCTCAGTGGGGGAGGGTTCAGCTTCACCATCACTCTGTCTGAGGGAAGCTAGGCTCGTCTTTAGGCGTGGTGGTCGTAGTTTTTCTCTCTCTATCTCCTTTTTTTTTTTGAACAACTGGTGGTAGTTTCCTAAAAGATGTTCTGGTTCTTTGCTAAATTAGTTTTTGATTGTGCTGTTCCGAATTTAATCGCAAGATAAGTTTGTGGCCAGCTGTTAACCCAGTGTTGCATGTTTCTGTCGAATTAACAGTAAAATTCTTCATCGCTGTTTAAATAAGAATACATGAGAGTGTGGGTATGTAGTATATCCGTGCATTTACAATTTCTATATTGGTCCGATAAGAATCGAACATACATACGATCTTGTTGCGGTTCAGTGATAAGCAGATGAAAATGTTTGACGAAAGATTTATCGTGATGACCACACAATCTAAGCCTTATTAATTATTTTTGTTGCAAATTCAGGAACCCTTTGTTCACGTTTCAGTTCCACGAAGCATGAAGAATCCAATCTAGGTGGTGGCCCGTGGCCCTCCTCGTCTTTAAATTTTTTTTGTGTAGGATATATGATGTATCTGATTCGGTTTACTTGTTGCCAGCTGCTCACTCTAGCTACACAACATGATCATTTACTCTAGTTTTCCTCCTAAAAAGATAATTTACTCTATTTCCCAAGAATTGCATCGATGTAACCACATGATTTAACAGCGAACTAATTCGCCCAATTCAACCTCGACAAACAGCTAGGCTCTTCTTTATGCGGTGCCTGCATAAATCAGCTCCTGCTTTTGTGTAGTAATCAGACCGAATCAGCCATACGATCTGCCCGCGATATGACAACAGTTTGATGCCGAATTACTGATGACACGCACCGCGATTGTATGTATTCTAGAGAGATTTATTCAAGTGTTCAATGGTATCAGTACGTTGCGGACGCAACGTTTTCACCCGTCTTCTTCATCTGCGACTAACAGCACGTTCTAATTGCAGAGCATCTCGATGATAGTTACAGTAGCGTTTAACCAGCGTGTTTACTAACTGCAGTTTGATTGGACTTGAGCACCCTAGTACTAGTAGCCTGCAATCGATCCTGCACCATGGCCATAGGGCATCGTCGTAGATCCGTGGGCATGCACTTGATGGACGCCGAGACAGACAGTACACCAGGCGGCTGCCCTACCCCTACGGACAGGACTACGTACAGTGGCTGGCCGGAATCCGATGCGTTTTCTTTCCATCTCGGCCGCCAGTGCAAAGAGAATGAATGGGATCGGGGTTGATGGCTGATGAGTGCACGCACACGGGACTGCTAACAGCCGGCCGGGTGCTGGTGTCTAGTGGAATCCCGTTCCCATCGCATTCGCATTATTCATCCATTAGTCCAACTGCGTGATGACTGCTACGACGACGCGCAGTGCACAAGGGATCCATGGCCTCCTGCCTCCAGGTACTCGAAGCCGATCCCGACGCGGGCGTACGTACTTACGTGTCCTGCTGGAGGCAGCAGCGCAGTGCAAGCGAGGGTTCTTCCATCATCGAGTTTGGCGTAGAAACGTCCCAGGGAAAATGGCATGCTGGAACAGCTGGAGTGACGGCAATATACTCCCTCTCTAAAAAAAAAAATCATTCTCGCTTCCCTAAAAATCAACAAAATTTAACTTTGATCAACTATATTTAACAAAATATTAATATTTATAGTACGTAATTAGTATCATTAGATGAATCTTTAAATATATTTTAATACTAAACTTATTTAGAGATATAAATGTTGCACATATTTTCTACAAACTTAGTCAAAGTTAAGAAAGTTTAACCAGCACGCTTCCTATAGAGACTTTTTTTTTTTGGGACGGAGAGAGTATATCGGCAGATCAATCAGTTTGCTTTCTTGTACGTTCCTTCTAGTTCCAGCATGGTATTATATATTGCATTGCAGCTGCGTCGCTTTCTTCGTCTTTTGTTACTATACTACTATTTAGGGTCCGTTTGGTAGGAATCTAGATTCTCGTAGAAACGTTTCAAATTCAGATTCTCTCAAGAAATTAAAATCGTTTTGTGAAACCGTTAAGCCGGAGGGCTAGATTCTCCTACCAAAAGAAAAATATTTTTTTATAAAAAAATCACCAGAAACGTTTCGCATGTTACCTGTGTGGTGCTGATTCTACTGATCCAGCCAAGAATCGGAACTGATTCTCTCCTCCAAACAGTCCCTTACTTACCAATCAGTAGTGGTATTAGTCATGGGAGACGATGAGATTGTCCTCGATGGATCGATCATTGTTGCACAGTACTGTATGTAGCGCAAATCTCTGCTGCAGGTCGCAACAAGAAGATACGATGTAAATTTCCCGGGAAAAAGCCGGCCGTAGTAATCAATCAGTGGATGTCGAGGCTTGTGTGTATACATTATACATACTTTATCATATTCTCGCTAAGGTACGCATCGGATACACACAAATGCCATATATTCCCCTCGTCTTTAATCTGTACTCGACCCAATCCAGAGCCTACTACGATCGAGCTCAGCTTTATACTACATACCGGTGGCCCGTAGGAAGCAGCACTATCATATATTCAGATACTTCTGCCTGCCTGTCTACTTCTTTCTTTTTTTTCTCCCCATCTTTCATTGCTTGGAAAGGTCCTCCTAACATCTTCAAATATCTTGGGCTGATTTACCCCGCTGGCCGAGTTTTAGCTCAACTCTCATCAGCTCAAGTGTAGCCATGCATTTTCATCACCTTCTAGCTGCAATGGTCATGTACTGTCTCAGCTAGCTAGCTTGCTTTGCGTCGACCATAATTAATTTAATTAGCAGCAAATTGATCCTTTATTTGCCCTTTCCGAACCGGTCTTAAGGGGAAGAGACAAGACAAGGCTCTCCTACAAGCTACAAGTACTACGACACATGAGCTGACAATTTGCTTTCGGGGCTGATTGTAAAGTAGGATGTCCATTTGCTTGCTGGATCGAGCATGGCATGATTGGGAACATGCGCATTTGTGACCACCAATGGCAATGGGCTTTTTAATTAGGGTTATGAAATGAAAAAAGTTGCCACCTTTTCCCTGGTATCTTCTCTGTCCTCCCTCTTTTTTGTGTGTGTGTGTGTGTGAAGTATTAGTACCTTTTCCTGATGATGTCTCAAAGAGGCTCTCTTCCTCGGTTATGTACTACGAAAGTAAGGCCATATTAGGATAATGAGATGATGAACTAACAGGATCCAAGTACTACTACACTGCAAAGGATAATAGTGATGCTATGCTATTTGTTTGTATAGAAGGAAAAAAAAACAGCTAAAGCCCAGGGTTGGTGAAATTTATAAACCAAACTGTCGTGGGATTCTGCTTGATATCCAGAACTAAAAAAAAACAGAACAATTTGTTTTTTCTGACCATTGCATATAATAAATTAATGTGACTTTACAGCGTAGTAGCTCAATTTTCTTTTGAAACAACTACAGTACTATATAGCTCATGGGGCCAGCCAATGTCCAATGAAAGTACGTTTACGTTGTTTTTCGTTTGTCCTTGCCACGTTTGGCGTTTTCCCCCCAATTCTCCGTCGTCTTCCCCTCTCTTTTCTCCACTCCTCAATCCCAACCATACCGCAAGTGACTTACTTTCCTCTGTGATTTGGGTAGGTTAGTTCAAAACCTTCACATATCATGGATCTCCAAAGGTTCTTGATTTGGAAGATCGCGACCCCATGCCTTGCAATCTTTTAGGCTTTTCTCTCTGATGAACCTAGCTGCCTTGCCTACCCGCCATATCATATCCATGCCATCCTCTCGGCCCGCCCATGTGAGGTGAGCAGAGGCGGGCAGCAGCGCGCACGCACAGGCACAGTAACAGTGAGAAGCGCGAGTGGCAGGCAACCCGGCACACGGGAGGGGTGGCTCGACGCGCACGCTCCACCCGACTACACTACACGACCCCAGTAGTATCTATCCAGCTTCCAGCCATGCCCATGAGCCATCCATCCCATTCCTGATCGACAGCTCGAGACGCTTTGCTTTGCTTTGCACGAGTGGCTGCGAATAATCGCGCCGTGCCGGCACACGAGGGGAGGGGAGGCGACGGGCGGCCACCCCCCCTGCATGCGTGCCTTTTTGCCGGTGGGCCGAGCACGGGGCCCATGCCGTCATGCGCTTGAAAGGCCGAAACGATCGGCGCGGGGTGGCTCGTGGTCACGGGAAAAAGCCGGGGGGAAGTTGCCGGCCGTTTCGGCATCGGCGGGCGGGCGTATCATTCGGTGATTGGCTGCCAGCGCCCCCGGCGCCGGCGCACAATTTCCCGCGGGGGATGGGGTGGATGATCCGGTGCCCGACGCCGGCGACGGCCAGCACCCCAGCCAAGTTGTGGGATTTCGCTTCGCGAGGAAACGGAAATTACGGGAGCGACGAGGGGCGGTGGATGGGATTGGGATGGCCGTGCCAACGCGAACTTGAAACGGTACCTGTAGCCGTAGCCCGTAGGTACGGGACGGGACGGGACGGGGCTATCTCAACGTCAAGTATGGCACAAGCGTCGAGCGACGAGTCTAGCTTTGATTTGGCGGAGGAGATTCCTGGCGCCAACGAACGAGCCCACAAGGCCACAACTGAGATGAGCGAAAGCTTGTGTAGTCGGCCCAACACTGCCAGACCTCGAACGCGGGAGAGCGTGGCAGTTTGTTCAGTCATTCCATTCAATCCAATCGTTCGAGGTACCGAGTGCAAGGGCCGGCAGCCCAGCACAACATTTGATATGCCGTAAGCGTCTGCCCACCGCTGAAGTGAGCACTCTGGTTTTCATGATGAATGTGCCCATTTTTAGAGCCAGAGGAAGGGCATGCACACCGAAGAATGAGTCAAAGGGGAAGCACAGAAGGTTGCAATGCCCCCCCATGGATTCAGATAAGGGTGGAGAGGTAACGTTTGTGTTCTCACTGATTCAAGGGAACGGAACAAGGGGCGATGACGCTTATAGGACAGCCATGAGGCCTCATGGGCAGAATTTTGTACAGTACAGTACAAAATTGTAATGAGAACCTGATATTAGATCATTGTTAGTTTAGTGCGCGTGCCTCAGATACACCTTGCTACATAACGTCAAATAATAGATGTCGCGCTTTTGTTTCCTTGAAATAAAGAAGGGATGGTCTTTTCTCTAAATAAAAAATTATGCTGAGTGTAGAGAGTATAAATAGTTCAGGTAGCTGAGATTTTAGCGCAAGCGCGATGTATATTACCATGTCTCTTTTTTCTGAAGCGAGCTATCACCAGCACGTACGACAATTGAACTGCAAACAGATCGATATCCACGCAAGTTCGTTTGCCGGCTACGTATGAAATGTGGTGCCATCGTCTTCACCAAAAGCAAAATGGAAGGGTGCAAATAACACGCGCATGCACAAACGATACAAGGTACTAACAAACAAATTATTGGCAGTATCACAGAAGATATTAGGTAATAGGCACGTGACCGATGTTAAATTGGGCAGACTCACTATACATTATGTTGCACTTTGATCCCATCCTCTAACTAGAGTACAGGACCACATTACCATGGGTATACTGTGTTCAAAACATCACGGTGCTCTGACCAGGTTGGCACAAGGTACATCTTGCTTGTCCCACTAGTTGTCGGATTGCATGCTCCTGAGCATGTTCAGGATGGAGAGGAACAGGTTCAGGATGTCAAGGTATAGCCCAACTGATGCCCAGATGTACTCATCATAGGTGTGGCGCTTGATCAGGTTCTCGGTGTCATACAGAATGAAGCCTGCGAAGACCAAAGCTCCTAGCCCACCAAACAAACCAACCGACACAGGTCCCAATGGGAAGAAAATCTGCAACATAATTCCACAGAACAAAAGGTTATTGCAAGCAGTGGATTGATCGTCTGGTAACAAAGCATAATTCAGAGCTTCTCATAGGCATTACCTGAAGAAAGCTAGTTAGGACAAGGATAGTAAGCGCAGAAGACAGAATAGGCCCCAGATACCCAAATTCTTTGCCCTTCTTTGAGGCCCAGAAAGCATATGCGGTCAAAGAAACCACCACACCAGCTGTCAATACCAAAGCCTCCAGAACAATTTTTCCTGCAATAAGTAAATGATTGTTAAACAAAAACTACAAGAAGCATCTACAAGAAACAAATCAAACTATTTGAAGAAAAGAAACAGACCTTGAGTGTTAGCACAAGCCACACCAATGCTGAAGCTCAAGCACAAAGTGAACAAACCCAGGAAAACGAAATTGTGTGGGTGCTTGTGCTGATAATGATACAATGGGATCATCACTGCAGCAAATATCAGAAAAGAAGTTAGTGAACAAAAACCAACCTACTAATAGAATAATGGAAGTCCATCTGCTCAGATTTTAAGCAAATGAGAATGGTATATTTTGGCGTGTTATACTGTTATATGACCTACGAGGGTACCATGACACTGGACAGGTTCTCATTAAACCCAAAAAAAATCTTGCACTCTCATATCTAACAACTGAATCTGTTTCTGATTCGTCTATAATCCACAGAAAGATAAATCTATTGCTTTCATTATCAAACCATTCTCCTACATTAACAGATACTTACTGGCCAAAACCCATGACCAGTTAAAGTCAAGCCAACAATATCAAGCAATCGAAAATGGATAGGCGTATGCATACAACTGATTCTCAAAGGATGTCCCCCTACCTCCCTCTCAGAACTCCACATTTGATTTCTACTCTTTTGTATGAACGATGAAGAGGGTAAGATAATAGGGATAACTCCTCCAAACTGAAAAATGACAATTCAGTTTCATGCCTCCTGGCAAGATGCCATCATTTTCTATTTGCTCATATTCTCAAATAATTCCACTATCAACCACATGAAATTAGAAATACTGGATTGGCCTTATTTGTATGCCTTCATTATGCAATTATCTCTTATGTTGTACTTGTACACGATTTTCTTGTGTGGGCAAGTAACTAAACTCAGGTCATTAGAGCTTAGGAGTGACTCCTATTGCTAATTCTAACTGAACAAGGAAGCAGGTCTCATTGTTGACAAATAAATTATAACAATAGTAACAACATTGAGATAAAGCACAACACTACACATATCTCCTGTTCAAGTTTGACATTAGTATTTCTTCATCAGCAACATGATCACAATACAACATATTATCAGCACAATAACACGCAATTAAGCTTCCTCTTAACTTGATACAGCATGTGTTAAATCAAAGCAACTTGCTGTGATGCTCGCGTGAGCCCATTATCATGTTACTAAGGTGCTGCAACGTCATTAATGAGAAGCTGACAATCAAGCACTCAATCACATAAATATTAAACTAGAACAAGAGACAAGAGAAGTAGGTCTGCAATTGGCATTGTCTTAGGCCAGTCTCAATGGAGTTTCATCAAAGTTTCACGGGGGTATTAAATATGATGATGTGACACTATATTAATGAAGAGAGAGATGATGACAGTTTCATGGGAGTAGAGAGAGTTTCATGGGGATGAAACTCTTCTGCACTGTTTCCAAAATTTGGCTGTGTTGGAAACTGAGCCATGAAACTCCCATTGAGGATGGCCTTAATACTACAGTATGTTTTTTCCCAGGTGAACAGTTTAGCTAAACTAAGGCCCATTAGAGGCAACTGGCTACAAACTGCTTCCTCCATTGAAAAGGGAACCTCACCATCTCCTTATAATTTTCATAGTAACCCCTTGTACAGGGAAGGGGATCTCATCTACATGAAATATCAAGTCAAGAGCATAAACTAAGTTGAGATAAAGCTCGGGACAACAACGCTTCTCTCTTATTTCAATTTATATTTTCATTGAATCATCAGCCACATGACCATGACATCACAACACATTATCAGCACGATAACAATCTCACATTGACTTAAAAGTAGTAAGTCAAAATATGTTAGATGGATGCAGCCACCAGGATAGCTATGTGAGACCATTATCATGTTGTAACGTGTTGCAACATTATGGCCAGGTTGAAGATGGTCAATAAAAATATTAAGTTGGAACAAGAGAAATGGGTAGCAATCCAATCCCAACTTTGTTGTGCAATTGGCCCCTTTTTAATGTTGTACCATGGGTTTAACTGCACTAAAGCTCATGAGATGCAAATGGTTCTGATAAACACACATTGAAGTTCTCCAACTCTTGACATCAAAGAGGCCTCATTGTACATCTAGTGTCAAATCCACAATATAGTTGAGAGACATTTTAGGACTACAACATGTTTTTCTTGTCCCAATTTATAATTTAATATTCATTTGATCATTGGTAATACAACCATGATTTCAAAAACACGTCTTCAGCACAATAATGCTCATGTAGGCTTGTTGGTAACTTGATACAAAGCATCTTAGACCAAGGCAAGTTACCAAGAAGCCTGCATGAGACCATCTGCTTATAACATGTTGCAATACCATGATTGAGTTGCCAAGGATAACATCCTTCAGAATCCATAAATAACATCTGACTAAACTAAGGTACTAAACCAAGTAAGTCAATTGCCTCTACCAGTTTAGGTAATATCTATCCAATACCAAATCAAAAACAATCTGAGCAAGTGAGCAGCATATTTCAAGGTTCAAGCTTGGATCGGCTAAATCTAAGATCTATATGCCAAATTCCTGATCCAAACAGCTATTCATCATAAATAACGAGAGAACCTAATAGGAACACGGCATCGACCTGTCTAGATTCTGGATCCAACCAACTCATCTAACCTTATCGACAATTTGTGTAGTTTCAGCAACACATCTCCCTAATCAAGTGTTGATTACCAGAAAAGAGTAGATTTTCCCACCCAGCACAACAAACCCCGACACCGGATGGAGATCACGGGCGCTTACGGATGAAGGGCAGGACGGCGAGCACGAGCGCGAGGCCCGCGGAGTCGGAGAGCGTGGCGTTGAGGGTGGGGTGGAGGACGGTGAGGGCGGAGACGGCGGTGGTGAGGAGCAGCTGCGCGGCGAGGATGCCGTAGACCTTGCGGACGAAGCCCCAGCGGAGGGCGCTCTCCCCGCGCGAGATCCCCGGGTACAGCGTCTCCCCGGTCCCGGCCTCCAGGTCCACCTCAGACGCCTCAACCTTCTCCTTCATCTCCGGCGAGCGGCGGTACCCCGCCGGCGCGAGGGGCTGCATCTCCGCCACCGACGCCATCTCTCTCTCTCTCTCTCTCCGACGGGTGATTGGGTGCGGTGCGGGGAAGGGGGGAATGCGGATTATTCGCCCGAGACGCGGTTTGCGCGTTGCTGTATGCCTCCGTGGGATGACTTTGTTGGGGCGGTTGGGGATTTTGTAGATTTGCTACGAGCACTCGTGAATCCTGCCAATCGTGTTCTCGGCCACTGAAAGGTAGGGCCAAATCGGGCGGAGGGGTGGGCGGAGCACTCAAAAACTCGTGCACTAGGCCAGCTTAGGTAAGTTCCGTGCTCACAAATTGCTTTTCTGATGAGAGGAGAGAATAAAAATATCGACATGCAGATGCTCCTGTAGTTGACTTTTGTATAAGTAAAATATACTGGTGTACTCCCTTTGGATTCAAGAAAGATGCGTCGCTTTAATTTCCTTCGTAGAGTTTAGATTAGATTCATGTCAAGCTTTCGATTTGATCAGATTAACAAATGTCCAATATAAGATGGATGCCGCTAGAATTCAGTAGTAGTCTAGTAGAGTACTTGTAAAATATGAGTAAATTGTACTCGCCATACAACAACTATTCAAATGGGTGTATGTTAATACAACACCTTGTAATTTATCTAATTTAATACAACATCTTATAATCTGTTTATAATGGGAGAATTTTACTCATTGATGCATATAACGGCGTGTCTTTTTACACTCTGAATCTATACGCCTACACTTCCTCCATATTGTAAAAGAAGTTATTTTAGACAACGATACGATCTCCAAAGCATGACTTTGACTTCATATTTCTATAAAAATATTTATTTAAACATGATATTTGTATACTTTATGAAAGTATATTTCAAGACAACTCTATTTATATGGTTTTCACATTTTAAAACTCAACAACTTAAAAGTTATTCATGATTTATATTCCCAATAATTGATCAAAATCTTGTTCAAAACGACTTTTTTTACATTATGGAGGGAGTACCGGTTTGTGTCACACTTAATAGTATGACTTTTGCTATACCAAATTCAAAGAAATTTAAAGTAAGCCTTCGATGGTCAATACATCGCAACATTTTGAAGAGGGGGGCGGGGTCTCCTTGTGTTGTCATGCACACACGTATTCTTATAATCTAAAAAAACATATATTCTTATAATATCAAATATCATTGCACCATTAATTGTAATAACATCAATTTGCCAAAAAACACAAGGGACCTAGATGCATTTTCAACCGTGCACTCCTGAAAAACTTGATTGTCCAGCACAACCGAGCAAATGTTGTGGCATGGCCAGGCTCGTGCATGTTCATGGCTCGGCTCCACGGACCACGGTGGATTGGTGGTGGTGCGCCCTTCAACTTTTTAATAGGAACACAAGTAATTCATTTATTTAAGTTTGAGTCAACGTCTAGTTAAAATCTCATATGAGATTAAACCATAATGCTCATTTAATATGTGCTAAGATATATATTTGATTCCATCTATTAAAAATGGATCAATCCTAAATTAAATCCAACAAGAGATCAAGCTTGCCTGTAAATAAGTCATTATTCTAGTGATTCCAGCTAAGCGTTAGATGAGCTGAGCACACTGATGCAGTAGCTCCCAATGACATCGAACATATATGTGTTTGGACTATTATGTATTAATGAGTCGAGTTCTCGCATCTAATTAAACAAACTACAAGATGTTGGGCCAACATGCACCCATCTAGATAGTTATTGTATTAAATTAGACAAATTACAAGGTGTTGGATTAACATACACCTACTTCGATAGTTGTTGTATGGTGAGTGCAATTTACTCTATTTATTATAACAATAAAAGAATGAGAGCCTAGCATAGCTTTTGTATTTTGCATTGAGGGAACACTGACCAATTGGTCTGGTTGACGCGTCGCACCCTATTGGCCGGATCGGTTAAGGATGTGTTGATCGAGTTCTGAGGTTTTCTCCGCGTGTATGAGAAAGTATTCTTCTGAAGCCCAATGCTCGAGAGTCGAGAGCTATCTTAACCCCTGGTCGAGTTTTTTTTATTTTATTCTGTATTGCACTCACTCCGTCTATAATTATCAAATTTTTAAAGTCAAAACTTGAGATCTCAAGTTTGACTAAATTTATATAATATAAAATAATAATATTTATATTTAGTATATCAAATAAATATAATTAGATTCTCCATTAGTAGATTTTTATTTTTGTAATATGTTTTTTATATATATATAGCTATTTGGTGTCATCAATCTTTATAATTTTCTCTATAATTTTAGTGAAACTTTAGTGCTTCAACTTTAAAAAATCTGGAATAATTTATAATTTAAAACGGAGAGAATACATGAACCTATATTCGTGACCGATATTCATGCCATCTAATATCAGCTTGCATATGGTAAATGATAATTATAATAATCCTGACAAGTATGTAAAGTGCCGACCCCGTATCCTCCTATCATTTAGGGTCTACACTCACAAAATTCCCCTAGGCTACAGATTAGATTGCAACTAAGCCAAAACATGATCAGTATGTACTGCCAAGTAACCAACGGACAGGAAAGGGTAAAGAATAAAGTGCAGACAGCAATAATGATTCTAATCTCGCTTTTTCTCCAAGTTTGCAACTGCCTGTTTCTGGCGCTTCTCCCACGCAGGCATCTTTCCTGGGAACATCCATCGCAGAAGCCGCTCCCATCCGTAGCAGCCACAAAACATTAGAATAGCCCACAACATCAATTTGCCTCGCATTCCCTCTGGCAAGGGTTCAAGCTTCATGTAGTCATTCAAATCCCTGAACATATCTGATGTGATCACTGTGAAGAAAGCAACAGCTCCATACAATGCATACTTGAAGGGCTTGTTCTCGGATATGCTCTGATTAAATGGGTGGCCCATGTAGTTTACAGCAAAGGTTGCCACCTGGATCATCATGTTCACCATGTATGAAACTGTATTCACAAGGTTTGGATGGAAGTTTGAGTCGGGCTCAATGCATTCCTCTGGCATATGCTTTGATGCTTCATTAACAGCTGTGATAAGGAAGAATATGTGCATTGCGAACTGGCCAAGAATGGACATCAGAACGTATGCACAGAATATGTTCGGGTGCGGCCGCTCTGTAGACAGCGTTTGGAGTGGCCGAGCATGGGAGATGAAGAGGAAGAAGGCTGCAGTAAAAACACCACTGATTGTAGCCTGAACATCACCCAGTTTGACACCATCCAAGTACATGACACTGAGAACGTAAGCCGTTGCAAGGCAATTGAGCCCAAGAATCTTGAACATTTGAAGTGTAGTGACTAGCGTGCTTCTCCCCTGACGGATGATGTCAAGAGTAGGGGCAACAGAGGCATGCTTTGCTGTGAAAGGTGAAGCCATAGAAGCATCACCAAGCTTAACAATTGGTGCTGAACGGCCATCACTGTCATCATTCATTTCATCCAACATTTTCTGCAGCTTTTCTCGCTGCCTCTCAGCAGCAGTCATGGGGCGGCTGCTCGATGCTTTAGCAGAACTATTAGCTGCATGAGTCACTTGTGATGATGCTTCATTACCAGGCTTCTGTTTTTTCAATTTCCCAGATTTATTTTCAGCTTTGGATTTTGAGCCGACTTTCTGAACTGGTTCAGCATTCAAAAGAGCTATGCCAATATGTGCCTGAAATTTTTTTAAAAGATCATGAAATGAATGGCAAAAACAATGATACCATAAAGTGATTAACAAGAGTCCTACATTTCCGTGAACAAATTAAAAGTGTCAGTAGAAAAAATAACAGGCCTAACAAAAGCAATGTAGAATATACAGTTGCGGGAGGTTCAGAAATTTTAAAATTATTGTCATTCAAGTGGTTCACTATCACCATATTACAGTTATGGCTTATCAGTTATCAAACAGGTAACGAAAAGAACAAAACACCAGCTAATATTGGTCAATTTGCATATCAGTATTCAGTAGCATGGACTTCTGCTAATCACAGTTACTGCTCAAACTTCTTCCATATGTGCCACACTTCTAGCACAAGTATAAGCCACCCCTCTTAAGACAATGTAAAAAATGCCCAATTACATTCTATTATATATTACATAGGTGAGAAATATTAACATTATGCCCTCAACTAATAAAACAAGAAAAATGAATATAAGGCAAAATTTCAGCAAAAAGTATCTACACAACCAGTGTCAGTAAACACTTCCAGGATCAATGCAATAATTGTCATGGTAACAAATAAAATGCCTGTGTGGAATAAGGTCGTAGAAACCAGAGTAATAGAGTAGTTTTCTATGTAAATTGATCAAAACTAAATGGGATACAGGACAGGTATGGTAACAAATAAAATGCCTGTGTGGAATAAGGTCGTCGAAACCGGAATAATAATAGAGTAGTTTTCTATGTAAATTGAGCAAACCTAAGTGGGATAAAGGACAGGTAATCACCTGCTTCAGTGCACCAACATCATTGGTTCCATCTCCACACATCAGTGTCACCCTCCCAACACTTTTGAATGTAGTCAGTACAAGTTCTTTTTGTTCTGGAGCAACACGTGAGAAAACCTAAAAGAATACACAATTAAAAAATATAATAACCGCTAAGCATACAAATGAAAGCTTTCATATTTTGTACAGGGTATGTAATCTGTTCGGGTATGTAATCTGTTCGCACATACCTTCACATAAGGGATAACCTGGAGAACAGCCTCAGTACTTTGTAGCATTTCAAAACAGTCCCCATTAATACAAAGGTCATGGGATTCTGATAACACTGCAACCTCCACAGCACTGCAAAACAGCATATATACAATACCAAATCAAGGACACAAACAAGCCACAAACTGTATGTGATAACAATGCCAGAAGAGATGCTAAACAACAGACTTAATGTATCAACACTAAATCTGAGAGATTAACAAATGAAAAGAAATTATATTATTTGTTAACTTGAGGAAATGCTTGTAATAATAATCATTTTCCTGGACAAATGGGACACAATTATAATCTTTATAAAAACTTAGTCTCTGAAACAACCCAAATCCTTTTGGCATAGACCAGATGATAAAACAAGCAACATAATATTTGTTGCGAAGAGAGAGATCAGACTACTCTGTCTCTCGCACTGGAACAGGGTAAAGATTTGCCAGGCAAGAAAACAAGGTGCAAGCTCAACACAAAAGAATCAGCGAAGATACAAGCACTGTATATAGACAGTTACCTGTATGGAGCTCTATCAGTTTCATCTGGTGAAACCCACTCAAAACCGCTAGTTTTTATCCGTGTCAAGATCAAAACAGGTTTGGAAGATATATGTACTTGGCTAGCAACATGGCAGGCAGTCAACGCTTGGTCTCCGGTGATCATGACCTAATAACACCAGTAAGCCAATAAGCACATTAATCAAACAAAACACTCAAACAGAAATAGCATTACAAATTTTCAAAGGATGCTGGTACGAGTACACTAGCATGTCAGCCTTGGGCAATGTACTTGTATATGTATTCACATTACTGGCACGAAAACAAGTTTCTGGCACAGCTGAACCTATTACCAATAAATGATTACAAGATAAATAGGAGGATATACCAAGTCATGGGAAGATTGTCCCAGTTCTTGTAAGACAGCACCAGAGTCGCTCCTTATAGGACAGTTGAAAACCTGAGTCCAACAATCCAAAACAACCACATAATTAAGATAAACATGTCATCCAACGTTAAGATAATTTTTATAGAAGAAAAAAAGATGCATCAGAGGAAGATAACATACCGCAAAACCAGCAAATGTTAGGTCACTCTCTACTTGATCCCTCTCCAAACTTCTAGCTTCACTAACCTGTTATTTAAACACCAAGAGGTCAAACAAATCTAACCTGATAGACTTTTTGTAGAAAAAACAAGCAAAAAAGATATGAACAAATGCAATAGCTGTAAAATTCGCAAGGATAATAAGTTAAATGTATGCAGATAATAAACTCTGTTTGAAAGTTTGAGTAAATAAATAAGTTAACGAAATATGCTTCATGAAATCTAACTTCTAGACCCCAAGCCAGTGAATAAAAAATCAAGGGAAATGCACATTATCTGTGTCAAGGGCCTCCGGTCCCAACACAGGAGGACCTTGGCTTCTTAGATTGTAGCTTGAACTGGGTAGGGTTGGCGCCAGGGCTGTTGCCTGGCGATCTTAGCAGAGGTGAGATTGGAGACGAATGAGATGAGAGGATTAGGACTTAACTTCATACTTGTTGATCTCATAAGATGGTATTGCTTACATATAAATAGGAGATAGCCTAGCCGGCTGATCTCCCTTGACACTCTTTCACACCTCTCAATCTCTCATTCATACTAAAGATAACTTAGAGTCCTTTTTACACCTCTGGACTCTTGGGCGCCTTCTGGCCCTTTGGTGGCCTGGGGCGCCGGCTATACTGCCGGCCCCACATGACATCTCCCCCTCCCTGGAGGAGCAGCTCGTCCTCGAGCTGAAATGCTGGATAGCGGTCCTGGAAATCTTCGAGGTCCTCCCATGTAGCCGAAGTGACTGGCTCATTCTGCCAGTGAACGAGGATTTGACGAACACCCCGATTCAGCCGAGCCTTGGATGCACGATCGGCACCAGCTGTGTCGCGCCGTGATGGGTAGAAGGCAATGGTGGTGGTGCTTGCAGAGGCGTACCGACGAACTTCTTCAGGAGGCCCACATGAAAGACGTCATGAAGACGCGCTCGTGGCGGCAGCTCGAGACGGTAGGCGACGTCGTTGATGACAGCGGCGACCCGATAGGGGCCGAAGAAACGCGGATGAAGCTTGCCTTTGGTGACGCCCTGAAGGGATGCCGGGGTGCGGTGGCGCAGCCTGAGCCACACCCAGTCCCCCACCTCGAAACAGAGCGCCCGGTGATGTTTGTTGTAGATACTCCGGTAGACGTCCTGGGACTGCTCTAGCCGAGCGCGGGCATCGGCCAACATCTCCTCGCGCTCGGCCATGGATTTGGCCACGGCGGCCACCCTGGTCTCGCCTGGCTCATAAGAGCGAATGGAGGGCGGCTCCCTGCCATAGACAATGGTGAAAGGGGTGGTTTTGAGCGTCGTCTGGAACGCAGTGTTGAACACATATTCTGCCCAGGGTAACCAGCGAAGCCACTGACGGGGTCGATCACCAGTGAGGCAGCGGAGATACATGGTGATGACTTTGTTGGCAGCTTCAGACTGCGGGTGGAACGCCGTTGTCATCCGGAGTTTTATGCCCGAAAGACTCATCAATTCCTTCCAAAAGGTTGAGGTAAATACCGGATCGCGATCCGAGACAATGGATTGTGGGATCCCATGAAGCCGAACGATCTCGCGGAAGAACGCCTGGGCCACTGTTTCGGCAGAGTATGGGTGCGCCAGCGCGATGAAGTGAGCATATTTGCTAAAACGATCCACGGTCGTGAGGATAACAGTTTTTCCGCCGACTTTGGGAAGGGCTTCAATGAAGTCCATGCTGATGTCCGACCAGACTGCCGTGGGCACCGGCAGGCGAAGCAAGAGTCCTGCTGGTTGGAGATGTTCGGACTTGTTCTGTTGGCAGATCGTGCAGGCGCGCACCAAATCTTGAACCGCGGCGCGGAGGTTGGGGGCGTGTATGTTGCGCCGCAACCTGTGCAGAGTGCGCTGGACCCCTTCATGGCCATCAGCATGGATGGCGGTATGAGCTCTCCGAGGAGGGAGCGCCAGGAGGGATGTAGAGGCGTCCCTTGTACGTGACGAGACCGTCCAGGACGGACCATGGGTCCAGCTGCTGTCCCGCGTCGATCTCGTCCCGGAGCGCCTGGATCGCCGGGTCCTGGGTGGAGAAGAGCCGCAGCCTGTCCACAAAATCGAAATGTGGCCCAGAGATGGCCAGGAGTTTGACGTCGTCGGTGTCGCGGCGTGACAGCGCGTCGGCGACGGTGTTGTTGCGGCCTGCTTTGTACTCCACTGAAAAATCGAACCCAAGTAATTTATCGACCCAGTGATGCTAGGGGATGGTGGCGAGGCGCTGATCCAAGAGATACTTGAGGCTAAAGTGGTCAGTGCGGACCAAAAATCTCCGTCCCCATAGATACGGCCGCCAGTGCCTGATGGCGAGCACCAAGCCGATCAGCTCGCGTTCATATGCCGCAAGGGACTGGTGGCGCAGAGCGACCGACCGACTTAAGAATGCAACTGGGTGTTGCTCTTGAAGAAGGACAGCGCCGAAACCGTAGGTCGAGGCATCACACTCCACAACAAATGGCAAGACGAAATCGGGGAGCGCCATGACGAGAGTAGTGGTCAGAGCAGTCTTGAGCGCGGTGAAGGCTTGTGCAGCGTCCTCCGACCAGAGAAACCCTTCTTTCTTGAGTAATGTTGTCAATGGGGCGGCAATGGTGTCGAACCCGTGGGCAAACTTGCGGTAGTAGCCCGCAAGTCCCACAAACCCGCGGACTGCTTGGGCCGATCGGGGTTGGGGCCAATCCACCACGGCCTGCACTTTCTCGGGATCCATGGCAACACCCTGAGCCGAGATGACATGGCCCAGGTATGCGATAGAGGTGGTGGCGAAGGCGCACTTGGACTGCTTCACAATCAGTCGGTGTTGGTGCAACACGTTGAGGATGGCGCGAACATGGCGTAAGTGTTCGGCGATAGAGCTGTTGTAGATTAAGATATCGTCAAAGAAAACGAGGACGGACCGGCGGAGAAAGGGTCGCAGCAGGTCGTTCATCAGAGCCTGAAACGTTGCTGGCGCGTTGCAGAGCCCAAATGGCATGACGATGAACTCATACAGTCCGTCATGCGTCCGGAAAGCGGTCTTCTCGATATCAGATGGCTTCATCCGTACCTGGTGGTACCCTGACCGTAAATCCAGTTTGGTGAAGAATTTGGCGCCTTTTAGTTCATCCAGAAGTTCATCCACCACCGGAATTGGATAAGCATTCTTCACCGTGATGGCGTTGAGTGCCCTGTAATCAACGCAAAATCTCCAGGTGTCGTCCAGCTTCTTGACCAACAAAACCGTCGAGGAGAAAGCCGAAGAGCTCCTTCTGATCAACCCTTGTTCGAGCATAACTGAGCATTGATGCTCGAGTTCATCCTTGTGAGCCACCGGATAACGGTAGGGCCGGACCGCCACTGGTTGGGAGCCTGGAACAAGAGTGATGGCATGGTCCTTGGAGCGAGATGCAGGCATACCAGAAGGGTCGGCGAACACCGCTGCGAATTCCTCGAGCAGAGCCTTCATGAGTCCGTCGGTGGAGCATGCCCGCAGCCCGGGACTTGATGAGCCCTCAACGCCTTGCCAGCAGACCCGGTGGTCGCCATGCCAGAATGACATGGTCAGGGCTCCGAAATCCCAAAGGATGGGCCCCAGGGAGGCGAGCCACTGAGTGCCCAAGACCACACCGTAGTCGGTCAGTGGCAGAGCGTAGAGGTCGGCCTGAAATTGTTCGTCGGCGATGGAGAACGACGCCGCCCGGTATACTCCTGGGCATGACACGCGTTCCCCGTTGGCCACCGTGACCCTCATGTTGCCACCTGGGTGAAGACGAAGTTGAGTGCGCTCGGACGCGTCTTCGGATATGAAATTATGGGTGGACCCCGAGTCCAGCAGGGCCAACAGCACGGTGGTGCCCATCTTGATTCGCATCTGCATGGTGTCGCAGGAACGGACGTCCGCCATAGCGAGCAGAGAGATTTGCGGATCGAGGGCGGCGTCAAGGCCGGATTCGTCTTCTTCATCGGCTTCTGACAGTTCCACCAAGAACACGCGTTTGCACAGCCGATTGTGACCGCGCTCGAATTTCTCATCGCAATTGAAACAGAGGCCCAAGCGTCGCCGTTCCTCCATCTCCGGCTGAGTCAATCGCTTGAGGTGGCGACCCTCGATGATGGCCGGGTTCGACGGGTTGCGCTGGGGCGGAGCGGGTAGTGCGAGCATCTGCGGTGGGTTCTGGAGGAGACCCCGCGCCGTTGGTTTGAACGTTGCTGGTCCAAGGCGTGAGAACGATGTGTGCCCCGGCATAGCGTAGTATTGCTCTCGTTGTTCCAGAGTGCGGGCGAGATTCATGGCCAGCAGCAAGGTTTGAGGGTTCTGGACTTGGAACGTCGATGTTGAGCGGTGGTCCCAGCCCCGCCGTGAACGCCTGCACGCGCTGGCGTTCATCCAGTGGCCCGACGCGAGGAAGCAACCCTTCAAACCGATCTTGATACTCGGCCACCGTGGTGACACGTTTGCACTCCATCAACTCGGCCATGGGGTTGGAGCGGACCAGTGGCCCATACCGGAGGTTGAGCAACTCCGAGAAGCGCCGCCATGTCGGTGTTCCCTCGTCGGTCTGCACCTGAATGTACCACATTTGCGCGCCGCCTTCCAGGTTGTAGGACGCCATCCACACTTGTTGTAATACACCCAAGGGTGTATGGGGGTGTTGGGCGGCTGCTAGGGCAGGGTGGCTGGTGCAGGGGAGGTGCAGGGCAGGGGGGGCGGCGTGAGGCAGGGAGAGAGGAGGCGCAGGAGAAGAGGAGAAAGAGCTATGCTCTGTTATTTCTTGATTGCAAATAGATTACATCCCCTTATATTTATAGTCCCTAATGGACTTGACTCCCAAGCAACTTACGAGAGGTTTCCTTATAGATTGGAACTCCTCTTTCCTAAACTCTTTATCCTTTTCCTAACAAATTCTACCTATTATTATTCTAATAATAACTCCCCTATTCTTATGGAAATAGAGAAGGACTCGTATATGGAAGGGAGAAGGGAGCGCGGCCTCCTGCCGACGCGCCCCTCTGCTCGCGCGAGCGCGCTGTGCCGCGTGCGCACGTAGCCCCCCTACGGGGTGCTGCTGGTGCGGCCAGGCCCTGCTGGGCCGCCTGGGCCCCCTCTGGTGCCGACTGGACCTCCTGTCCGGCCGCCTGGGCCGCCTGGGCCTGCTCCCTGGGGCTCGCCTAGCCCGTACAGCAGGCGTATGACACTTGTTCTTCCGCCGGTATACGCTGTTGGTGGAAAAACGACTCACAGCGATTGAGGGACGCGAGCGGGTCGGATTTGCCGTCATACCGGGGAAAATCCATCTTCTGGAACCGGGGAGGACGATCACCAAAGTTCTCGCCAAAACCCCTCGGCCCCGAGCTGGCTGAAGAGGGCGGCCGGGCGCTCTGCAGTGCGACGACCTGTTGCTGCAAGTCTTCCATGCTCTTGGTCATGGTTTCGATCATCCTGGCGATGTCGGCGTTGGATGGCTCGGCCATGGTTGGGATGGAGGAAGCGGTGGAGTGGATGGGTGATGAAGGGTTCGGTGGTGTGGCGGAGGTGGATGGACGGCCGGAAGATCGCCGGAAACCTGATACCAAGTTGTCAAGGGCCTCCGGTCCCAACTCAGGAGGACCTTGGCTTCTTAGATTGTAGCTTGAACTGGGTAGGGTTGGCGCCAGGGCTGTTGCCTGGCGACCTTAGCAGAGGTGAGATTGGAGACGAATTAGATGAGAGGATTAGGACTTAACTTCATAATTGTTGATCTCATAAGATGGTATTGCTTACATATAAATAGGAGATAGCCTAGCCGGCTGATCTCCCTTGACACTCTTTCACACCTCTCAATCTCTCATTCATACTAAAGATAACTTAGAGTCCTTTTTACACCTCTGGACTCTTGGGCGCCTTCTGGCCCTTTGGTGGCCTGGGGCGCCGGCTATACTGCCGGCCCCACATGACAATCTGACCTTTCGAGGATGAATTAGCTCAGTGTGACAGATATCATGTGCATGAATCAAAACATATCAAATAGCATATAAAGAGTACAATTATAAAATTTGTATAATGACTCATTTTGTATTTCCATTTTTGTACAGCAACAATTCTTTGAACAGCAACCTTTCAGCTAGCAAATCAGCACTATCAAAATTAATAAAGACACATGATTCCAACTTCCAGTAAATATTCCATCAGTGTATCACATCAGAATGTGAAGTATCATTGGATTATCACAAAACCAAAATGTTGGTACAGTTGGAATTGGGTTTGTCCCTGAAGGAAAGTATAATCAGGAATAGATTGGATTGATTGATATGAGGCAAGGTACAATTACGTATATATACAGGCAATTGGGGTCGGAAAGAGCACTGCGGAAAGTCTTCGGCACTGGAGAGAGCGAGACGGTGTGATAAGTGGCCGGCATCCGAAAACCACTCTTCGCCCGCGAGCCCATAGCATGCTGGTTGCTCACGGGGCGAACAGGAACGGCACCCTTAGGCAAGGCAGCAGTAGTACTTGGCGATGCGGGCACAGGTGGAGGTCGAGGCCGGCGGCTGTAGTGGTGCTCGAAGAGGCGCTCGAGGCGAAGAGGCGGAAATCCGGGAGGAGGCCCGCGGGGCGCCTGTGGTGGCGCTGAACCCGTCGACGAGGTAGGTGACGACGCGCCAGCACGAAGGGCTGGCGGGACGTAGAGAGGCCCCGTCGCGGATGCCGCGCGTGGCGCGGAAGGAGGCCCCGGTGACCGGAGAGCCGGTGGGATGTAGAGTGTCGGCACCGGGAAGTCATCAGCAGCCTCGGGCGCCCCAGGCACAGTCACAGAGTGACCGGCAGGGGCGCTGGTGTCGCCAGAAGGTGCCCCAAGGTCGGCCACACGAGGACCGGCAGGGACAGCAGGAGCGTCGGAGGTGCTGGGAGACGTGCCTGCAGGAAACAAAGTGGGCGAGGGTCCAATAGGAGCTGGCACCACATCATCAGTAAAATCAAGAAACTCGAGGTCGGCCGGGGTGCTAGGACCATGACGTTCAACAAAGGGAAAGGCCGTTTCATCAAAGATGATGTGCCTGGAGATGATAACTCTATTGCTGGAAAGGTCAAGGCAGCGGTATCCTTTATGGTGGGAGGAGTAGCCTAAAAAGACACAGAGAGCAGACCTGGGAGCGAGTTTGTGAGGTGTGGTGGCAGATATGTTTGGATAACATTTGCAACCAAAAACCCGAAGATGATCATACGTAGGCAGCTTTGCAAATAATGCAAAGTGGGGTGTAGAGAGCTGGAGAGTTTTGGTAGGCAATATGTTAAGGAGGACAGTGGCTGTGGAGAGGGCCTCCACCCAATAGGAGGGAGGCATAGATGCCTAAAAGAGCAGTGAGCGAATGACATTATTGATGGTACGAATAATGCGTTCAGCTTTACCGTTCTGAGACGAGGTGTAGGGGCAGGACATGCGAAGATGGATGCCCTGAGCGAGGAAGAAGTGGCGAGTACTCGAGTTGTCGAACTCTTTCCCATTGTCGCACTGGACCGACTTGACACGTGTGTCAAA
This sequence comes from Microstegium vimineum, assembly GCA_022036555.1. Lineage (NCBI taxonomy): Eukaryota > Viridiplantae > Streptophyta > Magnoliopsida > Poales > Poaceae > Microstegium > Microstegium vimineum. The sequence goes on along the minus strand of CM039128.1, from coordinate 40,215,539 downwards.
TTGAGTGGAGACATGGGCGATGAACTGAGCCAGCGTGCTGAAAGTGTCAGATTTGAGGCGCAAAGGAAATGTCCACAAGTAATGAGTGCAGTCGTCAAGTATAACCAAGTAATATTTATAACCAGAGACACTGACAACCGGGGAGGTCCACAGATCACAATGAATGAGATCAAACTTGCTAGACGCACGAGAGGTGGACGCATAAAAGGGCAAACGAACATGACGCCCTAACTGACAAGCATGATACAAATCTGAACAATCACTAATATGGCACGAAGTGCTGGACGCAAGTTTGGACAACGCCTCATGACCAGGGTGGCCAAGTCGCCGGTGCCACAGCGGGGAAGAAGCCTGAGCGACAAGGGAGTGAGCTGGAGGTAGGCGCAGAGGGTACAGCGGCCCGGAGCTATTGCACCTGACGATCTCGGTCCGGGAGGGAAGAACCTTCACAGAACAACCAGCAGGGTCAAACTCCACAGAACAATTATTGTCGATAGTAAATTGGCGGACAGAGATGAGATTCTTAATAAGTTGTGGTGACACAAGAACATTATTAAGACGCAAAGAAGGAGACAACTCTGTAAAACCAGTAGCAGTGACAGGCATGACGGAACCATTACCTACGACAATAGATGAAGGAGTAGGATACCGCGAAGGAAGAATATGTGAAAGAGAGGAGGACTGGGATGTCATGTGGGAGGTAGCACCTGAGTCGAAATACCAGTCGCCGGACGAAGGTGGAGTCAGGGACGTGGTGCTGAAGGCGGAGGCAAGCGCCGTCGGATCCCAGGAGGGAAGGCCAGCCACGGGGTTGTAGTACCCGGGGGCAACCCAGTGTGCAGCACCGTCAGGGGCAGCAGCCTGGCTGTGGGTGACGAAGGCCTGCTGCTGCTGCTGCTGCTGTGCGAGGAGCGCCTGCTGGTGCGCCTGCTGTTGCTGCGCCTGGAGGTGAGGGGGCACCGGGATCGGTGCTAACGGATGGCGGGGGCCTCCTGGCCACATCTGGATCGAGCCCATCCAGGGGTTGTAGTAGCTGGGCCAGGAGCGACCACCACCGGGGGCAGGCTGCTGCTGTTGCTGCGCGCTGGTGGACTGCTGCTGGTTGCCACCAACAGGAGGTCGCGTCCCCTGGCCACCACCGCCGCTACTGCTGCCTTTGTTGCCGCCGTTGCGCTTGTTGCAGCGGTTGTTGAAGGGCTTGGAGCTGCCCCCAGCATTGCTGGAACCCGAGCCGGAGGGCGCAAGAGTGTTGCTGGAGGTGTTGGGCGTAGAGGTGGCAGCAAGAGCGGTGGCGGGAGCGTCCTTCCTGTTCGCCAAGGTGAGCTCTTCGAGGATGAGGTCGTCGCGTGCTTCCAGGAAGGAAGGGAAGGGACGTGCGCGACGGAGGAGCGTGCCGACATGACTGAAACGCTCGTTGAGGCCGCGAATGACGTTGAGGACAAGGGTCCGGTCGGTCACAGCCTCGCCGAGGGCGTTGAGATCGTCCGCCATCTTCTTCAACTGGCGGCAGTACTCGGTGACAGAAAGATCGCCCTGAACGAAGTTCCGGAAATGCGTCTCCAAGTGGATGGAGCGAGCCTCCCGGTTGCCGAGGAACTGAGACTCGACAGCAAGCCAAGCATGGCGGGCGGTGGAGCCTTGGGCGGAGATGATCTCTGCCAGATCGTCGGTGAGGGTGGCGATGATCCACGCCTTGACGACGCAATCCATCCGATCCCAGTCGGGAGAAATCGGGACTGGGGGCTCCGTGGTGACGTGATCCCGCAGGGAGAACTTGCCGAGGATGAGCAAGAACTGATCACGCCACCGGTTGAAGTTGCCGGAGTCGACGTCCAAGAGAGTAGTGACGTGATTGCGGATGTTGTTGACGGCGACCGCCTGGGAGTGGAGCTGCAGCAGAGCCACGGCTTCATGATGAAGCATGGCGGCGCGGAGATCGACGGCGGGTGTAGGGGCACTGCCAGGGGGGCAGAGGGCCTCGTGGGTGGGCTGGCGGCTACAGCGGCAGCGCGGGCCTGAGCCGCGCGAGCCAGAGCATCGCGCGCGCGCTGGGCGGCCGCGTCACGCTCCGCGGCGGCAGCAGCGGCTTCTTCCTCGGCCTCCTTCGCGCGGAGCAGGGCGGCGTCGCGCGCAGCCAGGCGTTCGTGCTCCAGGCGCTGAGCCTCGGCCTGCTGCTGCGCGATGTCAGCCTCCTGGAAGGTAGCGGAGGATTCGGTATCGACGGGCTGGCCCTTGGGGCCCTTGGGGGAGGGAGGCGTTGTCGCCATCTGGTTGCGCGGGCGTGCGCAAGGGGAGGGAAGGGGGCGCAGCACGGCGAGGAGCCGGCGCGCGGGTTAGGGCAGCGGAAGAGAGAGAAAAAAAATTGACCTAGGCTCTGATTACCATGAAGGAAAGTATAATCAGGAATAGATTGGATTGATTGATATGAGGCAAGGTACAATTACATATATATACAGGCAAGGATCAAGAGTCCTATAAGGATCAAAAGTCCAGAGTCCTATAAGGATCAGGAGTCCTTGCTGTATCCGTATCTATCTGGCCTGCCATATCTATCTAACCCAAACAGTCCTGCGCCGATTAGGGTCCTGACCAGCCCAAAGGGCGCCTATTCTAACAGTCCCTTTGCATTAATCAAAAAGTTTTGTGCTTTGTTCTGGCTCGGGGAATTTATAATTCCATCAGATCATGCCACAAACTGCATGCATGTGGACTTTTGGAGTATCATTGGATTATCACAACCACAATACTGGGACAGTTGAATTTGGACGGTCCCTTTGCATCAAAGAATCAAGAAGTTTTTTGCTTTGTTCTGGCACAGGACTTTTATGGAAGTACACTGACAAAAGAATAACAGAATAGAAGAGAATGGCTACAGGCAAATGACATGATTAATATCAACAGAAACTTACAGGCATATCAGGAAGCAATTTGTATGCAAGAGCCAAGACCCGAGAACCTTGCCGTGTGTATTTCTTATATGTATCCACATATGCAGCAGGTAAATCAACTAATCTCTCTTGGATGGTCTCTGGTGCACCCTGAAGATCACAAAGTAGAAAAAAGATCAAATTAAACAAGATCTTGGAAAAAGAATTTAAAGTAATCTCACACGACCATCAACCAGAGAAACAATTTGACTGACCAGTTCTTATGGACTGAAAAAAAAAATGCCTTCTTGTTTTCCAAATTATGAAACTCAACAGATATTGTGATTTTACTTTTTTTTTTTTTTTGCCAGCTACAATATTCTCTGTCCCTTTTAACTGTGGTACAAAGGAAGATACTGCACATGAGCACTGAATAACAGCTATTCTAATGTAAATTGATCCGACCATAGTTTCAAATGGAGCATTGGTTGCATTATTAGTTCACGGAGGTCCCTATGTTATTGACATTTTTTCTGAAGACTTGGCATTGTCGTTTTGGAAAAAATCTAGAAAATGATTTCCTTTAGTTAGCAGAAACAGAAAGTGGGGATCCCATGGTGATTTGATTGAACAAATTTAGTTTATATACACAGGCAATTTGAGATAAGACTTTTCAAAGATTTGCTCAGACTGCAGATGACTAAGATGAACTCAGTTTTCAACTTTAAATAGATCATGTGGATGAATGTTAGGGAGCATAGAAGAGATATCTGCTGTCAATATAGATCTGATGAAAAAAAATGCCTTTTTCCGGTGCAATGGTATGGACTACAGAGAATTGTCTTGTGATTTGCTCCAAACCTCAAGTGGTAAATATTCAATTTATGTATCAAAACCCTATGAAGATCATTTTGGTTCCTCAAAGGTATAGATGTCTTGGAACAAGAGAAAATATTATGTTTCATTAGGGCACCAGCAAGAGGGTAGTGATCTTTATAGACGAGACCCACATGAGTGCACAATAGTTGTTGATATTCCCAGAATGCTAATCCATATAATGGTCCATTAGATGGGTCCCACATTGAAATAAAAAAATGTATATCAATCATCTCTCTGGATCCGTTTCTTGTCTCTCGCTCTTTCCCCTTCCTCTCCCGCCATAGCTCGCAGCTGCTGCCTAGCACCTATGGCGTCGATGCAGACCTCTCTCTTCCCGTATTCGGCGCCCAGACCTCTCCCCTCTTTTCAAATCCGGCACCCATACTACGCAGCATGCAATTCCTCCCTCTTCCCCACAATGGCAGCCATCACCTCTTCAAGATCCAGCGCCAGTGTGGCGTTATTGCCGAGCGCGCAGGTGGACACGACAGCGTCCTCGCTGGGAATGTGGGCGGTCATGGTGGCTGCATCGCAGAGCATGCGGGCCAATGACGACATGACGAAGCATCCCTCACTGCCGAGCAGTTCCCCACCGCTGTGCAGTCGATGGAGAAAGATAGAGAAATCATTTGTTTAATGCATATGGCCAGGCCATAGCAGTAAGGACTGCTTTCGAAATGTTTTTTCATATGGACCACTTCCACAATGCTATGGACTACCTGCAGCAGTGCCATGTAGGCTATAAAGACTGGTTTTTCATACATTGCTGGTGCCCTTATGTTACAAAGCAAATACTATGTTTCATTATGTCTTAGCCAAAAGAGACTGATTCTGAACTACCCCAAATAGGAACCCTATATTAACAAGGACGGAGTAACAACTTGTGTAAAATCATGAGACAAAAATTTCATTGGATCTCTCAGAATTCTTATATACCTTAATGAAAGCATAAAATTTCTCCTGAATACGGACGATAACAGACATTCTCTTCAAATGAGAAGCAAAATGGTACCTGTACACAATCTGTACAGGTTGACCACCAGGCCTGCGATGAAAGAAAACATGAATTAACACATACACTTCAAAACCTTATGCTCGCAGTGGAGCAGGAAAATCAGTAATAACTAATAACCAGTTAACCATAACCACCCAAGATATTCTTTCCTAGTGACAACAATAACATTGAATTTTATGATTTAATCAGGTTCACTTGATTATAAGCTCACTTGCTTACATATTTATGCAGGTTAATACATATGACAGCTTACTTTTTAGACATGGCCTTCTCATCAGATGTGTAGATCCAGTCTATGCCCTTTATAGCAGCCTTTTCGAGGGGATCACCAACCTTTATTAAGACGAAAGATACCATCAAACTTTTTCACGGTTACTAGGTTATGTGTCAGACCTAAAAAGCAGTTAGTTATTAGATAATTACACACGACATACCAGCTTGTTGTCGACAAATACCAATGCATGGCAACTGGAAAGCACTTCTTGAGTTCGGAGGGGCAGCTTATTTGCATCAGATATTAACTCATCATCACCTTCCAAAGTAACAATACCTTGGAATTCCTGAAACACAGGGTTTGTCATACCCCCCCCCCCCCTCTCTCTTACTGAATAAGGAAATAAACTAAGCATATAACTTACCATATCATCTGATGTCAGAGTCCCTGTCTTATCGAAGCAGCATATGTCAACCTGATCAAAGAAAACTCTTAAAAAGCTAGAAAAGAAAGGAGAAACGGCTCATAAGGTTTCCTTACAAACCTTCCCAGCAAATGGTATTCTGAATGGCTCTGTGCAGAAAATACCACGCCGAGCCAAAGCAATTAAAGATGTGTTGACAGCTATGGAGAGCTCCATTGGCAATTCCGGGGGTATCACAGAAGTAATAATCAATGAACAACTCAATAAAAGTTTATATCTACTCCTTGTTGGGTCCTCTAGTCCCTATAGACAGATAAAACAACAGTTCAATAGAAGACAAGAGGAGGCAAAATGAACTAAAGAATAGGATAAAAAATAACGATTCACTCTATAGACAATATAGTTTCTGGTGTTACCTTCATAAGCACATAACCGGATGCAATAATTGCAAAGAAGAGCAAAAAGAGTATAAACAGGCCACTTTCCTTGTTATTTGCAGTAACCTGTTATTTTCATTAAAATGCAGGCATCAGATTTTCATGACTTCGGATAATTTACTTTAATTTCTGAAGAAAAAGATGTTACCCTCTCAGTTGAAAATAAGATAGTCCTCATCAATTTCCCTTGGCTAGTCTCGAATCCAGTCCTCAATACAAAAGCTAGACAGCCACCATCAGGTGCTCGAAGATTTACAGACTATAAAAATAAACAAGTCAGCAACAGAATTGGGCACAAACAACTAGCTCAGGAGATATATCTACCTTATCTGCAGTGTGTTGCAATACTTTAGTGCCACCAAAAAGGATATGGTTCTTATCCCTCTTTATAGATAGCATATCCTCAGGACCACGTCCAGCAATTGAAACCTATCAGTAGATGTGGTCAGAGCCTTTGAAAAACCAAATAATTATGCAGTTAAGGCATAAGAATAGGAACAAGGAAGTTAGTCAATTTGGCTACGACAAAAACACAGATGCTATTGAAGCATTACTGTTAATTTCATCCACTCCTAGCCATAATGATTGAACTATGAATAGCTATACAAAATGAACTGAATTTTAAGCTTGTTTTTTCTATGGAACCAATGCCCTCCGGTAACTTGGATGCAAATTTTAGTAGTTTCGTGTAAAGCATTGTTGTTTAGTTTAATATATTTAAGCATAGTTGACCGTTGTAAATTGTAATCGATTCAAACAGAATGTGCAACACAAGAATGGCATACAGTAATAGTCCAGTAAATGACTCTTCAGTTCCAATTGATAAACTAGAATGGCAACCAGAATGTACTTTTTAAAATATGATTGAAAGCAAAAACTGTCACAATGAAACTATTTTTTTTCTAATCAAATACATCCAAGAGAAAACAAAAGAAAACCTTCCACTGTGGAGTAGATTCTCCTGTAAGAATAGCTTCATTTACTATTGCAGACCCAGCTAACAATAGCATATCTGCTGGTACAGATCTATCTTCACCACTAGTTGAGCGGCCTATTGACACAATATCTCCTGGTAGTAGTTCAGTTCCAGGGATTTTAACCCATCTGAACAAAGAACATGCAATTAGGATGGGATATATGCTGAAACAAAAAAAAAAACTTCAATGAAATGGAGGATCCATACTTTCCACATCTATAGGTCAACACAATCTGGCTATCAACTTTCACACGTCTTAGCTCAGTCAATGTCTTCAGCCTATTCTTTGCCATAGTAGACTCAAACAGGAAAAGCATGAAAAGTGTAAACAAACTGTAGTACCAATACTCATCCAGGCACCAAAGAGCAACACAAAAAACCTGCATAAAGAAGCCCTCATTAAAGATATATAAGTGAGTTTACTACGTATTGAGATAAAAGAATGTAACCTGGAAAACAAAAAATGGTTCCATAATTTGCTCCTTCATTAATTTCTGAAATGTGGGCTGTGGATACTCGAATCTGGAGAGAACAATAAATATTGTCAGACACTGTTGCTAGACAGATTAATATGGTAAAAGAGATCTATTATGTTCAATTTGATGCAAAAATCACTAGTACATTGGTTATTTGATTTAAGACATACAGATTCAGATGCACCCATGCCCACAGTCCATAACTGAAATTCCCTAGGCACATACTATGCTCTTACTCTCCTGCGTATTCGAGAAAAAATACTATGCTCTTACTTTAGTTCTACTAATATATCATCCCTGTGGCATATATTCCTCTATTTAGTATTCATAATTTCGAATTAAAAGAGTTGCATGTTGTACATATTACTGCATCCTACCACCAGTGTAGTCACAAATACATATCGTTTTGGATGGTAGAATGTCACCAAAATGCAGTGATCACTAAAACATATTACCTTCGGTCACAAAAAACTTGTTGTATAGGACAAGATTTGGTCAAACCTAAACCACATGCATTAATAAATACTCCCTCCATTCCAAATTGTAAGCCGTTTTGGACATAATGTATATCTAAGTACATAGCAAAAGCTATGTACTCCCTCCATACCCACAAAGAAAGTCGTTCTGGCCTCTTGGCCTGTTTTCACAGAGCTTGTCGTTGTTCCCATGCGAAGCCAGTCTTGGACGCGATTACCCTTCGCTCGGCATTAATCGCTCAGCGGCGCTATTAATGGCTTAGTCACTCAGCGCGCAGCGGCAGCAAAAAAGCTGCGCCCACTAGGTATCGAACCTGGGTCCCTAGTACTCACACACACCGTACTAGCCGGTTGAGCTGAGGCTCTTTCATGTGTAGAATGCATCCGAAACAGTATTTAATAGGGGCCGACTGGGGAAAATACCCCCTAATTAATCACTTCTTGGTATGCACAATCATGTCCTAAGCGACTTTCTTTCTAGGTATGGAGGGAGTATCTAGTAAAAGCCAAAATGTCTTACAATTTGGAATGGAGGGAGTAAAGTAATACATTATATTATTTGGTAGCATGTAAGTTATATTATATGTGCCTATTTGTAATCAAAATGCTTGTGAATCTCCTATATTTGAAGGATTTTAAGAATATACTATGGTCAAATATATGCAACAAAAGCCATGCAAAGTCAATGTGCCAGTATTTGTGATCAGAGGGGGTATCATATTATATGTACAAAAAACAAAAATATAATTATTGCCAACATCCTTTCCCTACACAGATCCTGGAGACCAATCTGAACACTTTAGTCAAAAGTTGGATAGCAAGTATGTCCAAAATGACGAGGGTTTCTGACCAGACGAAGGGCCTGTTTGGATACACATGGCTAGTTAGCTAGTTGGCTAAAACTAATTGAGAACTTGGCAAAAAAAAAAATAGCCCACCTATTAGCCCTCCTGTTTAGCTGCAATAATGGGTAGCGTTAATTTGGGCTAATTTTAGGTAGCTAGCAATTAGCCCTTGTATCCAAACAGGCCTCAAGTACAAAGGGAATCCACTATAGCAACAAGTTATGTAGCATATTCATGTATGCACAGATCCCTTCTACTCGCCTACTCTTCTAAATCTTGTCCACAATTGAATCACCTGTTATAGTACATGTCTACTTCCGATAACATGTGAAATAAATGTGCCACAGATCAGCAACACTCATCCACTCTCATAGTGGGTTCCCCACAAGTTGAATTGTGAATTTCCTTCTGGTAGTCCTGGATGGAGCAAATTTTAATATCCAATTGGGCATTGTCAGACATTACCTAAATCAAGCTCAGCCTTACCCCTTTAAACTACATTGTGTTTCTTGTGTTTGATCTACGCAATTCTTGGTTATACAGCTATTAAAAGTTATGTAGCTCAACAATTGAAAGCACAGTATGAAATAGAGAGGGGAGAAGCGATGCAACTTACACGTTTCTACCCCACTTATCCACAGCAGTGCTAATCTTGGCCTCAGTTCCATAACCAGTTCCCTTGGCATAATGACCGATCAACTCCTTCGTTGGGTACCGAAGTTTAAAAAAGTTATCTTTCTCCGCTGAGTAGATGAACCTCTGCTTCCGAAAATCAAAGTAAATCTCCTCTGTCTCACCTGCAGCCGAAGTTGAGGCCACCTGAACAAACACTCAAACAACACACTCAGTAACCCCCAAAGAGAGCTGAAGGCGCAACAAGCTCTCAGGGAAAAAAATAGATTTTGAACTCACATCTCTCTGTATGTGCAGGGGTACAATCTCCTTTGACCCCGAAAACTTAGCCGGAGTCACCTTACACGTGTTAGCGGCACCGATATCCTTGACCTACAATATCACCAAGATCAAGCCGTTCAGCCCTAATAAAATCTAAAGAGTTCAAACAGATATGGATAGTGCTGATTAGATGGGTTGAGGCAACTCGCCTTGGAGTACCCGACAAAGGCCCGGAAATCGACGGACCAGGCGGTGAAGAGGAAGGCGAGGATGTGAGCAGTGGAGAGCGCGGCAAGGACGATGAGAGCGTCGGTGAAGTCGAGCGCCGGGACGGCGAGCAGCAGCCAGAGCGCATAGAGCGCAAGGAAGGGCCAGAAGTCAAGGCGCGACGCCCAGTGGCGCCGCTGCAGCAGGTCCACCCCTTGCACCGACTTGCCGTTCACCTCGAACCGCGCCATGCCGGCGCCGCGGCCACCTGGATCGGGGAGCGCTGCGGAGCTACCCAGAGTTTCAGATCGGGTCCTGATGTGGACCAAAGAGGTGACACAAGTGGAGATTTGGGGAGGGTTTACCGACTCGGCTCGACGGTACTCGACCGGCAGCGGCAACCGGCGGTGGGGGGCGGGCGCCGGGCGGCGGCCGCGACGGACGCGAGGGCTTTTGTCGCCGCTGCTGCTTCACCGCGCGGTTCTCCTCTCCGTCTCGTCCTCCGCGCTCGTCTTCAGTGGTTTTACGATGTGGAATCCCCACGACGATCTGAATTCTCGAGACTTTTCCTCTTCGTTTTCCTTTCAGTAATTGGGTTAATTGGATTGGCAACGGATCTAGGGCAAACTCAACTCCCGTGTAAACTGTGCAAACTCTAATCTGGACCGTAGGATGTTGATCCAAGGGCGCGGAAAGATTGGGTAATTTTGCATTTAATCGCCCACTCTTAATCACACTTTTACAAATCCCTCCTTCCACCTCTCTCATGCGCCCCCTTGGATCAACATCCTGCGTTCCAGATTAGAGTTTGCACAGTTTGCACGAAAATTCAGTTTGCACTAGATCCGTTGCCAATTGGATTTGTGCCGTTATAAAGCACACCATTACTATTCAAGAAACTATGTCACTGCCGTTAGAACTCTACTGATGTTTGAGATATACCATTATATACGTTTGAAAAGTATTTGGGTCCACTGTCAAGCGTATGAAGGGGTACCATATACCGTATGGACAAGATTGCCCCTTCCTATTATCTCATTGACACAGGGGCCTCTTCACAGCGTCTTCCTACCTTGTCTTCTCCATCTCCGGTGGTCGGCTTCCTGCTCCCCGGCAGTAGCAGCGACGCGGTACTGCGGTAGCCCCTTCCCGTGTCTTCTCCATCTTTGACTTCACATCGGCCATGCCGACTTTCGCTCGCTCGGGCAACCTGGCAGTGGAGGGCACGACCTGCCTGCCCACGCGCTCACCTCGCGTCGGTGCAGTAGCGGCGCGGTGGCCCACCCGCGCGCTCACCCGATCGACGGTGCAGCCCTCACGCGGCGCTTGCCGGCCATGAGAGTGGGGCTTGGACTGGATGTTGCTCGTTCGGGGGCGGGGGAGGGGGGGGGGTGGCGTGCTCCAGCCAGACCGGGGCAGGAAGCCAGCGGAGAGGCGCTTGGTCTCGCAGGGACGCTGCGTTGACCAGCCTGCGCCTGCGCCGGACACCTGGACGTGCGGGATGCAGTGGAGGCGGGGTCAGGCTGGGCGTCGCGTGGCTGCCGACGACACTGTCCAAGGGGTGCGCAGCGCCGCTGCAGGGGGCAACGGCGGCTCAGCTGCAGCAAGGGAGTGCTAGCTGCTGGAGTGCTGGCGGCACTCTAGCCAGCAGGAACGCTCGCGACACAGAGCAGAGGGGCTACCAGGAACGACCGAACAAGAAAGTAGATGGGAAAGGGATGACAAGTGGGCCCAATGTGTCATAGAGCGTACAGAGGGAGACTAACCAGGTCAAAAGCGTCCATACGAAATTATGTTAGGCTGGCAATACCTGTAAATGGGCCCAATAGGTCTTCAAACGTACATAATGACGTATTTCAAAGTAGAAAATAATTATAACGGCAGTCACATAGTTTCTCGAATAGTAATGGTGTACTTCAAAAACGGTGAAGTTATAATAGCACAGATCCAATTAACCCTTCGTAATTTAAGCAAAGTTTTTGCCAAGCAAAAACAGGTGGGTCCGAGAGAAACTGAACTTTTATTATGAAGACTAGTATATTTGCCCGTGCTAACACTACGGTTTTTTTTAGTAAAATGCTTTAAAAATAATCATTTGATTTTGCAAAGTTTAACATTTTAAACAATAGTATTTGAGCTTATACATAATAGTATAGTATATGATCATATATGAGCTCTTCGGCTTGTCTATAAGCCAGCTGCTTTCCATTGATCCAATACTATTTTGTGAGAGAATAAACCGAAATAAGTTGAGACCGCTAACAAGAAAACTATGCCTATAATCTGGAAAACGCTCATGCATAATAAAGCCCATACGTAGCAACCAGTGACATTTTTTAGTATCACAGAGCTTTTCATTATTTCCTGACAGGAGTACAATCGAGGGCCGCTAGTCCGGTTAACCAATCTAGGATATAGTCAAGCCAAAAGAAAGAGCACTCAGTGTTCGACAACATACATGCACAAGATATCATATATAATAGCTCAGTAGACAACTGAATATTCACAAGAATAATTTGAGCGGAAATAAAGCCATGATTTTTTTTCCTTTTTTGAAATACTATTAACACCCAAACTGTGAAGTAGCAGTTTAACAAATATTATTACAATCTACAAAGTCTTAGCATTATATGTTCCAAGCCATATTACGACAATGACAATTATATGATTGATAACCATGAATGATGAAGCAAGCACTGGGTAGTGTTCTCGTAAATGAAACAAAATTACTTTGCATCTGCCAGTGTTCTCCGAGGATTTATTAGTTTTCTAGAAATATGAAGGCCACACCTTTCAGAATCTCTGCTATGATCGGCTCCTTTCTGTCTTTGATTTCCCTACAACCAATCATGCAATAGAACTGGACGGCTCTGAAGAATGGATACAAAAGTATTTGTTTAGAATGATTTCAGATGACAGTGGCAAGGCAAGTACTAACCGGCCAAACTAATGTCTAGCAAGATTCACAAATGTGCAGTATCTATGAAAAAAAAGGAACATAAGGAACATAAGCCATCTTCTCTTGAACCATTAGACCCTTGTAGCTCCTGATATCAACCTGCTTCTCTTTCTCAAGCCTTTCCATCTCTTCCCTACATTTCTGAAACAGAAGAAAAACATAATCTAGTGATCTATTACAACCAGTCTGCTGCACATAAATACAATTTGATATGCTCTATACAATAGAATCAACTACATAGATCTTTGGTTGGCCAACAACACAGACATAGAAACTAACTAATAGAGGTGCTCCAGCAACCATACAATTTGAGAACGGATTCCAATTAGCCAGATATGTGTATTTTTAAGAAATACATTGACACCCAAAGAAAATTTATAGAAATATGCTGGTGCCCCTAACATAATAATTTGCATACTAAATTTCTATGTTCCCAAATTTCATGTGTTTACATTTAACTATTGAATTGAATGGAGAGGCCACTTGATTGCACTATTCTTTTCTAAAACACATCATAATTAACATACCGTGGGCAAACCACTGGAACAATATATATAGTTCAAACATAGAATAAAATGCATAAAAGAAGCGTTCATAAGCAAGCAGACCATATATATAATATTCAATAGTTTGGTGGCCAATCCCCTCATCCAGCAGCTCATCTCGCACAGAAGACTTATTTGGTATTGTATCTGAATTCTGGAGACACATTTTTCGAGACAACACATTTGAATGCACATCCATGAATCCTGCAATTCATCAGGAACACGATTGCAGTTAATCATACGCAGTCCTTGCACCTGAGGTTCAGAACAACACCTATTGATATGAAATATTTCACAACCTTAGATGCAACTAACACAAGATGTTGATCACTTGGCAAAATCCCACAGTAGCCCCCAAATAGCACAAATAGCATACTATTAACCTGCAGGATAATAATATTTAGGTAGGTGAGATTAGAGCAAGAGTGAGTGTGGGAGTGTGAGTGTGTGTGTGTGTAGAGAGAGAGAGATGGAGAGAGAGAGATCATACATAGGAAGAACCACGTAATCCATCAGCACAATATTGTGAAAGGTAAAAGGAATTGTTCATCCTGCTCAAATAGCCGTAGGTTCTTCAAATTCAACAAAATCTGAACAGCTCAAATTAGCGCTAGGCAAAGAGGAAAATGAATCGCTGGATGGTCATTGAACAAACCTGGAAGTGAGTCAGCAGTCAGTACGTGAGGAGAGACGACTTCTAGTTGTAGTATGAACATGACTGTGAAACTAAAAATTCTGTGTCAAGACTCAAGACTGGCAGTTTCCCTTGGGCACTGGTGTGCCGACCAAGGTGAAGATGCTTAGCCATCTCCTCCCTGTGCAGACCACAATGATGCAGATGTTAGGACTTACGGGCCCATAAGCTTCGTCCTCTCCATCTGTTTGTCCTCCCGAGACATCAATTGAAGTCAAACCAGAACAACTTCTATATATATATCTACCTATGATGCAAAATGAAAAGACACATATATGGCCATTGTTGGACTTTGCTTGAGCTACTATAATGGACTGCGTATATAGTCATATAGTGGTGAATACATCAACTGAATATTGCAAACTTTGAAGACAAAATAAATTAGAATATTGCATCAAGGAGAAAGAGAGACAACCAGGAAATGTTGGCTGACGACAATCAAGCAATTGCTCCAATCAGGAACACCAACAACCGGAGGAAAATGAAATAAACCATCGAGGCCATACTGAGCCGCCCAATGCATTTTTTTTGCATTTTTCTTTTCTTTTCTTCTTGATAAGCATATCTTGTGAGCTGCCCAATTGTCAAAAACAACGATGTAAATAAATTTGACATGCCAAGCATTTTTCTGCAACTTGAAGATCCACAATGGTAACATTTATCGGCCTGGCCCCAATCTGGGAATTTTTAGTTGTAAAAAAGGTTAAGTGATTAGAAACAAAAAATAGTTAGATATATGAAATACAGTAGGCATTTCTTTGAGTAATCATTTCTGCTGAGCTTTATCTTTGCAATAAGACAAAAAAGAAAATTGCCTTTAATAGACACCGACGTTTTTTTATTATAATGGAAACTGATCGAGCCTAAGTTATTTGTCGTCCGACTGGGACAAAAATATGAAACCGTAGATTCGGAGTGTCAGGAGAACCCTGATGTTGCGGGTGTTCCGGTTGGTGATCCTTCGGGCGGTGGGCCGCTATTTGCAGAGACTCCACGGGCGGTGGTTCTGGAGATTAGTTCTTTTGCACTTTCGGGATCGGGTCAGAGGCCGGTGAAGCAAAAGAAAGTGGCGATGCTGTTGGGGAAGCCAGAGTCGGTGGAGTTGATTCCGTGCGCGGAGGATGTCCAGACGCCGACGCCGGTTCGGACCTTTCGTCGTGACGGTGAGGATTTCGTTGTGGTTGAAGACGATGAAGCTGAGGCAAAGGCGGCGATCTTCTTTAGTGATGTGAACAATCTTCTTGGACGGGCCAAGGTGATTACTGTGCTCTCTATTTTTTTTTGGGTTTGACCTTGCCTCCGTGTCTTCTTTTACTGACCCATCATTGCGTGATCGCGTGGCTTTTCAGGGCCGAAAGGGAGCAGAAGGCAATGGCCGACCAGCTCGCGAAGTTGGTTGCTTAGAATGAGCATCTGCGTGGTGAAGTCGCTTGTGTCAAGGGCCAGTTTGCGGGGCTGGAGGATAGCTTGGAGGCGGCGCATCAGCGCTCGCATGCTTTGGAGGTCGCGATCCGGGAGCGGGAGCGTGAAAATGCAGAGCTTCAGTCTCATGTTGAGAAGGTCGATGAGCTGTCCGCCCGTAAGTTTTTTGTCATTCATTGGTTTAACGACTTGTCGTTGTTGCCAAGTGGTGACTTGTTCTTCTTTTTAGAGCCGGTTGGTGCTTGCGAGGCGACACGTCTTGCGGAGGAAAAAGTCACCGCTGCAGAATAGGAGATTTATAAAATGCGGGCAATGCACGAAGGTAGTGGTTTCTTACCCGCCATTTTGTTTGTATGGATGCCTCATCTGGTGTCTACTGTGTTCCCAGTTTATCGAGGGCGCATACAACTTCAATTTGCAGAGCTGCAGGTAAGGGCAGATGTCTACTATGATGGCTTCTGGTCGTTGGCGCGGGAGGTCGCTCCTGTGGTCGAGTATGTTGACGGCCAGGCGTTAATCCCTGAGAGTGATGAACGAGCATTCGTGGATGGTGTGCTGAAGAAGGCGAATGGTTTGTGGGTCAGGCTTCGGTCTTTTGCGACTTTGGCAGCGCGAAGTGTGGCTGCTCATGGCCTGGCTATGTTGCAGTCGCACTACCCAAGGGTTGACATTGGACGGGTGGCGACTGGGTTTGCGTCGGGGA
Source organism: Microstegium vimineum (assembly GCA_022036555.1). Lineage (NCBI taxonomy): Eukaryota > Viridiplantae > Streptophyta > Magnoliopsida > Poales > Poaceae > Microstegium > Microstegium vimineum. The sequence goes on along the minus strand of CM039128.1, from coordinate 40,199,506 downwards.
CATCTGATGAGGAGGCTGACCATCTGGAGGCTGATGTTGATCATGTGGTGGAGTTTATGGTTAAGGATGTCGACTTGTTTGCTGCTAGAAAGCAGTAATTTGTATCCCTGATACAAGAATTCTTACTTGTAAGTGAACACTGTAAAGCTGTATATATCCGGGCGGTGAGCTTTTGGTTCACTTGTATGTCCTATCGTGCTTGCTAAGTCGTGAGCTGTAGCAATGAATCGTTCGGCCTTGGGTTCCCTATGGCCCTTATCGTAGGGCGCGGAGCCTCTGCACACGTAGGTACAGTAGGGATTACCAGGGGGTAGGCTGCAGACAACCCGCGGCGCAGAGGGAGAACAACTCATGCACGCTTAGGGAGATGCCAGGGACAGAACCCTTTTCTGAGAGGCTCGATCGTGGCGTGACTAGGGCCTGTGGAGACTGTTCATGCAGATGCTGGGCGAAAAGCCATGCTGCTTGTAAAGTCGTCGACCGTATCGTGGTCGTGTACAGATTCTGGGCACATAACCTCATGACTTTCGACACAAGCGATGTCTCCCGATTAATGGGGAGACGTTGTTTGAGAGGTCTATCGATATGTTCATAGCGTATGGGGTAGCTACTTCCATGCGCTATGAAATCAGTAGGCCAGTTTCGAAGGGTTCCGGTTATGGTCAGTCTGTTTGGAGAGAACGCCGTAATGCATTTTTGGAGAGGTTGTCGAACACTATGGGAGTGTTTTGGAGAGGTCGCCGGGTGCCGTTAACTCTTCGTAGCGGTCGTCGATCGTCGTGGGCGTTTTGTTACGGTTGAATCGTTTACATGACGCACGAGAAAACACGACACCTTTATTTATTCATTGACGGGGATGTAGTACATGCTTTATTGGATAAAATCTTACTTCTCGCGCCCCTGGGGGCTGATAACCTCTACATGTAGTTGCAGAAGGGGTCGGCGCTGGTCGCTATGGGTTCTGCTTCTTTCTGTTTCTTAGCGACGGGTTTGTCGTTGTCACTGGAGGTGTATGCGTCCTGTGTACGAGTCTTGCCTATGGTGTTGATCATCTGCCACTCGCATTCATACGCAATCTTCAAGTTGGTGCGGAGGTTGAGGATGCCTTGTGGCGTCGGGATCTTCAACACCATGTGGCGTCGGGATCTTCAACACCATGTAAGTGTACTACAGGACGGCCATTAGTTTGGCAAGCGTCGTGCGACCAAGGATCGCGTGGTAGGCTGTCACGAAGTCGGCGACGATGAAGTTGATGTTCTCGACCCTGAAGTGTTCCTGGTCGCCGAACTGTATGGGCAGTGTGATCTATCCTACTGGTTTGGACGCCTTACCTGGGATGATGCCCCAAAAGAGGAAGTTCGCCGGGAGGAGGTCTTTCTTTGAGTAGTCAAGCTAGCGAAATGCGTCAGTAAAGATGATATTGAGGGCGCTGCCACCGTCGACCATTACCTTCCTGAAATGTCATGTGGCGATGGTGGGATCGATGATGAGTGGGAAACGACCCGGTATCTGTAGTCTGTCCATTCGTCTTCTCCGGAGAAGCTGATGGTTTGTTCTAACCAATCGAGGTAATGAGCGTTTGCCGTATCGTTTCCTGCAGTGGCGACTGAATAGACGTCCTTGCGGACCAGGTGGCGTCGCCTCTCCCCCTCGACGACCACGCTGCCTCCGAAGATGGAGTACGTTGATGAGACTGGTCGGAACTCTGGTGCCGGTGGTTCTTTATCTTTGCCCTTATCGGGATCGTCTTTCTTCTACCTTTTGTTGGCTCTTTCTCTCATGGTTACCTCGAGGAGATGGCACTCGCGCAGAGAGTGCTTGACGTGTTTATGTATGGGGCACTACCCATCGAGTATCTTCTTGTAGCCGTCGTCGTAGTTCTTCTCTGGGCGGGCGTTTGTGTTGGCGACATAACGGTTGTCTCTCCGGTAGTCATACTTCTGCGAATGGCGTTCGTAGTTACCTAATCGGTAATTGTGGTGGTCGCTGGGCCTTCTTTCGCTTTGGTAGTCTGGTTGGCGATTACTATCCCCTGCACATTTGTTGGTATTTCTTATGACTATTGGATAAATCCGCAAGCGCACAGATTATACCGTTGTACCACTTCACCTAGGAGTATTCCAAGGTATCATAACTTATATTTTCCCAAGGGAAAGCTAGGCTAGAAATGATAATTAGAGAGAGATCCTAGAGAGCACCTTAACTTAGTACCAACTAGTATAGAGGGGTAAACGATATATGTGATAGGAAGGGTTTGATGAATGAATAAGCTACGATAAATGATACTTAAAATGGACTAGATAGACTAGCTAGGTGGGAGGACAATGAGAAGAGTAAAGGGACTCCTAAGAAATTCACTCTACTTCAATATACTTATGAAGAATCATGGCCCTATTGGTTTCGGTGATTAACGTCAATTAGCGATTGTTATGGCTAATGTGTGTTTTGCAGAGGCTATGTGTAGCTTAGCCATAGTGATCAAAATGAATGGGCATCAATGGTTATCACTTAACCCCCAAGATGGACATCGTTTTGGATTTTCAAAGAGTCATGCTAAAGACCCTAGAATGATAGGCTAAGTTCCATAAGGAGATGAAGGGCACATAGAAATAGATAGGGCTTCTATTTGATCTTTGACCGTACTATTAAGAGGGGTTGAGACTAGTAGCTTGACTTAGGAGAGCTTCATGACTTAGGTGTGGTGCACACTTGACAACCTTAGCTCTAAGCAAGCCTATGGTGACCGTAAGATAGCCTAGAACAACTTTCATATTCATCGTGACAAAAAACGAAGTTGAGAGGGAGCTTTTGTGGGCGTCGGATGCTGAAGTCCAGGGCGCCAGATGCTATCTGGCGCGCCAGACGCTGGCTCCAGACGCTGACGTATGCACGACCGAGCGTCCATCACCAACACAGAGAGTTCCAGAGACGTCCAGTTTGCGACGGACGCGTCCGTCGCCTGGGCGTCAGACGCTCGCGAGCGTCCGAGAATATTTTCCTAGAAACCCGAGAGCAGCCAGTTGGCGCCGGATGATGAGGTGCAGCGTCCGTCGCCAAGCGTCGGAGCGTCTGACGCCTGCTAACGTGAACAGCAACTAGCCGTTGGGGCTAGCGACAGAGGGTCCGTCGCCAACTTAAAACGAACAGTTTTTCAGCCCCGAGGCAGTTTTGTGTGTGGGCTATTTATAGCCCCACCCTTTCTCTCCCACCTTGCCTTTGCTCATTTCATCAGTTGCTTGAGTTGCTTGAGAAGGTTGGGAAGAAAGCAAGAGCCATATAGAGAGAGTGAGAGTGATTCGCGAATCCATCCATCCTCTCCTCTAGTTTCATCCAAGAGTTCAAGTGTGCATCCTCTAGTTGTGAAGCTTGAGTGAGTCAAGCGAAGATCGAGGCTTGTTACTCTTGGTGATCGACATCACCTAGACGGTCCGGTGGTGCTTGGGAGGAAGGTGATCGCCGGAAGATTGTCGGCGGCCCTTCTCCATCGACTTGTGATCGGTTGTGGGCGGTTCACCGAGCCGGAGTGGCGAAGAACCAGCCCATAGAGAGCACTCTACCTTTGCGCGGGTAGAGGGGGAACAATACCCTTGCGCGGGTGCTCCAACGAGGACTAGGGGGAGTGTCGACTCCTCAATACCTCAACAAAACATCGTCGTGTCAAGATTTCTATCCCTAGCTATTTCATACCGCATTACTTTCCACATCGTTCTTACTTTCATTGACTTGCTACCACTTTCATAGTCTAAGGCACACTAATCGGTAGGCACGGGGTGATTGACACTTGATAGGATTTCATATTTGCTTTAGAAATTTGAAATAAGCCCAATTCACCCCCTCTTGGGCATCTTGATCCTTTCAATTGGTATCGGAGCAAGGTTTGCTCTAAATTAGGCTTTACCGCCTAGAGCAAGATGTCCCATGGGGATGGACCACCACCTATGTTTGACGGGGATGATTTTCCTTATTGGAAAGTGCGGATGGAGGCCTACCTTGAGGCCGTGGATCTCGGTGTGCACAAAGCCGCTACCGTAGGTGGTACCGTGTTTGCCGATGATCTCTTCTTTGAGAAGAACAATGCCAAAGCAAAGAACATTCTTTTCCGTGGCATTGGCAAGGATGTGTTCAACCGTGTGCGGAATTGCAAAACCGCACACAACGTTTGGACAAACATTTGTGCGCTACACGAAGGGACCAAATGTGAGCGTGAGGAACGCTACCATTTGGTCATGGCTAAGTTGAACTCCTTTGTTATGCTTACTAATGAAAATTCCAATGAGATGTACTCACGTCTTAATATTCTTGTAGAGGAGTTGAATGGACTTGGGCTCACCCAAATGCAACCCGCCGATGTGGTGCGCAAGATTCTTTGTGTCTTGCCAATTGACAAGTATGGCCACATTGTCACCGTTCTTCACCAAGGGGATCTCTTCGCCTCTACACCAACACAAGTGTTGGGCAAGATCAATGCTCATGAGATGTACATGAAGATTGGTGATGGCGGTTCTTCATCCTCCTCCAAGAAGAAAGAAAAAGAGAAGGAGGAGATGTTGGGGATATAACCTCGACATATCCCCAGGGACCTTCTTGGTCCTGCCGACCAGGAGACGGCCCAGCCTACGAGGCCTTGCGGCACACGACTAACCCGTCGTGCTCGCTAAGGACTCTTAAGAAGACTTGCTCGCCAAGGAAGATCCTAGTAGATAGACTCGGATCCCTTGCCATAGGGAACCGATCGTAATCGGTTAGGATATGGAAATTGTAACCCTGCTCCCCGGCTATATAAGGTGACCAGGGACCCCCCTCAAAAACCCCAGATAACCTCTCTCAGATCATCTACAGATCTTGTAACCTGATATACGTGATCAATCTAATCACCAGAACACAGGACGTAGGGTATTACGGCGGTTTGCTGGCCCGAACCTGTCTAAATCGCCGTATCTACGCTCTCTGTGTTACGCTTGATCGGCATCGCCACACCTCCGCCTAACAATCTACTACCATGGGGTACCCCCTAGGTAGACTGCGACGCATATTTCGTTGACAGTTGGCACGCCAGGTAGGGGGTGTGTGCATCGACTTCATGGCTCATCAAGCGGTCACCTTCCCAGATTCGATGGTACTTCCAGCGCCCGTCACCATGATCCAGATTGGATCTATGTCTTGGACCATTAGATCCGCGCCACGTGGGGTAGGTCCACCACCATCTCCGTGTCATCCCGCCATACCGAAGTACCACTCACGCAATAACTTCAACATCGACGACCTGATCGGCGCCGTCGATCGCGCCAACGCCGGAATCATCAGCTGCATCGACCTCGTCCAGGCGGTGCGACGCCGACGCCCAGGTCACCATCGTCGTCGACCACGCCGCCGTCAGTCTCCGTTAAAGACAATGATCACGATGACCAGGGAAACTCGCCCCTCCCCAATGATGCCCTATGGGCTTAGTAACCAGGCCGCTGTCTTCCAGCGCCAAACGCATCGACTGATCTCCGACCAGATTCCACCAGCACCCATCGTGAACACCGTCGTCACCTCCCCGATCTCCGACGACTCCGACCAGGCAGTATCTCTCAATGGCACGGTCTCCTCAGCCTCGGTCGCCTCCACGAGGCCCGAAACGCCCGGTTCATCCGGATCGACCAGCGACATCCCAGAGTTCCCCCAGGTTTTGGGGGGATAGTTTTCCAAGTCTCCACCGACAGCGTCCCACGCAACAACGAGACGGAGGCCGATCGCATCGCGAGGGAACAACGCAACAACGAGCGCACACGACGGCGCGAACAGGAGCACGTCGAGCAAGAGAAACGAGACGAGGAACACCGCGAACGCGAATGACTTGCACGTGAGCAGCGCGAGCGAGACCAGAGAAATGGTGGTCGCATGCAAGACGTAATCTCCAGAATGACTTCGACCGGATAGGCAACGTTCCGATATACCCAACTCCTAGCGCCAACCTCGCCGCGGCAACATGCGAGCTGTCCAAACTCCTCCCTATGCCCAAGACAGAGAAAATAGGAGCTCACCTCAAAGCAACAATGGTCCAGGTGAATGAGGCGGCCCACGCGTCTGAATTTTCTGATCAGTCTCACGACAAAAAACCACCCTAGAAGCCCCCTGCGGGAGTACATGCAAAGATCCCCGCCACGTGACGGTGAAGCATGCGACGACGCTCGGCGTGAGCGAATGCCGGAGCAGGCACGTTGTATCCCTCCGAGGGAGTATAGGCGAAGATCTCCGCTACGCGATGGGGAGGAACGCGGCTACCCGCGACGCAAACGAACACCAGAGCAGATGCGACGAAGCCCTCCGAGGGAGTACCGAGGCAGATCCTCGCGGCGTGACGGTAATCCATGACGCGACCTAAAACCACCACCTGTTGGAAATTTGCGACCTCTTTCCCCTCACCTGTGCGCTTTCCGGTGGCCAATGAATTTCAGGGTAACATCGGTGGACAAATACGACGGCAAGATAAACCCAGAGCAATGGGCCTCCACCTATGAGATCGCCGTATATGCTTCAGGAGGAAACCAAGATGTGATGGGCAACTACCTCCCCATAATGCTGTCGACCACGACCAACAATTTGCTCCAGAAGATCCCCGAAGGTATGATCGATAGCTGGGAACAGCTCAAAGAAATCTTCATTAAAACATACAAAGCCACGTGTGTCGAGCTGGGAACACGTTACGACCTGGAAAACGTCCGCCAGAAGAGCAACGAGAGTCTCCGCGAATACATCAGGCGTTTCTCTGATAAGCGATTGAGCATCACAGATATCTCCGACCCAGAGGCCATCGCCATCTTCTCCAACGGTTTACGCACCGACGAACTCAGAAACAAGCTGGCACGAAAGATACCAATGACCATAGAAGAGCTCATGACGATCGCGAATCCTTACGCCAACTAAGACGACGCCGCCCGAAGCAGGGAGACCAGGCGACAATACTCCCGCTCCCCCAAGCGCGGAAGGGACAGGGATCGCCGATCAGACTACCGCAACGATGGAAGGCCTGGTGATTACCGGGACTACAGATCGAGCAACTCCGAGCGCTACCCGCAGAAGTACGATTACAGACGAGACGGTCATTACGTCGCTAATACAAATGTCAGACCAAGAAAGAACTACAACGAAAGCTACGACAAGATCCTCAACGGCCCATGCCCCATACACAAGAACGCCAAGAACTCCATGCGTAATTGCGACCTCCTCGAGCAGGCGGTGAAAGGAAGAGGAGACAAGAGGGCAAAGAAGGACGACCCCGACAGGGGAAGAGATCAAGAACCACCAGCACCGGAGTTCCGCCCACCATCAACAATGTACTCCATCTTCGGAGGCATTGTGGTCGTTGAAGAAGAAAGGAGACGTCACCAGGTACGCAAGGATGTCTACTCAGTAGCAACAATAGGCGATGGCGCGGATGACACACGCCACCTAGACTGGTCAGAACAGCCCATCAGCTTATTCGGAGAAGACGAGTGGACAGACTTCAGGTACTTTGGTCGCTTTCCGCTCATCGTTGATCCGACCATCGCCACATGCCGCTTCAGGAAAGTATTGGTCGACGACGGCAGTGCCCTCAACATCATATTCGCTGATACCTTCCGCCAACTCGAGTACTCCAAGAAAGACCTCATGCCTGCGAACTTCTCCTTCTGGGGGATCATCCCCAACAAGGCGTCAACATTGGTAGGCCGGATCACCCTCCCCATGCAGTTCGGCAATCAAGACCACTTCAGGGTGGAACACATCACCTTCATCGTCGCCGACTTTGAAACAGCCTACCACGCGATACTAGGCCGACCAGCACTTGCCAAGCTCATGGCGGTTCCGCACTACACCTACATGGTACTCAAGATCCCGACGCAGCAAGGAATCCTCAACCTCCGAACCAACCTCAAGATCGCATACGAGTGCGAACAACAAACGATAAACACCGTCGAAAAGCCTTGTCTCCCGGATGCATATAGCCCAGAGGGCAGCGACAGCCCGCCCGTGAAAAAGTAGAAGGAAGCAGAAGAAGCAACGGTCACTCCCAACTCCGGCAGCGAACGAGCATAGAGGTCGATAGCTCCAGGCAATGCAAGACACCCTAATATAATCCTAATTCAATAAAGTTTGTACTGCTCTACCTCCAAACAATGAATAAAGGCGCTTTATCTCCATTGTATCTCATCTAACCAAACCTGTTATGAAACGGTCACGGCGTACGACAATCTCCACAAAGCGCCCACGGCGCACAAAGACCTTTGCAACGCGCTCATGGCGTAGATTAACCACTCCAAAGACACTTACAACTACGCTCACCGCAACAACGCCGATCACGCGACGACCACGACAGTGCGACTACTAACGATTGACGACCTCTCCAAAACACTCCCATAGTGTTCGACGACCTCTCCAAAACGCAACACGACGTTTCTCCAAACAACCTGGTCATAACCAGAAAGCTCCCGAAGCTGGTCTATCAATGGGTCATAGTGAATAGAAGTGTCTACCCTAAGCACTACGACCACGTTGACAGACCTCCTAAGTGATACTTCCTCATAAACTGGGCGGTGTCATTTAGGTCGGGAGCCATGAGGCTATGCGCCCAGAATATGTATACGACCACGGTATGGTCGACGACTCTACAAGCAGCATGGCTATTCGCCCAACGTCTGCAGGAACAGTCGCCACATGCCATAGTCACGCCACGATTGGTCCTCTCGGAAAAAGGACCTGACCCTGGTATCATCCAAAGCATGCATGAGCTATTTGCCCTCTGCGCTGCAGATTGCCAGCAGCGTACCTCCTTGGGAGTCCTTATGTATCCTACGCGTGAAGTGGCGCTAGCCCTACAATCTGGAGCATTTGAGACCCAAGGCAGAACGACTCATCGCTACGGTTCACGACTAGTGGGCACGACAGGACAGACAAGTGAAACAAAAGCTCACCGTCCGGATATATTACAGCTTTGTAGTTTTCACTTACACGTCCGACCACTCGTATCCGAGATACAAATCACCGTTGTCTTGTAGCAAACCATAGCATGATAACAAAATCGACATTGGAAAGACAACGTCTACAGAAAAGTTATTCCAACAATTACAACTTCATCCTACTGATGCGATAAGCGACCACCTCACAAATGTTCCTAGTCCAGAGATCAAACTCATGTCGAATCTGACATTCCAAGCTACAGTACATGATGATCTAAGGCGTATTATCACCCCAGCGGCGACACTCGCTCCAGGAACACTAATGAGGAGCGACGACCTCGACTAAATCCGGAACATCCTCCGACGCACGAATACCCAGAGACCGCCTGATCCTGTGCATATCATCACGAGAGCGGTCCCAAAGATGACGCAAGAATCGGTCGCAAAAACGACCATCTTGCAGGGCACCTCCACCAATAGAATCAAGGATAGCACGCGCCTCCGGATTCGCCGAATCGGCATAAAACAACATCATGGCCCTGAAGTACATAGCAACATCATCTCCAGCGACCACCGCCCTACCGATAAGATCCCGCCCGACAGGGTCTCGCCCAAACACCATCAACCGCTCCAGGCCACGGAAGAACAAAGCCTCACGATTGTCGACATCAAGAAAGCGCTGCACGAAGGTAGACTCCAGGAAAGGGTAGTAGGGACGACAATAGTCCTGAACGCGCCGAAGAGACACGAGCCGAATCGTCGAAGCATCATCGCAAAAGCGGCAAAAGAGATGACAGAGTGGGTGAATTTTCACATACTCACACACATTGTCACCATCGCCGATCACAAGAAGGAGAATCCGGAAGACCAAGTCCTCCGGCAAAGCTAGCAAGGCGGAGGAACCCACTGCAAGGCGCACACCACCACCCTCCATCTCCACCAACCAAACCCTAGCGTCGACAAACTCTTCACCAACGACCCAAACTTTCCACAAGACGAGAGCGAAGATCAGCGAATAAGGTGGATTAGAATCCCCTCAAATCACCAATAATATATGGCACCGAATCGCCGACTATTGGAATCCCAAACAAGCTAAGGCAAAGAAACGCGACCCTTCCCGTTCCGTCAAACCGCTAGGGAAGCCTTTATACCAAGCGGCGCGGCGCTTCGACTTCCAGGGTTTTTGGGAAACCACAAAGATCGAATACGGAACCGCCACGCCAACCACTTTTTGTGCCGCACAAACGGGCCGATAAAACCAGACACAAAACCACGACCCATTTAACCCTATTTACCTTTTGCCTTATGATTTGTGGCTAATTATTCCTTTTGAACAATGTTACAGTCCCGGGGACTGGACGCATGTCTATCTCATTTTTTATGCAGCAGCAGCAAGGCGCCTACAGTAACCCGGTCGACAAGTATGATAAGGCCGCCCGCACAAAAACTCGGGGACTCCGTGCATATCAACAACGACTTAAATGCTGATCGCGTCTCCGACCAGGCTCGGGGACTTTGTCCAGTTCCACATCGAGCAAGGCTCGGGGACTGCGACCAAGGCACCAGAGAACAACGCCTAGAAGGACAACACCCGGGGACTGACGCCCAGGGACTACGAATAAAAACCAAATGACCCCGATACAAGAATCTCTCCGAGCTCCTTCCATCAGGCTCGGGGACTACGGGTGTTCGCAGTCGTTTTTGCAAATTTATGCTCCAATCTCTATTTATTTACTTTATGCACCACTTTATAAAGCATGGCATCACGTGCATACTTCACCCGCTACCATGCTCGGGGACTAAGTGGGTACACTTCACCGTGCGGTGAATGTACTAATCTTGTTCACAAACAAAGCTCTGTTGTTTTAATGTGCGGTTTTTTGCAGAGCCTATGTGGGTATACTTCACCAGGGAAAGACCTTTCAAAAGTTTTTTCTTCTTCAGCACGTCACATTCTTCCAGCAAGCAGCCACAGCATCTGGCAAGGCGACCAGCTCGCATGCCAAGTTACGACATTCTCGACCAGATCAACCTGGTCGGGAGACCTCTCCGAGCAGCACCTCGACCAGCCATACTGGTCGGGGCTCTACGACGACCACCCCGCATGATGGCGACCAGCTGGACGCCTCTCAGGATGACACCGCGGGCTCTCCAGAAGAATATAACGTGCTCGGGGACTTGTTGGGGGATATAACCTCGGTATATCCCCAAGGACCTTCTTGGGCCTGCTGACCAGGAGACGACTCAGCCTACGAGGCCTTGCGGCACGTGACCAGCCCGTCGTGCTCGCTAAGGACTCTTAAGAAGACTTGCTCGCCAAGGAAGATCCTAGTAGATAGACTCGGATCCCTTGCCATAGGGAACTGATCGTAAAAGGTTAGGACATGGAAATTATAACCCTGCTCCCCGGCTATATAAGGTGAGCAGGGACCCCCCCTCAAAAACCCCAGATAACATCTCTCAGATCATCTACAGATCTTGTAACCTGATATACGAGATCAATCTAGCCACCGGAACATAGGACGTAGGGTATTACAGCGGTTTGCCGGCCCGAACCTGTCTAAATCGTTGTGTCTACGCTCTCTGTGTTACGCTTGATCGCCGTCGCCACATCTCCGCCTAAAAATCTACTACCGTGGGGTACTCCCTAGGTAGACTGTGACACATATTTCGTCGACAGGAGAAGGACTTGGCTCTCAAGGCATCCTCTTCGGAGAAGTGCAAGATGCAATTTGTGTATGAGAGTGCAAGTGATGAAGAGCATGATGATAACCTCGCCCTCATGGTAAAGAAGACAACAAAGATGTTGAAGAGGCTAAACAAGAATGGAGTCAAGTTTGACTCAAAGAAAAAGAAGTTCTTCACAAGCTCTTCAAGGAAGCCCCTCTCCAAGATGGATTGCTACAATTGTGGCAAGCTTGGACACTTGGCTCATGCTTGCCCCGAAGAGAAGAAAGACAAGTACAAGAACAAGAAATTCAACAACAAGTTCAACTACAATAAGGGCAATAAAGATGAGTCAAGTGATGAGGAGAAGAAAGATGACAAGCCATTCAAGAAGAAGAAAAACTTCAACTTCCATAAGAAGAAGAAGGATGGCAAGGCCTACATTGTTGTTGATTGGCTCACCGACATTGAAGACACAAGTGACTCATCCGATGATGAGAGTGAATATGAGAAGGTGGCCGCTTTGGTGATTGGATCCTCTACTCCACCGCCAGCTCCTCCATCATCTCCGGGCTCATCCTCTACACACCTATGCCTCATGGCTAAAGGTGACAAGAAGGTACAAAAGGTAGAAGAGGATGATGAGGCTATCTCTAGTGATGATGAGTTTGAGCCACCTTCCTATGATGAGCTAATTGAAATTTGCAACAAATACACCAAGCTCATTAGGAAGTATAAAACTAAAAGTGAATCACTAGAGAAAGCTAATGAAAACTTGCATGCCAAACTTGATGACTTGTCTAGTTCTAATGATGATTTGAAGCTTGAGAATAAGACTCTCACATCTAGCACTAGGGAGCTCAAAGCCTCACTCAAGCAAGCTAATGAGAAACATGATAAGCTTGAGAGGTTAACACAAGAGCTCCATACAAGGTACAACTTGCTAAAAGATGACTACAACCAAGTGAGAAATGAACATGACACACTTGTGGTAGCTAATGAATTGCTTACAAATGATCTTGCTACACATGTTGCTATTAACCCGGTTGTTAAGTGTCATATAGCTACTTCTTGTGAGGACTTTCTTGATGAAGTTGCTAGTGAGCAAAATGCTAAGTGCAAGGGCAAGAAGGTAGTTGAGGCCGACAAGTATGAAGACTATGTGAAGATAAGGCAAGAGAACTCAAAGCTCAAGGAAGAGCTAATCAACCTCAAGGCCAACAAGCCCTTCACTATCAAGTCGGCCAAGCAAGATGACAAGGATGCAATCACCTTGATCAACTCCCTCAAAGAAGAAAATGCAAATCTCAAAGTTGAGAAGATCAAGCTTGCAAGTGGAATGGAGAAGTTCACCAAGGGCCACAACCTCCAAAGTGAGCTCTTGATGAACACTATCATGAAGACCGACAAGAACGGTATTGGGTTCAAGGAGAACCAACTCATGAAGGCCAAGGTCAAGATTGAAGCAAAGAACTATTACAAGAACAAGGCCACAAGAGACAACTATGAGCAAGCAAAGACAAAGCCTAGAAGATGCTTTGAGTGTGGACAAGTTGGTCACTATGCTCATTATTGCAAGACTCCACCTCGCAAGACCTTGCCCAAGCACACAAGGCCTTTTGCTCATGATGCACACTTCATCATCAACAAAGACTCCAAGGGTAGACCCCTAGTTGTGTTTCTCGGTCCTAAGATGAAGAACAAGCCCAAAGTGCTATGGGTTGCTAAGGAGTTGGTGGACAAGGCTATGGGACCTCGCCAAGTGTGGGTTCCCAAACAACAAGCTTAACTCCAAGTTGCTTGTGTGTAGGTGAACTACAAGACCGCTGGAAGTCATTGGGTGATTGATAGTGGTTGCACTCAACATATGACCGGTGATTCCTGGATGTTCACCACATTTGAGAAAGATTGTGGAGGGCAAGACAAGATTACATTTGGGGACAATTCAAAAGGCAAAGTGCAAGGCCTAGGCAAAGTGACAATCTCCAATGATCAATCAGTATCCAATGTCTTGTTAGTGCAATCTCTAAGCTTAAACTTGCTATCGGTTGGTCAACTATATGATCTCGGGTTCCAATGTCTCTTCACTCCAAAGGAGGTAGTTGTGACCAAGATTGAAGATTCTTCATTGATATTCAAAGGGTTTCGGCACAACAACCTTTACTTAGTGGATTTCACCTCAAATGAAGCTAGTTTGCAAACATGTCTCTTCTCCAAGAGTTCTTTGGGTTGGCTATGGCATAGAAGATAGCTCATGTGGGCATGTCAACTTTGAAGGAACTTGTCAAGAAGGACATGGTTAGAGGTGTGAAGGATGTGGTGTTTGAGAAGGATAAATTGTGTAGTGCATGTCAAGCCGGCAAGCAAGTTGCCAACACCCATCCCACCAAAGCTTTCATGTCAACCTCAAGAGTACTAGAGCTTCTTCACATGGATTTATTTGCACTTACCACCTATGATAGTCTTGGAGGCAATCTCTTTTGCTTGGTGGTAGTTGATGACTACTCTAGGTACACTTGGGTGTTCTTTCTTCAAGACAACAGAGAGACTCAATCAATATTCAAGAAGTTTGTAACTAGAGCCCAAAATGAGTTTGATGTGAAGATCAAGAAGATAAGAAGTGACAATGGGACTGAGTTTGTGAACACTAAGATTGAAGACTATTGTGATGAAGTTGGGATCAAGCATGAGGTGTCCACCACCTATACCCACAACAAAATGGTGTAGTAGAGAGGAAGAACCGGACACTAATCACTCTGGCAAGATCAATGCTTGATGAGTACAACACCCCCGAGAATTTTTGGGCCGAAGGAATCAACACTGCATGCTATGCGGCCAACCGACTCTTTGTCCAAAGGCTTCTCAAGAAGACCCCCTATGAGCTAGTGAATGGGAAGAAACCGGATATATCATTCTTCTGGGTGTTTGGATACAAAGTCTACATCTACAAGAAGCTCCAACACTTGGGGAAGTTTCAAAGGCGTTGTGACATTGGTTTCTTACTTGGCTATTCACTTAAATCCAAGGCATATCAAGTATTTAACAAAGCCTCCGGCCAAGTTGAAGAAACATATGACTTGGAGTTTGATGAAACTAATGGCTCTCAAGAAGAGCATGAGAATCTTGATGATGTACGTGATGAACCCTTGAGGGAGGCTATGAAGAATATGCCCGTTGGTGCAATCAACCCACTAGAGGTGGAAGATGGTGAAGATGATGCAAATCAAGTACCCTCTCCACCTCACACGCCTCAAGTTGATGAAGAACAAATGAGGGAAGTCCAAGAAGATACCTTCATCCCTCAAGATCAAGCCGAGGCACAAGCAAGTGATGTTGATGCACCACAACCTCCTCCTAAAGTGATTGATAGAAGATCTACACCTATGCTTCAAGCTCATCCACAAGACCTCATCATAGGGAGTCCATCAAGGGGGTAACAACTCGATCTAGACTTGCTTCTTATGTTGAGCATCACTCTTTTGTTTCCTTTGTTGAGCCTTCTAGTGTGGAGGATGCACTTGCGGATCCGGATTGGGTGAATGCTATGCATGAAGAGTTGAACAACTTCACCCGGAATGAAGTGTGGACACTAGTAGAAAATCCCAAAGGAGCAAGAATCATTGGCACCAAGTGGGTGTTTAGGAACAAGCAAGATGATCAAGGTGTGGTTGTGAGGAACAAGGCAAGATTGGTGGCAAAGGGGTTCTCCCAAGTTGAAGGCTTGGATTTTGGGGAGACCTTTGCACTGGTTGCAAGACTAGAAGTCATTCGTATCCTTTTGGCATATGCTTCACATCACAAAATGAAACTTTTTCAAATGGATGTGAAGAGTGCCTTTCTAAATGGTTTCATTAATGAACTTGTTTTTGTCTCACAACCTCCCGGGTTTGAAGACCCCAATTGTCCTAATCATGTGTATAGGTTGTCCAAGGCACTCTACGGATTGAAGCAAGCTCCAAGAGCTTGGTATGAGAGGCTAAGGGACTTCCTACTCAAGAAGGGCTTCAAGATCGGGAAAGTGGATACCACACTATTCACCAAGGTGCTAGATGGAGAGATCTTAGTTTACCAAGTATATGTCGATGACATTATATTTGGGTCAACAAACCAAGATCATAGCAAGGAATTTGGTGCATTGATGTCCAAGGAGTTCGAGATGTCGATGATTGGGGAGCTAACCTTCTTCCTTGGCTTCCAAGTGAAGCAATTGAGGGAGGGCACCTTCATATCTCAAGAGAAGTACACTCATGATGTGCTCAAGAAATTCAAGATGGAGGATTGCAAGTCAATCAAGACCCCAATGCCCACTAATGGGCATCTCGACCTTGATGAGGCAGGTAACCTGATCGACCAAACTCTTTATCGTTCGATGATCGGTAGTTTACTTTACCTCACCGCTTCTAGGCCGGATATCATGTTTAGTGTGTGTATGTGTGCTAGGTTTCAAGCAAACCCTAAGGAGTTGCATCTAAGTGCGGTTAAAAGAATCCTTAGGTACATAAGGCACAACCCTAGCATTGGCCTTTGGTAATCCCAAAGGAGCTCCCTTCCTACTTTGTGGATATTCCAATTCGGATTATGTTGGGTGTAAGGTTGATAGGAAGAGTACCTCCGGTGGTTGCCATTTGCTAGGAAGATCACTTGTTTCTTGGTCCTCTAAGAAGCAAAATAGTGTGGCATTGTCTACCGCCGAGGCGAAATACATAGCCATGGGAGCAAGTTGTGCACAAATCTTATACATGACTCAAACACTTCTTGATTACGGCGTGGTTTTAAAAGATGTTCCACTCTTGTGTGATAATGAAAGCGTCGTAAAACTTGCAAATAACCCGGTTCAACACTCTCGCACCAAGCACATAGATATTCGCCATCACTTTCTTAGAGATCATGTGCCTAGGAAAGACATATCACTAGTGGGAGTTTCTAGCGAAAATCAATTGGCGGATATCTTCACTAAACCACTCGATGAAGCAACCATTTGTAGGTTGAGAAGCGAGTTGAATGTGCTTGATCACTCCAACTTCACTAAAAGATGATCTTGTGTGAACCAACCTTGCATCATGTGTAATATAATCATGTTAAATTAGTAATGCACATAGGCTTGGCTAATATGGTTGGAATAACCGTTCTTGAACGTGTAAAGAAGTCCAATCATGGTTTAAACTTGCAAGCAACCTAGATTCAAATTCTTATAATGCATTGCATTTGCATGTGTTGTTTACCGTTTCTTTTCGGTTAAGTTTGAGCATCCTCTGTGTTCGTCCACTTAGGGGGAGCATTCCAAGCTCAAGTCATTACTTTACCCCTCTTGTGGCCATATGATGTCTCCTTTGTGCTTCCATTCGAATATTTTGAGCTAAAACTAAAGTTAAAGCCTATGGCAAAATACTTGCAAATGAGAGTTTGAGAGATGGTTCTCATATCAAGTCCAATCATGTGTTATTTGGATCTTATTGGGATTGGAACTTGGTTGGGAAAAAGGCGCAAAAATCCGATTTGAAAAATTCTGTTTTAAAAGCGTCGGACGCTGCCGACGGACGCTCGGCGACAAATGCCTCAGCGTCCGTCGCGATCGTCCGGAGATTAATGCCGCTCGCCTAAGGGGCGTCGAACGCTTGCTAGTGTCCGTCGCAGAGGTGTCAGACGCGTCTGGCGCGTCCAGGAGCTCTCTGGTCCTCTCTGTTCGAGCGTCGGACGCTTCACAGCATCCGTCGCGTTGGCGCGTCCGTCGCGAACTGGAGCTCTCTGGTCCCTTACTGCATAAGCGTCAGACGCTCCGACCTAGCGTCCGTCGGACCCGACGGAGCGTTCGTCGCGAACTTGCAGAGCGCATATGTTTTTGAAAACGCTCTTCTCTCTCGGTCATTCTCTCACTCACTCCGTACGCCGCACCACCCTAGCCTAACCGCCGCCTGCGTTCTCCGCCGCCGCAGTTCTCCTCGTTTTCGCCCAGCTCGCGCCGCTCCTCGACGGAGCACCCTCGCCGCTGAAGTTCCCTTCCAGCGCCACCGGCCGGGCTCCTCCCTTTGTCCTGTGCGTTTCAGCCAGACAGAGCCGCCCAAGAAGCTTTCTTCCTCTGCATTGGCTTGGATCTCTCAGATCTCTGCTTCTGGTCCTTTCCTCTCTTGGTTACTTGTTTCTCCTATCCAAGTTCAAATACAAGTAATTCAACTCATCCCTAAATCAGCCTCCTCCCTCTCTTGTTTAGGTTGCAGTTTGAGATGGAAATTGATCGAGATATCTTACCCCTTCTTATTTCATGGTTACTTGGTCAGAGGTATGGATGGCAGAAAACGATCTATCTCTTCCCTAATTCATGCTTTTCCTTAACACCACTCATCTCTAGTAAATTGCTTATTGTTATATATCTCTATCTATCTATCTATCTATCTATCGTGCAGTGGGTTGCTTGGGCAGTGGCAGTGAACTCAGGGCAAAGCCCGCGAGTATGAAACGAGGCAAAGCCTCGAGAGGACAGTCTAGGGCCGTTGAGCCATTCTCTATCAATTGGGAAGTGGATTGTCAGGGTTTGATCATTGGCAGTGTTGCTTGGGATACTCTTTGTGGCAGTGGTTTTTGTTGTTTGACAGTGCTTCTTACAGTGCCCACCAATGGCACGCACGAAGAATGCAGGCCCCTTTCCCGGTAGTGGTGGTGACCCTCCACCTCCACCATGTCCACCCACCAACCGGGACAAGGGCAAGAAAAAGGTTGTGTCCAAGAAGAGGAAGAGGCTGCTCATGGACCCTGACTCAGTGGCAGCACTTGCAGCAGCAGAGGCAGCAGAGATTGCCAAGCAGGGCGAACGTCGCGCCATTTTGAGGATCTCTCCTCGCCGTGGAGCGCGTCGTGAGTCCCCCTCTCGTGCAGAGGCATAGGTTGAGTCCCCAGAGACTCTAGAGGCAGAGAACACTGAGCAGACAGACCCTTCGGGGCATTCGTCAGTCCAGGAGCTGATGGCTCGTCGTGTGACACGCGCCCGTGGATTGGAGCCCCCTCCTAGGCCCGATGGACCACGGCGCAATGACAGGGCTCCTCCACGCTCCAGTTTTCCAAACCCAGTGAGGCATCAGGTCACTGATCTTACAACAAAGCAAATCTAGCAGATGCAGTTTGCAGATTTTCAGACATGGTTCCCTCTAGCTCGTGACCCCCATGCTGGTCCAGACTTCTACATGACTGTGCATGAGGACTTCTACAGAGGGTACGTTCAGACCCGCGCACCTCTTCGAGCTCACAGGGTGTGCCCTCTTCCGGCCATTATTGAGGTCGGTGCTCCAGAGATAGCCCAACATCTCGAGTATCTTCAGGGGTTGACAGGACTGGTTGACAGGATTGGGACATATCAGGAGGACTGGGTCCGACAGTTCTATGCGTCTTTGTGGGTCTCTCCGGATTACAAGTTCATCCATTTTGCCTTCAAGGGCAAGGATGTGAGGATATATGATACACGGTTCCGGGAGATCTTCCACCTCGAGGAGTCAGCTATTAGGGTTCACAGTCTGTGCTATGGGGATCAGGAGGCTCCTCGCCGTCAGGAGGCTCCTCACCGTCCTCACGAGGGGGCCGTGGCGTCAGTGGAC
The DNA here is from genome assembly GCA_022036555.1 of Microstegium vimineum. NCBI lineage: Eukaryota > Viridiplantae > Streptophyta > Magnoliopsida > Poales > Poaceae > Microstegium > Microstegium vimineum. The sequence continues at coordinate 40,180,335 of CM039128.1, read as the reverse complement.
TTTGTGCGCCCCTGTTTCAGAGAGCCGTTCGGAGAGGGCTCCAGTCGCAGCGTCCGTGACCTAACACCGACTATTTGGATCCTGAATGAGGTACTCAGGAGGACTATACTTCCCAGAGTAGGAGCCCGTGAGACTTTGACATGTCTATAGCTTTGGCTCCTAGCTCATCGGTCAGGATGGAGAAGTTTGACTTGTGGGATCTGATCATCAGTGAGATGGAGGACATCATAGCCTTAGGGTTTAGAGGACACTGACAGCTGTAGTATGCACACTGGATCTCTTTTCTGCTTGTGTCCCATGGTGGTTTTGCATCATATCTCACCACACTCACCCGTTCTGACACCGAGTTTCCAGAGTATAACATGAGTCAGTTGGTGAGACACAGTGGCCGAGGTCGGTTGAGGCATCAGGGTCCTCACACCAGGCAGACAGGCATCCCACCTGCATCAGAGGAGCAACAGGATGCTACAGTTCAGGGACTTGCAGAGGCTGAGATGGCAGAGCTCGATGCCGAAATTGATGCAGCTGCTGATAATGCTTATCATGACGATCTTCCATAAGACAGCTCAGATAAGGACTACATGCCTATCCTAGAGTACGCACCACGTTCTCACGACCATGATGTGGCAGAACCGCCCAAATTATAAGAGATCAAGTATCAAAGTTGCCGTTTTAACGACCACTTTAAACACTTGAGCCCATATAATCTCGGTAGTCCGAAAATCTCGAAGGATTTCTAACAATCGTATCTCCAACCAAGATCGCGTAAACTCAGGTATGCACATTCGAACGAACCAACAACTTAAACGAAATACTTGAAGTACGAAATAAAGTTATTACAACACTTTGTTCCAAATAAAGTCGTGCTCACGCCACAACACATGTGGCCAAATAAAACATTGTTTTGAAACTCGAACTCAAAGTTTTACTCCACACTAGTACCGTTAATATGTAGGGGTGCCCACGAGATCACGTCCAACAACAGCAAAAGATGAGCTCATAGAAGACCTTTCCCAAGGCCTACTCCTCTTCTCCTTCGACAGGATAGAGACAGTGCTTACAATAGCCAAAGTATACTTGACCATCTGCAACAAACATGATAAACCCTGAGTATGGGAATGTACTCAGCTAGACTTACCCGTCTAACTGAAAATAAAGACTCCAAGGATATGCATAGCTATTTATGTGGATCTGGGATAAACTTTGCTTTTGCGGAAACGCGAGAAATATGAAACAACTTTAAATATTAGAGAGCAGCCATTTTCCATCCTATTATTTATCTCTAGGTTTTGCACCTGTTCTAGAGCACTCACTTGATCTAATCAAACAATGTAATAATACCATATCATATTTCATTGTCAATATTTTAGTAGAACCATTACGATGTCACATGGAGTTGTACCGTGGTGAAGCTCAGCATAATCCCCCACTATCCGGTGGGAGGCGGCGACTCGAATCGATATACAACCAGCTGGCAAGATTACCTTTAACACACGCCCACACTTTCCCTGTCGGGTCCATGCATTGGGTTACCGCTCAACACTGTCCAGGTAGTAACGTCGCGGGCTCGCATTGGTCCACCCATTGTAGAAATCAGTTGGTCACCATGGGGCAGATCGTATCTACAAACTAGAGGGTGCTCACAACAGATTGAGCGCCGACCCGGACAGTGTTTACTCGGCTTCGGGGTCGATACTCGCAACGGCCCCTATGTGAAAGGGTGCATTCAAAGATGTAAGAGGGCCACCATCGTATACATACCTATACGATCCAACAGACGAACTGCCCCAAGTCTAAACCACTTGGTGCCCTTGCCTTCCAGTTGACCGCATCTCCTTACTACCATTGGTTCTTTCCCACGATAGCAAAATATAGCCAACCGTGATCGGCATTACCCACATGGGATAATACTATAAATATAAATGTAACCATTTCTTCTAAGCAGGCTAAGCAGTTGCTTTTACTTTTATTTATCAGGTTAACAAGGTAGGTAATTCAAATATCAAGGAATGTAATGCATCAACGGGGAAATAAAACTTACATAGAAACATGGCATGTTATATTTTTCCTAGCTTCTACATAGGATAACAGAGCTAGCATAAAAACTTTACTTTTTTATTTGACCATTACATGCAGGAACGTGTTGACACAAAAAGCGTCAGATCTGTGAACACCTCGGGGTTATACCCGAACTCAATTTCCAAGGTGTGCTAGTCGATTTGACCAGTTAATCGACAAGGACGATAACTAGAACAAGATTGAATGAGACGACAACGATACTCCCGGACGTCAAGGCTCAACTTGATCAAAACACGGAACTCGCGAGGTAGAGGGAGGTCTTGTAGATGCAGTCCGTCGAGATCATAAGAACTCGTAAATAAACTAGAACTAATGCAATAAAAGTAGATGCTGGAAAAGTAGATAAAAAGTAATAGATTTGTATTTGATTGATTGTCTTTTTTCTACGCCACCCCTAGGTACATATTTATACTCCAGCAAGAGGATTTGTAAACAGACACGACTCATACCTAAACAAAACTCCTATTTTAAAGGAAACAAAATGACTCGTGAAAGAGTCAGGCTCAAAACAATAACAATAATACTGGCATGCAATCACCAGTTTCCTTATCCGTCTTTCACGATGAAACTTTCCATCGGTAGATCCCTTTCAATCTGCAACCTTCCTCTATTGCCATCGGCAAGTTTCTGCTGATGTCACCTACGTCATCCTGTATCCATCGGCACCACTGTCTATCGGCAATGCCCTTTTACCTTCATCGGCAACACTTTTCTATCGGGAAGTATTCCTCTTCTTTCCTTGACATTTCTTCAATCGAATTCATCATCGGCGATTTCTTTTGCTTTCATCGGTAAAACTGGCCGATAACATCTTGGTGTCGATAGGGAATAATGATTGTCTCCTTGATGAGTGTATGGGTGTCCCGATCTTTCGGTGGAGATAGATAACTACGATTTGACTGGAGAGACATTCACGATCCGACTACAACCATCCAAGGACGCTGTGCCTTAGCGATCTATACACCAAATCCAGCGGTTGCTCACGATCTTGCGGATCACAACCAACCAAACCACTAGGGTTATTCCTGCAAGCAATTGAAGAACAAGCAAGAACAAGTAGAACAAGCACTCAATTGCAAATATGAGATGAAGGTTCAGATGTGATACACATGAAGGTGGGGTTCTGAATCAAGTAGAACGGATGGTCTAGTCGACACACGCGTCTACAAGGAAGTAGCAGCAGCTAAACTTTCATCTAAACAAAACCCAATCTGTTTGTGGCGGCTCTAGGGGGATATAAGGAGGAGGGAGGACGACCACAAGGGTCCTGGGGTCGTCCTACAACCCTAGGATGAGTCCCTAATGGACTCAAGTTGATACATGGGCCATGGGCCCAAAATTGGGTGACGCAACACCGTTGGCAGAAAAGTTGTCGGCATTAAACTGTCTACTGCGCACGCATATTATAAGATATAAATATGAGTGCGAACCCATTGGAAAGTATACTTGATAAGCTTTCCAAAAAGTCCAAGAACGTCCCAATCGGAGTCCGTATGAAGTCATGGCAACAGTCGCAAGTTTGGACTATTCTGCAGTCCGAATTGAACTTCCAAAACGTGTTGGACTTGGACTCTTGCTTTCCTTGGATCCAAAGTGACGTGGTGGCCTGGTGGAGAACGTTAGGAACACTTGGATTTGGTCCCCAATCAACTTCATTGACCATCCATGCTTTTCATATGCAATCTAACCCTTCCTTGATCCATGTAAGCAATTCTGAAAATGAAAACATACACACTTCATAGTGCAGCACCCATTCATCAAATGTAACAATGATAAACCTCATATAGAATGGTTTCACCTTTGGTATAGAAATGCTTGGCATGGTCATATCTAAGCCGGTGATGTCCTCATCACTCCTTGTCGATCAACGCATTCAGTTTATATTGACCTGTGCCAAAAAACGGTGTCAACACATGCCCCCCAATTTTGGAGTATAAATATCTTATGCACCGAAATTTTCTCTACCGTGATCTTTCCCTCCAAAATGCCTATACCATCACCTCGATCAGCACGTATAATCATTGTAATTTACCAATATCTCCCCGCAACTGTAGCGCCAATAGTTACAATTCTTCGACTGCCGTGTAAACCCTTCCACATCTCTGCTTAATAGGAAAACTCGAAAACGCCCTTAACGCCTCAGGTTTATAAAGACTACTGTTGATCCGCTTTTCTCACCCCGAGCTCATATTTTCATTCCCTACTTCACTGGCGCTCCGAGGAACACTCCAGCAACAACCGACGGCTTCTTCTCCGACTAGCAAGACGCAACCTGCAAGATTCTCCTTCAATCCAATGGCGATCAACTTCATCATCCCCACGGTCAATCTCTTCCCTTCTCGTTTCATCCCTTGCGATTTTTCTTCTGCATTGTCTTGTAATCTCTTTCCCCTTTCCTTTTTTGTTTTCTGAATCTAGGAGATGCGCAATAAAATAGTAATCCCCACCGATCAACCACACGTTTGCTGCTTGGGCCCAATGGGGAATGCCGATCCAACTGAAACCATCAACACGGAAATCAACCGAGTCCCTTTCAAAGCCACACACTTTGATCTAGGGTTATGGGTAGATATCTTTTGTTCTTGGCCCAAACCCACCAAAGGATGGAAAAACTGGTACCTCAGGATGGCTAGATCGCAGCGAGTTTACTGGGCAGAGCGCCAATTGGATCAATGTATCAAGCTATCCATTACCGATATGGCAAAAAACGAATCCATGATGATCGCTGCATCCTACTTTTGGTCCAACACCATGAATGCATTCCTATTCAGAAACGGACCCGCCACCCCAACACTTGCCGATGTACACATGCTCACAGGCCTCGATATCTCTTCTGCCGACAATGCCATCCTTTTTAACAGAAAGCCCGATCATCGGGTAACTACTCGCAACATCGGTGGCTGGACTGGATATATTCAAGAATACCAAAAGACTGGATTGGTAGGCCAGAGGGAACACACCACCTTTCTAAATATGTGGCTGGAGAAATTCATATTTTGCGGCAGGACGGTTGGACCAACCAACATGTATCTCCCTACAGCAGAACTCTTGGCCGATGGAGTACGACTTCCCCTCAGCCGATATCTCCTCGGTGCAGTCTACCATCTTATGTATCAAGTATCAGAGAAGTTACTACTGGGTGAACCCATCGGCAACATTGGAGGGCCCTGGTGGTTTGTGAACATGTGGTTGAACGCTCATATGCATAAGGTCCTCCAATTCGACCCGTTCAACCAAGAATTTCCACGGGACCTAGCTGAAGACCACACGCTTGCCGATGATGAATTAGCAACACGTTCTCCTCTCAACTTCGGCGAAGCCATCATAGTCCTACCTGGGACCGAGGCCAATGAGGACCAGATCAGCAGATTCTTCCAGAGATTCTACTGCGGAGTCCCTTCTGCAGACCGGGCTTGGTGGCCTTATGTCGATGCCGAAAACAGGTTCCCTCTTTCCTTCAACATTGCCGATGCAGACTTAGACAAGGAAGAGGGAATCATGAGGGCCATCCTTACTCCCCGTGCAATCCCAGTGAACATCTTCGGGAGAGGGAAAAATACACAGGCTTCCTATGAGTTTTATTACCCATCGGCAGCGGTAAGGCAACTAGCATTCGGGCAACTGCCGATCAAGCTCTGCTACGCCAATGTGGTGAAGCCCAGAGAGGTCATTACCAGCGTCATGGACTGGAATAAAATCATCAGTCTTCCTCCTCATGCCGATACAACCAATATCGACTTATCTACTTGGGCGCCAATTTCCTTCATCACCGAATCATATAAGCTCTGGCAAGAGTGGAAGGACCAACTGTTCGCTACATCATCACACCACTATCGACATTTGATTGATACTGATCATATTATTCCCGATGACGCGATAAGCTCACTCTTGATATTATTTTCTCTGTCATCTCCTTCCAAATGCATCAAAAGCTAATTTTCTATCAATAGGTTAATGACATAATCCTAAAGAAGAGTAGAAGCGACAAAGACTTCAACTTACAACCGATGAATCCCATATCGGTAATTGGCAGCAAGGCCCCTTCATTGGCCTCCCTTGTGCATCGAAGGGCAACCCCCAAGGTTACCATCAAGCCCAAGTCAACACCAACTTCGGCTGCCGTCACTCCATCGGAAGCTGCTGCTGTCTTGGTGCAAGCTTTTGTGGTAACAAGTTGTCACCCTTTCTTTTTATGCGGATCTCACATTTCCATCGATAAGTCTCCACTTGACTATTGACTTGTATTAAAATTTTCTGTAGCAACCAAGTCCATCGGCAGCTGCTCCAAGTGCACAAGCTCTTCGAACTCACTTTGCCGATGCCCCCCAAGTGCAAAAGTCCAAACTCCAAGGTCCATCAAGTACTGCTCCCCAATCGAAACGCCTAAGGCCATCGACTCTATCTACGCCATCAACTCCAGCTGCACGATCGACAACATCTTCTCCACCTCCTGCCGATGTGCCATCACATGAACAAGCATCGGTACCCATCCTCGACACAACATCAGTCAAAGTTTCCATCCAAGGGACGGAATCAGCGCCGCAGGAGTTGGTTATCACAACAGCGGACACGCCATCGAAATCGGCATCAGTGGTCCCATCCACAGAGGCAGGTTCATCGGCAGTTACTACCGCCCCTCAAGACACAACTGTGATGCCCTGTGTCTAGCTTGCATTAGGATCATCATTAACTACTAAGCACAAGCATTTCATTGCATTCATGTTTGCATATGCTATCATTTTATGTGTGTGTTATAATGTTTTGAAACTAGAATTAAATAGGTGTTTTGTGCTCAATCTTGTGATCAATCTGTTTAGCTAAACCTTGCTATGCTTAGGGTAAAGTATGGTTTGCTTTATGTTTATTTACCCTGCTTAATTAAGGTTAGTTTGTCTGTTAAAGAATTAAAGTAACTCTTTTCCTAATTAGCTTAAATAAGTTTTTAATCCTCAACTCTTGAACTAATGGTTTTCAGAATTTATGATCTACATGAAAAAGGTAGAGAATAATATTCTGAACAACTTTGGTTTAAGCATCAAAACTTAGTTTGGAGTTTTTGAAACTGTTTTGAAACAAATTCAGTTTGAATCAAATAAAAGAAAATGGAAAAAGGAAATCAGAACCGAAACAGGTCGAGTACCGCTTTCGGCCGCTCGGCCTCGACCGCCGCTTGATAAAGGGACGGACCAAGGGTCGAACGAACGACCCCGCACAGGAGGCTCGATCAGCCGATCGACCCCCCCTCGACTTCGACACCTCGAAGTTACGGACATAGGGTCGAACGAACGACCCCGCGCAGGAGGCTCGATCAGCCGCTCAACCCCCTTCCGCGCGCTGGCCCGCGCGTCGCACAGCACACGTGTCACGCACGTGCCCGAACGCACGCGCCGCGCATGCCCGCGCGCACTCACCCGACCACGGCTGAGCCGTACGTTGGCGTCGCCTGCCGCGTGGCCGTCGATGCCTGACCGCGGATGTTGAACACGCTAACGCCGCCGCTGTCGCTCTGCACCGACATCGCTATCGCCGACCAGCCCCTCGCTCTGTCTCAGTCGCGTCCGCACCCGCGCCCGCGCTAACGGCGCTAGGACCGAGCCTGTACCGCTTTCCCGCCGCTGACGCCCCTGCTTCGCCGCCGCAGACCTGCCAGCCACACTGCCGCGCGCCGCGCCGTCGTTTCGCAGTAACGCCGCCGCAGTGCCGCATCCGATCAGCTCCGCGCCTCGTCGCACTCGCACTCGAGCATGAATCCGCGCTAACGGCGCGTCGACCAAGTCCTGCTCTGCTCTCGCACGCCGCGAACACGCCAGCGTCGCTGCCACCACCGCACCATCGCGTCACGACCCCCACTGGCCACGTCGGTCGACCATGACCGTGCAAATGGGAGTGCCTACACCTCCTCTACTTCCCACACTCGTCCGCACTCATCCTCACTCGCTCACTCGCTCGCGTTGCCTCTGTTCTCGCCGCGCTGAGCGCCAACAGCACTACAAGCACCCCCTTCTCAAATCCACCACCACCCGAGCTCCTCTGCTCGATCCATCTCGCACTAGCTTTCGCCTTCGCCCCGCACACACGCTGCTCGCCTCGCTTTCACCAGCCGAGCACTCCAGTCGCCGGAACACCTCCGCCATTCCTTGGCCCCGAGTCGCCACCGCACCGACCAAACGGTGTTCACCTCTTCACCGTCTCGCCTCCGACGCCTCCCTCTTCGTGAGAGCTTCACCGGAGCTAGCAGAGGTGAGAACGCCTTTCCCCTAGCTCTAGTTCGCCCTGTATCGACACATCGTCGTTGGCCGTGCGCCATTTCCGCTGCCGCAGAGCTTGCACGTGGCCAGGCTTCCACAGAGCCCCTCCGGCTCAACCCACCCTCGAACCGCACTCACCACATCACCACGATGCTCACGCAACCCTGCGCCGAGCCTCGCATTGCCGGTGATCACCTCGCCGCGTCGCACCGCCGTGCTGCATCGCCACCGCACGCCGCCGACCACTTTCACGGTCGCAACGGTTCAACCAACTCCACCAGTGGATGCGTTTCATCATACACGAAGAACACACCGGTCAGCGCCGTCCTCTGCTCGCTGCCCGTCGACGGATGGACCTTGAGTTGACCGAGGGCCCCGCCTGTTAGTCGCCCCGCACGCCTCTGCGTGTATTGGGCCAGACCCAGTACTGTTTCCCCCACGGGCCGGTTTCCGAAATGAATTTCCTTTTTCCTATTTTTAGTAATGTGTTAATTCTTGTTTAATTTATATCTAGAGTTTGGTAAATCCAAAAATGGTGAAATCAATTTTGTTAGACTCTATAAATGATGATCTTTCTGTTAAAAATATAAAAATGATTTTTGGAGAATGTCTTCAGTACTAATGTTTAATTAGTTGTTTTCCGCATATATCAAGTTAAGTGTGTTCCTGCTTAAAATGGCTAAATAAAAATGTAAGGTTTTTATGTTAGCTCTGTTATCCTGTGTAGAAGCTAGGACAAATATAACATGCCATGTTTCTGTGTAATTTTTAATTATCACCTATTAAAATGTGTTTCGGCTGTTTTCTTAGATTAATTCCTGTGGTAAATATGTGCATGTATAAATCATCAAACTTTTTGTGGAATCTCTATATGTCATGCTCTGTCTAAGAAAAATATCATATGTGGTATGTTGTATGGCAGAAAAGATACTTGTAGTTCAAGTGTCCTTTTCTAGGGTTTTCTTTGAAAAATCATATAGAGTAGTTTATGTTTGTGCTGATCATGGAACTTTCTTGATAAATATGTTCTTAAGCATAGATTCTGTTAAAAATAAGTTATAGCATGTTTCACCCTGTTAGCTAGTAGCTCTAGTTCTAAGTGCTTTTTCTGCATTTAATTTCATCTTTTTGTATCTGCTAGATGGTAGCTTTGCTATGAGTAAATTTTCTGCAATAGCATACAGTAGATATGTTTTACCTTCTGTAATTTTGGTAGATTTTTCTGAGCAGTTCATAATAGGGTTGCTGTGTATAGTGGCTTTGTGGTAATTCATTTGCTAAATGCTTAGAGTCACTTTTAGTGTGCTAAATCTTGTTCAAGCATCATCCCTGCACCATCAAGTTACTTATTTATGCATTTCAATCATTTAGGATCAGTGGAGGAACACCAGGAGCCAACCCCAGAGACAGAAGTCCAGGAGGTGCAGGAGCTAAACGAGGAGTACCACGAGCTCGACACTAACCTCATTGAGTGCCCTGACCACCAGCCCTCCACCTTCACTCAAGGCAAGCCCCGGAGCATCCTTAAGCCTCCCAATATTTACAATTAATCTACTTGAGTATTTTATACTGTGATGCATTAGGTGACATGAGTTGTTTGAATCCCAAATTGATGCATTACCTTCCTTGATTATTGTTTTACCTACCTTGTCACCCTGTTAATAAAAGTAAAAGCAACCGTTTAGCCTGCTTAGAATAAATGGTTACATTTACATTTATGTACGTATTATCCCTTGGGGGTAATACTATCACGGTTGGCTATATTTTTGCTATCGTGGAAAGAACCAATGGTAGTAATGAAATGCGGTCAACTAGAAGGCAAGTGCACCAAGTGGTCAAGACTTGGGGGCAGTCCGTCCGTTGGATCGTATAGGTTTGTACACGATGGTGGCCCTCTTACATCTTTGAATGCGCCCTTTCACATAGGGGCCATCGGGAGTGTCGACCCCGAAGCCGAGTAAACACTGTCCGGTCCGACTCTCAGCCTACTGTGAGCACCCTCTAGTTTGGAGATACGACCTGCCCCGTGGTGGCCAACTGATTTCTCCAATTGGGTGGACTACTCTGAGATCGCAGCGGTACTACCTGAACTTTGTTGAGCGGTAACCCAATGCATGGACCCGACGGGGAAAGTGTGGGCGTGTGTTAAAGGTAATCTTGCCAGCTGGTTGTATATCGATTCGAATTGCCGCCCCCCACTGGATATGAGGGATTATGCTGAGCTTCACCACGGTACAACTCCATGTGACATCGATAATGGTTCTACTAAAATATTGACAAATGAACTTGATATGGTATTATCTTATTGTTTGATTAGATCAAGTGAGTGCTCTAGTACAGGTGCAATAACCTAGAGATAATTAGTAGGATAAAAGATGACTGCTCACCTAATCATTAAAGTGAACTCCTTTAATTAAGTATTTCCGCAAAGCAGAGCTTATCCAACTCCAGATAAAGCCATGCATATCCTTGGAGGCCTTATGTTCAGTTAGACGGGTAAGTCTAGCTGAGTACATTCCCGTACTCAGGGTTTATCCCGTTTGTTTCAGATGGCCAAGTCTACTTTGGCTATTGTAAGCACTGTCTCTATCCTTTCGAAGGAAAAGAGGAGTAGGCCTTGGGCAAGGTCTTCTACGAGCTCATCTTTTGCTGTTGTCGGACATGACATCATGGGCACTCCTATCTTTTAATGATTTTGGTGTGGAGTAAAACTTTGAGTTCAGTTTCAAACAATGTTTTATTCGGCCACATGTGTTGTGGCGTAAGCACTACTTTTATTTGGACAAAGTGTTATAGTAACTTTATTGGTACTTCAAGTATTTCCGGTTTATTTGTGGCTCGTTCGAATGTGCATACCTGAGTTTGCGCGATCCTGGTTTGATATACGATTGTAGAAATCCTTCGAGATTTCCAGACTACCGGGATTATATGGGCTCAAGTGTTTTAAGTGGCAGTTAAATCAGCTACTTTGGTACTTGATCTCTTATAATTTGGACGGTTCGGTCACAAGGTTTATTCTAGTTCGGGCAAGAAATCCCTACGTCCAGTGTGGCGCTGCTCGTGTTCCTTATCTCTGTTTGCAGGGGGCTACAAGCTAGTTCGAGAGAGGGGGTATGAACCCCAGGTCTCTGGATGGTGTAGTGAGTGTGTGTGCTATCGCCTAGCTGTGTTCTTCAGGTGTGTGAGATCTCTTCTCCGGAAGCTTGAGAGTAGAGAGCTCTGGTCTCCCTGATTCGTCCCCCTGTCCTCCTTTTATAGTCGCAAGGGGAGCAGGGGAGTTACAAACATTCATCGAGAGATATCTACCTAGGATACGGAGCCTCTTCCTTCTTCGCGAAGGATGTTGGGCATTTACAATACTATATTCCTATTGTCTTTGTACTTGGTCGGAGGAGAGGAGTCGTGTCGGCTCCTTGTTGCATCGCCGGAAGATACGGGGAGGGGGAGGTCCGGTTGAACCCGTAGCGTAGTAGAGGCATGGAGTTTGTTGTACCGCTGGAAGGTACATGGCTGTACCTTCTTATGATTCTTTTGTATACGACAGATTCCTCCACTCCGGGCCAATGGGTTTCGTTACCTAGCGGGCCCCATGTACGTGATGTACTTTTATTCGGAGGATTCCTGTAGGGGCCCGGAAGCCGGAGGGGTTGGCATTGCTTCTTGGGGGCGTGGGTCCCTCCTGTCCAGAAGTCTGATTCCGTCTCGTCCCTGGCTGGAGGACTCGTTGTGTCTTTGTTTCGGTAGGGAACTAGGGTGTTATCCTACGCTCCGGTTTATACAGGGTGTACGATCTTCAGGATAACGTACCTCCGTTCTTATCAGCGTTCGCACCGTCAGTGCCTACAAGGCAACAATCGTCACCTTCTAGAAGGGGCAAATGGGTCTTTTCCCTGCGGCGCCCAGCACGTCTTCTGCTAGCGGTGGACTCATCTCGCTTCCCACGTCGGGCGAAACGGAAACACGTCTGCCCGGGGGCGCGTCTGCCTACCCGGGCCGGCGGGATTCTGTGGATCACATGCCCTTTCTTCGTGGGCCGGCGGTGATTTGTCCCTGATGGGCTTCTCATCCCTATCTGGATGACCGTCGTGGGGCCTTTAGTTTATGGTTTTATTTCTGAAAGTTTATCATTAAATTAGATCTCCGACAGCTCTGGAAAACGCAACCCCTTCGAGGGTTTCCAAAATACAAGCATTACCAGGAACAGACTGACTTATCTGAAAAGGACCTTCCCAATTAGGAGACCACTTCCCAAACTTTGAACTCTTAGTTCCAATCGGTAAAATCAGTTTCTAGACCAGATCACCATCGTCACACTCCTTTACCTTCACCTTCTTGTCATACCACCTGACAACCCTTTTCTTGTTTTCTTCTATGCTGATTAGAGCTCTTAGCCGATGACTTGCTAGATCTTCTAATAAAATTAATCTTGCTGATCAAAGACTGCAACTCAGTCTTGTTTGTAGGAGCTACCACCTTATTAATTGTACCAATGGATTTCCTGCCGATCTCGATACCTCTTTGATGCACCATAAAACCTAAAAATTGGCCCACCGATACACCAAACACACACTTGTTAGGATTTATTTTTAACCCATGTTCTCTTGTGCACTCTAGAATTTTCGTAAATTGGCAAGATATTTCTCAAAATTTCTAGATTTAACCACCACATCGTCAATATAGATCTCAACTATTGTACCGATGTACTTATGAAAAACGAAATTCATTGCCCTTTGATAAGTAGCACCAGCGTTCTTCAAACCAAAAGTCATCACGACCCGTTCAAACAAACCAACGTGACCTGGACTAACTGCCTTGGGTCCAGCACTAACTGCGCCGTCTCAGCATCTTCTTCCTCATCATCGGCAGGCGCCATGAATTCCATCGGCAATATGACAACCATATTTATTTTTGCCGATGGATCCCTATCCTTGCATTTCGGCCTCTACTGCTTAACCAGAGATTTATCCTTTGAAGGGTTTTCACTGTGATACAGATTATTTTGGTGTTCACGTTGGATCCTGCTTCTCTGAGTCTTCGTCAGACCCTTAGGGCACCATTGAGGAAGTTTAGTTTTCCAAACAGACTGGTACTATTTCTCACCGCTCATACTTGCGCCACTCCTCATGTTTGGATCTCTGGAGAATATTTCTTCATCGGGCACTCTTGCATTTGCCATCTCTTCAAGCTTTTCTTGACGGCCACGCTTGCCAAGCCTGTCATGTATGCTGAGCCTGCCCCCCAGCCGATCATGCACTGATTCCTTTTCTCTGATCGGCCTGCCATAGCTTGATTCCTGATCGTCAAAACGGGACTTATTTTCTGACCGATCGACAGGATAATACCCCTTGCATTCAGGGCAATTATCGGCGGTGGGCAGCTTGATGTCTTCTTCCCAGCAATGAATGAAGAAGGGGCATTTCCAATGATCTTTATGCCGATGCCATTCTTGGTGTCTTTCTTCCTACTGCCGATGATGTTCCTCTTGCGAGCGCCAATATTCTTGTCGTGGTCGTCTGTGCGTGATCACAACGCCATGTGATGCATGTCTATGAGGCCTCCTAGCGCTGCTGCTTTCATCGGCAGTTCTCTTACCTTTCCTGTCATCGGCAAGCTTCTTTCCTTTTACATCATGCACATCTATTTGATGCTCGGGATCTACCGATGCATTTTTCTTGGCAGCTTCCGATATCAGCACTTTGATCTTCCCACTAGTTTCCACCATATTATTTGGAAACAGGCACTGGTCGATCTTCATCGGCTTCTAGATTTTAGAATTCTCAAACTTAACTTGCCCAACCCTGATTTCTGACTGCAACTGCTGCCTAAATACTTTGCAATCATTGGTATTGTGTGAAGTTGCATCATGCCACTTGCAATACCTAATCCTTCTAAGCTCTTCAGCCGATGGAATCACTTGATTAGGTGCCAACTTGATCCACCCTTCTTGCAGCAATAGATCAAATATCCTATCGGCGTTGGTAATATCAAAGGTGAACCTTTCAGCTTCTTTCTGGCCGAACGGACATGATACTGGCTTCTTATCCTTTACCCATTCAGCAACGCCGATACTTGATTCTTCATCTGATCCAGAATCTTCTTCCTGTTCAATAAAGGACACTTTCTTATTCCAAGTTTTCCTAGGTTCGAAAGCTTTAATTTCCTAATCAGCAACTCTTTGCACGAGATGACTCAAACTTTCAAACTCTTGAGACGCATATTTATCCTTGATGTGCGGCAACAATCCCTGGAAAGCTAAATCTGCCAATTGCCGATCATCAAGCACCAAGCTGTAGCACTTGTTCTTCACGTCTCGCAGCCTTTGGACGAAGCTTTCTACCGATTCATCATTACGCTGCTTCATTTTGACCAAATCGGTAATCCTCTTCTCATGTACGCCAGCGAAGAAGTATTTGTGAAACTGTTTCTCTAGATCGGCCTAAGTGATCACAGAATTCGGGGGTAGTGAAATGAACCATGTAAATGCCGATCCAGATAATGATGATGAAAACAATCTCACCCTCAGTTCATCTCTGCTGGCCGCTTCTCCGCATTAGATAATGAAGCGGTTGATGTGCTCCATTGTTGACGTATCATCTTGGCCAAAAAACTTTGTGAAATCCGACACTTTATACCGATTTGGAAGAGGGATCAAATCATATGCCTGAGGGTACGACGTCTGATAAGAGTATGTATTGACCTTAGGTTTAATGCCGAATTGTGCCTTCATCACTTCGGCAATCTTATCAGCCCAATATGCATCTTGATCCTACCGATGTACTAGCTGGATATTGATTGGCTGGATTGGCTGATAGGTCCCTTCTTGCCTTTGTGGCAAATAGGCCGGTCCGATTGGCGCAGGCGCAACACCACCTTGCTGAATATTATGCATCTTTTGATTTGCCGATGTATAACTTTGAACACCCACTGGGGTATACTGCGGTATTATATTCATCGGTTGATGCACCGATTCCTCATTCTGAGCATTCGCCGGGTAACGACATTGTTGCGCTCCTGCTACTTGATGTACAGGTTGCACCATCTGTTGTTGAATCGATGTCTAACCAGTCCATCCAGGATTACAAGTCATCGGCATGTGACTTGCCGATAATTGATAGCTACCTGGCGCCTGTTGCTCCTGTACCCTGGAGTAATCAACAAATTGGCTCCCCTGGTGCACCGATACCCCAATCTGAGGATTCGCCAACATCATGGAATGGTTTACACCTGCCATATCTTGTTGCTTCGGCAAAGAATTTGCCGATGGTTGCCCATAAGGCACTTTGGGTACCATCATCTAAAGATTTCCTGGCGGCAACTGCACATTTGGAGAAGACGCAGCATAATGTACTATCGGGCTCATCGGCTGTGCCGATATTGCCGATTCCATAGAGGCCTTTCCCACTGCACTATTGCCTCGGATCAATTTAGCATTGGAAGATGAATCCAGAGGCATACCATATCCCCACCAGTTAGCGAGATTTGGCTGACTCTGGACTACATGTCCTGACATTGCCGATGCCACCGGATCGGTGTTCAACCGAATGACGCTTGCATGGCTTGATCTTGGTGGTGTAACTCCATCGATAGAAGGATTCACTGGTTGGAAAGATATCGCTGGAGCCACCGATGAAGTCGTGGCAGATGCCGATCCAGGTTGATGATACGCTAGACCAACATACCTAGGTGGCTGTCCTTCTTTGAAAGATTACATGACAACATTGTATACGGTATTGGACAGCACATTGGAATGGCTAATCAGCACCTGATTTAACGCAGAATTAACGATATCTTGCAACTTACCAGGATTGGCATCGAAAGTGACCTGCCGCGGCAACGACGGATCTTGCTTCTGGACTGCATCGCCGCTCCTGTTTAGGCTGAAGGATTTCAGATATAGTTGCTTGTATTCCTCCATAGCCTACTCCATAGCTTGCTTCTGATCATCCTTCAGATCTGCTTCGGAGACTTCAATGACGTTCCTCGGATCAACGTCAGTAGAACCACCCATGATCGTGATCAAGAGATGTATCTAGGGTCCCACTGGGCGTGCCAAAAGAGGTGTTGACACAAAAAGCGTTGGATCTGTGAACACCTCGGGCTTATACCCGAACTCGATTTCCAAGGTGTGCTAGTCGATTTGACCACTTAATCGACAAGGATGATAACTAGAACAAGATTGAACGAGACGACAGTGATACGCCCGAGCGTTAAGGCTCAACTTGATCAAAACGCGGAACTCGCGAGGTAGACGGAGGTCTTGTAGATGCAGCCCGTCGAGATCGTAAGAACTTGTAAATAAACTAGAACTAATGCAATAAAAGTAGATGTTGGAAAAGTAGATAAAAAGTAATAGATTTGTATTTGATTGATTGTCTTTTTTCTATGCCACCCCTAGGTACATATTTATACTCCAGCAAGAGGAGTTGTAAACAGACACGACTCATACCTAAACAAAACTCCTATTTTAAAGGAAACAAAACGACTCATGAAAGAGTCGGGCTCAAAACAATAACAATAATACTGGCATGCAATCACCAGTTTCCTTATCCGTCTTTCACGATGAAACTTTCCATCAGCAGATCCCTTTCAATCCGCAACCTTCCTCTATTGCCATCGGCAACTTTCTGCTGATGTCACCTACGTCATCCTGTATCCATCGGCACCACTGTCTATCGGCAATGCCCTTTTACCTTCATTGGCAACACTTTTCTATCGGCAAGTATTCCTCTTCTTTCCTTGACATTTCTTCAATCAAATTCATCATCGGCGATTTCTTTTGCTTTCATCGGTAAAACTGGCCGATAACATCTTGGTGCCGATAGGGAATAATGATTGTCTCCTTGTCGATCAATGCATTCGGTTTATATTGACCTGTGCCAAAAAATGGTGTCAACAACAATTAACTTTGGTAAATGCAGAAAAGGATTATATAAACATTAGTACTGAAGACATTCTCCAAAAAAAATTATTTTTATATTTTTAACAGAAAGGTCACCATTTATAGAGTCTAACAAAATTGATTTCACCATTTTAGGATTTACCAAATTCTAGATACAAAACAAACAAGCATTAACCGATTTACTGAAAATAGAAAAAGGAAAAGCATTTCAGAATTTGGCCCGTGGATGAACAGTGTTGGGCTCAGCCCAGTGCACGCGGGAGGGTGGACTGACAGGCGGGACCCGCAGTCAACGCAGGGTCCACCGGGCAGCAAGCTAGGGCAGAGCACCGGCGCTGAGGTTGGATGCGCTGGACTCGTGGTGACGTCGCGCGTCGACTGGTGGGGTTGGTTGAACCTGTGTGACCCTGTAGTGAGCCGGCGGCATGCGGTGGCGGCGGGATGCGGCGGTGCAAAGCGGCGGGTGATTACCGGTGGTGTGGTGCTAGGCTAGCGGTTGCGTGAGCACCGCGGTGATGTGGGGAGTGCAGCGCGAGCGTTGGTTGAGCCGGAGGAGCTCCAAGGAGGTCCGGCCATGTGCGAGCTCCACGGCAGCGGCAATGGCGCACGACCAATAGTGTTGTGCCGTTCCAAGGTGAACTAGAGCTAGACGAAGGATGTTCTCACCTCTACTACCTCCGGTGAAGCTTCCACGAAGATGGAGGCGATGGAGGCGGGGTGGAGAGGGGTGAACGGAGTTTGGTCGTTACGGTGGAAACTCTAAGCCGAGGAACGGCGACGGCGTTCTAGCGATTGAGAAGCTCGGCTGGCAAAGGCGAGGCGAGCAGGGCGTGTGCGAGGCAAAGGCGAGTGCGAGTGCGAGTGCGAGAGGGATCGAGCCGAGGTGCTTGGATGGTGGTGAATTTGAAATGGGGGCGCTGCGGTGCTCTCGGTGTGCGGCGCGGCGAGGGCAGAGGCAGTGCGAGCGAGCGAGCGAGTGAGGGCGAGTGCTTGTGAGTGCGAGAGGGGCAGGAGGTGTAGGCGCTCTTGGTGACACGGTCATGGTCGACCGGCGTGGCTGGTGGGGGCTGTTGACGGTAATTAAGAGCTATTTTGTCACCATCAAAATACCGTCAACATCCTCATTTCAAAAGGAAAACAAGCATAACCTGAATATATTGTACCAAATAATTGGTTCCACATGTCCCTTGACTATTTGATGGAGGTAATGACAAATGGGGCCTTTTGGAAGCCAGTGGGCCCCACATCAAGAAGATCAACATGACAAATCAACTCAGAACCAACATCTAAAGCATATGACAGGTGGGACCAGCACCCAGGAGGCAGAGGTGGGCCAGGGCCCACTATAGGGATTCGGCCGAATCCCTATAGTGGCCAAACAGGCCCCACTTGCCCCCCTGAGTACTGGGCCACCTTCTAGAAGGTCAGGGAGGGCCCACATGTCAGTGGGGGGTTCGGCTGAATCCCCCTAAGGCGGTTTTCACCTCCCCAACCGACCTACTCACTCCCCACATGGTGGAAATCAACACCCTTGATGCTTAGGCGGTTC
Source organism: Microstegium vimineum (assembly GCA_022036555.1). Classification (NCBI taxonomy): domain Eukaryota; kingdom Viridiplantae; phylum Streptophyta; class Magnoliopsida; order Poales; family Poaceae; genus Microstegium; species Microstegium vimineum. Next base: position 40,161,560 of record CM039128.1, on the reverse strand, counting down.
TGAGGTCGGTTGGATCCAACGGTGCTTGATGAAGGTGACGCCGATCGCTGACGTGGCACCGGAGTAGCCCCTACTCCACCTCTAGCTATAAATAGACCGCTAGAGCTCCCTATTCATTTCATGCCTCATTGGAGAAACTACTATCTAGCCTCTTAGCGGAGTTCTTCAGTAGTGTTATGCTAGTTGGAGGAGAGTGAGAAGCCTTCTGGAGAAAGCCCCGGGTCTGTTGGGAATCTTCTCCGGACTTCTTCCTCAGCGGATGCGAGTCTCCTGTAAGTTTAGCACTTGTAAGTGACTTCTTCTGAGTTCTTTATAGTATTCAGTGTTCTAAATTTGGTTTAGCTATTCTACAACTTTTCCTGCTTGATCATCACTTTGCTCTAAGTGAAGTGCTTTAATCTTAGGCCAAGGTTAAAGTAGTAAGATTAGTGTAGACGTGGTGTCTAAGCTTAATCTTGCCTTTGTAAACCGCTTATCGCGCGGATTGTTTGTGGATGCTAGTAGAAGGTGACAGCTCTATCTAGTCTTTGTATGCCACCACGTGTGTCAGATAAGTTCTTAAAAGGTAAGGCTTCAATACAACGTGACGGCGCGGTCGGTTAGAGTTTTGTCCTCTTTCTAATCTATCCCGTCGCCTCCTGCAAGAGAAGGGCCGATAAGGCCAGTATAACCAGCTATCCCTTGTTAGACATCTGTGCTATCTTGAACCTCTCAACCCAGTTATCATAATCTCCCTTGACCATCATAGGACATATCTTTAATCCTAGTTAGATCACTATCGTTCCCTAAGGAAAATACGATACCTGGAATACTCCCGGTGAAGTGCTACATCGGTATAATCTCTGCGCTTGCGGATCTATCCAATAGTCATAAGAAATACCAACAAGCATTTCTGGCGCCGTTGCCGGGGAACGGTAGCTTTTAACTAGTACCCTTTGGTCCTATTTTATATTTTGTTTGATTTCATCTTTTCACTCCACATACACATATGGATCAAACCCCGCTTATCGAATATGGTGCTCCAATGGGCGCTAGCTTGGAGCCACCTAAAATCATCTCAGGCCGTTCTGACCGTTCGTTATGAGCTTCGCCCAAGTCTCATAGAGATGGTTCAGGAAAAACCATTTGCTGGGGACGAAGACGAAAATCCCTAAACCCATATACATGACTTTGAACAACTTTGTTCATGTGTCCACATCCAAGGGATGAGGCCAGATACCCTTAAGTGGAAGCTATTTCCATTCTCCTTAATGGGAATAGCCAAACTATGGTACGTTCGCCACGCAGATGACGCAAAAGGAGATTGGGAAAAATTGATGCCTAAATTCTGTTTGGCATTCTTCCCTATCCCTTGTGTTATTCGTCTTCGAAAAGAGATCATCAATTTCTCGCAAAAAGAGAAAGAATCTCTAGGTGATGCATGGGCCCGTCTGACAGATCTAGTATCTTCAGGCCCTGTTCTCGCTATAACCGAGCCTACAGTGTTACAACATTTTTATGGCGGTCTTAGCAGAGATTCAGCACAACTACTTGACATATCTTCCGGGGGAGCCTTCCTGTGTTTACTCGTTAGTGCAGGGAAGAGTCTTCTTACAAAGATTCTTGATAACACCCCTATACTAACGTATATTATGAAGGACCCACGGAAGAACAAAAACCAACCCCTAGAGAAGAAACAACATCGATAGCCGAAACTCTTCCCTCTACACCTCAAAATCTTGCTATCGAACCTGAACCACCAAGGGAAGAAGAAATTCACCCCTTGGAATTCCCCTTGATATCGAGGCTGATCTATTTTTTGATTTTGGGAATGCCTCGAATCAATCTGTGCAAAATAAGTCTTATGCTCGAAAAGCTCCGAATCGCCACATTCCTAATCGCATAGAAGAAGCATACCTTCAGGAGATGGTTCAAGAACTGGCATCTGTCATGAGCAATGAGTGGTTAGAAGAGGCCGAATCTTCATCCGAACCAATTAGAATTCTGTCTTCATCTACCACCATTCCTTGTCAGATCGATAGAGCCAGGTTAGATTCTCTTTACGATCCTGACGTAGGAGTTAGCATTATGTCTAAGTCTTTAGCTAATGCTCTCCTAGGCAATATAAAACTAACTCCAACCAACAAGTTCTTGAAGCTTCCTTCAGGACAATTGATTGAGAGTTGTGGGATCGCACAGACCGTTCCTACGCTAATTAATAAAGTCAATATCCTCTTAAATTATTTCATATTTGATATGGAGGAATTCGACTTGTTAATTGGACATCCACTCATGAGATTCCTTGACGGATCTCTTGATGGAAGTCTCAAGGGTCATCTTGGGAGTAACATCAAGCTCGCGATTCCGCTCACTAATTCCATGAACACCATGATGGAATCACTCCCAGAATCTGACCCCATAGAGGAAGTGATGGTTGCATCTCTTCTAGAATCATCTCATCCTGATCTAGAAGAAGAAGCCAAAGATTTCATCTAGGAAGAAGACGATCTAAATGAACCCATAGATCTGGAGAAATCTGAACCCCCATCTAAGCCCTCTATAGAGCTTAAACCCCTTCTAGCTGGTTTAAAATATGCCTTTCTAAATGACGATCGTGAGGCCCCTGTAATCATCAGTGACAAACTCTCTCCGGAAGAGACGTTCAAACTCCTCACTATCATAGAAAAGCATCAATCAGTCTTAGGCTACTCTCTTCAAGATCTTAAGGGCATTAGTCCCGCTCTTTGCACACATCGCATCCCCATAGAACCTGAGGCTCTACCCTCTAGAGAGCCCCAGCGTAGATTGAACAATGCGATGAGAGAAGTAGTAAAGAAGGAAGTCTTGAAACTCTTGCATGCAAGGATCATCTACCCCGTTCCTCACAGTGAATGGGTTAGCCCTGTGCAAGTTGTGCCTAAGAAGGGAGGTATGACGATCGTTAAAAATGATAGGAACGAGTTGATTCCTCAACGAACCGTCACGGGTTGGAGAATGTGTATAGATTACCGGAAACTCAACAAGGCTACAAAGAAAGATCACTTCCCGCTAACTTTCATTGATGAGATGTTGGAGCGTCTTGCAAAACACTCTTTCTTTTGTTTCCTTGATGGTTACTCAGGATATCATCAGATACCAATCCACCCCGACGATCAAAGTAAGACCACTTTCACATGCCCCTTTGGAACATATGCATATAGGCGAATGTCTTTCGGCCTATGCAATGCTCTCGCTTCTTTCCAAAAGTGCATGATGTCCATTTTCTCCGATATGATCGAGGAAATCATAGAAGTTTTTATGGACGATTTCTCCGTCTATGGAAAGACTGTTGATGATTGTCTTGAGAATCTGGACAGAGTCTTACAGAGATGTGAAGAAAAGCACTTAGTCCTGAACTGGGAGAAGTGCCACTTCATGGTTCGCGAAGGCATAGTGCTAGGACATAGAGTGTCCGAACGCGGGATAGAAGTGGATAGAGCTAAGATTGAAGTCATAGATCAGCTACCACCTCCCACGAATATCAAGGGAATTCATAGCTTCCTTGGCCACGCGGGTTTTTATAGACGGTTCATACAAGACATCTCTCAAATTGCTCGTCTGTTAACAAGCCTGCTAGCCAAAGATGCACCCTTTGACTTTAATGATGAGTGCCTAGATGCTTTCTACATCCTCAAGAAAGCACTCATCTCAGCTCCAATCATTCAACCCCCTGATTGGAAGCTCCCCTTTGAAATAATGTGTGATGCTAGTGATTATGCTGTCGGTGCGGTGTTAAGCCAAACCAAAGATAAGAAGCATCATACTATTTCATATGCTAGCAAAACCTTGACAGGGCCACAGCTAAACTATGCAACCACTGAAAAAGAGCTGTTAGCTGTGGTGTTTGCTATAGACAAGTTTAGATCTTAGTAGGAGCAAAAGTCATTGTCTATACAGATCATGCTGCTCTTAAGTACTTGCTCACTAAGAAAGATGCTAAACCACGTTTAATAAGATGGATCTTTCTACTCCAAGAATTTGATCTTGAAATAAAAGATAAAAAGGGAGTAGAAAATTCTGTTGCCGATCATTTGTCTAGAATGCAATTCAAAGAAGCACAGAATTTACCCATCGACGATTTCCTCAGAGATGACACACTCCTCAAGGTGACGGACTCCAACCCCTGGTATGCAAATATAGTCAACTTTATGGTTGCAGGCCATGTACCACCAGGGGCAGATATGAAGAAACTAGTTCAAGAGAGTTGAGTGCACCTTTGGGATGAGCCATACCTCTATAGAGTATGTAATGATGGATTGCTAAGAAGATGTGTACCTATAGAGGAGGCAATCAAGATCATGGAAAGATGCCACGGAGCAGAGTACGGAGGTCATTATGGAGCATTCAGAACTCATGCCAAGATTTGGCAGAGTGGGTTCTTCTGGCCAACCATGTACAAGGACACTCATGACTATGTCAAAAGATGTGCAAGGTGCCAGAAGCACGGGAACATCAATACCCATGATGCCATGCCACTCACCAACAACCTACAAGTCGAGCTCTTTGATGTATGGGACATTGACTACATGGGGCCCTTTCCACCAACAAAAGGGTATGAGTATATCTTAGTGGCGGTGGACTATGTGTCCAAATGGGTAGAAGCATTACCCTGCCGCAAAGCTGACACGACCAATTCAAAGAGAATGTTCCATGAAGTGATATTCCCTAGATTTGGAACTCCAAAGTTAGTCATAAGTGACGGGGGATCTCACTTCATTGACAAAGGCTTTCTCCAGTTTCTCACTAATCAAGGAATCCGGCACAATGTTGCAACTCCTTACCATCCTCAAACAAGTGGTCAAGCAGAAACATCCAATAAACAAATCAAGAATATTCTGCAAAAGACCGTGGAAGAGATGGGTACTGCTTGGAATCACAAGCTACCAGAGGCACTTTGGGCATATCGGACCGCATACAAGACACCAATCGGTATGACACCATACCAACTTGTATATGGGAAAACATGCCATTTGCCTGTGGAGCTAGAGTTCAAAGCACATTGGGCAATCAAGAAGTAGAACATGGACCTGCCAGTAGCTGGAAAATTCAGGAAAATGCAGATCTCCGAGTTAGAAGAATGGAGAGAGAAAGCATATCATAATGCCAGGATATACAAGGAGAGAACCAAGAAATGACATGACAAGAGGATCAAAGTCAAGGAATTCAATCCAGGAGGCAAAGTCTTGCTTTTCAACTCAAGATTCAAGCTCTTTGGTCATGGAAAACTGAAAAGCAAATGGGAAGGGCCATACCTCGTCGTCAACGCCGCGACTCATGGATCAATCATACTCCAGGACGACGACAGCAAAATCTTCAAGGTAAATGGCCAACGTCTTAAAATTTTCTATGAGCATGAAATTCCCGAACAAGAAATTGATATAATAGATTTTGTTCTTAATCCCAATTAGAACTAAAATCTACATGTTTTAACTTTTTTGTTCAAATTTCGAAAAAGACCTTAGATATGGCCTAGACTTAGCCTTGACTCCCCCCTCGTGAAAGATCGGCCCTTTTGGCCACTTTAGTGATTCGGCCGAATGTAAGTTTGGCCCAAACAACCCGAAACTTCATGAGCTGACTCACCTGTCCCGATCAAGTTCGAAACCTGGCGCCTTTGTTCAAAAACTTTCAAAAGGCATTCGACTGAATGTGTTTCGAACTAGTTCAAATGCCCAGTCGCGCAGGAGTGTCGGGCCAACGCCCCCTTTCTGTTTTCATCGCAATCCGAGCAAAAACAAAAGACCAGAGCGTTGTTTCTCTTCTTCTTAACCCCCTCTCCTTCTCCTTCCTCCTTCCACCTTGTTTCCTTTCACAACCAACAGCACCACTAGCACCATTTGCAATCTTTCACACCTCCTTGACCACCACAATGGCTCCACCTCGCAACAATGGCAAGGCACCACTCGTTGCGTTCTTCGGAAGCCCGTCCAAGACCCATGAAGATATCAACGTCGATGCCATGGCCGTTGAGGTGGTCGACGTCACTCCTCTTGCCATGGCATCACCACCGGCGCAGCTGAACTCCCCTACAGGGGGTCGGTCTACCGGGAAGTGGAGCTCGGAGAGGATGTGGAGCATCGCTCGTTCGATGTCTCCGCGCCGCAACCTCAACAAACCCGCTGCGCGACCGGTCACGCCCAAGAGGCCGACAACCGGTCAAATTGGGTTGAAGAAGACGCCCATTGCCTCCACCGACGGCGACATGAGTACGGGTTACACCTACTCGTACTTTCCATCAACACCGCTGGGGATGCGGGTTCAAAAGGCCCAAGGAGGACCAGGGAGAGGCAAGATGCTCATCCCTCCTCTCACCTCCGAGGAGAGGAGGGGGGGTGCGTAGATCCCTCGAGACAGAGGAGTCTCACAAGACCGTCCGGCGGACCAGCAAGACGCCGTCCATCTCTGGCCCTCCAGGACAGTTCGAAGACGAAGAAGAAGAGAGTGATATGGAGAAACTGCTCCGCGTAGTAGCTAGGCTTAGAGAAAATAATTTTAAATTAGTAGAGCGTGCAACAGAGGAGAGGATGGCTCGCCTTGATCTTGAGGATAGTTTCAAGGCCCTTCGCATTAGTACCAATGCGAAGATCAAGCGTCTTGCCCAAGCCATCGAGAGAGAGGATCTCTATGACCCTCCATCTCCATAGATCACTAGTCTACAAATAAAATAGGCACTTAGGTTGTTTTCCAAATTTATTTTGTTCCTTTTTCCTTTCATCAATGTAATTTGTGCCTATAACAATTTGATTTGAATGAAAATGTTTGGTTATGCTGGTATTTTGCCCAGCAGAACCCTTGCATTTGATGTCTGCTCTATCACTGAATTCAGCATGCTCCGAAACAAGTATGGGGGAGTTCGATCGAAACTCCAACTTGTAAAAACATCACAAGGCTCACTGAATCATGTTAAACACATCCATGACACGTACCAAAAAAAATTTGGACCAAAACGGCCACCTTTTTGGTTCGGCCGAATCACATTTGAGGCAAAAATTCAGAAAGTTCAGAGCACATCAACATTCAGAGGTAAGGAATTCAAATGCACAGAGCTAAGTGCCCAAAGGGCTCCAAAGCCATTCGGCCGAATGTACTTCTAGGACCTGGACCCACCAGCCAGCACCCTTTCAAATTCAAACTTCAAATCTAATGGGTTTGCCACGTCTCTCTCCTTTTCTCTATAATTTTTCAGTTGTTTATTCACTTTCCCTTCAAAAATAAAAATAAAATAAAAATAATTTCTTCATGAAACTTATCACCTAGTTTAAATTCCCTTTTTATATTGAATAAAGCAAGAATATCGCATCCAGAAATTAAAATTTTGAAAAGTGACATGATCTATGACTTTTTAAAGGGCAAAAGCATCATAAAGACAAATTCTTGCTTTTTGTTTATGCTAGTGGGAAAATACTTTGATAGGAAAATCATATGGACTAAGTTGTTGATTAATGTGATATAGTCTCGGCTCATGATTCATACCCTTTCTATTTAAAGTTCTTGGAGATTAATTTTTGAAAATGTCATAAAACCATAATGTCACTACTCCTCTATAGTAAGAAAAATCCTACCAAAGCCATACATACTTATGCATGTTCAAAACCTTCCTCAAATGCTTCTTGTATTTACTTTGAGTTTTGTCAAACCTTGTGACCCTTGTTGAGAATTATGTCATAGTTCAAAGATCAAGATCACACGCACGCCACATATTTCTACTACTTCTACACTGGAAGTACGCAAAACATGCCTTTCATTTACATGATCCATGATCATCCATTAAATACTCTTGAAATAAATGTTATGATCTCCCCCTATATTCTTCCAAAAAGAGATATGGCTATCATAAATAAAAAAATGATGATGAGCAAGGCTCTTCAATAATAAAAAAAATCCTATCATGATAGCCATGTCTCAAGTAATCTTAAAATTAGAGAGATCATATACATAGTTAAAGAGTATATATTATTCATATACCATTGTCCACACACATGCACATCTTGATCTAGGATTATGACATTCTTCTCCTTGGATCCTTGTTTTGACTTTACAACATAAGTGATGCAAGTTTGCTACATTGATCACCCCTACCTAAGCTCCACATAAGCCTTTAGAAGTAGGAGGATACAATGGAGGCAAACTCTTTATGCCTTGGTGAGGAATCATACACCTTGAGTGACTTAAAGTACTATAAAAGGAGTAAGTTGACTTATGAGCTTTCTTTTGAAAAATTTATCAAAAACTCCGAGTACTAAAATATGATTTGGGGAGATGACTTTGCCTCGAAGATCTATTCCACTTCTCAACTTCTCAAGGATATATGTTAGCCAGTACCACATATCCCATAGGTATGACAAAATGTCTCAAATGAATTTTTATGCTTGCTTTATACTTTGAATAACATAGACTTGTTATCTTTTAACCTTTACTCGAGGACGAGCAAAGAGGTAAGTATGGGGGATCTTGTTGACGGTAATTAAGAGCTATTTTGTCACCATCAAAATACCGTCAACATCCTCATTTCAAAAGGAAAACAAGCATAACCTGAATATATTGTACCAAATAATTGGTTCCACATGTCCCTTGACTATTTGATGCAGGTAATGACAAATGGGGCCTTTTGGAAGCCAGTGGGCCCCACATCAAGAAGAATGAAAGGACCTTGATGTCACCCAGCAGGACTAGAGGGGGGGGTGAATAGGCCTGTTTAAAATAAACTTGCAAGCTTTCTGTCAGCACAGGTCCGGCACTGCCGGCCTTGGGTTCGGCACTGCCGGGGTGCCCGGCACTGCTGCTCTAAAGCCAGGCCGTGCTCGCTTCCAGGACAGAACTGAGCACAATTCAAAATGTATAACTGGAATGGAAATTGTGCTTGAATAAAAACCTTCCTAGAGGTGTAGGGAACCTCTAGCACCACTTGAAAGTGGTAGCAACACACCCACCAAGTAGATCGGGACCAAACCCTAGAAATCACCTTGAGGACACATGTAAGTAAGGCAAACAACACAAACACAAGTGACACAAGATTTATCCTGTGGTTCAGCGTCGCCACCAAGGCTGGCCTAAGTCCACGTTGTTGAGGTTCACCACACAAGGCTTAGGCTCGTCACACAAGGCTTGTCTTTCCTCGTTCTCAAATCAAGAGGGAAGTGAGGGGTGATTTACTAGCTGCAATGAATGGTTACAAACCTCCCGGGGCTTCCACACAAGTTGACAAGCTCCATGGGTGATGCTCTAGCCGGCTAGGAGCAAGCTCCAAGAGTAACGAATGCAATCCACCGGCTTGAACACGAACCAAGTGCTCTAGGCGATGAAGAACAGTTTGGGCTGCTCTCTAAAGGAGTTTGGAGGCTCAATCTCTCAAAGGATTGGAGAGGAATCAAAGAGAGAAGCTTGAGGGGCTCCAATGGAGTCAGAGAGAAGGAGAGAGCTTTCTGTTTGAGCACTGAGAAGAGAATGGTCGAGATGACCGTTGGGGGCAGCAGGGAGGGGATAGAAATACTTCATGTTGTCTAACGGTAACTTTAAGTCCCGGCACTGCTGGGCTACAGCCCGACACTGCCAGACAGGTCCGGCACTGCTGCCCTACAGCCCGGCACTGCTGGACTCCCAATACTGCTGCTCAGGGGAACAGCACCGCTGCGCTGCCCAAAAATGCTCTGAATGAAAAACTGTTTTGCAGGGAGTCTGGGCAAGGTATGAGAGGATGTTTGGTGGAATTTGAGCACTTGGTTGCACATTTAAGCATGCATATTGCATCCCCCTTTGTAGTACGGCATTTCCTAAACTCAAATTCAAAACATCAAATGATTTAAACGCTTTTGAGTTGGTCACCGCATCCTTTGATAATTTGGGGCTGCACCATTGAATGTATTGTCCTCATTCTTGTAATACCTTGAGCATGTGTTTGCAATCATCCTTATCTCATATCTTTGAGCAAACACACCTTAGAGCTTGAGACTTGAATCTTACAACACATATGAGTTCAGCCCATGGCTTCAAGTCACTTCCACTAATAAATTGATCCTCAACATAATATGACTCCTCATAGCTCGATTAGTACTTCGACTCAATGCAAGTACTCTCTTATTCACCTTAGCCATAGTACCTAGGTCTCCTTGACCTTCACCTGTGCTTAGTACCTCGAAGTCCTTTCCTTGCTATCTTCACCCTATCAAGCCATACTCAAGTCACATCATATTAAGCATCGATTGAAAACCCTTTCTTCAATATTGTGATCCTTGCTTGAATATCTTGTAGATATGAATGTTGAGATCAATCAAGCTTTGATATATGAGACTTCATATCAATATGGTCAAGCCAATTCACAATTCCTTAGATCTTCTTTATTTTGGCTTGACACTCCCATCAATCACTACAATCTCTATCTTCATACTTCTAGCTTGATCAGATTAATGCAAAGTGATTCTCCAAATCTTTGTACATACAAGCAAACTAAAGTAGAGACCATATTATATCCAATATACATTGTCTCCTTTGTCATTTGAGCTTTGATTGGTGTTTTCTCACTAATGCACTATTGATTTATTATTCAATCCTTGATCAACACTAGTCCACTATCCAACTCTTCTTGTTCATGTAAAGCAAGCCAATATAGAGACCAATCCATAGCTATCAACTCATGTCTCATTTGCCATTTACCAAACATGCTTGCTTTCACATGATACTATGATATCCCACAACATAGAGGCCATTTCATTGATTCCATTTGCATTGTTGTCTTTTGCTTGACTTAGATTATTCCCATGATCTTCCAATACAACTATACACAATTTGACCTTCATCTCAACACTTTGTGGAATACCATCAAGTTTGCTTTTCTTGTTTAACCTTTGATACACTTAGCAAACTTGCTAGACCTTTAATTGTGTTGTCACTCAATTTACCAAAACCCACTAAAGGGCTAGATGCACTTTCAAAGATCAACATGACAAATCAACTCAGAACCAACATCTAAAGCATATGACAGGTAGGACCAGCACCCAGGAGGCAGAGGTGGGCCAGGGCCCACTATAGGGATTCGGTCGAATCCCTATAGTGGCCAAACAGGCCCCACTTGCCCCCCTGAGTTCTGGGCCACCTTCTAGATGGTCAGGGAGGGCCCACATGTCAGTGGGGGGTTCGGCCGAATCCCCCTAAGGCGGTTTTCACCTCCCCAACCGACCTACTCACTCCCCACATGGTGGAAATCAACACCCTTGATGCTTAGGCAGTTCTGAGGTCGGTTGGATCCAACGGTGCTTGATGAAGGTGAAGCCGATCGCTAACGTGGCACCGAAGTAGCCCCTACTCCACCTCTAGCTATAAATAGAACCCTAGAGCTCCCTATTCATTTCATGCCTCATTGGAGAAACTATTATCTAGCCTCTTCTAGTTGGAGGAGAGTGAGGAGCCTTCTGGAGAAAGCCCTGGGTCTGTCGGGAATCTTCTACGGACTTCTTCCTCAGCGGATGCGAGTCTCTTGTAAGTTTAGCACTTGTAAGTGACTTCTTTCTGAGTTCTTTATAGTATTCAGTGTTCTAAATCTGGTTTAGCTATTATACAACTTTTCCTGCTTGATCATCGCTTTGCTTTGAGTGAAGTGCTTTAATCTTAGGCCAAGGTTAAAGTAGTAAGATTAGTGTAGACGTGGTGTCTAAGCTTAATCTTTCCTTTGTAAACTGCTTATCGCGCGGATTGTTTGTGGATGCTAGTAGAGGTTGACAGCTCTATCTAGTCTTTGTATTCCACCACGTGTGTCAGATAAGTTCTTAAAAGGTAATGCTTCAATACAACGTGACAGCGCGGTCCGGTTAGAGTTTTGTCCTCTTTCTAATCTATCCCGTCGCCTCCTACAAGAGAAGGGCCGATAAGGCCAGTATAACCAACTATCCCTTGTTAGACATCTGTGCTATATTGAACCTCTCAACCCAGTTATCATAATCTCCCTTGACCATCATAGGACATATCTTTAATCCTAGTTAGATCACTATCGTTCCCTGAGGAAAATATGATAGCTAGAATACTCCCGGTGAAGTGCTACATCGGTATAATCTGTGGTCTTGCGGATCTATCCAATAGTCATAAGAAATACCAACAGGGGCCGTGACGCGATGGTGCGAGCGACTAACCGGACGCGGCACTGCGGCGGCGAGGGCAGGCGCGGCGCAGCGTGGTGTGTCTTCACGAGCAGAGGCGGCGAGTGGAGAGCGGGGGTGTCGGCAGGGCGCAGCGCTCGGTCCTCGCACCGTTAGCGCGGATATGCGCTCGGACGCGATCGAGACGGAGCGGGCGTTGGTCGGCGGCAGGCGCTGCGGCGGTGTTAATGCGACGCGATGGCACGGCGTGAAGGCGGGGTAGCGCGGTGACGCAGCGCATCTGTGGCTCGGCGCAGAGTGGCAGCGGCAGTGGCAGTGCTGACGGCGCGGCGCGGCGCAGGGCGTCAGCGAGCGGCGAGGCGTGTTCGGCACTCGTCGGCAGGAATCGTCGGCTACGCGGCAGGCGATGCCGACGTACGGCGCAGCCGCGGTCTGGCGCGGGCGCTCGCGCGTGAGCGGCGCATGCATCGCACGTGCGCCATGCGTGCGTGGGGCGCGTGGGCGTGAACAGGGCGCGAGCTAGGCCGCGGGTAAGGCCAAGCGGGCCAAAAGGTGAGACTCGGCCCGTTTCCGATTTCTTTTCCTTTTTCCCATTTCTTTTATTTGATTCAAACTAAAATTTCTTCAAAACAGTTTCAAAAACTCCAAACTAAGATTTGGAACTTAAACCAAATGTTTTCAAAATAATATGCTCTACATTTTTCATGTAGGTCACATCTTCTGAAAACCATTATTTTACAGGGTTCTAAATTAAAAACCAATTAAACCATTTACGAAAAGAATTACTTTTATTCTTAACAAATAAACTAAGCTTAATTTGGCAGGGTGATTAGCAAGACAAACAATCTACTCATTAATCTAAGCATAGCAAACTTAGCTAAACATGTTGATCAAGAGTAGAGCACCAAAACACCTATTCAATTCTAGTGTGAAGAATATAAACAAACACACATGAAATGATGACATATATAAACATGAATGCAATGCAATGCTTATGCTTAGTGGCTAATGATGATCCTAATGCAAGCTTGACACAGGGTGTCACATCTGCCATTGCCAGTTCTGATATGTTTCAACTTGCATTGTTTTTTTACTTGTTCGGTCACTGATCTGGATCAAGTCGTCCACTGCTTGTTGACCACACATGTATCTACTTCAACACCAGTGTCGACTACATCGACCTCTACCCCTTCGCCTATGCTACTATGCCTAACATCGATGCTGATGGGATGCCTTCCCGCATCGCTTCTCAGTCGTCCATTCAAAACATTCTTTGTCTTGCACCTTCACACCTGGAACCCTATCTTTTTTATTCCTTTCCCCCACCTCTTCCACATACGTACAACACCGACATGGAGAGAGGAATAACCAATTTGACTAGTGTTGGTCACAACGACGAGTTTTGTTAGGCTCACCCTCCCCTAGGGACGGTTGTGGTTCTAACGCCGTTAGGGTGGATGCGGCACTCGATCGCGACTGCAACGGGGCGAGCGGCTGACCGGATGCGGCCCTACGGCGGCGAGGGCAGGCGCGGCGCAGCGTGGTGTGTCTGCGCGGGCAGAGGCGGCGAGGCGTGTTTGACACTCGTCGGCAGGAATCGTCGGCCACGCGGCAGGCGATGCCGACGTACGGCGCAGCCGTGGTCGGGCGCGAGTGCTCGCGCGTGAGCGGCGCGTGCGTCGCACGTGCGTCGTGCGTGCGCGGGGCGCGCAGGCGGGAACGGGGCGCGAGCTGGGCCGCGGGTTAGGCCAAGCGGGCCGAAAGGTGAGACTCGGCCTGTTTCGGATTTCTTTTCCTTTTTCCCATTTCTTTTATTTGATTCAAACTGAAATGGCTTCAAAACAGTTTCAAAAACTCCAAACTAAGATTTGGAACTTAAACAGAAGTTGTTCAGAATAATATTCTCTATGTTTTTTATGTAGGTCACATTTTCTGAAAACCATTAATTACAGGGTTCTAGATTAAAAACCAATTAAGCCATTTAAGAAAAGAATTACTTTTATTCTTAACAAATAAACTAATCTTAATTTGACAGGGTGATTAGCAAGACAAACAATCTACTCATTAATCTAAGCATAGCAAACTTAGCTAAACATGTTGATCAAGAGTAGAGCACCAAAACACCTATTCAATTCTAGTGTGAAGAATATAAATAAATACACATGAAATGATGGCATATATAAACATGAATGCAATGCAATGCTTATGCTTAGTGGCTAATGATGATCCTAATGCAAGATTGACACAGGGTGTCACAACCTTTCCCCCCTTAAAGAAATCTCGTCCCAAGATTTGGGTTCCGTACCATTCATTATAAAAGACAGAGTAGTTTGCGATTAGGTAGGCCTCGGTTTCCCAAGTTGCATCATTCGGACCATGATTACTCCAAAGAATCTTGAAAGTCTTCACTTCTCGGTTTCTGGTGACTCTGGTCTTTGTGTCCAAGATCTTTTCTGGTTTCTCATAGTACTCCAAGTCTGATCTGATCACGATGTCGGAGCTCTGAACAGCTTCCTCTTCCGAAACTCGAAGACACTTTTTAAACACAGATACATGGAACACTGGAAAGATAGCACTCATTTACAGGGGTAACTGCACTTGGTAAGCTACCTTGCCTTTCTTGGCAATGATCCGATAGGGTCCCACATATCGGGGTGCTAACTTCTTAAATCCAAAACGACGGACACCTCTCATGGGTACACCTTAAGGTACACATAGTCACCAACCTGAAACTCCAAAGGTCTTCTTCTCTTATCGGCATACCCTTTCTGCCGAGATTGAGCTGCACGGATATGTTGTTGAACATCGCGAACTATTTCTTCTACCTCCTTCACATAGTCCGTACCATAGAATCCTTTGTCTCCTGATTCAACCCAATTGACAGGGGTTCTACACTTGCGTGCATACAAGGCATCGAACGGTGCCATCTTAATACTTTCTTGGTAACCGTTGTTATATGAGAACTCTGACAAAGGTAACCATTTATCCCAAGATCCTTTTGCTAACACAACACATGCTCTCAGCATGTCTTCCAACACTTGATTCACTCTTTCCGTTTGTCCATCTGTCTGAGGATGATAAGATGAGCTTCGAATAAACTTCGTTCCCAACTCTTTATGCAACTGTTCCCAAAAACGAGCGATGAACTGCGATCCTCTGTTTGATATGATCGTTTTGGGGATACCATGTAACCTTAAGATATTCTGAACATATAACTCTGCATACTGATGCGGTCGATGGGTAACCTTGACTGGTATGAAGTGAGCTACCTTGGTTAAGCGATCAACGATAACCCATATTGAGTCATTTCCTTTTGAAGTGGTAGGTAACCCTGTGATGAAGTCCATACTGATATCTTCCCACTTCCACTCAGGTATAGATAGAGGTTGTAGCAAACCGGCAGGTTTCATGTGTACGGCCTTAATGCGACAACATGTATCACACTTTGAGACATACTCCGCAATATCCAATTTAATCTTAGACCACCAATACCTTGTCCTGAGGTCATGATACATCTTACTACTGCCAGGGTGAATCGATAGCTTTGAGTTATGTGCTTCGTTGAGAATTCTATTTCGCAGAGCCTGATCTTTAGGAACTACCAAACGTTGATTGAACCATAGGACTCCGTTCTTATCCACTTTGAAATTCAGAGACTCGCTGGTTTCCAACCTTTATTTGGTTTGCATAAGCTCTTCATATGACTTCTGTCCCTCAATAATATCACTATCCAAGGTGCATTGGATAACAATATTATTTAACACCAAAGGATGCATTAGATCGAATCCATCCTCTAACAGAGGTTGCAACAAGTTGCAATGACATTTGCGGCTCAAAGCATCTGCTACAACATTCGCTTTTCCAGGATGGTAATGCACTTCTAAGTTATAATCCTTGATTAACTCTAGCCATGTCCATTGTCTCATGTTCAATTCAGACTGGGTAAACAAGTACTTTAAACTTTTATGATCCATGAAGATGTGACACAAGTTACCCATTAGGTAATGTCTCCATATCTTTAAAGCATGCACAACTGCTGCTAGCTCCAAGTCATGTGTTGGGTAATTCTCCTCATGAGGTCGAAGTTGTCGTGAGGCATAAGCAATGACTCGTCCATTTTGCATTAACACACATCCCAATCCAATGGTTGATGCATCACAAAACACATCAAAAGGTTCCTCCAGATTTGGTTGTGCCAAAACTGGTGCAGTTGTTAACAGTATCCGCAAGGTACGGAATGCTGTTTCACATTCTAGGTTCCATTCAAACTTCTTATTTTTCTGAGTTAACCTTGTCATAGGTTTAGCTATCTTAGAAAAATCCGGGATAAAACGACGGTAGTATCCAGCCAATCCTAGAAAGCTGCGAACCTCATGCACTTTAACGGGTGCTTTCCAATTCATGACTTCTTGCACCTTGGAGGGATCTACTGATATACCTTCTCCAGACAAGATGTGACCTAGAAATGGCACTTTGGTCAACCAAAACTCACACTTGCTAAACTTAGCATAAATCTTATGCTCCCTTAACCATTTCATCACTATCCTCAGGTGTTCGGCATGGTCTTCCTCATTTTCCGAGTATACCAAGATGTCATCGATGAAGACCACAACAAACCTGTCCAATTCTTGCATGAACATGAAGTTCATCGAGTAAATGAAATGCGCAGGCGCATTTGTCAATCCAAAGGACATCACTAGATATTCATACAGACCGTACCGGGTGGAGAAAACGGTTTTAGGTACATCCTCCTTTCTGATTTTAATCTGATGGTAACCTGACCTCAAGTCTATCTTAGAGAACACCTTGGCTTTAGACAACTGATTGAACAACAAATCAATCCGAGGCAACGGATATTTGTTTTTGATGGTAACTGCATTGAGGGGGCGATAGTCCACGCACATTCTCAAAGTTTTATCCTTCTTTTTCACAAAGATGGCGGGACATCCCCAAGGTGAACAACTCGGGCGGATCAAACCCTTTTCTAACAACTCCTGAAGTTGCTTCTTGAGTTCTGCTAACTCGTTGGGCGGCATCCTATATGGTCTCCTGGATATAGGTGCTGTTCCGGGAGCCAACTCTATAGCAAACTCAACATCTCGGTACAGGGGCAACCTTGGAAGATCGTCATGAAACACATCCGGAAACTTACAAACTACAGGAATCTTATCCAGCAACTCTACAGTGATGGCAAACATGACTCCCAACTGATTCGGATTCTTAGGTAAGAGGATTCCAAAAGTGGCTCCATTCTGGGGGTTGGTGATAGACACTGCACGCTGGGCTATATCTAGATGCACCTTCCAAGCTTTCATCCATTCCATTCCAAGAATGACATCTAGACCTAGCTCAGGTATTACAATGAGGTGGACAGTGACCGAAGTTGTCCCCATTGTAATTTCTACATCTTTTACCATTTTACGAGTATATAGGACAACTCCAGCCGCACTAATCTGATACTCCTTTTCCAACTCTACCACCTTCTGTTGACTCCGCAGCACGAAGTTCCCAATAATGAATGAATGCGATGCTCCAGAATCAAACAAGATAACTGCAGGACATTGATTAACAAGGAACGTATCAGCTGTGACGGGTTCTCCCTCTTGTACTTCCTCCAAGGTGGTGTGGTGGACGTTCCCTGTGCGAGGCTTCTGCGGTGGGTTGAATTGCTTCCTTGGTTTTGTGCAGAAACACGACAGGTGACCAGCTTGACCGTAGTTATAGCATGGCCCCACCACATAGGGCGTCTTCTGCCCTCCAGCTCCAGGTGATGCAGCTTTATCCTTGTTCTGCTGCATGGGTGCAGTGAAGGGCCTCTGGTAGGCTGGACGAGCACGAGCATTGGTCATCTTCCCTTGAGGTGGACGGAATCGTGCACCAGCCTGTGGTGGCCGAAACGTTGGCCTTGAAGCATTAGGACCCCTGTTCTGGTAGGATCCTCCCTCTGGGACTCGACGACGAGTCTCTACAAACAACCTGTTGTCGTTGGCCTCCTTGTTCAAGCAGTCTCTATCTCACTGATGAAGTTGCTGAAGGTGAGGCGGTAGTTGTTGCCCATCTTGGAGAGAAGAGTGGCATTCATGCCCCTCTTGAAGCTGGCGATCTTCTTCATGTCGGTGTTGACGAAGTCAGGAGCATAGCGAGCCAGGGGTTGAAGCTGGCGAGGTACTCTGTCACTAACCTGGTACCCTGAACAAGCCTCATGAACTCAGTGAGCTTCATCTCCATCACTCCATCGGGGATGTAGTGATGGTGCATAGCAGTGGAGTATAGTTCCCAGGTGACCGTAGTACCAGCAGGTAAGTTATCGCGGTATTGGGACCACCAGATACTTGTTGGCCCTTCCAGCCTGTGCGCGGCATACTCCGCCTTTAGCTCCTCCGTTAGGTGCAGGAGTCGGAACTTCTGTGTCATGGAGTGCAACCATTCATCGGCCTCCAGCGGTTCAGTAGCTTCCTTGAAGAACAGAGGACGCGTGTCCATGAAATCTTTGTAGGAGCTGTACTAATTAGGCGCGACCCCTTGTTGTTGCTTGTGCTGCTGAGCCGTGTTGGCAGCGATGTTACGCAAGGTTTCGTTCATCTGACGCTGCATCTCCTCCACACTTCTTTGGCTGCCCAAAAATTGGCCAAAGAAAGCCTCCGCTATGATCGGAGGTGGTGGTGGTGGTGGCAGGTCCTCCCTGGCTGCCTCTCCGTCACCCCGAGTATTGCGACGAGTGTTAGCCAGCATCTGTATATCCCATTAACAAGCAACAATTAGGTGATGTTATATTGAATAATGAATAAATACCGTGATGTACAAAATGTAATATTAAGCACACAACCAGATATAATTACTCATGTTTCCACATAACATCACAGAATTAATTACTCGTCATAAGCATACAAATAACATTCCATATTCTTTGCCAGCACAACGTCCAGACTTAATTCCAAATTCGGCTTACACATAGCGAGAATCCAAATTAAGCAGAGTCTTAAACAACATGATACAAAAGCTCTCAACGCGCAAGGTCAACCCCTAATCTAGCGCTCAGTCGGCGTCAGAGAAGTACTGCTCTCCGTCGGAGTCGTCGAGGTAGGGTTCGTCGGTGAAGGCCTCGTTCGGAGCCAAGTCCTCCTCCGGTGGGTCTGGACCAAGGATCACTCCGTCCTGTGGCTCAGGCTCCTCAAGTGTAGGTACTACAGCTGCCGCCTACTGCTGCTGGTGAAGAGCGTGAAAAACCTCGTGCAGGTTGTTGATGTACTCCTGCTGCTCATTGAGGTGACCCTCTCCTGTAAGCCACCCTCTCCTGTAAGCCCTCTGACTCGGTCCAAGTTTCATTCCTGGAATTGGTGGCATCGAGGAGTAACTGCTCACCAACCACGCAAGCAGCGATCTCCTCTCCCACCCTGGTCTGATCCTGGTCGTGCTCCAGAGTCATCTGAGCCAACTCTGCTTGAAGGGTGGCGACGGCTGTCTCGAACTCCTGCTGCAACTGGCGCTTGCTCTCAAGGGTAGCGTTGTGGATCTCCGTCACATCTGCAAGACTACGCTCCAAACTCTCACAAGTGCCAAGCAAAGCTCTAGTGGCACCCATGGCTAGGGTCTCGCGGTAGAAAAGCTCCTCCTCATCCCCTGTTAGTGCTGTCTCCTCAGACTGTGTCCAGTCCATAGGAAAAGCCTGTCCACGGGGAAACACTCCAGGCCAAGCGTTTGCAAGGTCTGCTGGAAAGCGGGAGATGATATCCTTTAGCACCAGGTATGCTGCCCTGTTGGCACCATCCTAAGCACAAGCTTCCTTGGTGATGATTGTCCAACCTGCCCAGTCTGGTCTTCCTTCCAGAGCTTTTACCTTGATCTAAACATGGACTAGAGAGTCCTGACCATACTGCTGCTTCTGCCAAGAGTACTTGGGCTCACTGCCCTCGGAATACCCAATGGCGTGCAAAACCCGCCAAAGGATAGTCGGCAGCCCAAAGTACGTCAAAAACTTTCCCTTGGTCATCTTCCTTGCCAAAGGGAAACGAGGAACTCCTGCTCCTCCGGTTGCCTTCCTGGCGGTCAGACGGGTGCGAGGCATCTGTAGAAAAAGGGATTTCAAACTCTCGTGAGACAGATATTAAGTGGGTAATTTTTTATCGAAAAGGAACAATTTACAATTTAAGGGGAGGCATGACATGGTGCGAGAATATAAACATGATGCATGATCGTAATTACGTTCTCACTCAACTAGAATGACTCGCAAGTCCTAACATTCTAGTTGGTGGCAAGACGATCTCTCATTACGCAGTTATTCGTTCTACACGGATACGTAGTTAGTGTACCTGCAGAAAATTCATTTCAGCCCAAAAGAACAAATCCCAATGTAGAAAATCATCGGGCACTAAGTACACATCAGTTAGTTACCAAAACCTTGTGCACCAAGCTCGAAAAACCCACCCAACATTTCATACTTCTCAGATATGCTTGCGTAAAAGCTCACATATCCTTAAGTAACAATATATCACTTCCCTAGACCAACGGTCGGAAGGTCTACCCTCACATCTCACAAATAGTTTTCAATGCAATTTTCGAAACTTCTATCATCCTTCCAAAGAATGATACCCTGACACCTTTTAAAGATCCAGCATGAGCAAAAACCCTGAACCAAGTTAGTATTCCTAAGCCACCTGATTTCCTAGTATAGGGCTAAGGACTAGACTCAGGCACCCTAAGTTTTCAAACTTAGTTTATAAAATAGTTTTGAAATACCCGTTTTGTTTAAAAGTTGCTCAAATGAATGAGGATACCTGAACTCAGCTCTGATACCAACTGTGGCAGAACCGCCCAAATTATAAGAGATCAGGTACCAAAGTAGCCGGTTTAACGACCACTTTAAACACTTGAGCCCATATAATCCCGGTAGTCCGAAAATCTCGAAGGATTTCTAACAATCGTATCTCCAACCAAGATCGTGTAAACTCAGGTATGCACATTCGAACGAACCAACAACTTAAACGAAATACTTGAAGTACGAAATAAAGTTATTATAACACTTTGTTCCAAATAAAGTCGTGCTCACGCCACAACACATGTGGCCAAATAAAACATTGTTTTGAAACTCGAACTCAAAGTTTTACTCCACACTAGTACCATTAATAAGTAGGGGTGCCCACGAGATCACATCCAACAACAGCAAAAGATGAGCTCGTAGAAGACCTTGCCCAAGGCCTACTTCTCTTCTCCTTCTACAGGATAGAGACAGTGCTTACAATAGCCAAAGTATACTTGGCCATCTGCAACAAACGGGATAAACCCTGAGTATGGGAATGTACTCAGGTAGACTTACCCGTCTAACTGAAAATAAAGACTTCAAGGATATGCATGGCTATTTATGTGGATCTGGGATAAATTTGCTTTTGCGGAAACGCGAGAAAGATGAAACAACTTTAAATATTAGAGAGAAGCCATTTTCCATCCTAGTATTTATCTCTAGGTTTTGCACCTGTTCTAGAGCACTCACTTGATCTAATCAAACAATATAATAATACCATGTCATATTTCATTGTCAATATTTTAGTAGAACCATTACGATGTCACATGGAGTTGTACCGTGGTGAAGCTCAACATAATCCCCCACTATCCGGTGGGAGGCGGCGACTCGAATCGATATACAACCAGCTGGCAAGATTACCTTTAACACATGCCCACACTTTCCCCATCGGGTCCATGCATTGGGTTACCGCTCAACACTGTCCAGGTAGTAACATCGCGGGCTCGCATTGGTCCACCTAATTGTAGAAATTAGTTGGCCACCACGGGGCAGATCGTATCTACAAACTAGAGGGTGCTCACAGCAGATTGAGCGCCGACCCAGACAGTGTTTACTCGGCTTCGGGGTCGATACTCGCAACGGCCCCTATGTGAAAGGGCACATTCAAAGATGTAAGAGGGCCACCATCGTATACAAACCTATATGATCCAACGGACAGACTGCCCCCAAGTCTAAACCACTTGTTGCCCTTGCCTTCCAGTTGACCGCATCTCCTTACTACCATTGGTTCTTTCCCACGATAGCAAAATATAGCCAACCATGATCGGTATTACCCACATGGGATAATACTATAAATATAAATGTAACCATTTCTTCTAAGCAGGCTAAGCAATTGCTTTTACTTTTATTTATCAGGTTAACAAGGTAGGTAATTCAAATATCAAGGAAGGTAATGCATCAACTGGGATTCAATCAACTCCTGTCACCTAATGCATCACAATATAAAATACTCAAGTAGATTAATTGTAAATACTGGGAGGCTTAAGGATGCTCCGGGGCTTGCCTTGAGTGAAGGTGGAGGGCTGGTGGTCAGGGCACTCGGGGAGGTTAGTGTCGAGCTCGTGGTACTCCTCGTTCAGCTCTTGTGCCTCCTGGACTCCTTCCTCTGGAAGTGACACCTGGGGTTCCTCTACTGCTCTAGATGTTTGCAATGCATATAAGTAAACTTGATGGTGCAGGGATGATGCTTGAACAAGAATTAAACACTCAAAGATTGCTTTTAGAATTAGCCTAAGTATTCATGCTAGTTCCACTTTACACAGCAAGCCTATTGTAAATTGCTCAGAAAATTCTACAAAAATTACAGAGGCCAGAGCAAGCCTACTGGATGCTACTGCAGAAAATTCACCCAAAGCAAAGCTACCAGCTAGCAGATACAAAAATATGAAATTAAATGCAGAAAAAGCACTTAGAACTAGACCTACTAGCTAACAGGGTGAAACATGCTATATATTATTTTTAACAGATTCTTTACTTAGAAACATATTTATCAAGAAAGTTCCATGATCAACACTATCAAATTATTTTCTATAGAAATTTCCAAAGAAAACCTTAGAAAAGAACACTTGAACTACAAGTATCTTTTCTGCCATACAATATACCACATATTATATTTTTCTTAGATAGATCATGGTATACAGAGACTACACAAAAAGTTTCATGATTTATACATGCACAGATTTACCACAGGAATTAATCTAAGAAAACATCAGAAACACATTTTAATAGGTGATAAATAAAACTTACACAGAAACATGGCATGCTATATTTTTCCTAGCTTCTACACAAGATAACAGAGCTAGCATAAAAACTTCACATTTTTATTTGACCATTACATGCAGGAACACAATTAACTTTGGTAAATGCAGAAAAGGATCATGTAAACATTAGTACTGAATACATTCTCCAGAAAAAATTACTTTTATATTTTTAATAGAAAGGTCACCATTTATAGAGTCTAACAAAATTGATTTTACCATTTTAGGATTTACCAAATTCTAGATACAAAACAAACAAGCATTAACCGATTTATTAAAAATAGAAAAAGGAAAAGCATTTCAGAATTCGGTCCGTGGATGAACAGTGTTGGGCTCAGCCCAGTGCACGCAGGAGGGTGGACTGACAGGCGGGATCCGCAGTCAACGCAGGATCCACCGGGCAGCGAGCCAGGGCAAAGCATCGGCGCTGACCGGCTCGTTCTCGCCGACGGCGAGCTCACCGGCGGTGATGTTGGATGCGCTGGACTCGTGGTGACGTCGCGCGTCGACCGGTGGGGTTGGTTGAACCAGTGCGACCCTGTAGCGAGCCGGCGGCGTGAAGCGGCGGGTGATTACCGGCGGTGTGGTGCTAGGCTAGCGGTTGTGTGAGCACCGCGGTGATGTGGGGAGTGCAGTGCGAGCGTTGGTTGAGCCGGAGGAGCTCCGAGGAGGTCCGGCCACGTGCGAGCTCCGCGGCGGCGGCAATGGCGCACAGCCAACGGTGCTGTGCCATTCCAAGGTGAACTAGAGCTAGACGAAGGATGTTGTCACCTCTACTACCTCCGGTGAAGCTTCCACGAAGATGGAGGCGACGGAGGCGGGGCGGAGAGGGGTAAACAGAGTTTGGTCGTTACGGTGGAAACTCCGAGTCGAGGAACGGTGACGGCATTCCGGCGACTGAGAAGCTCGGCTGGCAAAGGCGAGGTGAGCAGGGCTTGTGCGAGGTGAAGGCGAGTGCGAGTGCGAGAGGGATCGAGCCGAGGTGCTCGGATGGATGTGAATTTGAAATGGGGGCGCTGCAGTGCTCTCGGTGTGCAGCGCGGCGAGGGTAGAGGCAGTGTGAGCGAGCAAGCGAGTGAGGGCGAGTGCTTGCGAGTGCGAGAGGGGCAGGATGTGTAGGCGCTCCTGCTGACGCGGTCATGGCCGATCGGCGTGGCCGGTGGGGGCCATGACGCGATGGTGCGGCGGGTGTCAGTGGCAGTGGCATGGCGTGGTCCGCGGCGCGCGACAGGGGCGGCAGCGCGCGGGCAGGAGCGCTACTTGGTCCTAGCGCCGTTAGGGTGGATGCGGCACTCGATCACGACTACGACGGGGCGAGCGGCTGACCAGACGCGGCACTGCGGCGGCGAGGGTAGGCGCGGCGTAGCGTGGTCTGTCTGCGCGGGCAGAGGTGGCGAGTGGCGAGCAGGGGTGTCGGCAGGGCACAACGCTTGGTCCTCGCGCCGTTAGCGCGGATACATGCTCGGACGCGATCGAGACAGAGCGGGCGTTGGTCGGCGGCAGGCACTGCGGCGGTGTTAATGTGACACGACGACATAGCATGAAGGCGAGGCAGCGCGGTGACGCAG
Organism: Microstegium vimineum; assembly: GCA_022036555.1. Lineage (NCBI taxonomy): Eukaryota > Viridiplantae > Streptophyta > Magnoliopsida > Poales > Poaceae > Microstegium > Microstegium vimineum. The sequence continues at coordinate 40,136,833 of CM039128.1, read as the reverse complement.
CACGTCTGTGGCTCGGCGCAGAGCGGCAGCGGCAGAGGCGTGTTCGGTATTCGTCGGCCACGCGGCGTAGGGCGTCAGCGAGCGACGAGGCGTGTTCGGCATTCGTTGGCCACGCGGCAGGCGATGCCAACGTACGGCGCAGCCGTGGTCGGGCGCGGGCGCTCGCGCGTGAGCGGCGCGTGCGTCGCATGTGCGCCGTACGTGCGCAGGGCGCACGGGCGTGAGCCGGGCACGAGCTGGGCCGCGGGTATGGCCAAACAGGCCGAAAGGTGAGACTCGGCCCGTTTCCGATTTCTTTTCCTTTTTCCCATTTCTTTTATTTGATTCAAACTAAAATTGCTTCAAAACAGTTTTAAAAACTCCAAACTAAGATTTGGAACTTAAACCAAAGTTGTTCAGAATAATATGCTCTACATTTTTTATGTAGGTCACATCTTCTGAAAACCATTATTTTAAAGGATTCTAAATTAAAAACCAATTAAGCCATTTAAGAAAAGAATTACTTTTATTCTGAACAAATAAACTAAGCTTAATTTGGCATGGTGATTAGCAAGACAAACGATCTACTCATTAATCTAAGCATAGCAAACTTAGCTAAACATGTTGATCAAGAGTAGAGCACCAAAACACCTATTCAATTCTAGTGTGAAGAATATAAATAAACACACATGAAATGATGGCATATATAAACATGAATGCAATGCAATGCTTATGCTTAGTGGCTAATGATGATCCTAATGCAAGCTTGACATAGGGTGTCACATATGAGGCCGGTGGGTCAGGTGCAGCTCCCGCTCCAGCCTCAGGTTCTTCCGAGGCTACCATACTTACCATCCTTTCGAGGATGCAGGAGGAGCAGACTCGTCAGACAGAGGAGCAGAGGAGACAGGCCGAGCAGGTCAGGAGACTTACAGCCCAGCAGTTAGCAGCTCAGGCTCAGGCTCAGGCACAGGCTTGGCAGGACGAGTTTCATTTACAGTTCCTGGCCTTCCAGAGGCAGCAGGCCGAGTCACAGTGACACACCAGAGTTACTCAATCGGCTTCTCGGGTCCAGCTCCGGTCCGTCCTCGACACCACAGCTAGTGCTACCTGATACCTCACAACAACAGCAGTTCACTTCTCAGGTTCAGGCACCTCCAGTGGTGATCCCGACTCCAGCTTTACAACCCAGCGGGCTTCAGAGTCAGGCACCGGCTTCTCCTGCCTTCCAGACACCGATGACTCAGGTGTCCGCGTGGTTAGCCTCCCCCGGTGAGTTTCAGACATGCTTCACACCTACCCGGGGGACTACCATAGCAGAGGCGTCACATGATCTTTCCGCTTCCTATTTGGAGATCACTGGCGAGCTCTCACCTGTTGGCTCTCAGCTTGGCACTCCGCTTGTAGACAGAGGTACAACAGCTTCAGATACTCAGCCACCTGCAGATGACCCTCCGGTGATTGGCACCTATCTTTCCTTAGTTGCATCGTTGGAGGCTTCCCCAGACTGCTCTACACAGACTGTGACGACTCCTCCTCTGCCAGCTATTCAGACAGATGCTAGAGCAGTTGCAGCAGAGGTCGTTGAGTCACCCGCACTAGCTCAGCCACAGGAGTAGGCAGAGGCAGTCACCGTGACAGTATATTCACCTCCTCAGTCCCAGCCAGCCGAGCTAGTAGCAACAGTATCACTTGTGGCTCTGGCAGTGACCATTCCCTCGGTGCCTCGTGTTTTCACTCGTCGGGCTCCCAGACCCGCTATCACTGAGACTGGATAGTCTGAGGCCCCAGTTCAGGATGATACACCTTCAGAGCCTCAGGGGGAGTTAGGAGAGACAGTGACCGCTACTGAGGTAGCAGCTCCAGTTCCAGACGTCACCCCAGCTGAGCCTACACCTGCAGAGACAGAGGCATATGGACAGTCAAATTATTCAGATCTTCAGGACTTCATCTTGCTTGATCGCAAGGCTTCAGCTTCCTCGGCTTCACCTCCAGCTCCAGACGCTTAGTTTTTGGTGCTAGACGCCAAAGGGGGAGAGAGAGTCAAGTATTAGAGATAGGGGGACGGTTTTGGTTCTTTGATGTGCTTATATTCCCCCGTACTCATGCATCATGTCTACTTTATTGCATTTGTGTATATTTGTGTGTGGGATGATGTTTGTGGAGACTTTCATGTGATGTGTTTGTGTGAAAAACTCTTGATATTCACTAATACATGTTGTGAGTTGTCACTTGTTTCATGATTTGTCTCTTTGATCTAATGGTAATTAAGCTTCTGCGCCATACTCCGATACATATGTGAGAATATCATGAGGTACTCCAATTTTATTTCATATTCCTCAGTACCATTTTTTGTGATTGGGGTTGGGTGAGCAAGTATGCTTCATTTCTTTTTACTAACCCTTGCTAAACCAATCTAAGTCAATTGAAATCCTAACCTTTCACTCTTATATCCATACTCGAGGAGTTATTGTCATCAATCACCAAAAAGGGGGAGATTGAAGAATCATGACCCTATTGGTTTCGGTGATTAACGTCAATTAGCGATTGTTATGGCTAACGTGTGTTTTGCAGAGGCTATGTGTAGCTTAGCCATATTGATCAACATGAATGAGCATCAATGGTTGTTGACACAAAAAGCGTCGGATCTGCGAACACCTCGGGCTTATACCCGAATTCGATATCCAAGGTGTGCCAGTCAATTTGACTGGTTAATCGACAAGGACAATAACTAGAACAAGACTAAACGAGACGACAACGATACGCCCGGATGTCAAAGCTCAACTTGATCAAAATGCGGAACTCGCGAGGTAGACGGAGATCTTGTAGATGCAGCCCGTCGAGATCGTAAGAACTCGTAGGTAAACTAGAACTAATGCGATAAAAGTAGATGCTGGAAAAGTAGATAAAAGTAATAGATTTGTACTTGATTGATTGTCTCTTTCTACATCGCCCCTGGGAACATATTTATACTTCGGTAAAAGAAGTCATACATGGACACAACTCATATATAAACAAAACTCCTATTTTTAAGGAAATAAAATGACTCGTGCAAGAGTCGGACTCAAACTATAACAATAATACTATTATAAAAATCACCAATTTCCTTATTCTTTTTCCTTACGATGAAGCTTTCCATCGGCAGATTCCCTCAATCCGCAATTTCCTTTTATTGCCATCGGCAACTTCCTCCCATCGGCAATTTCCTACTGTCGTTAGCCATATCAGCCCATATCCATCGGCAATACCTCCTTATCGGCAAACATATCTTCTCTCTCTCTCTCTTGACGCTTCTTCAATCAAATCCAACATCGGTGATTTCCTCTGCTTCTATCGGTAATTTGACTAACAGCATCTTGATGCCGATGAGGAACAACGATTACTCCCTTGCCGATCCATGCACTTGGTTTAATATTGACCCGTACAAAAAACGGCGTCAACACATGCCCTCCAATTTCGGAGTATAAAATATCTTATGCACCAAAATTTCTTGTATTGTAATCTTTCCTTCCAAAAATGTTTACACCATCATTTTGATTACCGCGCACCATCATTGCAAATTACCAATAACTCCTGTAACTGTAGCGCCAACAGTTACAACCCCTCGATCACCGCGCAAAAATCATTGCGATATCCTTCCATATCTCTGCTCAGTCAAAAAGAAAACTCGAAAATGACCCTTGACCTAGGCCTATAAAGATTACCGTCTATTCTCCTTTTCACCCTAAGCTCACATTTTCATCTTCATTCCAGCGTCATCTCTGAAGAGCACTCCGACAATCATTCCAACGATGGCTTCTTCCCTCATCAGGAGGCGCAATCCCTTGCAAGAACTCCCGCTTCAATGGTGATCAACTTCACTGTCCCGCGGTAATCTTTCTTCTTTCCTCGCTGTATATACTACAATCTTATCTTTCCGCGTTGTTTTTTCAATCCCTTCTCTCTTTCTTTCTTCGCTTTCTGGATCTAGGAAATGCGCAACAAAATAGTGATCCCTACCGATCAAGCACATCTCTATTGTTTGGGCCCAATGGGGAATACCGATCCGACCAATCTCATCAACGCAGAAACCAACCGCATCCCTTTTAGATCCGAGCATTTTGATCTAGGGTTATGGACAGACACCTTTCGCTCTTGGCCCAAACCTACCAATGGGTGGAAGAACTGGTACCTAAGGATGGTCAGGTCACAACAACTCTATTGGTCGCAACGCAACATAGATCATTGCATCAGGTTGTCTATTCCCGATATGGCCAAGAACGAAAACGTGATGATTGCTGCCTCTTATTTCTGGTCCAATACAATGAACGCATTTCTATTTAGACATGGACCAGCCACCCCCACACTTGCCGATGTACACATGCTTACCGGCCTCGACGTCTCCTCTGCCGATCCTGGCACCCTCTTCCGTAGGAAGTCCGAACGTCGGGTAAGCACATGTAACATCGGCGGTTGGACTAGATACATCCAAGAGTATCAGAAGACCGGATTGGTAGGCCAAAGGGAGCATACCACATTCCTTAACATGTGGTTGGAGAAGTTCGTTTTCTGTGGCAGAACAGTTGGACCGACCAACATGTATCTTCCTGCAGCAGAGCTTTTGGCCGATGGAGGATTTCCCCTTGGCCGATACCTCCTCGGTTCAGTTTATCACCTCCTACACCAGGTATCGGTGAAATTACTACTAGGCGAGCCCATCGGCAACCTTGGAGGTCCTTGGTGGTTCATCAACTTATGGTTGAACGCCCATATGCATAAATGTCTTCAATTTGATCTGTTTAGCCAACAGTTCCCAAGAGACATATCTGAAGACTATATATTCGATGATAATGAATCAGCAACCCGTTCCCCACTCAATTTTGGGGAAGCCATAATAGTGCTACCAAGAACTAATGCCAACGAAGATCAATTCGGCATGTTCTTTCAGAGGCTCTACTATGGAATTCCTACTGCAGAACGAGTTTGGTGGCCTTATGTTGATGAAGACAACCAATTTCCACTCTCCTTCAACCTTACCGATGGGAATATACCACAAAACGAAGCAATCATGAAGGCTACCCTCATTCCCCGGGCTATTCCAGTTAACATCTTTGGGACCGGGAAGAACTCTCATCCATCATATGAGTTTTATTATCCATCGGCAGCGGCAAGACAGCTAGCATTCGGTCAATTTGCAATCAAACTCAGCTATGTCAATGTGATTAAACCAAGAGAGGTCATCTCCAATGCTATGGATTGGAATAAAATTGTCACTCTCTCCCCTCATGCCAATGTAGCCAACGTCGATTTATCCTCTTGGGCGCCGACATCCTTCATCACTGAATCATACAAGTCTTGGTGGCAAGAGTGGAAGGACCAACTATTTGCCGCATCATCACACTATTATCGGCACTTGATTGATGCTGATCATGTCATACCCGATGACGCGGTAAGCTTATTTCTGATACTATTTTTTCATTAACTTTTCAAATGCATCGGTAACTAACCATATGTCAATAGGTAAATGATTTAGTCCCCAAAAAGAGCAAGAGCGGCAAACATTTCAACTTGTGACCGAAGAACCCTACATCGATAATCGGCAGCAAGGCCCCTTCATTGTCTGCCCTCATGCATCACAAGGTAGTTCCTAAGGTCACCATCAGAACTCGGCCATTGCCAACCGATGATGCTACCACTGTTGCTGCTGTCTTAGCACAAGCTTTCACTGTAACAAATCTTTATTTATATATGCCAATCGCAACAACATTTTTAGTCGACAATTTTATTTGATCTGCATCAAATTTTATTCTGCAGCAGACAAGTTCATCAGCGGCTATTCCAAACATGCAAACATCTACAGCTCAATCTGCCGATGCCCCCTAAATGCAACAGCCAAAACGCCGAGGCTCATCAAGTACTGCTCCCAAACCGAAATGCCCAAAGCCATCAGCTCCAAGCACATCACCAGCTGCATCTCCTCAAGCTCCTACCGATACACCAACACCGGAACCAGCATCGGCACCTATCCTTGACCAATCAACAGCCAAAATCCCTAACCAAGAAACAGCACCGTCTCCGCAGGGGCTGGCCACAACAACTGAAACAACACCGGCATCAGCATCAGTACCAGCACCAACTGTTCCTTCCACCGAAGCAAGTTTATCGGCAACTTTTGTCGATCAAGACACAATTATACCAACTACTCTACCAAGTCCAAGGCGGGAGACCGCTCTCAAATAGGTAAATCAAATACTTATTATAAACTCGCAAGACACAATCTTGCAGCCGATAAACCTTAATCCTTCTCTTTTCAGGCTCAAGATTCTCCCAATAGTTTATTCTCCTTCGCCATCAACCTGCCAGATGAAGAATACGAAAGTTCCGCTCCAGCCCCAAATGTCATATCGGCAGAAGTAAAGTCTAAACTCGAAGCCATACTACTCTTACTGCAGCAAAACACTTCCCAACTAGTCCAAGACTCTAATGCAGTAAGAATAGCCTTCAAAGATATTCAGAGCCAACTGCCTGCCGATATCCAAGAAGCGCTCTTCCAAGCAGCGTACCTTGAGAGCCGACAACTCCAATATCAAAAAGCTTCACGTCGCATTGCCGATAGAACTGCCCAAATGGAACTTGAAGAAGAAATGCTTAAATTCAAGCGAACCGCCGAAGAAAAGCACAAAGACATCGGCCGTTTGGCAGCTTCTGGTATTGAGCTTGAACAAGAAATCGTTCGTCTATCGGCACAAAAAGAGGAGCTGCTAGCAGAGTTAAAGGAAGTCGATGAAGCTTTAAGTACAGCTAACCAAAAGAAGATTCAACTCCCTGCCACCACCAAAGCCATACAACAAGAGAGAGACGTCGACTCTCGTGAAGCCCTTCTGCTGAAGAGGAAGATCAAGCCAGTTGAGGGTTCTGCCGATGACGACGCCAAGGAGATAGAGGAAGCAGATCAAATTCACCTCCGTGCAATTTCATCTATTTAGTATTTGTTGTAATTTGTTGTATGCGAACCAGATGACTGATTCCTTTGTAAAATAACGTTAATACCTTCCCTACCGATGTTTTTCATAATGACTCCATCATCGGTATTTCTATTTGGATCACTCTATGCATCTACCCAGATACTAGGATAATATTTCTTTAAGTATTTACCATTAATCGCTCTGGAAAATGCAACCCCTTTGAGGGTTTCCAAAATATAAGTGTTGCCAGGAATAGACTGATTTATTCGAAAAGGATCTTCCCAATTAGGAGACCACTTCCCAAACTTCGAACTTTTAGTCCCAATCGGTAAAATCAGTTTCCACACCAAATCACCATCGGCGAATTCTTTTACCTTCACCTTCTTGTTATACCATCTGGCAACCCTTTTCTTGTTCTCCTCGATACTGATTAGAGCTCTTAGCCAATGACCCGCTAGGTCTTCTAACTCATCCTTCATAAGGATATCATACTCATCGTCCGCTAATTGGTCTTGGAAAAACAATCGTCTAGAACCAGTTTTAATTTCCCAAGGTAAGACAGAATCATGTCCGTACACCAACTGATATGGCGAAACCTTAGTAGAACCATGACATGTCATCCGATATGACCACAAAGCTTCATTCAGTACCGTATGCCACCTCCTAGGGTTCTCTTCAATCTTGCGCTTGATAAGCTTAATTATTCCCTTATTAGTTGTGTGAACACATGGTGGATAAGTACCCATGTATGTTCAGCTTTGATGATGAGTGATTGACCAACACGTGAGTGTTTCAGTTTGAGCGGTTTATTCTAACCCTTTGCGAAAGCAAATGTGTGCCTGTCTATCGGCTTATGGTGTGCAGGTGCTATGCCTAGTGACAGTGGTCAATGACGTGGAGAAGGTCGAGTAGAGGCTTGCCGTGCCAATGGACTGAGAGCGGTGAAGGGCGGAAGCAAGGCTCGGACTGAGGGACCATGGGCGCCGGCGGACTAGCTGTGGTGGCTAGTACTTGGCGCCGACGAGTGCGAGAATACATGGAGGTAGACCGAGTTGGCTGAGTCAAGACGGTGGATGTGCGAGTCGAGCGGAGGCTCAGGGGACTCGAAGTCCGACTGGGCGAAGACAATGTGGCTCGAGTCGAGCGGTTTGGTGGTTTGGGCCTCAAAACCATCCGAGGACGGTTTCCGAGTTTGGGCCTCAAAACTCGGGGTTCAGTAGTTGAGCCCAAAGCTACCGGTGGCGGGTTTCCTAGGTTTGGGCCTCAAAACCTAGGCGGAGCTTCCGAGGAAGCGGGGATGGCAAGTGGCAAAATCCTGGAGGTTGCGTCGAGGCGACGGCAACTCCCGGCAGGAAGCGGGGCCGTCCATTCAAATGAGTGGCTGAGAGTTATCGACTTGGATTACAATGTCTTAGGGCCAGGTAATTCGGTCTTGTATCTAGGGGGGTCTTTGGGAAATAGCCAAAGCTCCGATAAATAGAGGATGAAGGGGTATCCTCATTCTATCTCTTGCATTACTCTCTCTCCCACATATTCCTAGGTTTTCCCTTCCCTAGCTTCTTCTTGCTTGAGATCCACCGTGTCACTGGTGTAAGAACTTGTGATTGTTGTGAGGAATCGGAGGCCATAACCTCCGTAAGCCATGGTGGCTTCGTTTTGATTGATCGTGTCCCCGTTTTGCTTGTGTTCTTCGTGTTTTGCTTTTGCTCCCTCTTTTCCCGAGATGATTTCTCTTTGTAGGGAGTAGCTCTTGCAAATCCGTTTGAACCAAGTTGTGCATAATCGTGAGGAGCTTCTTTGCACTGAAGGAATTCTCCTCAAACCTCACGAGTGCGTAGATCGGGCAATTTCTTTATGGAGTTCTTCGTTTTGCTCTCTTCTCCCCCAAATCCGAGTGTTCCCATTTATCCTCTCCAAATTGAGCGATGATTTCTTCAGGATAGCTCCCCAACTGCACTAGGATCATGCCTACAAAGTTTGGTTGCAGTTGGTAATCATTTGGTTGAGTTTAGGGAAGATTTGGCGGAGGGAAGTTCATCTTCGCGAGGAGCAGTTTTCTGGTTGTGAGCGTTGAACCTCTTCCCCTCTAAGCTTTGGATCATAGCGAGTGGTCCGGTGGTCTTGACCTTTCCCGTGTCAAGCAGCAAGAGGCGTCGGACCACCCTCTAGAACTCCCGGTTTTTGAGTGGTCCGGTGGCTCTGCTGGGGAACGCTACCACGCGTCGGACCACTCTCCTTGGTCCGACGGGGTAGTCTGGTGGTCTGGTCCGGAGGTCGGTAGCTTACTAGACTTCTTGGTGAGTGAGCACCGGACCAGTCTCCCATACCACCGGACTAGTCCGGAGCAGGTAGTCCGGAGGTCAGGTGCTCCCTGCACTTCTCTGTCTCGGCTTGGCCAGCATCGGACCATAGCTCTGGACTACTTGCCATAGTCCAGTGGCTCTGTCCCATCTGGTCCGGAGCTCCCTGTTGGTTATTATTTTCTCCCGTTTTGCCTAGGTTCTTGCCTCTTTTCCTGAGGGGTTGAAAACCTGTGTTTTGGGGTTTCCGGTGATTTTTCTCCACTGTCGGTGATCTCTCTTTTCTCCCTGTTGCTGTGTTTTTGAGCACCCAGCAACTGGGTTGGGTTTTTGGGAAGAGTGGCCCGAACATTTCGAGAGAAATTCGAGGCTCCCATTCAACCCCCCCCCCCTTTGGTCGTCGTTCTCGGTCCTTCAATTGGTATCAGAGCCGGTTAAGGATCATTCCACCTTACACGGTTCTTGATCCGCGAAGGCGACATGAAGCGAGGTGCTGGTAAACCTCCCTACTTCGATGGAACCAACTTTACCTATTGGAAGGTACGCATGTCGGCTTACCTCCAAGGGCTTGACACAAAGTTTTGGGAGATTTGTGAGAATGAGAACTACGGTGTTCTTGAGGCTCGGATCACCGATGCCCAGGTTACACAACATGCGTCAAACGCAAGAGCCTGTAGCATTCTCTTCTCTTGTCTGTCTCTTCCGGAGTTTGAGCGGGTTTCGAGTCTCACTACGGCATGGGAGATCTGGCAAACACTCTTGAGATATCATGAGGGCAACCCTCAGATCAAGTCCAGACTCTTTGACACGTACCATAGAGAGTATGAGAACTTTGCTCAGTTGGCCGGTGAATCTGTTGACGGGATGATCACTCGCTTCCAATCTATCGTCAACAAGATGTGTGCTAATCGAGCCAACTTGCCTTATGATGATCATGAGATGGCTATCAAGCTTTTGCATGCTCTTGATCGGAAGGTGTGGGAGATGAAGGTGGCTACCATTCAGGAGTCACCGGGCTATGATGCCCTGACCGTGGACGAGCTGTTCAGCAAGCTCAAGTCCTCGGAGATTAACTACCAGACCTGGGCCAAGCTTGAGAACCCGTCGAAACCATCTATGGCGTTGGTTTCTGGCCCCGGCGGTACGTCTTCTTCCTCCTCTGACCCTTCACACTCTTTGTTCACTTTGTCTTTGATTTCTGTGACAAAGTATCAAGTGGAGGCTCTTGGAGATGATGAGTTGGCTTTGGTCATCACCAAGTTCTCACGGTTTTACAACAACCATTTGAACTGTCGGCGTGGTGGCTCAGCCAAGGGGTGCTACCGTTGCGGTGATGAGGATCACTTCATCGCAAACTGCCCCAAGAAAGTTGCGGGTGACTTCACCAAGTGCAAGGACAAGCACGAGCACCACTTCGAGGACAAAGCACAAGCCCAAGGATGGCTACCACCGAAGGTCCTCCAAGAAGGTGATCGACAAGGTGAAGGCCAAGCACCGAGCTTTCCTCGCCTCCCTCAGCGACTTCGATGCCTCCTCCGATGGAGGTGCTTCTTCGAGCGATGATGAGTCCAAGGGAAAGGTTGAGGACAAGCTCAACGGTCTATGCTTCTACGCTGACTCCAAGCACGGTGGCTTTTGCACCATGGAGATTGAAGAAGGCAAGGTCGGCAAGCGCAAGGAAGGCGCCGACTACGACTATGACTCTGACACACCCGAGGTACCCCCCCACCGTCGAGTCCCTCTCTCTTGAGATTGAGTCTCTGAACGACACCTTGATGAGTCAAGATGCTTTGCTCAAACGTGCCGTGTGCGAGAGGAATGATTTCAAGGCTAAGTATCTTAGCACGCTGCATGAGTTAGAGTTTGCTAAGGCATCAGTGGTGGTTACCGAGGAGGTAGAGTGTGATGCTTGTGCCATCCACATGTCTAGTATTTTCACTTTCTAGGACAAGTATGGCACTCTACTTGAGGAGGTCAGTGAGCTGAAGGCTAGTCCTAGCTTACTTGGTGCGTGCAAGTCTTGCTTAGGCTTGCGTTCTAAGCTGGCATAGAGAGATGCTAGGATTGTTGTGCTAGAGAAGGTCAGCTCAGATAGCACTAGAGAGTCGGATCGCTTTGAGGCTTTGGAGCTTGAGATCGCGTCGTGCAAACACGACAAGATGCGTACCGAGGAAGAAAACACATACCTTCGGTCCATCTTGAGATGGGTGTCTTGTCGAGAGCCATAGTTGGGGATGATGCTTAGCTAATGCAAAAGGGCTAGCAGCACGGGAGTAGGCTTTTCTTTAAGTGGGAAGGACGATAGCTTGTTCGGTAAGATCGGTGAGTGCAGTGGGTTGAGCGAGAATGAGAAACCCACCACCACTCCCAAGCTTACCAAGATAACTCCACCGAAGCCTATCAACTCCTCTAAATTTCCTATGAGAGATGGTGTGTTTGAAGAGCCACCCAAAACCACTCCATAGAAGCAAGTGTGGATTGCAAAACTGAACCATCTTCGCAAACCACTTGACATACTGCCAGACATCTCTAGTGATCCCCTTCCTAAGAAATCTAGAGTCACCCAACCCAACAAGAGAGTGCCTACCAAGAGTGTGGTGAGGTACCATTGTGAGTATTGTGAGCGGGATGGGCACTTGGCTGAGTTTTTCTTTAGGAGGAAGAGAGATGATTAGAGGCAGTTTGAGTTGAACAACCAGGACATGTACCACCCACGAGTTGGGGTGCGTGAACCGGAAGTTCAGAGGTGCACTACTAGGCCTAGAGGTACAATGCCTCAAGGTACTAGGCCTCAGGAGGCGAGACCACGCGGTGGTCGTACCCGGCGGGGTACCGGTCGTGACCCATACGACTACGAGCCTCATGGCGGTGGCTTTACTCCACCCTTCTCTAGCGGACCATGTTTTCCCTATCGTGGTGATCGCTATTCCCCCGTGGGGCAGGAGATGTTTGGTTTTTCTCCTAACCAATTCTTTGGGCAAGTGGGACAACATTGGTATCCTTTACCGTTTACTAACCCTAGTGTTGGTCCGTTTTCTCACCCTATGTCTTTTTATTGATGTAGGAAGGAGGACTGGAGGAGACATGGCTTGTGGATTCCGGATGCTCACGCCATATGACCGGAAGTGCCAAGTGGTTCTCCAGCCTCTACCCCGTCCACCACACCGAGTATATCACATTCGGGGACAAGAGTAAAGGTAAAGTTGTCTCCCGAGGGTCCATCCGAGTGAACTCGTCTTTTGTCCTGAAGGATGTTGCTTTGGTTGCAAATTTGCATTTTAATCTTCTTTCAGTTTCGCAACTCCTTGATGATTGTTTTGAAGTGAGTTTCAAGCCTAATCTCTCTCGGATTTTGGACTCTCGTGGTGAGCTTGTTTGCCGGATTTTACCCTTCGGGAAGGTTTTTCGTGCGGATTTTTCTATCTCTTCCGGACCTTCTCGTTGTCTTCTTTCCGGTTCTTCTTCCGAGCTTTGGAAGTGGCATAGGAGATTGGGACATTTGAGTTTTGACTTGCTTGCAAGGCTTAGCTCAATGGACCTTATCCAAGGATTGCCAAAGCTAAAGTTCGAGAAGGATTTGGTTTGCCATCCTTGCAGGCATGGCAAGATGGTTGTTGCTTCCCATCCTCCTATGACTGAGATCACGACCACCCGACCCGATGAGCTCTTACACATGGACACAGTTGGTCCAGCTCGGGTCAGGTCGGAAGGAGGGAAGTGGTATGTTGTTGTAGTCATTGATGACTACTCGAGGTACTCTTGGGTGTTTTTTTGGAGAGTAAGGATGAGGCTTTTCCACTTGTTCGAGATCTGATTTTGAGATTGCAAAATGAGCTACCTAAGAATGCCATGAGAGCTATCCGCAGTGATAATGGCACAGAATTCAAGAATGCTCAATTTGCAACTCTTTGCTCTTCTTTGGGTCTCGATCACCAGTTTTCCTCACCTCACACTCCCCCGCAAAACGGTGTTGTTGAGCGCAAGAATCGGACCCTTGTTCAGATGGCCAGGACGCTGCTCGATGAGCATAGGACTCCTAGGAGGTATTGGGCCGAAGCACTCAGTTCTGCTTGCTATGTTTCCAATCACATTTTCCTCCGAGCTTTCAAGAACAAGACTTCTTATGAGTTGCGATTTGGGAGACCACCCAAGGTAAGTCACCTACGTGTGTTTGGGTGCAGGTGCTTCATCCTCAAAAAGGGTGGTAAGATGGATAAATTTGAATCATGGTCTTCTGATGGTATCTTTCTTGGTTATTCTACTCACTCTCGTGCTTATCGTGCACTAAACCTTGAGACTAACCGAGTGATGGAGACTTGTGAGATTACCTTTGATGAGACTATGCCTTGTGTTTCCACTGCTTTTGTGTTTGCAGGTGATGATGAGGTGAACACTAGCATTTTTGTGGAGGAGGAGCAGGATGATGCCAATTGGGGTGATCCCGAGCCAACTCCACTGGCCGCCCCTATCGACCTTGCAACGTCTACTTCAGCTCACGGCCCTGACCCGACTACTTCCTCTACATGGGGGTCGTTCGAGCAGCTTCCTCAGTCCGTGCCCGTTGCACCTAAGAGAGCTCCAGCTGCTGTTGAGGGGGAGGCCACTTCGTCCAGACAGGCTCCCCGGCACATCCAGTGGCAGCACCCACCGGAGAACATCATCGGCGACATTGACCGTCGAGTCACACGGTCCAGGTCTTATATCTCTCACTTTGCTCATTTGGCTTTTGTCGCTTCTTTTGAGCCCCGAGATGTTGGACACGCTTTGATGGATCCGGATTGGGTTAATGCCATGCATGAGGAGTTAGAAAACTTTGAGCGAAACCGCATTTGGGTCTTAGTTCCTCCACCACCTTGTTGCCACCCCGTAGGTACCAAATGGGTTTTCAAAAATAAACAAAGTGAAGATGGGGTGGTAATGCGCAACAAGGCTAGGTTGGTAGCTCAAGGCTTTTGTCAAAAGGAGGGAATAGACTATGAGGAAACCTTTGCTCCCATAGCTCGTTTAGAAGCCATTAGAATCCTTCTAGCTTTTGCGGCTTCTAAGGGTTTTAAGCTTTTTTCAAATGGACGTTAAAAGTGCTTTCTTAAACGGCTACATAGAGGAGGAAGTTTATGTTAAATAACCTCTCAGTTTCGAAAATCCCAAGTTTCCAAACCAAGTTTTTAAACTTCACAAAGCTTTGTATGGTTTGAAACAAACCCCTAGAGCATGGTATGATAGATTGCGAACCTTTTTGCTTGCTAAGGGTTTTAAAATGGGATCGGTAGATAAGACGTTGTTTCTCCTCAAGCAAGGCAAAAACACTCTCCTTGTCCAAATATACGTGGATGATATCATCTTTGGTGGTTCTTCTCATGCTCTTGTTGCCAAGTTTGTAGATCTTATGAGTAGGGAATTTGAGATGAGCATGATGGGAGAGTTGACTTTCTTTCTCGGGTTGCAAATCAAGCAAACCCGGGAAGGGACATTTGTGCACCAAGGCAAGTACACGAAGGACATCTTGAAGAAGTTTGACATGGGTGAGGCAAAGCCTCTTTCGACGCCCATGTCGACTACGACTGCCTTGGATGCTGACGAGGAAGGAGAGGCGGTGGACCAGACCGAGTACCGAAGCATGATCGGGTCGCTTCTGTACCTGACGGCGACTCGACCGGACCTTCAGTTCGCCATCTGCCTATGTGCTCGCTTTCAGGTGTCCCCATGGACCTCGCACAAGCAGGCGGTGAAACACATCATGAGGTACTTACGCTTCACTCCCGAATTTGGACTTTGGTTCTCCACCTCTTCCTCTCTTGTGCTTTGTGGTTATTCTGACACCGACTTTGCCCGATGCCGACTTGATCGGAAGTCCACTTCTGGGACTTGCCAGTTTCTTGGGTCTTCTTTGGTTTCTTGGTCTTCTCAAAAACAATCTAGCCTGGCACAGTCGACGTGCGAAGCTGAGTACGTTGCCGCAGCTAGTTGTTGCTCGCAGTTGATTTGGATGATTGCCACTTTGAGAGATTTCGGTCTTGAGCTTACTAAGGTGCCTCTGCTTTGTGATAGCATAAGTGCAATTAGTGTGGCCAAAAATCCCGTGTTTCATTCAAAGACCAAGCACATTGAGGACCGCTTTCATTTTTTGCGAGATCATTACGAGAAGGGCGACATTGACCTCCGGCATGTCGAGACCCACAACCAGCTTGCGGATATTCTCACAAAGCCTTTGGATCAAGCTGCATTTTCTCGCCTTCGGGGCGAGTTGGGTGTTTGCTTTCCTTTTTAGAGGAGGAAAGTTTTGTGTATCATAGTTCTTTTTGTATTTTCTTTGTCCTTCTTCTCAATTGGTGTCTTGTTAGTGTTAGTTGGTGTCATTGCATTGTGCATCTCATTTGCATTTGTGACATAGTTCATTTCAAGCTTCATACTTATAGCCGATATAATGAATCTATGCTCTGTTTAAGGTTCTTTATGTGTCTATGGTGTTGCCTAACTTAGACTCTTTTTGATCTATATGATATGCAATAGAGCTAAGTTAGAAAAGCTTTAAAACTGAATTTAATTCCCCATGTCACCTCTGAAATGGCACTAGCATGTGTAGGCTTTTGAAGATCCTTCTTGGCTGTCTTGTATATAGCTTGTAACTATGGCTCTTCATTGTTTCATTCACTACCTTTGAGCACCATGATTAATATCTAAAATGAAATTGCTCTCTGCTTTGTGAATTGGAAAGATCGAGTTGGGTCTGCATTGTGAGCACTTCATCGTGTGTTCGAGACTGCTTCCCATATGGGTTGATACTTGAGCAGTGTCGTGTATGACCAAAACCGGTGTGTTAAGTCCTTTGACTTCGCCCAGTTGGTAAGCAGTGGCATCACTTTGCAGACAACCACTCGCATACAACTTAAATGTGCCTAAAACTGAAAATTGGCTGCAAAACTCTAAAATTTGGAAAATTCATTCAATTGGGTCATTGGCTTGTTGTATGAACTTTGCTAAGGGATAGTTTTACTTGCTATACATGAGATTGCTTTGAGATAGATCATATCTTGCTTTCCATCAAAGAACAAAGTCCAAGGAGCAATCTCTACGGAATTTAGTGTACCACAATGTTGAGTAACAAAATCAGCCATCACCTGCCCTTTAACTGCCTTAGCTGATTCATACCTCAGATCAAACTCTGACAGCGCCAAAATCCATTTGCCGATCCTTCCACTTAAAATCGGCATTGACTACATCATCTTTGTATATGACAGTACATTCGGTCGACAACAAGTAATGCCTTAATTTGGTGCAAGAGAAGTACAGACATAAACACAATTTTTCAATGGTCGAATACCTGGTTTCAGCGTCCACCAGCCTTCTACTCAAATAATAAATTACATGTTCCTTCCCTTCAAACTCTTGAATCAAGGTGGATCCGATAACACCGTCATCGGCAGACAAATATAATCTGAAGGGTTTCTCGTGCTGAGGTGGAATCAAAACTGGAGGATTCACCAGATACTTCTTAATTTCTTCCAAGGCCGATTGCTGCTCTTCTCTCCACACAAATTCCTGACTGGCTTTCAGCTTCAGCAATGCACTAAAAGATTTAATCTTCCTAGACAAATTAGATATAAATCTTCTAATAAAATTAATTTTGCCGATCAAAGATTGCAACTCAATCTTGTTTGTAGGAGCAACCACTTTGTTAATTGCATCAATGGACTTTAAGTCGATTTCTATACCCCTTTGATGCACCATGAACCCTAGGAATTGACCTGCCGATACACCAAACACGCACTTATTTGGATTCATCTTTAGCCCATGCTCCCTTGTGCACTCCAGAATCTTCTGTAGATCGGCAAGATGCTTCTTAAAGTCCCCGGACTTAACCACCACATCGTCAATATAGATTTCGACCAATGTGCCAATGTACTTACGAAAAATAAATTCATCGCCCTTTGATAAGTAGCACCGGCGTTCTTCAACCCAAAAGTCATTACGACCCACTCAAACAAACCGACGTGACCTGGACACCTAAAAGCAGTTTTGGATATATCTTCTTCAACCATGAATATTTGGTTATATCCAGCATTACCATCCATAAAACTGATAATTTTATGTCCAGCAGAAGCATCAACTAGTAGGTCAGCAACGGGCATTGGATAGCCGTCTATCGGCGTAGCTTTATTGAGATTCCTGAAATCAATACAAACACGAAGTTTTCCATTCTTTTTATATACAGGAACCACATAAGAAATCCATTCGGCATATCAACATTGCCGAATAAATCCAGCTTCGATTAACTTTGTAATCTCAACTTTAATATCAAGTAAAACAGTAGGATTGCATCGGCGTGCTGGTTGCCGATGTGGTTGAAACCCCGACTTAATAGGTAACCGATGTCTCACTGTGATCGCCAGTCTAGACCAGGCATCTCGGTATAATCCCAAGCAAAACAATCTTTATATTCTTTTAATAAATCACTCAACTGTCGCTGATGTCTATTTCTAGCAAATCATTGGCTGATGTACGCGAACCTCTGTCCAAGTTTTCCATCATCGGCGAATTGATCCATTAAACCTCTTCTTCAGAACCGACTGCTTGGATCGGTGTAATCCGGTAATCGACCACTTTGAGGAATTTTGTATCCTAAGCTTCACCCGATATGCACTTGGTCTGCTCATAGGTTTCCGACTCCGCCGATACAACAATTGACGGGGCTTCACTTCGGACGACGCCCCCGACCCACTGCACGAGGCTTTGGTGCATTGTGGAAGGTACACAGCAATTAGCGTGGATCCAATCTCTTCCCAAGAGCAAGTTGTAGGAGTCTTTACCACTAATCACGAAAAACATCGTTGGCAAAGTTTTACTACCGATAGTCAACTCGACACATACTGCCCCCATAGCTGGTGACACATTGCCTTCAAAATCCTTCAACTTCATGTCTGTTTTGACTAAATATTGTTCACCTTTTCCAAGCTTCCTGAACATGACATATGGTATTATGTTGATTGACGCTCCACCATCTACCAGCATCCTTGATACTGGCTGCCCATCAACTTTGCCTTTGACAAACAATGCCCTCAAATGCTGCCTTTCATCATCCGCAGGCTTTTCAAAGACAACCGCCATCGGATCCAAGACTAATTGAGCCATCTCAGCAGCCTCTTCCTCAGCCTCAGCAGGTGCCATAAATTCCATCGGCAACATAACAACCATGTTGACTTCTGCCGATGGACTCCTCTCCTGGTGTTTTGGCCTCCACTCCCAAACTGGAGATCCTCCCTTCGAAGGGTTTTCACCATAATACAAATCATTCTGGCATTCAAGTTGGATCCTCCTTCTCTGAGTCTTCGTCAGGCCTTTGGGACACCATTGAGGAAGCTTAGTCTTCCTAACAGGTTGGTACTGTCTTTCACTGTGTCGGCTTGCATTACCCCTTATGTTTGGATCTCTAGAGAATATCTCTTCATTGGGTACCCTTGAGTCAGCCATCTCTTCAAGCTTTTCTTGACGAACACGCTTGCCGAGCCTGTCATGTACGCTGAATTTGCCCCCAAGCCAGTCATGCACCGACTCCTTTCCGATCGGCCTATCATAACTTGCTTCTCGATCATCCGAACAAGATCTCTTTCCCAACCGATCGGAGGGATAGTACCTGTTGCACTCGGGGCAATTATCGGCAGTGGGTAGCTTGATGCCTTCTTCCCAACAATGAACGAAGAAAGGACAATTCCAATGATCTTTATGCCGACGCCATTCCCAACTCCTTTCTTCTTCCCGCTGCCGATATTGTTCCTCTTGAGAGCGCTGATATTCCTGTCGCGATTGTCTGTGCGTGATTACAATGCCATGTCCACGAGATCTCCCGATGCTGTTACCTTCGTCAGCGACTCTCTTGCCCTTCTTATCATCAGCATACCTTTTTCCCTTCACATCATGCACAGCTATTTGATGTTTAGGATCTACCGATGCATTCCTCTTGGCAGCTTTCGATGTCAGTACTTTAACCATATTGCATGGAAACGGGTGCTGGTCGATCTTCATCGGCTTCTGGGTTTTAGAATTTTCAAATTTAATTCGTCCGGCCCCGATTTCTGACTGCAATTGCTTCCTAAAGACTTTGCAATCATTGGTAGTGTGTGAGGTTGCATCATGCCACTTACAATACCTTATCCTTCTAAGCTCTTCAGCCGATGGAATCACTTGATTAGGTGCCAGCTTAATTCGCCCTTCTTGAAGCAACAGATCAAATATCCTATCGGCTTTAGCAGTATCAAAAGTGAATCTTTCAGCCTCCTTCTGACCAAACGCCGGACATCGATTCAGCAACGCCGATACCTGTCTCTTCATCTGATTCAGACTCTTCTTGCTCAGCGAAGGACACCTTCTTGTTCCAAGTCTTCCTAGGCTCGAAAGCTTTAACTTCCTGATCGGCAACTCTCTGCACGAGATGACTCAGGCTCTCAAACTCTTGAGATGCGTACTTATCCTTGATATGTGGTAGCAATCTCTGGAAAGCCAAATCTGCTAATTGTCGATCATCCAGCACTAAGCTGTAGCATTTATTCTTCACGTCCCGAAGCCTTTGGACGAAGCTTTCTACCGATTCGTCATTGCGTTGCTTTAGCTTGACCAAATCAGTAATCCTCTTCTCATGAATGCCAGAGAAGAAGTATTTGTGAAACTGTTTCTCCAGATCGACCCAAGTAATCACAGAATTTTGGAGGAAGCGAGATAAACTATGTAAAGGTCAATCCAGATAAAGATGATGAAAACAATCTTACCCTCAGCTCATCTTTGCTGGCTATCTCTCCACATTGGATAATGAAGCGATTGATGTGCTCCATTGTGGACGTGTCATCTTGGCCAGAAAACTTCGTGAAAAATCTAGCACTTTGTACCGATTCGAGAGAGGGATCAAATCATATGCCTGAGGGTACGGTGTCCGATAAGAGTACGTATTGACCTTAGGTTTGATGCCGAAGTGCTCTTTCATCACTTCGGCGATTTTGTCGGCCCAGTATGCATCCTGATCCTGTCAATGGATCGGCTGAATATTAACTGGC
This sequence comes from Microstegium vimineum, assembly GCA_022036555.1. Classification (NCBI taxonomy): domain Eukaryota; kingdom Viridiplantae; phylum Streptophyta; class Magnoliopsida; order Poales; family Poaceae; genus Microstegium; species Microstegium vimineum. The sequence goes on along the minus strand of CM039128.1, from coordinate 40,116,568 downwards.
TGGACTGGTGGATACGCCCCTTCTTGCCTTCGCGGAAAATAAGCTGATCCGATTGGCATAGGCGCAACACCACCCTGCTGAATATTATGCACCGGTTGATTTACCGATGTACAACCTTGAGCACCCACTGGGGTATACTGCGGCATGATATTCATCGGTCGATACACCGATGTTTCATTCTGAATGTTCGTCGGGTAATGGTACTGTTGCGCTCCCACTAGTTGGTGTCCAGGTTGCACCACCTGTTGTTGAATTGGACTAGTCCATGTAGGATTATAAGTCATCGGCATATGATTTGCCGATAAGTGATGGTTACCCAGCGCCTTCTGCTCCTGCACCCTAGAATAATCAACAAATTGACCTCCTTGGTGCACTGATACCCCAGTTTGAGGACTCGTCATCATCATGTGATGGTTTACCACTGCCAAATCTTGTTGAATCGGCAAAGAACTTGCCGATGGTTGCCCGTAAGGTACTTTGGGTATCGCCATCTGAAGATTTCCTGGCGGCAACTGCATGTCTGGAGAAGACGTAACATAATGCACTATCGGGCTCATCGGCTGTGCCGATATTGCCGATTCCATGGAGGCCTTTCCCGCTGCACTATTGCCTTGGATCAGTTTAGCATCAGCAGATGAATTCGGAGGCATACCGTATCCCCACCAGTTAACGGGAGCTGGCTGACTCTAGACTACATGTCCTGACATTGCCAATGCCACCGGATTGGTGTTCAACCGAACGACGCTTGTAGGGCTCGATCTCGGTGGTGTAACTTCATCGGTAGAAGGATTTACAGATTGGAACGCTGGAGCCGCCGATGAAGTCGTGGAAGATGTCGATCCAGGTTGATGATACGCTGGACCAACATACCTAGGTGGTTGTACTTCTTTTAAAGATTGCATGACAACATTGTATACAGTATTGGACAACACATTAGAGTGGCTAATCAACGCCTGATTTAACACAGAATTAACCATATCTTGTAACTTACCAGGATTGGCATCGAAAGTGACCTGCCGTGGCAACGACGGATCTTGCTTTTGGACTGCATCGCCGCTCCTATTTAGGCTGAAGGATTTCAGATATAGTTGCTTGTACTCCTCCATAGCCCGCTCCATAGCTTGTTTCTGGTCATCCTTCAGATTGGCTTCAGAGACTTCAATGATGTTCCTTGGATGGACGTCAGTAGAATCACCCATGATCGTGTTGACACAAAAAGCGTCGGATCTACGAACACCTTGGGCTTATACCCGAATTCGATATCCAAGGTGTGCCAGTCAATTTGACCAGTTAATCGACAAGGACGATAACTAGAACAAGATTGAACGAGACGACAGCGATACGCCCGGACGTCAAAGCTCAACTTGATCAAAACGCGGAACTCGCAAGGTAGACGGAGATCTTGTAGATGCAGCCCGTCGAGATCGTAAGAACTCGTAGGTAAACTAGAACTAATGCGATAAAAGTAGATGCTGGAAAAGTAGATAAAAGTAATAGATTTGTATTTGATTGATTGTCTCTTTCTACATCGCCCCTAGGTACATATTTATACTCCGGTAAAAGGAGTCATACATGGACACAACTCATATATAAAGAAAACTCCTATTTTTAAGGAAATAAAACGACTCATGCAAGAGTCGGACTCAAACTATAACAATAATACTATTATAAAAATCACCAGTTTCCTTATTCTTTTTCCTTACGATAAAGCTTTCCATCGGCAGATTCCCTCAATCCGCAATTTCCTTTTATTGACATCGGCAACTTCCTGCTGTCGTCAGCCATATCAGCCCGTATCCATCGGCAATACCTCCTTATCGGCAAACATATCTTCTCTCTCTCTTGACGCTTCTTCAATCAAATCCAACATCGGTGATTTCCTATGCTTCTATCGGTAATTTGACCGACAACATCTTGATGTCGATGAGGAACAGCGATTACCCCCTTGCCGATCAATGCACTTGGTTTAATATTGACCCGTACAAAAAACGACGTCAACAATGGTTATCACTTAACCCCCAAGATGGATATCGTTTCGGATTTTCAAAGAGTCATGGTGAAGACCCTAGAATGGTAGGCTAAGTGCCATAAGGAGATGAAGGGAACTTAGAAATAGATAGGGCTTCTATTTGATCTTTGACCGTACTATTAAGAGGAGTTGAGACTAGTAGCTTAACTTAGGAGAGCTTCATGACTTAGGTGTGGTGCACACTTGACAACCTTAGATCTAAGCAAGCCTATGGTGACCGTAAGATAGCCTAGAACAACTTCCATATTCATCGCGATGAAAAACGAAGTTGAGAGGGAGCTTCTGTGGGCGTCGGACGCTGAAGTCCAGGACGTTGGACGCTGTACGGCGCGCCAGACGCTGGCGCCAGACGCTGACGTATGCACGGCCGAGCGTCTATCGCCAACACAGAGAGTTCCAGAGACGACCAGTTTGCGACGGACGCGTCCGTCGCCTGGGCGTCAAACGCTCGCGAGCGTCCGGGAATATTTTCCTGGAAACCCGAGAGCAGCCAGTTGGCGCCGGATGCTAAGGCGCAGCGTCCGTCACCAAGCATCGGAGCGTCCGACGCCTGCTGACGTGAACAGCAACTAGCCGTTGGGGCTAGCGACGGAGCGTCCGTCGCCAACTTAAAACGAACAATTTTTCAGCCCCGAGGCAGTTTTGTGTGTGGGCTATTTATAGCCCCACCCTTTCTCTCCCACCTGGCCTTTGCTCATTTCAGTTGCTGAGTTGCTTGAGAAGGTTGGGAAGAGAGCAAGATCCCTAGAGAGAGAGAGTGATTCGCGAATCCATCCATCCTCTCCTCTAGTTTCATCCAAGAGTTCAAGTGTGCATACTCTAGTTGTGAAGCTTGAGTGAGTCAAGCGAAGATTGAGGCTTGTTACTCTTGGTGATCGACATCATCTAGACGGTTCGGTGGTGCTTGGGAGGAAGGTGATCGCTGGAAGATTGCCGGCGGCCCTTCTCCATCGACTTGTGATCGGTTGTGGGCGGTTCACCGAGCCGGAGTGGCAAAGAACCAGCCCGTAGAGAGCACTCTACCCTTGCGCGGGTAGAGGGGGAGAAATACCCTTGCGTGGGTGCTCCAACGAGGACTACGGGGGAGTGTCGACTCCTCTATACCTCGCCAAAACGTCGTCGTGTCAAGATTTCTATCCCTAGCTCTTTCATAACGCATTACTTTCCGCATCGTTCTTACTTTCATTGACTTGCTATCGCTTTCATAGTCTAAGGCACACTAATCGGTAGGCACGGGGTGATTGGCACTTGATAGGATTTCATATTTTCTTTAGAAATTTGAAATAAGCCCAATTCACCCCCCTCTTGGGCATCTTGATCCTTTCAACTTAGCCAATTAACTAGTCTAAACACTATAGTTTGTATCCTCAATACAAGTATGCTAGGCGAGGGGATAGATCAGCAGGAGGACAAAACTCCTACCGGGCCGCGCCCTCTTCTTATGGGGGTCTTACCTTTTAAGAACTTGCCTATAAACACGTGGTGGAATACAATGACTAGACAAGGCTGTCACCTCTTGCTAGCTACCACAAACAATCCATGCAGCAAGTGACAACCAAGGATAAGATGATGTATAAGCACCACGCTTACACACAACTTACTACTTTGACTACGATGAATAATCAAAGCACCCTATGACAGGCAATGATCGCATACAGGAAAGGTCACAAGGATCACAGACTATTGATGTAAAGGTTATTAAAGAGCAAAAGCATATAACAAGACTATATCTAGTATAGTAATGTTCAAAGTAAATACTAAGTAAAGTAAAGAGAAATATATATATATTGATAAAGATAAAGTCTTACAAAGAAGGAAAGATACAAGACCTATACCAGACTCTCCAGAAGACAACTCCGAAAATCCCGAGCACAACTCGACTCAACTCTAACTCCCACACTAGACTAACTCCTAGAACAATCTAAGGAATAGAGCTTGCAGGCTTCTTCTTCATGTTTGGAGAGGGGGGGTATGGCCCTCTATTTATAGTAGGGGGTGGAGTAGGGGCTACTCCATCGCCACGTCAGCGATCCAGGGCCTTCCATCCTCCACCCTTGGATCAAACCGCCTTAGAATCGACCAAGGGTGGATGGTGTGGATTTCCACCATGTGCCAAGGTGTATGGCAGTTGGAGGGACCCAACAGACCCTTAGAGGCGGTCGGCCGACCGTCCCTATGGCCAGTGGGCCCTCCCTTGGCCTCCTGGTGGTGGTCCCATTGGTCAGGGACCAAGTGGACCCTGGTGGGCCCAGATGGGGGGTCGGCCGACCCCCCCTTGGGGTGTTTGGCCCACCTCAGTCTTCCCAGCTACTGGTCCCACCTGTCATGGATGTTGGGTGTTGATTCTGAGATGGTTGTTACGTTTATCTCCTTGGTGTGGGTCCATGGATCCATGTGCTTTGCTTGTGAGCCGTTGAGAGAAAGCACAAAGTGATCCAAGGGTTGGAAATCACTCTGGGATGCTTCTCTTGGATCATGGCCGAGAGGGGAGAGCTAGTGGGCCCATAGGGTGGTCGGATGACCCCCTATGTGGGCCCAACTAGCTCTCCTTTGCTCCATTTCTTCATTCCTGCATTCAAATATTCATGGACATGTGGAACTAGTTATTTGATAAATTATGCTCATGATTTGTTTGTTTATCCTTGATCCTGAGGTTAGTGGCATCATTTTAGTTATGTAAAAGTAGACCATAATTTGTGCCAACAATGTTCCGGAGAACAAGAATGGCGCCTCCTGTTCTCCCTGTTGTGGGTGGCATCATCTTGATCGGTGTAAGGGTTCGCGATTGTCCTCAGTTCTTCTATGGTCATTGCATTTTTCCTGGCCAACTTGTTGCGGAGGTCGTCCACCCGTAGACCGTTGGAGAAGATGGCGATGGCTTCTGGGTCAGAGATATCTGTTATGCTGAGGCGCTTGTCGGAGAAACGCCTGATGTACTCCCGGAGGCTCTCATTACTCCTCTAGCGTACACTCTCCAGGTCATAATGCATCCCTAGCTGGAGACACGTAGCTTTGTACGTCTTGATGAAGATTTCCTTGAGGTCTTCCCAACTATCGATAGTGCCTTCTGGTATCTTCTGGAGTCAGCTGTTGGTGGAGGTCAACAACATTACTGGCAAGTAATTGGCCATCACGTCTTGATCTCCTCCGGCGGCATATACGGCGATCTCGTAAGTGGAGGCCCATTGCTCTGGGTTTGCTTTGCCATCATACTTCTCCACTGATGACACTCTGAAGTTCTGGGGCCACCAGATGGCACGCAGGCAGGCTGAAAAGGGGCGCAATCCCCCCGTAGCTCGGGGTGCCAGTGCTGGTGCTCGATTGTATCTAGGATTGTTATACTCGTGGTCATCATACCTCGGCGACCTTTGTCGGTGTTGTCTCGGAGGGCTCTGGTGCACTGGTTCCGGTGTTCGACCACGTTGGGCCCTGTTGTGATCTTGGTCGTCACGCCTTGGGGACCTTCGCTGGTGCTCCCTCGGAGGGCTTCGTGGATGGTTCCTGCTGTGGGACTGGCCGGAGGACTCGAGTGCTTGCCCCTTCCTTTTTACCTGCACCATGACCGCCTTGATGTGGGCATCTATCTTCTCGATTACCGGCGTGCCTTGGAGTTTGGACAACTCGCAGGCGGCCGCCACCAAATTGGCACTGGGGGTTGAGTACACCGGGACGTCGCCCATCATGTCGAACTCGTGCTGGAGATTGCGTCACGGTGGGTGATTGCGATTCCTTTGATCCTCCTCGCGCTGCTCCCGTGCGACCCGTTCCTATTCGCGGCGTTCATTGTCGCGCCTCTGCGCGCGTTCGGCGTTGTGCTGCTCTCTTGCAGCATGTTGAGTGTCTGTTTCGTTGTCGGGAGCGACGATGTCAGCGGAGACTTGGAAAATCACCCCTCCGAAGCCCGGAGGGAACTCTGGGAAGCTGCCGGTTGATCTAGAGGGACTGACGACTTCGGTCCCTGCGCTGGTGGTCGAGCCCCGGGAGATAGTGCCATCGAGGGACACTACCTGCTCGGAGTCGCTGGGGATCGCGGAGATGACTACGGTGTTTACGATGGGAGGCGCCTGGACCTGGTCGAAGACCGACCGGAGCATCTGGCGTTGGAAAACCACCGCCTGATTGCTGAGTCCGTGAGGCATCGTTGAAGAGGGGTGGGTGCCCCCGGTCGTCATGGTCGTCACCTTCATCGGGGTTTGGCGATTGCATGGTCGGCGGTCGTGATGGCTGGGGAGTCGGCGTCGCGTTGCCTCAACAAGGTTGATGCACTTGATGATGTCGGCCTTGGAGCGGTCAATGGCGTCGACTAGGTCGTCAATGCTGATCTTCTCCCGCGGATGGTATGTCGGCGCGACGGGACGACGTGCGAGCGGCGGCGCATCTGCCCCACGTGGAGTAGATCCAATGGTACAGGACATGGATCTGATCTGGAGTACAGTGCCAGCCGCCAAGAGGACCATCGAATCCAAGAACATAACCGCTTGATGAGTCATGAAGTCGATGCACACACCCCGTACCTGGCGCGCCAACTGTCGACGAAATATGCGTCGCAGTCTACCTAGGGGGTACCCCCACGGTAGTAGATTGTAGGCGGAGGTGTGGCGACGGCGATCAAGCGTAACACGGAGAGCGTAGACACGACGATTTAGACAGGTTCGGGCCGGCAAATCGCTGTAATATCCTGCGTCTTGTGTTTTGGTGGCTGGATTGATGTGAGTATTAGGTTACAAGATCCGTAGATGAGATCTAGGGGATCGTATGCGAGATGTTTTGGAGGGGATGGCTACTCGCCTTATATAGCCGGGGAGCAGTGTTACAGTTTACATATCCTAACAGATTACGATCGGTCCCTTTAGGTAAGGGATCCGAGTCTATCTAGTAGGATTATTCTTGGCAAGCAAGACTTCTTTGGAGTCCTTGGCGAGCACGACGGGTTGGTCGCGTGCTGCAAGGCCTCGTGGGTTGGGCCGTCTCCTGATCGGCAGGCCCATAAGGTCCCTGGGGATATGCCGAGGTAATATCCCCAACAATACTATTGGGCCCACATGCTTCTCTCACATAGTCTTGAGATACATGAAATAGATAGACTATTTGTTTGTCACTAGTGACTATTTTCTCTCTACTTTTTTCATATCATATCATTTCTAGCTAGTCAAATAGCTAAACATTATGGTCCTAACTTTTAAAATCAACATAGTCTTTGTACTGCTAGCGAGCTACTAGTATTTTGCTTTGAATAAAGCAAAGCTATTCTTTTCGCCTAGAAAGAAGAGAAGAGTGATGAAGCACAAACAAAGAGTTCAACCAATCTGACAAATGATGGTGCAGTAGAATCGAAGATCCTCCGAATTCAATCCGACAGCCCAAACCAGGCCCGTAGAAACTAGATCCGGCCCGGCCTCCTGGGTGACCGAAACCGGCTGCGATGGCCCATACATTTGCGACCTGCACGCGACCGGTTCTCCTGAAGCGCTGATGATCATTGTCGTGGCAGGGCGGAGGACCAAGCGTCGTCTTCAGAGAATCCTTTCTGGAGGCGCTGCTGGAAAATGTGTGTGCCACCAAAAGTTTGAGTGTTCTGGTGGCGGATGATCAATGTTTTTTTGGCGACTAAAGGGACCTTGCACTGACGCCACATTGAACCAACAGCACACTATGAATCATGCGGAGCGGATGAAGAATCAATCAAGCACGCTGACCGGGGGTGAAAGTGCCATGTCTAAACCCTCTCTCTTGGGCATGCGACCTGATTGATCCAGGTGTGATCCTGGAGAGGAATGCATCAGTAATTCTTTATGGAGCTTAGGCGCTATGGATGGCAAGGAATAGGAGGCGTCATGGTGAAATGACAGCACCAGTTAAGATAGCAGCTCAATGGGCAATTGACACGACTTTTGATCTCTGGCAGGAGCTGCATCCGGTTAGACAAATTGGAATTTTAAAAATCCATTAGACATGAAAAACCCCTGATACTAGTGGGTAAAGGCCAATGTCAATGCTGCGTTCTGGCCTGGAAATCGATCAGCAACATCGGGAATTATCCTTAGGGATCAGAATGGTAGATGTTGCGGAGGGACAGCGATCTGGTATGATTATTCTCTGAATGTACTAGCAGCAGAGCTTGTCGTGGTGGACTACTCTTTGCACAAAAGATGAGAGTGAGATCTTTACATCTGGAAACGGATTGCCAGGTGCTAGTGAACCTATGGCTGACTAGTGAACCTATGGCTGAATCGCAACAATAAGAAGTCGGAGGTTGCACCTCTGCTACAACAGATGGATGACTTAAGCTGGAGCTTTGAACATTTCCGTTTTAGTTTTATTAGCCGAGTTTGTAATAAAGTAGCTCATGAATGTACTCGTATGGTGGTGGAGTGGCTTATAACCCCACCGAGATTAAAGGATGCTATTAGTACTGATTGTAATCTTGCTCACGTTATTGTTTAAATGAAGCTCCGGTTTCCTAAAAAAAACAAAAAGTCTCGAGTCAGATGCGGAGATGCCCATTGCCGCTGCCGGCAGCCGGCAGCAGCGCGGTCCAAAACCTCCAACTCAAAACGTTTTCTGGCTGTCTGCACATCCCTGCCCCGCCCGGCCCTGCCGGCGTGCGCAAAACTGCAAAAGCTCCCGCTCCCGCTCCCGCGTGCCGCGAACGCTGAGCCGCCGACCTTTTTTCTGTTTTTTTTTTCGGTCATTGCGCTTCCAATCCAAAACCAAAAAAATACACTTCCTCCCGTCCCATGGTTTCACGTTACCCCGGTCTGCCCTAGATCGAGTGATGGAGACGGACAATGACTCGTCGGCTCAGCCGCACTAGTAGTAGCACCACAAGTCCGAGGCGGCGACACGCCCACACCCCGCGTCACGTGCCGTCGGTGCGGCAGGAATGATAAGCCCTCGTGGCGCCTAGATCTCCCAATATAAAATTCGCTCGCGCCATGCAGATTGCAGACGCGCAGTCTGCCGAGCCGCCGTGGAGTTACCTCGCTCTCACCAACCGCTACGACCGGGTCCATTTCGGCGTCACGCACGCCCCGCCGCGTTCCTCACCTCGCTATAAAGATCACTCCTTGCGTGCCGCTGATAGCATCACTTGCATCCCCCATCGCGTCCCACACGCTCACAGCATGGCACGCCACCCTGCAAGCGCTAGCCCTCTCGCGGCGGCTGTCCTCTTCCTCTGCCTGCAGTCGGCCTGCCGCGCGGCCGTCTCCGGCGGCAAACCGAGCGCCGTGCTGCTGCCGGTGAGCAAGGACGACGCCACGAAGCAGTACGTGATGGGGTTCCGGCAGCGCACGCCGCTGGTGCCGGTGAAGGCCGTGCTGGACCTGGCGGGAGCCACGCTGTGGGTGGACTGCGAGGCCGGGTACGTGTCCTCCACCTACAGCCGTGTGCCGTGTGGGTCCAGCCTCTGCCGCCGCTCGCGGTCGGTGGCCTGCGCCACCAGCTGCTCGGGCGCCCCGAGCCCGTCCTGCCTCAACGACACCTGCGGCGGGTTCCCCGAGAACACGGTCACGCAGTGGAGCACGGGCGGCAACCTCATCACCGACGTGCTGGCGCTGCCCACCACGTCCCGCCCGGTCCCGCTCGCCACTGCGCCCGCGTTCCTCTTCACATGCGGGGCCACGTTCCTGACGAAGGGCCTCGCCGCGGGCGCCACCGGGATGGCGTCGCTCAGCCGCGCCCGCTTCGCGTTACCCACGCAGCTGGCTTCCACGTTCCACTTCTCCAAAAAGTTCGCGCTCTGCCTGCCGTCGTCCCCGGCGGCGGGCGTCGTCGTCTTCGGTGACGCGCCCTACGCGTTCCAGCCCGGGGTGGTGCTGTCCAACACGTCGCTCGTCTACACCCCGCTCCTCGTCAACCCGGTGAGTAAGGCGGGCGTGTCAACCAAGGGCGACAAGTCGGACGAGTACTTCGTCGGCGTCACGGGCATCAAGGTGAACGGCCGCGCCGTGCCGCTGAACGCCACGCTGCTAGCCATCGACAGGAAGGGGGGCGTGGGCGGGACCAAGCTCAGCACGGTGGCGCCCTACACCGTGCTGCAGTCGTCGATCTACGAGGCCGTCACGCGCGCGTTCGCGAAAGAGACGGCCAAGATCCCGCGGGCGCCGCCCGTGGCGCCGTTCAGGCTGTGCTACGACGGGAGCAAGGTGGGGAGCACGCGCGTGGGCCCCACCGTGCCCACCATCGAGCTGGTTCTTGGGAACGACTCCACGTCGTGGGTGGTGTTCGGGGCGAACTCCATGGTGGCCACCAAAGGCGGGGCGCTGTGCCTCGGCGTGGTGGACGGCGGCATGGAGCCGCGGACGTCGGTGGTGATCGGCGGGCACATGATGGAAGACAACCTGCTGGAGTTCGACCTGGAGGCGTCGCGGCTCGGGTTCAGCTCCTCGCTGCTGTTCAGGCAGACCACCTGCAACAACTTCCATCTCGGCTAGCTGACGGTGCCACTAGCTGCTAGTACTTGCCGGTGTCATGTCCGGCCTAGAAATTGGTCGGGTCGTATCTGTATGTCCGTCTTGGTGATTTGGGCAGTCGCTGTCTCAATAAAATTGTCCACCTCTGTACGGTGGTACCGTACCAAACAGCAATGTTGGATTCCACTGTATTGCTCTTGCCGGTTCGTGTGGACTTTAATTTGTTATCTGATCTGACTTTAATTTGGGTCAATGGGTTCTTTTATTGTGTTTTCAGTCGTCGGAAAAATTCAGGAGTGAAGAAAGTCTACACAGGCTGATTCGTACCGAACCTTTTTGACCATTTATACCGAAGAATCTTTTTGGTCCACAGGTCAGGACGCAACAGACCAACAGTAATGTATCCAGGTAGATATTTCATGTTCGCATGGGGAACCTTACATAAATGGTATGGAGTAACAGAGTATCACATTAATCAATTTAACTCAACCTGTTGGGAATTGAGGTAATTAAATACACCAGGAACTTATTCTTGGCGTTCCTCTAATTCTAGCAATTCATGTTGATTTATCAAATCCAGCATCCATGACCAAATGGTGTTCATCATGCTTTCTTGGCCTTGGGCTTAGGTGGCGGTGCTAGGAACAGAGCCCTGAAGATCCACGCAGCAAGAATGGCACCAATGAAGGGGCATATCCAGTACACATAGAACTGCTCCCAAGTATTATGGCGATTGTTAACATACGCCCAGCCAAATGCCTGTAAATATTATTTGATCAAGATTCATAATCATAAGTTAAAGAAAACACGACACTAGAATCCTTGATTTTAGTAAAGAGTGCTAAACTAAAAATGGCCAAGAACAAAGAAATGGGTAAATGCTATAAAAACAGTACTCTAAAATCAGCCCTTATCAGATAATTACCAAAATATTCAAAATTCAGCAATGATCTACAACACTATTCTAGGGCAGCATTCCACTGAGGGTAGCAGCATATGGGGATAGGAACCACTCTTCCTAGGAATCTAATAGTCGTGGTCATGACCATGTCTCATCACTCTTGTGAGCAGCCGATCATTCCTGTCCTTGCCTCGCTGATCCTCTGGTCAACTTTTCAGATGCCATCCTATACACCACTCTTTAGGGTTTGTTTGGAAACATAGCAATGACCTTCAATCCATACATATTGAAAGAGGTGTAGAATTAGTTCATTTCCACTCCAATACATATGGATTGGGAGGGATTGATTTTATCCAAACAAGCTCTAAGAGGTTTCCATCATGGCATTGCCAGAGGGCAAATTCTGAGCTTATTGCTTGCTTTTGCAGAGCAACACCTGCAATCAGACATTGTTGCAATCTGCCTCGGCAAACATGGTGTGGTAGTTACTCAGCTAAACGAAGTAGAACTGTTTCTAATCAGCACAAACAATTTGAAATATTCTGCCAACATTACTCTGCATTGTATTCTGCCAACTTTACTCTGCGTTTATCCTTCTATTTGGTAATTAACTTTGTACAGTTCACCTCAAACACATAGATAATCATTGGCACTTATTTTCACGTTGTAATTGTTGTGCTCCTTTAGAATGCAGGGTTCTATGTGCAGGTATTCATCTGGTGTCTGATTCAAAAAAAAAGGGTGAAGTATGCAAGATTTACCAAGGTGAGTATGCGCTCAGTCCCTTTTCAGGTGTGCTCTATGTCATGCTCCAAGTAATGGTGTCCAAGCATGGTTCCTTATATGAGATAACATCTACTTCCTCTGTTCCAAATTATAGTTCACTTTGTCTTTGTACTAAAAGTCAACTTCTCTAACATTGACTAAATTTTTGACAAAAATATGTTAATATCTAACAAGTTCAAATAAATGAAATATCAACACATATTATATGAAGAATATACTGGAACTTATTAAAGTTGTAAATATTGGTGCATTTGTCTATAAACTTGGTCAAAATTAAGGAAGTTTGACTTAGGACAAAGCCAAAGTGAGCTACAACTTGTAAAGAGGAAGTAGAATTCAGTTTGAAGGCTCTATAAAATATTCTAGAAAGAAATAAGATAAAAATGTTCCTGTATTATGGTTATAAAATTCTGATGAAACTCAATAAAACTTTTCATTACAATATGGTACTATAATTAGTGGTCTACAATTTTTTTAATTTTCTAACTTTTCCATTTCAATATATTTCAGTGCCGAGCAACTTTAATTTATAGATGACTAGATGAGTTCCAATTATACTTTTTGGCAATAGAACAAACAATCATTATGAAGAATGCAAATGTGTGCTCAGATTTAGACATATAGATAAGGTGGCTATATGCTGCATATGCGTGCCTTCTCTATAGCTACGTTACACGGATACTTCCCTGGGACCACGTATCACGTATCCGATATGGACACATGTCCAATACGCCGCTGATACGTATCCTTGGAGTATCCGACTTTTCCTATTTTCACGAATATTGGATACGTGGGCCTATATGTATCTGCCTGCCTTGCCGATACGGTCCAGCCCAACATATATCTCTACAGTTCTTCTGGAACAATATTTTGTTTTCCACTTCTGATCACCATGCTGAATCTGTTAGTTGGGAGTTTTTTTTTTAAAAAAAAAATGAATTGCAATGTTGTGCTGTTGATTTGCAAAATTGGTCATGCAGGACCTTCAGAAAGAGACAAGATGCTTCAAAAGATCAAGTATGATGATTTGGTGGTCAAATAATTTTATTCACCTTTTTCTTCTCATTGTAACATGCTGACAGCTTCACACGATTATTTTAGAAATAGCTAATCATGCGTAAACAGTATCTGTTCATTTAAACATAGTACCCAGAGATACTTTCATTCAGACAACTGATTTTGCATCATTCAAGTGATACAACACTTGCTAGCAAAACAAACAATTTATTTCCATGTAGCAAAGAAAATGGTCTAGTGGATAATATCGCATGCACTGGCACTGATAAATTTTGAATTGCCACGTGTAATAATATTGTGTTCTACTTATTATTTGCTAGTGCATATAACAAATAAAAGAGGGAATCATAGCTAATAGGTATTTTGAAAGAGATTGATGTTACTACATACAATTCATCAAATTAAGAAATAAACAATGCAACTTTATTTGTTGTGTTTTTCTAACAAAGATGATTGTTACAACTTACAATAACCATAAATCCAACTGCTTTCAGAAGCCAATAACAAAGCAATAGTATTTTTATTAGTAAACTAATTTATTCTTTCTTTGTTGATTTTTTCTCTTCATGTAGCTGGTTTCATCATTACTCACATACAAAATATTTAAACTTTCAACATCAGTTCTTTGCTCTGGATTTGACTTGAAGCAAGATGCACTTCACTTTTTGAGAGGGATGTATGGGTGTCAGAAACATAATGCACAGCCTAAATGAGTAGATTATACAAATCGCTGTTTTAAATTTATCTCCACTGCCAATTTCTATTTTCAGAACATAATGCATTGGAGTCATTTTAACCTGATTTACATTTATTATACACTACAATTTTTTCAGCTTGCTCCAACAAAAGAGTTATAGAGCCGTCTAGCCATGTGTGATATCTCAAAATACGACATCCACGCATGTACAGTGGCCAAAGCATACCACTAGACCAGTAGACCATGATATAAATTCACCTTTCTCACTAAAGAATGGTATAGATCAGACTACCCACATATGTAACATTCCTGAAAGCCATCGAGTATCTACAAATATTTGTCGTATAGGCAATCAAGCTGCTAAAGTTCCCTGTGTCGGACCAAAAGGGGCAATTATTATTTTCTAGTTGGGTGTTGAAATTCATTCACAGTATGTATAGATGGTGACAGGAAACTACCAATGAAGTGAAAAGTATATAGAAGTAATGAGCTAGCTGGTCAAACAACAGACAACAGTAGAAGGAAAAGAGAGAGAGAGAGAGAGAAAGAAACGAAGAGACTGACATTGGCTGGGTTCATGGAAGGGCCGGTGTATGCTGCTCCGGAGAGGACGACGCACAGGGTGGAGATGGAGATCATCCATGTCTTGATGATGGGGTTGCGGGGCCCCTTGACTAGGATCAAGAGCACGGCCAAGGTGATCACGAAAGTGAGCACTAATTCGGCGACAGCACCGGTGTGGGGATCCACCTTGAGCGAGGGTCCCCCAAGCATGTGCTTGTACTGCGCGGGCATCAGCTCCGAGATGGCTAGAGCGCCCCCCACAGCGCCGGCGGCCTGATCAGTTAGTAGTCCGCATCAGTCTCTGAAGAAGACATTTCTGAACCCTTGAATTGAACTGAATCCAAATTCAAGTGAAAACTAACCTGTGCCGGTAATCGGAGCGCGACGGAGAAGAGGGAGGGGCTGGTGACTCCGGCGGCGTAGAAGGCGGCGACGCCGGTGGGGTTGAAGCTGGCGCCGCCGAGTGCGTCGCAGAGGATATTGAAGGCGAAGAGGAGGACGGAGAGGAGGGAGACGGTGACAAGAAGCGCGTAGTGGACGCCTTGCAAACTAAGGTAGGACGTCACCGCCGCCGTCGAGGCCCCCAGAGTGGAGACGCACAGCACCCACAGGAACGTCACCACCGCGTCAGCGGCAGCCGCCCGCAGCGCCGCCCCCATCGCCATCAGCGCCCGTGTTGCTCTCTGCTCTGTTGTGTTGTGTTGTGTTCAGGAGAAGCAGATCGGAACTGACGGAGGAGGAGGAGGGGTAGGTATACAAACGCTCTTCACGTGCTGCATCTTCTCCGTTTGGCTCGTTTGGCTCCACGCCGCAGCAAATTTTGCATGGAAGAACAACCAGGTTTGTAGTTATCGATCTGAAAACCTTGTGTCCTTTTATCTTGAAAGGGTGCATTTTTTTGGGAAACTTCAAAGGGAGCATTTCGGTGGCCTGTGTTAGTGTAACTTCTGTCCTTTAACAAAGATATTTCTATATACAAATAATTGTTCATGATATATTTGGAGCTAATTTTAGGCACAATCAGACTTAAATAAAAATAGGTTAAGACAGTACTATTGTATAGTTTAGTAAGTTTATAAAGTTGCACAAGTTGTATTTGACTTTTGGTCGCTATTTGAACAACCGTAATAACTTGTGTTGGCTGAAGTGATGTTCATTTTTAGAGTCCTTTTTAAGATGTTCACCTCTATTAATCAATTTTAAAGTATATATGAATCTGTCTTTTATAATGCTCCGACCATCTTTGAAGATCACCGGTATTTATCAAACTGTCACCTAAAATGCTCCTATCGTCTCCTAAAATGCTTCTTTTGCTATACTGAACCTGGAATAGCTTGTGGTTTACATTTGTTAATACACAATCATTTGTTAGTAAGTTAATTATTGAGCAAAGGATTTGAAAGCAATAAGGGTGTATCAGTGTCAATATACTAAAACACTTCTTTTCTCCAACGGAGACGGTGGCACGAAGTTCATTCTCGCTTGAAGTTACTATTCAAATCTTGTATTCACCAATATATGGACATAATATTTACCAGTATCCTAGTAACACCTTGATACAGAGAATTTTAGAAACTTTCCACTCATCTGGTGAAGCAAGGTTATGTAAAAGCAGTCCTTATGTCTATGATAGGTGTTTGTTGATGTACCACGAAGTATTTCGGATTTTTCAATGAAATTGTTTTCCTGTGTTGTTGATGTAATGTAAACATACAACCATAAACAAATACTCATCGGCTTACGTCCACTGTGGTCAGCTATCAAGCTTACAGTGAAGTTGGTGGCATTTAACTTGCCATGACAAGAGCCTCATATAGAACAAGAATTTTCATACACAATATCACCTATATAACACAAGCTTCACAAATATAACAGCAATTCAACAAATGCATCAAACCCACAAGAACCATTTTGTGAACATATCAAAAGTTTCACTATCAAATGCTCCACAACTGCACATAAAATTCAGTGGACGCACATATTGCATATTGTGAGGACTAGCAAAATCAGGATCTTTGAAGTTGTCAATGAAAGGATCAAGATGCCCAAAAGGGGGGTGAATTGGGCTTGTTTTAAATTTCTAAAGCAAATATGAAAACCTATCAAATGTCAATCACCCCTAATGCCTACCGATCGTGTGTCCTAGCTAGAAAGCAGTAGCGGTTCCTGGAATTGAAAAAACAACCTAAGCAATTCTAGTGGAAAGCTAAGAACACAACAGAAAGTAAATGTATAAAGAGCTCGGAAAAGAGAATTGTGACAACGATGTTTTCCCGAGGTATCGAGGAGTCGACACGCTCCCCTAGTCCTCGTTGGAGCACCTCGCAAGATATAGCTCCCCCTCAATCCCGCGCAAGGGATGAGTGCTCTCTACGGGCTGATTCTTCGCCACTTCGGCTCGGTGAATCGCCCACAACCGATCACAAAAGCTTGGAGAAGGGCCGCCAACAATCTTCACGGCGATCACCTTCCTCCGGTCACCACCAAACCGTCTAGGTGCTGTTGAACACCAAGAGTAACAAGCACAAGACCTTCACTTGACCAACTCAAGGCTAGGAAGGTGAATGGATGCACACTTGTCACTCCTAATCATCCTAGGAGGGAAGAACAAGATGAATTCTCTCAAATCTCTCCCTCTCTAGGCACTTGGCTCTCCAAGAACTCTCTAAAGGTTCCTCTAGGTGTAACAATGGACAAGAGAGCTAATTGGGACGAAATGGTAGCTATAAATAGTCCCCCACCTCTTCAACTAGCCATTTTATGCTTTTTCTCTTTTCTGCGTAGCCACCGGACTAGTCCAGAGCTAAACCACCGGACCATTTCTTCTGGTCCGAAGCATACACCCAGATCCAAATTTGTGCTGAAACAGGGACCACCGGACTACTTGCAATAGTCCGGTGCATAGTCCGGAGCCTAGGTACATACTGCGTAGAAATGTCTTGCTGCTGAGCACCGTCGGACTAGTCCGGAGCCTCTTCTCAGGCTCACTCAGGAAACCAGGACCACCGGACCACTTCCAATGGTCTGAAGCCTCCTAGGCAAACTGGTCTGGAGCCTTTTACACCCCCTTCCTCACTTCTTCTCACCAAGTCTCTTGAAGGGGTCTTGCTCCTACCAACTTAAGGTACCTCAAGGGCTGATAGCAGGGTCTCTAGGACTAGTTGTGACAAATGTGCATATACCGACATTCTCAACCTCTCCTAGGTCAAGCTACTAACCTCATACCCCCTTTATAGTACGGTCAAAGGAAAAACAAAGTCCTATTCTATACTTAGTGCTCTTCTCAACCTCATGGCACTAAGAACTAGCCTAGTCTTCAACTTGTATCTCCATCCTTTGAAACCGAAACTATTTCCATCTTGGGGGCATGAATAACCATTAAGCCCATTCATCTAGCATCACTAATGACTTAACTAAAATGACTTTGCCTCTGCAAAACACACGTTAGTCATAGTGACCTAGCGTTGTCGTTAATCGCCTAAATATAAGGGACTAAGATTCTTCAATCTCCCCCTTTTAGGTGATTGATGACAATACAAGCTCGAGTATAGAATATGAGTGAATTTCGATAAGAGAAACATGACTTGACATGAGATAGACATGGGTTAGTGATAAGAAAGACATATACATGCCTAAACTATTCAAGCCATGACAAGCACAAAAGACATGAATTGAGAATATTACTTGATTTTAAAGGATATGCTAGCCAAAAGATCATAGATTAGCGCGAAAGCAATAGCATAACCAAGTGACATGATATAAATAAAAGAGTTTCACATACATGTCACACAACCATCAAGTTCTCAAACATCACACGCATATATCACAAATGCATAAAGACGGTAAACGTGATGCATGATGCAATAGAGTTTAACACATCAAAAGAAACGAATCCTACCAGCTCCCCCTAAAGCTAGCAAACTCGACTCTCCCTCCCCCCCTTTGGCATCTAAGCACCAAAAACTACGCGACAGGCAGAGCAGTCGTGACACGGTTAAGAACCCGGAAATCTGAGAGATATGTATCATCATCCTCATCATCAGAATCCTCCCCCTGAGAGTCTGGAACTGCAAGTGGAGCAGTCTGGGGGACGGGAGCTGAAGTGCCTGCTAACTCGGCCTCTGAAGTAGCTGGAAGTGTCGCTGAGGCTGGAGTAGTAGAAGTCTCTACCACTGTAGCAGCCCGTGCCTCTGGAGCTGACTCTCCTGGAGTCTCAAGAACTGGTGTCTGCTCAGGCTGGAGTGGAGTAGATGTGACAGCTGTGGCATCGGTCACAATAGCAACTGTAGGTGGAGTAGATACTGCTGGAGCCTGACTGTCGTGAGTAGCCTCTGACGAAGCAACAGAGGAACGGTGCTGACCAGCTGTCGGGGTAACCAACTCAGTGGACTCAAGCTCAGCTGCTATCTGCTCTCCAGTGGGGCACGGCTGGCCTATGATGTCGCTGAACGACACGGAGAGATCATGAGCAGTCAAACCCAGAGAAGTTGTCATCGGTGTGAAACCGATAGTGAGGGGAGTGAACTGCTGTGTTGGGCCTAGGGTGTCCAACCACTGTGTGACCTGTGTCGTCGGTGACTGGAACGGGGTGGTCAATCCGGCACCCTGAAGTCCACTGGACTGTACGACAGGGGTGGGAGTGACAGACGGTCCAGCTGACACTGAAGGGGCCACTGAAGGACCAGCTGTCTGCTGAGAGCCCGCAACGGGGCCTATGTCATGTAGAGGTGCCATTGAGGGACCAAAAGGCTGAGTCTGGCTCATCATCTGGATCTGAGGCGCAGCTGAGAACTCAAGAGGAGGGGCACATGTTCATCTCATCATATGGGCCATGAAGGCAATGTTCTGAGCTTGAATCTGCTGGGTCTGGATCTGTAGCCTCTGTGACTCGAGTTGCATCTGAATCACCTGACACTGCATCTCATCTTGTCGCTGATGGACCTGAGTAACAGCTGTCACAAGAGACCCATGCTGCTCTAAAATGCGATCGAGTATCTTCAAACCAAGGGAATTTGAAGTAGAGCCCGAACCACCAGCCTCTAAGTCGTGTGCCCGTGGGGGCATAGGTGTTAACACTAGATTTTGGCATGCTTAAGAAGATGACAGGTGGGCCAGCGCGTTGTGAATTTGCCGAAACAAGTATTCGGGGCATTCGACAAGTGTTCGTGCGGTCGGTTAATTTCTTCCGATTCGGCAAATGGTCGTGCAGTCGGCTACTTGGAGGAAAGGCGGTTTTTCGTTGAAGAGGCGGCGAAATCGACAAGTGAGAGCCGATCAGGCAACAAGAATTGCGATAATTAAGGAAATAAAGACTCCAAAGGAAACTAGAGTCAAAAGTGTCGTGTTTCATTTAATATTTTGTAACTGTGTCCTTTTAGGACTCATGTCATGACCAGAGTATAAATATAAACCCTTGGCCATTGTAAAAGTGTTCACAACCAATTCAATACAACCGGCTCCGTGCCAACTTCGAGTCTTCTTGTCGTGTCGTCGAGTTCTTTGAGAGGAATCATCGATCCGTCGACCTCCGTAAGTCCCGGCAACCTTGTTATCATGTCTAGTACCATGCGGTGGATTTAGATATTGATGCAAGTAGTCTTGTTTGTTTTTCAATGATCGTGCAGCGGATCCTTGCTTAATAATCAAGAAGTCTTTGCTTATGTTTCGTTTATAAGTAGATGCCGTGCGGCGGGTGTTTGCTTGTTATGCCTAGCAAAAGCAAGATATTTATCGGCTCTATTAGATTTGGCAAAATCCAATAGATTCATCAAGTTACCACGTGTTGCATGCTTTATATGTTTTTATATATTTGCAGCAACCTTTTGCCCAATTTAGATTAATACGGTTCGGCCCTTTTCTTTCTTATAGATCTATTTATGTTTCAACAATCATAGTTATCTTGTTATCTCTACAAATAGATCTTATGCTTATAGTAGCCGAACTAGTTTAATCTAGATTGTCACGTGTTGCGGGTTCATGCACATTAACCATGTTTAGGCTTTGATAAGGTTAAGTATCGTGCGGCGGATACAAGCTTTAGATTAGTATGATCATGTTTTACTTACGTGTTCCTTCATCATGGATCCCAACTCGGCTGATCTGCCGAGCTTGGTTGCGCTTTACCTTATAGTAATCTACGGTTCGCTCAAACTTTTTTCCCATGCATGCATATTCGGCAATGAACGTTCCACGTGCTCTTTGTTCGTTTTAGATGAATGATCTATAAGATTTGTTGGCAGATAGCTTCTATAGCTATATGTCATTGTAAGTGGCTTCAGGGCCGTATATATGGAACTGTCTGGTCTCATCCGGCATGTTTCAGTTTATACCTAATGATTTTCATCCCTTGTTAGTTTTAGGTCAAACTGACTGGCATGTTCTCGGATCTCGAAACGCCCGGGCACCCGATTGAAGTCACGCTTTCTGGCTTGCTGTGTGTGAGGCACAATGCGTCACATTTTGTGTCAACACACTTTTTGGCACGCTCGGTGGGACCCCACATCTCAAGATGGTTGAAATCGACAATAGTCAGGTTCTGGACGTGACCATGGAAGAGTTGCCAGAAGACATGAGGAGTTTGATCCAGCTGGCAGGTGACAAGTTTCAGCGCAAGTGCTTGATGTCCTTTTCGAAGAACAAAAGCAACAAGGTTTTTCAGAAGTAGTCACTTCCAAGAACTCTCCTTCCACATCAAACCGATTACACGGAAGTTGAAGATGCTCAAAAGGTGGGTGATGTGATCTACAAGGCCATGGGTGAGACCATGACAAATCATCATACAACCTTTTTGAAGACCTTTCACCAGATCATGGTCAGCATGTTCGGTCAATCTGCTGATAAGCACTTTGAAGAGATTCATGGTCCAATACAGGGGCCGACATTATTCCACGTGCTGAAGCGCTAAGAAAAAATTGCTAGGGATGGCGGAGCGTCGGGCGTGGACCAAGGTGGGGTGGTTCCTCAACAGAAACAACAATATCTCATGACCCATGGCCAGCTCACGTTCGGTGCGTCAGGGAGCATCCCACAGTCAGCTTTCAAGGTGTCTCTAGTAGCAAACAGGTTGCAGAAGAGTACGTATGGGGACAGGTATCAAGAATTTGCCAATTACAGCGCTATTGATGCTTTCTCGAATCCAGGATACAAAAATTCGGTAGGGTTACCTTTCGAAGGACAAGCAAATGGAGCTCCAAATTCCAATGTTGATCTTATCATGAATAGGATGGCAGATATGATGCAGAATCAATTCGGCTTAAAGCCGAAGAACCAGTCCTATGCATACAAATCCCCTTATCCAGAGTGGTATAACCGAGTGGCCCTCCCTCCAAGGGTTAAGGCTCCTACAGACTTGACCAAGTTTTCTAGCCAGGATGATACTAGCACTATAGAACACATCAGCCGGTACTTGATGCAGCTTGGAGAAGCATCCACAGATGATGCTTGGAGAATTCGTTATTTTCCTTTGTCTCTGACAGGACCAGCTTTCACGTGGTTCGCATCTCTCCAAGCGAACTCCATTGGTAGCTGGGCAGATTTGGAGCAGAAATTCCATGCATATTTCTTCACAGGCACCAATGAGAAGAAGCTAGTTGACCTTATGAGCTTGAGACAGAGGTTTAATGAAACACCCCAGGAGTACCTCCGCAGGTTCAGAGAGACCAAAAACCTCTGCTATTCTTTGAATCTGCCAGATGATCAGTTGCCAAGGATGGTAGTAGCGGGCATGCAGCCGAATATCAGAGAGAAACTATTCGATATGGATTTTGATGACCTTGGTCAGTTGTCACAACTGCTGGCGATGATGAGTAATCAGGCTCAGGGGCTCAAGAGAGATAACCGCTTCCAGAAAGGTGACGTAGCCAATGAAATGTATCAAAGCTTCCTGGAAGAAGCAACGGAGTACGACGATGAAGACGAAATAGCGGCATCCAAATTGATCTGGGCGAAGGAGCCGACTCAGGTTAGTCAGCGATGGTTGAGGCAGCAGAAAGGTACTTACAACTTTGACGTCTCCAAGTTAGATAGACTATTCGAGTTGTTGCTAAAAGAGGGACGTATCAAATTGCTAGAGGGGCACCCCATGCTACGCCCTGAAGGGGTGAAAGACAAGAAGTTTTGTGGCTTCCACAATACTAATTCCCATGCCATAAATGATTGCCCGAGTGTTCAGAATGAAAATCTAGAAAGCTATTCAGGAAGGGCATTTGAAGTTTGATGGCAAGATGAAAATTGATGCTAATCCTTTTGCATAGAATAAAGTGTCCTTCTCTATGAATATGGTTGCCATGGATGATTCCAAAGGCAAGGGCAAAATGAAGGTGTTAACCTTAGACAGAGCAAGGAGAGCTGGTACTGTTGACCTTGATCGACAGATTACAAATGAAGAGTTTCGGCAACAGACTGGGTTCCAGAATAGCCAAATCGAGAAAGGAGAGACTTCCAAACCCAGGGTTACCACATGTATTCTGTTAAACAAGTGGCGACGGTAGCAGGAACAGTATCAGAGGCGGAGGTGTTATGAGGAACAAGAGTTCATGGGGGAACATCAGAGGTACGAGGAAGAGAAGTACCAGAGAGAACAAGAACGCATGAGAGAGCAGGAACAGTCTCATTGGGGATGCTCGTTCTTCAAGCATTATTGGAATGAAGGCCTGAAACTCCCTACTAGAGACAATTGCGCTGAATGTAGTGATCAGTATTCATGATATAGGCAGTCCAGGGTCAACCGTCATCCGGTCCATGAAAGACTTGGAGCGCATGTTCCCGAGGATGATCGGCGTTTAAAAATGATCAACTCTGAGGATCGGCGAGGCAAGAGGTTTGCCGATCAGGAGTGGATCCATTATGAAGAAATTGTTGAGGAGAAAAATCACCATGAGTATGTATGGCAAAACGGACAATGGTGCCCACCAGGGCTGAAGAAGAGCCAGAAAAGGAGGGTACAACGTTTGAGGAACAGAGAGCTAGCACAAGTAGTTGCTGAAAAGAACCCGACATGGCGTCCTAAGAAAAAAACCAGATGAACACGACTGTTCGGCTGATGCATACATGACTTTCTTCATTCCATCAGAATTCCTAGCTCCCGAGGGTCAAGACCTCCAAGAGGAGGTATGCTCAGATATCGATGAAAGCGGGTATCAAGATCTGATGGCCCAGCTTGTCCTAACTCAGCGGGCAGTTTTCGATAAACCAGCTAAGCATCGACATTTGAAGGCGCTTTATGTGAAGGGATACATCAATGGCAAGCCTCTGACCAAGATGCTTATGGATGGAGGGGCTTCCATCAATATTATGCCTTATACCACCTTTAGGAAGCTCGTAATGACCAATGAGGAATTGTTGAAAACTGACTTAGTACTCAGGGACTTTGCTGGTAATCCTTCTGACACTCGAGGAGCCGTACACGTCGAGTTGATGATTGGATCAAAAACTTTGATCACTACTTTCTTTGTCATTGATGGCAAGGGGGCATATAGCCTGCTCTTGGGAAGAGATTGGATCCATGCTAACTGCTGCATACCTTCAACTATGCATTAGATCCTCATTCAATGGGTTGGAGATGATGTTGAAATTGTTCATGCTGATGATCCAGTAAGTGTTGCTGCCTCAGAACCTGTCTACTGGGAATATGATGGTTTCGATTGCTTCTCTGGGAAAAGCTGGGGGGAAGGTCCCGTGAATGTCTCTAACAAGGACCAACAACCGATCCAAGCAGTCGGCTCTCAGAGAAATTTTTAATGGGGAACCCAATCGATGGCAATGAAGTAAAGTTGGGACGTGGCTTTATGTCGGCCGATAAGCTAGAAGAAATAAATGTTGGTGATGATGTCAAGCCAAGGCCAATGTATATCAGTACAAATTTAGACCCAGGGCATAGGTTAAAGCTGATAGATCTTCTAAAAGAATTCAAAGATTATTTTTAAGGATGAAAATGGATCAGATACGAACGGATATCGCTGATATTGTATTTTTTTCATATTTATGTTCGGATTCGGATTCGAATACAAATATTATGAGAAATATCGGATAGGATACAATTAGATATCAACATCATAAATATGCCGATTTTAGTATTCGGATACGGATACGGTATCAGATGTTAATCTTCGAACTCGAATACGGACATGTCTAAACTCCTATAAATGAATTCGGTCGAACGGACGGTCGAATAAATATTCGTACCGTTTTCATCCCTAATTGTTTTATTTGGGATTACACAGAGATGCCCGGACTGGATCGTTCTATTGTTGAGCATAAATTGCCGATTAAGCCCGAGTATCGTCCTTACAAACAACCTCCTCGGAAGATTTTCAAAGAAGAAGTACTGGCCGATGTGAAAAAGGAAGTCGAGAGATTATTGGAAGCAAATTTCATTCGGCCGTGCAGGTATGCAGAGTAGGTTTCAAGCATAGTCCCGGTATACAAGAAAAATGGAAAGATGAGGGTCTGCATTGAATTTAGAAATCTCAATAAGGCTACTCCAATGGATGGTTACCCGATGGCGGTTGGTGATTTACTCGTCGATGCATCGACTGGTTATGAAGTCATTAGCTTCATGGATGGTAATGCTGGCTACAACCAAATCTTTATGGCAATAGAAGATATTTCTAAGACAACCTTCAGATGCCTTGGTCATATTGGTTTGTTTGAGTGGATTGTCATGACTTTTGGTTTGAAGAATGTTGGTGCAACTTATCAGAGAGTCATGAACTATATTTTTCACGAGTTGATCGGTAAAATTGTCGAAATCTATATTGATGACGTGGTAGTCAAGTCTAGAAATCATGAAAGGAATTTAGCTGATTTAAGGAAGACTTTGGAGTGCACTAGAAAGCATGGTTTGAGGATGAACCCGAACAAGTGTGCCTTTGGGGTCTCGGCTGGTGAGTTTTTAGGATTTCTGGTCCATAAAGGAGGGATTGAAGTCGGTAAAAAGAGCATGGAAGCGATAGACAAGGTTATCCCTCCAACCAATCTTACAGAATTGCAATCACTACTCGGCAAGATTAATTTTGTAAGAAAATTTATATCCAATTTGTCAGAAAGAGTTTTGCCTTTCTCTCCATTGTTGAAGCATAAGAAGGATCAATAATTTGTATGGGGTGACGTACAACAGAAGGCTTTTGACGAGATCAAAGAGTACATGAAGGCGCCACATGTACTGGTACCTCCACAACTCGACAAGCCTTTTAAGTTATACGTGGCGGCCGACAACCTGACAATAGGGTCGGCCCTCATGCAAGAGTTTGAGGGAAAAGAAAGAGTAATAGCTTACCTTAGCCGAGAGCTGTTGGATCCAGAGGCAAGGTATTAGGCTATAGAAAGGCTTTGCTTGTGCGTGTATTACTCGTGCACCAAGCTTTGGCACTATTTGTTGAATGCCGAATGCGTAGTGGTTTCCGAGTTTGATGTAATAAAACATATGTTATCAATGCCAATTTTAAATGGAAGAATTGGCAAATGGATTTTGGCTTTATCGGAATTTGAGTTAAAATATGAATCGGCAAAAGCGGTAAAAGGTCAAATTATTGCCGATTTTGTTACTCAACACCGTGATCCTTCTGCTAACATGATAAGTATTGCACCATGGACTTTGTTTTTTGATGACTCTTCTTGCAGCAAGGGTGGTGGTGCTGGCATTTTCTTGATCTCTCCACAAGGGGTAACCTTTAAGTATGCCATCCCAATTGAGTTCTGTGTTACTAACAATCAAGCAGAGTATGAAGCATTGCTTAGAGGACTTCGGTTTCTTGATGAAATAAAGGTCGTCCCAATAGAAGTCTTCAGAGATTCTGAGTTGGTAATTAACCAACTGATCGGCCAATATGAATGCAAGAGTGATATGTTAAAGGGATATTATGAAGAGTGTCGAGAACTTTTGAAACGTTTCCAGGTTGCCACCTTGCATCATATCCCTAGGGGGCATAATGAAGAAGCAAATAAACTGGCCTAGACTGCTTCAGGATACCGAGAGGGCCAAGAAATTCATGCTTTAGAAGAGAATCAGGTAACTGAGGATTGGAGAAACGAGATTGCCGATTACTTAAAAAAATCCATCACAAAGGGTGTCCCGAAAGATCAGGTACAAAGCTATCAAATTCGTGTTCCTTGATGACCAGTTGTACTACAAATCCATAGATGGGATACTCCTCAAATGTTTGAATCAAGAAGAGGCCAGAAAGCTGATGTATGAAGTACATGAAGGAGTGTGTGGTGCACATCAATCGGCTTACCGGATGAAGTGGATGATTAGAAGAACTGGTTATTTTTGGCTAACCATGCTCGATGATTGTTTTGAATATTACAAAGGGTGTCAGGATTGTTAGAGATTCGGTAATATTCAAAGAGCTCCAGCATCATCTATGAACCCAATTGTCAAGCCTTGGCCGTTTAGAGGATGGGGCATAGATTTAATTGATCAGATTCATCCTCCTTCTAGTAAAGGACATAAGTTTGTACTGTTAGCTACAAAT
Source organism: Microstegium vimineum (assembly GCA_022036555.1). NCBI lineage: Eukaryota > Viridiplantae > Streptophyta > Magnoliopsida > Poales > Poaceae > Microstegium > Microstegium vimineum. The sequence continues at coordinate 40,089,687 of CM039128.1, read as the reverse complement.
TATTTTACAAAATGGGTTGAGGCTATTCCTTTGAAGAAGGTTACATCAGAGAACATGGTCAATTTTGTTAAGGAGCACATAATTCACGGGTTTGGGATTCCTCAGACTATAATGACAGATTAGGGAGCTCAGTTTACTTCATCTGAATTCTGTGATTTTGCTGAAGAAATGCGAATCAAGTTGTACAATTCTTCTCCTTATTATGCACAAGCTAATGGCTAGGCTGAAGCATCAAATAAAATCATGATCAAAATTATTCAGAAAAAGATTGATGAAAAGCCGAAAATGTGGCACTCGGTTCTTGATGAGGCTTTATGGGCTTACCGAATGGCTTGTCATGGGTCTACTCAGGCATCTCCCTATGAGTTGGTTTATGGACATCATGCTATACTACCATGGGAGCTACAATCACGTTCAAGGCGAGTTACATTACAAAATGATTTAAGTAAAGATGATTATAAAGACCTAATGATGGATGAATTAGAGGATTTGCATTTAGTTCGTCTCAGTGCGTTGGAGAATATTGAGAAGATTAAATTACGTGTTGCCAAATATTACAACAAAAAGTTCAAAGAGAAGCAATTCGCAGAAGGAGATTTAGTTTGGAAAACTATATTGCCGATTGGAACAAAGGATAAAACGTTCGGCAAGTGGTCTCCGAATTGGGAAGGACCTTTTCGGATAGTGAGATGTGCGCCTAGTAATGCGTATATCTTAAAAACTCTACTGGGAGAAGAATTCGCTAGAGCTATTAATGGAAGGTTTCTTAAAAAATTCCATCCTAGTGTTGAGGTCGGTGCATAAACAAAGATTTGTGTACAGATAGCCAATGTAAAGACATCGCCTTTAGCCGAAAAATATTCTGAAAACTCGGGAAATAGCCGATGCAGTCTGTGTCGCCTTTAGATCAAAAATATAAACATAAACAACGGAAGACGGGTCATACAGTTCAGAAAGTGTTCTTCAGATCACAGATGGTATTTCACAAGATAAGTTTTTACAGAGGATTCCTAGATACAAGCTACTCCTCGAACAGCTTGTTGAGGACAGACTGGGCATCTGTGACTTGAGCAAGAACAATTGCGTGGTCCTCATAGCTCTCCAAAAGATCGTCGATATCATCAACATCTTCTGGGGGTACGCCACCAAGGAAACCAACTGGCATGAAGGAGAAATCTTCACGCCGTTGGGTAGACATTGCCGCCAGCCCCAAGGCAACGCCATGGTGCACGCCATGAATGTCGGCTTGGTCGATGCGGCCATCCGCATTATCAAGGCGGGCTTCGGCGGTCTCTCCCTGGGCGTTCACCTTGTCAGCAACCTTGTTCGCCGCGGTCTTTAGGCGCTCGTTCTCTGCAGAGAGCGTTGAACGAGAAAATACGAATCGGGTGAACAGATAAACTCAGAAAAAAGGAATCCGGGCATGGTTATTTTGCCAACCAGTAATGGCGTCGCAGAGCTGCTTCCGCTGATCCTCCCACTCAAGCTGGTCGATGCAGTATTGTTTGGAGATCTTCTCCAGCTCTCCTCGGGCCTCGTCCCTTTCGCCTTTGAAGGTGACCCCCTCCGCATGGGTGTAGGGGATGTCCACGACATCCGAACCCGAGTCCAAGTCCCAGGGGCTGGAATGGTAGGAACCTGAGGACCCGGAGGGACTGGACGGCGGAGTTTCCGGTTGAGCCGCTGTTGCCGAGGGGAAGGGGATGCTGTGACTAGTAGAGATGACCATGATTCTAGTGAATGCAAGAAGGAGTCAGAGCTCGAAGGATGAATAGAGAATGCAACCGCAAGGGGGCAGGAGAACGGTTCTTACCCACGTCGTCGACAGCGCTGCGCACGGCTTCCTTCGGCTTCTCCCTCAGCAGGGCGCTTACCGCGATCATCGCCTCCGGCCATTGCTAATATGAAGGTTACGGTTTCCTTCTAGATTGGTGTAGGCGAAGAAAATGAGGAGACAGAGACGAAAGTGTTTGACTAAAACTGTTGATAGCGTGGAAGAAGGAAGGTTTATTTATAAACCGAGTGAGAATACCAAGCGACGAGTTAGGGTTGTTCCCACTCGAATGGGCCGTTATAGGACTGGGCCAGGCTCGGGTAAGTTAAGGAGTGCTCGGCTATATCCCTGAATCGGGAAGATGGGAACGATCGGTTATTGTTCTGATCGGAAAAGTAAAAGTAAATCGGCTATATTCTAATCAGGAGAATAACAGAGCCGATCATGATCTCACACAAGTGGAAATATATGAATGAAGAGTAGAGATATCCAATTGTTCAAAAGACAAAATATATTGTACTTAATCTATTACAAGTCGTGTTTCTGCTAGCTCAGAAATCGGCTGATGGCGTCTAAGGCCTCGGTCCTAATTCGGATAACATTGTCTAGCATTTTTTTACCTTCATTTTCAGAGCTTTGAATGCTAGATAGCTTTGCTTTGAGCTGTTGATCTTCTTTCAGGATGATTGACATTTTGGATGAAGCCGCTTCTATAGAATTTGGCAGATCTGTCATCTTGGTTTCATGAGACTGGATTTTGACATTCAGTTCAGTGAGTTGAGCCTTTAATTTGATGTTATCATCCTTCATGATTTTCAATTCAGACTCCAGGGTAGCGGATGAGTCCTTAGTGACATGAATTTGGGAGTGCATGGCTTTGATTTCTTGCTTCTTCAAAGACCTATTGTTCTGCAAAACAACCCTGGAGGCTATATTTTTGTTTGCCCTCTTCACCATAGCAAATAATCATCAAGATGGGTTGCAGATTCCAGAGATGCCTTAAGGACAGGTGGAAGGTCTTGATTAATGAGCTCAAGGAGGTCTTTTATTTGATCTGAGTCTTGGACCAAAATGTTAATGTCCTTGTTCAGCAGAGTGGCTATGTCCTTCAGCCGAGCTTGATTTTCCATTGACAAAGTCTGCTGAGAGGAGGCTTCTTCACCTTTTTCGTTGATATAGTCATCAACAGTGAAAGAGTAACTAGCAGTCGGTTTGGTAGTCTTCTTAAGAAAAGGGAAATGTTAGCCGACTGGATGAGTGTGCTAAAAGAATAGCTTAAGACAAGATAGTACCTATTGTGATTGATCCTCAAGGATTGTGTCCTGATCTGGTTGAGGGCTTGATTGAATACCCAAGGATGGTGAACCTGGAGCTCGACCAGAGGAATGCTCTTCTGCTAGATTGTCTAGAAGTTTATCTATTTTCAATAATACAGGTAATGGAGTGTAAAGACAGTGAGTAGATATCATATAAAGAGAAAAGTGATTAGCCGAATGGTACCAATGTGTTTGAAGGTTTCATGAACATCTATGCTTTCGGTTTCATGAACATCTGTGCTTACGGCTTCATGAACATCTGTGCCTTCGCCTTCATGAGCTTCTGCCGATGGTTGGGCTTCTGTATTTTCAGTGGAAGTTTGGAGAGGAGTGTCCACTGTTGTCGAAACATTGCTTGATCCAGGGATGTCAACATGTGGCTACAGTAAAAGTGATTGATATAGAAACAATCAGAGTTATTGCCAAGTGAAGTTTATTGCCAAAATGGGGAGTTCGTACCTTAGGAGACCGCTTGGATTTCTTGGATTTGAACCTTCTAAATACATGAACATTCTCGAGTGCCTTCATTTTGCCTTCTCCTCCTAAAGGTGCAGTAGCTGCAGGGATCTTCATAAAAGTTGTCAGAGTTGGAGCATTAAAACTCAATGCAGGATTGGGTCCAGCTGAATAGTACTGAACTACTTTGTTACGAGGAGTAGGCTCGAGGTCCTGTACATAACTGTTGGTATTTCTTATGACTATTGGATAAATCCGCAAGCGCACAGATTATACCGCTGTAGCACTTCACCAAGGAGTAATCCGAGGTATCGTAATTTATATTATCCCAAGGGAAAACTGGTTAGAAATGATAATTAGAGAGAGATCCTAGAGAGCACCTCAACCTTAGTACCAACTAGTATAGGGGGGTAAATGATAAAAGTGATAGGAAAGGGTTGATGAATGAAGAATCTACGGTAAAGGATACTTAGAACGGACCTCAGAGACTAGCTAGGTGGGAGGACAACGAGAAGAGAACAGGGACTCCTATGTACTTCTCTCTACTTCAATATACTTAGCTAGATAACTAGTCTAGACACTATAGTTTGTCTCCTCAATACAAGTATGCTAGGCGAGGGGATAGATCAGTAGGAGGACAAAACTCCTACCGGACCGCGCCCTCTTCTTACAGGGGCCTTACCTTTTAAGAACTTGCCTATAAACACGTGGTGGAATACAAAGACTAGACAAGGTTGTCACCTCTTGCTAGCTACCACAAACAATCCGTGCAGCAAGCGATAACCAAGGATAAGATGATGTATAAGCACCACGCTTACACACAACTTACTACTTTGACTATGATCAATAACCAAAGTACCCTATGACAGGCAATGATCGCATACAGGAAAGATCACAAGGATCACAGACTATGGGTGTGAAGGCTATTAAAGAGCAAAAGCATATAGCAAGACTATATCTAGTATAGAAATGCTCAAAGTAAATACTAAGTAAAGTAAAGAGAAAGATATATATTGAATAAGATAAAGTCTTACAAAGAAGGAAAGATACAAGAGCTATACCAGACTCTCCAGAAGACGACTCCGGAAATCCTGAGCATAGCTCGACTCAACTCTAACTCCCACTCTAGACTAACTCCTAGAACAATCTAAGGAATAGAGCTTGTAGGCTTCTTCTTCATGATTAGAGAGGGGGGTGTGACCCTCTATTTATAGCAGGAGGTGGAGTAGGAGCTACTCCGGTGCCACGTCAGCGATCCAGGGCCTTCCATTCTCCACCCTTGGATCCAACCAACCTTGGAACCGACCAAGGCATGGATGGTTGTGATCCAACACGTGGGGAGAAGCTATGGCGGTTGGAGGGAGCCCAATTGACTTAGGGGGCATTCGGCCGAATGCCCCTATGGCCAGTGGGTCCTCCCCTGCCTCCTTGGATGGGGTCCCACCAGTCAGGGACTGAGTGGAACCCATTTGGGCCTTCTTGAGGTTCGGCCGAATCCCCCCTTGGGGGTTCTGGTCCTCCTCTGCTTCCTGGTGCTGGTCCCACTCGTCATGGGTGTTGGATGTTGGTCCTGAGGTATTTTTCACATTTATCTCCTTGGTGTGGGTCCATGGATCCACGTGCTTCGCTTGTGAGTCGTTGAGAGGAAACATAGAGTGATCCAATGGATGGATTCTACTCTAGAGTGCCTCTCTTGGATCATGGTTGAGAGGAGATAGCATGGTGGTCCCATATGGCTCTCCTTTGCTCCATTTATTCATTCCTGCACTCAAACACTCATGGACATGTGGAACTAGTTATTGGATAAAGAATGTTCATGATGTGTTTGTTTTATCCTTGATCCTTGGATTAGTGGCACCATTTTAGCTATGTAAAAGATGGTCATAATTTGTGCCAACAATAACCAAATTTTAAATTAAGAGGAGGTGAATTCAAAGGCAAGAAGTGACAGGTGCAATAAAATTACCTCACTGTCAGAGGCAAATTGGGGGTACAGATCTTGGCATAAGGGGTGCACCGATATGTTGAAGATGTGATTGTGCCACTCTTGCCACCAGGAAGCAAAAAGAGAATGAGCAGCATCTATTAACCCAAATGGGGAAGGTTCATATGTTGGCAGATCTCATCCAAGCTCAAAGACTTTTTTTGCTTCTATTTCATTTGTGATCAGCTCCCTATACCTTATGATTGTTGAGAAGAAGGGTCTTGGGGGCAACTGTCCACATCCTAATTACCTGGATGCCATATTAGGGTTATAGAATTCATAGGTAGGGTGCACTAACCTCCCATGGTTGAATTCGGCTGGCAGGATGCTAGGTTTAATGAAAGAATTGAAAATCTCTGTGGATACCTTGTCAGAACAGCCGAATTCATAGCTGAATTTACAGGGGAGAGTTAAGCTGTCATCCTCTCTGTAAGGGAGCCAGAGCACATTGTTAAAACCCTTGAAAAACAGTTTGAAGAGGTGACCAATGTCCATGTCAATAATGATGGAGGATGTTGCTTCCCCATAAGTTTGACAACCCTTATTGTGTGTTGTACTGCCTTCAGCATAGTTGACTGAAGGAAAGCTTAGGTCATGGAGAGGCACAGACACTATCTAGTGCATGTATAGTTGCAGCCACATCTGAACAAACCACCAAGGGCCACTTATACAGGAAATACTAAGTCTTCAGCCATCACCATATGATTTAAAGTTGGCTCGTTGGATTTTCCACAGAAGATGAACCTGCACAACCACATGTTTATGAAGGCCCTGCATTCCTTGTCAGAAACATCACTGGATGCTTCCATATAGGTTTGGATGTATCCAACCCATCCTCCTCCAGATTTGACGGCTTTCTGGTTGCTTTTATTCTTGTACTTTGAGGGATATACTCGCTGTGACACATTTAGGACAGTCATCATGAACACATCGGCCAGAGTAGGAGTCATCATGCCATGACCAAAGACGAAAGCGTTGATGGCATTAGACCAGAAGTGGGAGCTGCCATCAGAAGGGGTTCATTTCTAGGCATTTCTGACAAGGATAGTTCTAGACAGTGGTTGATGTCTTGATCATCCCAATGGCTGCTGCTTTTTTTCAAACATTCTTCAGTACCAGTTTCGCCATTCGGCAATTGGGGGAGATGGCTAAGTCTTGAAAGTATTTTGCCATCGGTTGGGCGGAGTGAATCCAGACTTGAAGGAGATCCTTAGAGTTTCTTTCTCGATGATCTCAGTTGGATCAGGGTTGCCCATTGGGCCGAGGAAGTAGGAATCGGGATTTGTAGCATAAGGAATCAAAATTTCGTTCTTGTATTCCTTCAGAAAATAATGGAATCGGGAAAAACACATAAGCCAGAAAGCCAATCGAACGAGAAAAGCAAGGAAATCAGTCAGGATTGCCGAATGCGTATGATTGAATGAAGTTTACCTTTGGGATTTTGTCCTGAGTCGCCATTAAGGGTTCAAGATGGATTCGAGAATGTGATAGGGCTTGGATTTCTTGAGCGGCGGTTGCGGTATTGAACAGTGTTGACCAAAGAAGAAGAGGAAGCTTTTGGTCAATTTTGGAATAAAATGACTTTTATCCCGAAATTGAGGGGGCATGTGTTACACTAGATTTTGGCATGCTTAAGAAGATGACAGGTGGGCCAAGGCATCGTGAATTTGCCGAAGCAAGTATTCGGGGCATTCAGCAAGTGTTCGTGCGGTCGGTTAATTTCTTCCGATTCGGCAAATGGTCGTGCGGTCGGCTACTTAGAGGAAAGGCGGTTTTCCGTTGAAGAGGCGGCGAAATCGGCAAGTGAGAGCCGATCAGGCAACAAGAATTGCGATAATTAAGAAAATAAAGACTCCAAAGGAAACTAGAGTCAAAAGTGTCGTGTTTCCTTTAATATTTTGTAATTATGTCCTTTTAGGACTCATGTCATGACCAGAGTATAAATATAAACCCTTGGCCATTGTAAAAAGTGTTCACAACCAATTCAATACAACCGACTCCATGCCAACTTTGAGTCTTCTTGTCGTGTCATCGAGTTCTTTGAGAGGAATCATCGATCCGTCGACCTCCGTAAGTCCCGACAACCTTGTTATCATGTCTAGTACCATGCGGTGGATTTAGATATTGATGCAAGTAGTCTTGTTTGTTTTTCAATGATCGTGCGGCGGATCCTTGCTTAATAATCAAGAAGTCTTTGCTTATGTTTCGTTTATAAGTAGATGTCGTGCGGCGGGTGTTTGCTTGTTATGCCTAGCAAAAGCAAGATATTTATCGGCTCTATTAGATTTGGCAAAATCCAGTAGATTCATCAAGTTACCACGTGTTGCATGCTTTATATGTTTTTATATATTTGCAGCAACCTTTTGCCCAATTTAGATTAATACGGTTCGGCCCTTTTCTTTCTTATAGATCTATTTATGTTTCAACAATCATAGTTATCTTGTTATCTCTACAAATAGATCTTATATTTATAGTAGCCGAACTAGTTTAATCTAGATTGTCACGTGTTGCGGGTTCATGCACGTTAACCATGTTTAGGCTTTGATAAGGTTAAGTATCGTGCGGCGGATACAAGCTTTAGATTAGTATGATCATGTTTTACTTACGTGTTCCTTCATCATGGATCCCAACTCGGCTGATCTGCCGAGCTTGGTTGCGCTTTACCTTATAGTAATCTACGGTTCGCTCAAACTTTTTTCCCATGCATGCATATTCGGCAATGAACGTTCCACGCGCTCTTTGTTCGTTTTAGACGAATGATCTATAAGATTTGTTGGCAGATAGCTTCTATAGCTATATGTCGTTGTAAGTGGCTTTAGGGCCGTATATATGGAACTGTCTGGTCTCATCCGACATGTTCCAGTTTATACCTAATGATTTTCATCCCTTGTTAGTTTCAGGTCAAACTGACTGGCATGTTCTCGGATCTCGAAACGCTTGGGCACCCGATTGAAGTCACGCTTTCTGGCTTGTTGTGTGTGTGTGAGGGAACCTCTTAAGATAGGGCCCACTTGCCAGGATTAACCAACTTAATCCCAACAGATGATCCAAATCTTAATTAGCCCATCAGGTGTCGCCACTTTGCAGCGGGTCATCCACCTCTTTCCGAACAGGATCGCCTCATTACAATCATGACAGAAGTAATACGAAATTTTTACATTACATCAAAGTAGCGGAAATTTAAAGTCATATTACAACCCATAAGTTTTGAAATATAACTTAAGTGTCATATGATAACATTACATCAAGCTGCTGATAGAGAAAGAACGAACAACCGAGGTACTCTTGCCCAAGAGTCAAGCAAGGACAGTTTATTCCTCATCTTCATCTACACTGACCACGGTCATGCAGCAAGAAGCCACGCAAACCGGGTTGTGATCCTCATCTGCAACAGGGGTTAACAAACCCTGAGTACGTGAGTACTCCACAAAACTTATCCGACAAAGAAAAGTATTTGGTGGACAAAACAGTATGCAAGTCATAGGATTCAAGGTGTGGTTTGCAAGAATCAAGAATTTTTCATAAATGAGCATTTATAAAAAGAATTGAAATCATTTATGTTATCCATAAGATTACTCAAGTATCGACCTAGAGGTATGGTCGATACAAGGTAACCAACACCCACAAAGGGATCCAACAAGTATCCAGTTAAAGTGTATTACTACGCGGTAGAGGACAGGGTCATGTTTCCATTTCCGAGGAACACGACGATTCGAACCGGTTTATCCCAGCTGGGGCTTCCCTATCACACGACATATACAGTCGCTTAAAGCACGCATATGACTACCTTTCCCTGGATCCTCTCGCCAAGACCGGGGTTCCGCCACCCGAGAGCACAATACACCTCCATCCAGTTCGCTAACTTGGAGGGTACACACTACTCTCGCCATCTCTCCACTCCCAGTGCGGGTTAACCGTTCTTCAAGTGAGAATAACCAGAGTCCAGCTTCCCGGAGTATGTGATAAGTACTCCAAAGTCACAACCCTTGGACGTCTACAACGGACGGTTCCTAATCGACACAGGCGGAAAGAACCCGCTCACCAGATATCCACATCCGGTGGCTCTCCAACACCGTGTTCGCCCGGTCTCAGATTATTACTTCCATCAAGAAGACATAGCCATTTGCCGCAGCAATCCGCTATTCTTCTCAAAAACAGAACCATTGCCAAAGCAATCCTGTTATCACCTATTCTCGCAGATGACAGGAAATCATCTGACTCTATCGGTCTAAGCATTGCTAAGCAGCATAAAGCAACATTCGTATTTTTAAAACAGTATCAAGGTACAGGAATAAATAATTCAAGGTAAGGCTATGCATCAAGTAGGAATTTGATTGAATACCGTAATGCAATAGTATAAACATAAGTGTATTTAAAGCAATCATTTTAAATACAAGGAAATGTTTGAATGCACCGGGGCTTGCCTTGGTTGGAGGGATAAACGAACTCGGGCTCAGATTCAAGAGAGAAAACCCCTTCACCAGAGGTATCCAACCCAACCAACGCACAATCTACACGATATAATGACATGTCTTAGATGATGCTTGAATAGTAAACATGATGCTTAACTGAAACAAACAAGCTCTTAAGAGAAGACTAAACAGATTGCACCTTGAGTACAACTTCCCTTCATGAAGGAAAGCAACACTAGGTTAGAAAGCAAATTAATTAAACCCTATTTATCTTGATTATCTAAGTTAACACTTACATCCAAAAGAACTGAGCAAACAACATTACACCGAGCATGTCCAACTTGTGTTTGTCACTGGACAATGACCATAGGTATCAAATAATCCAAAATCACTCAAAACCTAAAGTTATAAGGGTTTCTAAACATTTTATAACTAAACAGGGCATTCTTACAGGATTAAAAACAAACTGAACTAGCAGGGAAACCGAAACAACCCTGCACAAAACCCACTGCCGGCTGAGACCTACCCAACAGTGGCACAGACGCTCTAGCGGTGGCGTCGAAGACCACAAACACGTCGGCGAGTCGCCGTTGGTGACCAAACCGAACGGCTACCCCTCGAACTTGCTTCGGCTTGCCGAGCCGAACCCAACGAGGTACGCCACGACCTAAACAAACCCTCAGAGACACCTCATCGAGGGTGCTGACGGTCGGACGAGGCTCGACCGATCGCGCACCATCGAGAACAGACCTCAATCGAAGAAACTAGACCTCGATCGACCCTCGATCAGAGACGCTAGGCCTTGATCGACCCTCGATCAGAGAAGCTAGGCCTTGATCGACCCTCGATCAGAGAAGCTAGGCCTTGATCGACCCTCGATCGATACAACCAACAACTCCAGCAAGCTAAGCGGCCCCCAAACAACGCGAAGCGCGCACGAAACTAACTCAGAACTAAAAGCAACACCCTCGTCGATAGCACTAGCGGTCGGCGGGGATCTGCGCAACGTGCGCCGAAGAAAACACGCACGCGCTCGAGGGCAACTACCCCTCGAAACAGACTCAGGACAACTAGACGAAGCTAGAGCAAGACTTAGATCTCAAAAAGATCAACTACAACGACTTGACGAAGAACACACCGCCACGCCGAACAAGAACAGCGACGGTGCTCGAGGACAGAGCTCGAAGGCTCGATACAAGGATAAACGAGTAGAGCGAAGAGGTCGAGGAGCTCACCCTGGTCACGAAGCACAAGAAAGCGTGGCCGGAGATGAAGCAGAGATGACCGTCGATGGAGAACGTGCCGGTGGAGACAAAGAACTGCGCGACAACGAAGATGTTCCTGAAGCTATGGTCCACCATTTGCAAACGGAGAACCCGACAAGAATCAGAGATGAACAAGGAGCAAGAAACATAAGACAAAAAGACAATGCGGCTCCTGCGCAGCCCGATCGAGGACTGACCAGAGCAGCGGCGGTCGCATCGGAGCTGAGGAAGACGGATCCGCACTGAACGAATGCAGGCTCGACAACTTCAACACACTCACCCCGAGGATGCGCAAGGCCAGGGCGAAGACAATGGCGAAGGATTGAGTGGTTGGAAGTGGATAACGAGCTCGGACGAGTTCGTCAATGGTGGTGGAGCGCTCGGCAGAACAAAGCAGAGCAGATTAGAGAAGAGCAGTGGCGTGGAAAGGGAAACAGAGAGGACGGTGCCCCGCTTTTAAAGATGGCAACGGGTTCCGTGATTTTGCCACGTACACTCGACAAGACGTGAGTCCATGGACAGGTGTCGGACAGGAGCGACGTCGAGATCGACCCCGCCATGCAACTGCTCGAGGAAAGGACAGAACTGACCTGTGGCTATTTTGCAAAATTGCTCAAGCTTCCAGGGGTTTTCAGGAAAAACTTTGAACACGAAAGATGCTCAAAATTTCAAGATCTACAACTTTGCTTAAAAAACCATAGGCAAGAACTTTATAGATTTTGAAAATCATGTTTAGGGATTAATCCACCCTCTCTGGGAACTAGGGTTTGGATTTCAAAATTTTAATTTGAGAATTTGAAAAGATGACTTGCATTCAAACAATTGATCAAACACAAGCAAGTAAACTCATTTTAGTTCAATGCATAGCTAGGTTTTCAAACAAATGAATGATGCTTAATGCATATGATGACATGATCAAATTTTAATTAATTTATTAACACCCGGGGTGTTACAGTGTGAGGCACAATGCATCACATTTTGTGTCAACAATAGGTGGAATAGGCTCGTAGTCGGCGTCGGAACTGCCCGAAGAGGTGTCAACTACTGTACCCTCTGCCTCTTGAGCCTCTAAGTCCTCAAGCTCCTGCTGCTGGATGCCTCTGATGGCCTCATCCTGGGAATCAACATCACCCATATCTGCCGGTGCGGTCCTGAGTCTGACCTGACGTAGTGCACGACTGCCCAGACGACTGTCAACTAAGGAAATGATCTTGTAATCTAGAAACTCATCCTCAGACTAATCCATCAGACGACGAACTCCGGGGTTGGACCCCTCCAGACGAATACATAGGATAGAGTTGATCCAGTGAGCATAGGGCATCTGACGCTGAGCTCGCAATCCATCTGACACCACATCTTCGATCTCTGCCACTATGAAGTCTGCAATGTTGAACGGTGTTTGGGTGACAAGAGCAATAAGTAGGTACTGCTAGAGGTTTGTCAAACCTTCCTTGTAGCCTGTGCGAGGCAGCAAGGTGCGACAAAGAACCTCGTTCAGTCGATGAGCTAGTGGAGTGAGCTCAGCTGGAGTGCGTGGACTGCCTTCCCCAAAGGGGTGCCTGAAGATAGGAGCAACTCTCTGAGCTGATGGAGTGAGACCACCTCTGGCACGGCATGGCAACTGGAGACCTCTGTAGCAGTCATCGTGAAGACAGTAGTGTGAGGTAGCTAGGTGAAGAGTCTCTCTGATCTGAGACAAATATAGTCTGTATGGACGGCCTCTAAAGGTGTACTACAAGAAGCAATGAGTAGGCTCTATCCAGACATAAGCATAGAACTCTCGAACCCAAAACTCAACATAGTTGCCGGTACGTCCAAGGAGATCGGCAAGTCCCAGAAGATACGTGAGATAGGGACGGATCTCCTCTCCAGCTATCGCCACTATGCTCTCCAGGGAGCAAACTCTGTGAGGGCGAATCTGGATACTGGTATGCTCAGCTGCTGTGTAAAAGTCCTCCATGAGCGGGGTGTGCCAACCCGGTGAAGCTCTAGGATCGCGCTGATCAGGGCACCATTTCTCAAGCTCGACAAACTGAAGCTTCCGAACCTGCTTCGCTGTAATGTTTCTCAGGTCGAGGTGAACTGTAGGCTCTGTAGCAGGTGTAGGAGTAGGAGCATCTGCTGGAGGTGCACGGTCACCACTCTTCGGAGCCTCAGCACGGGTGGAAGGCTGAGAAGTCTGGGAGCGGGTGGTGCGGCGAGAAGGAGCCACAGCTGCAAGAGTCTCACCGACAGGCTCTGAATGCACTGCCGATGCTAGTGAAACTATTGTCTCTGACACTGGCTGACTCGGAATGGCCCGCGGAGGGGAGCCGATTCGGACTGAGCCCCGGCCACCACCTCGCTTTGCGTGGTCAGCTGCATCTGTCACTGCTTCGGCCTTCTAGGCATCTATTAACTTCCTCTTCTTTTTCTTTGGCTTCTCAACCAGTTGCTTCTTCCCCTTGTCCTTAGGAGGACGACGACGGGGATGAGCATCATCACCACCAGAACCACTGACAAGAGGAGCACGACCCATCTCTGATGACTGACAAGATCAACAATAAGAACCACTGCCAGAAACACTGATCAGTGTCAACTGTCAAGAACAACTGAGAATCACTGAACAACTGATAGAGGGCTATGCCTAGCCACTGGACTGATCCTCCTGAGGCTTTGCCTCAATCCTTACTCGCGAGCATTGCCCCGAGTTTTATCTGCCACAGACCACTACTAGATAGAATAGAAAGAGTATATAAGCATATATAATTTCTAGAGATAAGATATCGTATGGAAGGAAGCATTTTAGATAAGAATGGAATGAATAACTGTCATGGTACCTAAGGTAAGCGAGCGTACTAATCAAAGCAACACAAACTCCGAATCACACTCCACAAGGGGATTCACCAACTGTGAATTACAATTAGTGACAAGCATTTTAGTGATTTGGAATTGAATGGAAGGGTCAAGGTAAATGTGCTAAGGCATGAGTTGATCAAGAGCTAGACAAAACGCTAAAACAATGATCAAGAACATACCCTAGGAAGATACGAAATGACAACGAAGATGAAACGGATTTGGCAAATGGACGAAGTGTCAGAATCCCCAAACCTAGGGTTAGGCAAACCCTAAGGGGGTGTATCACTATGTCTGGTGTCGTGGGGTGAAAACCCACTCGGGGGTGACCTTGGCAGGGTGGAGGAGTGGAGTGCAGGGGGACTGTGGTCGCCGGCGAGGGGAGTCCTCGGCGGCGAACTTGGTTGTGGCGGCGTCTGTGGTGGTGGTGATATGAGCTGAGCAGAGGAGGCGCGGTGGCGGCGGTGCTTCTTTCTGTGCTCCAGCGAGGGAGCTCACCGGCGGCGAGACTGGCACGGGCGAGCGGGCAGAGCAATGGAGAGAGGGCGCGGGTGTGTGGCGGCGCGGTGTACGGATGAATCGAGAAGACAACTGCCGACTGAACCGTGGACCTGCGGGAGTAAAACACGAAATTTCAAAGCTCTGGACTACTTGCGATAGTCCGGAGGGTAGTCCGAAGGGTGGTCCGACGTGTTTTAGCTGAAGGTATGCAGGGAACACCCAAGCTCTGGACACTGGTCTGGAGGACACCGTCAGACTATTGAAAGTAGTTCGGAGGTGTTTGACTGAAACTGTTGAAGGCTGACCAGAGCACCGGACCAAAGTAGAATGGTCTGACGGTGCACCGGACAGGTGGTCCGACACACTTGACCTGAGCTAGTCCATTTCACGCAGGGAGTGCCAGAGCTCCGGACTCTGGTTCGGAGGGGGAGCGTCGGACTATTGGAGGTAGTCCAGAGGGTAGTCCGGAGCTTGTTTTGCTTTGAATTTTCCTATTTTTCTCTCAAGTCTTTTCTCTTAGCCAAGTACCAACACAAAAGAGCAGAAAGAAACACTTGTTGGCCTTGACATAAGAACCATCTCTCAAACCCTCAACTTAGAAATAGTTTGCCATAGCTTATGATTAGTTTTCATAAGAAAATAGATCAAGAAAGCACCAAGGATCACCATAGGGGCACAAGAGGGGTATTAGCTACAGCTAGAGCTTTGAATGCTCCCCCTAAGTGACGAACCTAGAGGATGATCAAGCTTAACTGAAAAGAAAGCAAGAAGCAACACACATGCATATGCTATGCAATACGGAATTTGAATCTAGGATGCTTGCAAGTTTAAACCGCGGTTAAGCTTTGTCACACGCTTTAAGGGCGGTTATCTCAACCGCGTTAGCCAAGCCTATGTGCATTACTAAAGATTAAACATGTTATATTACAAATGAATCCATGGTTCACACAAGCTCATTTTTAGTGAAGTTTGAGTGATCAAGCACATTTAACTCACTTCGCAACCTACAAAAGGTTGTTTCATCGAGTGGTTTAGTGAAGATATCCGCCAATTGCTCTTCGCTCTTAACTCCAACTAGTGTGATGTCTTTCCTAGCCACATGATCTCTAAGAAAGTGATGGCAAATATCAATGTGTTTGGTCCGAGAGTGTTGAACTGGGTTGTTAGCAAGCTTTACGACGCTTTCATTATCACACAAGAATGTAAAATCTTTTAAAACAACACCATAATCAAGAAGTGTTTGGGTCATGTATAAGATTTGTGCACAACTTGCTCCCATGACAATGTATTCCGCCTCAGCGGTTGACAATGCCACACTATTTTGCTTCTTTGAGGACCAAGAAACAAGTGATCTTCCTAGCATGTGGCACCCACTGGAGGTGCTCTTCCTATCAACCTTGCACCCGACATAATCCGAATCGGAATAGTCAACTAATTGGAAGGGAGCTCCTTTGGGATACCAAAGACCAATGCTAGGGGTGTGCCTTATGTACCTAAGGATTCTTTTAAACGCACATAGATGCGACTCCTTAGGACTTGCTTGAAACCTAGCACACATACACACACTAAACATGATATCCGACATAGATGCGGTGAGGTAAAGTAAACTACCGATCATAGAGCGATAAAGAGTTTGGTCGATCGGTTTACCTCCCTCATCAAGATCAAGATGTCCATTAGTAGGCATTGGGGTCTTGATTGGCTTGCAATCCTCCATCTTGAATTTCTTGAGTATATCATGAGTGTACTTCTCTTGAGATATGAAGGTCCCTTCTCTCATTTGCTTCACTTGGAAGCCAAGAAAGAAAGTGAGCTCGCCAATCATCGACATCTCGAACTCTTTGGACATCAATGCACCAAACTCCTTTTAATGATCTTGGTTTGTTGACCCAAATATAATGTCATCGACATATACTTGGCAAACAGAGATTTCTCCATCTAACACCTTGGTGAATAGTGTGGTATCCACTTTCCCGATCTTGAAGCCCTTCTTGAGTAGGAAGTCCCTTAGCCTCTCATACCAAGCTCTTGGAGCTTGCTTCAATCCGTAGAGTGCCTTGGACAACCTATAAACATGATTAGACAAGTTCATTGATGAAACCATTTAGAAAGACGCTCTTCACATCTATTTGAAAGAGTTTCATTTTGTGATGTGAAGCATACGCCAAAAGGATACGGATGGCTTCTAGTCTTGCAACCGGTGCAAAGGTCTCCCCAAAATCAAGTCCTTCTACTTGAGAGAACCCATTTGCCACCAATCTTGCCTTGTTCCTCACAACGACACCTTGATCATCTTGCTTGTTCCTAAACACCCACTTGGTGCCAATGATTCTTGCACCCTTTGGCCTTTCTTCAAGTGTCCACACTTGGTTTCGGGTGAAGTTGTTGAGTTCTTCATGCATGGCATTCACCCAATCCGGATCCGCAAGTGCATCCTCAACACTAGTAGGCTCAACAAAGGAAACAAACGAGTGATGTTCAACATAAGATGCAAGTCTAGAGCGAGTCATAACTCCCTTTGATAGACTCCCTATGATTTGGTCATGGGGGTGAGCTTGAAGGAGGTATCTTCATTAGCTTCCCTCACTTGATGTTCTTCGACTTGAGGCGTGTGGGGTGGAGAAGGATCTTGATTGCCATCATCTTCTACTTCTACCACCTCTTGTGGGTTGATAGCACCAATTGGCATATTCTTCATTGCCTCCCTCAAGGGTTCATCACCTACATCAATATCCTCAAGCGCTCCTTGGGAGCCATTAGTTTCATCAAACTCCAAGTCATATGTTTCTTCAACTAAGCCGGTGGCTTTGTTAAATACATGATATTCCTTGGATTTAAGTGAATATCAGACAAGGAAACCAATGTCACACCGCCGTTGGAATTTACCCAAGTGTTGGCGCTTCTTGTAGATGTACACTTTGCAACCAAACACCCAGAAGAATGAAATATCCGGCTTCTTCCCATTGACAAGCTCATAGGGGATCTTCTTCAATAGCCTTAGATGATTGGCCGCATAGCATGCGATGTTGATTGCCTCTGCCCAAAACTTCTCCGGAGTGTTGTACTCATCAAGCATAGATCTTGCTAGAGTTATGAGCGTCCGGTTCTTCCTCTCTACAACACCATTTTGTTGTGGAGTATATGTGGTGGATACCTCATGCTTGATCCCCACTTCATCACAATAGTCTTCAATCTTTGTATTGATGAACTTGATGTCGTTGTCACTTCTTATCTTCTTGATCTTCACATCAAATTCATTTTGAGCTCTTGTTGCAAACTTCTTGAAGATTTCTTGTGTCTCTCCCTTGTCTTGAAGAAAGAACACCCAAGTGTACCAAGAGTAGTCATCCACTACCACCAAGCAAAAGAGATTGCCTCCAAGACTAGCATAAGTGGTAGGGTCAAATAAATCCATGTGTAGCAACTCTAAGACTCTTGAGGTTGACATGAAAGCTTTGGTAGGATGAGTGTTTGCTACTTGCTTGCTGGCTTAACAAGCACTACATAATTTGTCCTTTTCAAACACCACATCCTTGATTCCTCTAACCATCTCCTTCTTGACAAGCTTCTTCAAGGTTTACATGCCCACATGAGCTAATCTTCTATACCATAGCCAACCCAAAGAATTCTTAGAGAATAGACAAGTTTGCAAGCTAGCCTCATTGGATGTGAAGTCCACTAAGTACAAGTTGTTGTGCCGGAATCCTTTGAATATCAATGAAGAGTCATCAATCTTGGTCACAACAACCTCACTTGGAGTGAAGAGACATTGGAATCCGAGATCACACAATTGACTAACCGATAACAAGTTGAAGCTCAAAGATTGCACTAGCAAGACATTTGATATTGATTTATCTTGGGAGATTACCACTTTTCCTAACCCTTGAACTTTGCCCTTTGAATTATCCCCAAAAGTAATATTGTCTTGATTTGCACAAAGTTCATCAAGTGTGGTGAACATCCGGGGGTCACCGGTCATATGTTGAGTACAACCACTATTAATCACCCAATGACTTCCACTAGTCTTGTAGTTCAGCTACACACAAGCAACTTGGAGTTAAGCTTGTTGTTTGGGAACCCACTCAAAGCGGGGGCCCATTGCCTTGGTAACCAACTCCTTAGCAACCTAAAGAACTCTAGGCTTGTTCTTCATTGGTGGACCAAGAAACACCACTAGTGGTCTACCCTTGTTATCCTTCTTGATGACATAGTGAGCATCATGAGAAAATGTCCTAGTGTGCTTGGGCAAGGTCTTGGGTGGTTGAGTCTTGCAATCAAAAGCGAAATGACCCATTTGACCACACTCAAAGCATCTTCTTGGCTTGGGCTTTGAGTACTCTTGATTGTAGCCATTGTACATGTTCTTGTAATAGTTCTTGGCCTCAATATTGACCTTGGCTTTCATCACTTGGTTCTCCTTGAACCCAATGCCGGTCTTGTCATTCTTCATGATGGTGCTCATCAAGAGCTCACTTTGAAGGTTGTGGCCCTTGGTGAATTTCTCAAGGCCACTTGTAAGCTTGGTCTTGTCACTCTTGAGCTTGACAATTTATTCTCTAAGAGAGGTGATCAAGGTGATAGCATCCTTGTCTTCTTCTTCCTTAGTCGAGTTGATAGTGAACGGCTTGTTTGCCTTGAGGTTGATTAGCTCTTCCTTGAGCTTTGAGTTCTCTTCCCTCATCTTCACATAATCATCATACTTGTTGGCTTCAACAACTCTCTTGCCCTTGCACTAGCACTTTGCTCAAGAGCCACATCATCAAGCAAGATATCACAATAGGTAGCACTAGCACACTTAGCACACGGGTTAGTAGCAACATGTGTAGCAAGATCTTGATTGAGCAATTCATTTGCTACCACTAGTGTGCCATGTTCTTGCTTAACATTGTTGTAGTCATCTTTTAGCAAGTTATACCTTGTGTGGAGCTCTTGTGACGACCTCTCAAGCTTATCATGTTTCTCATTAGCTTGCTTAAGAGAGGCTTTGAGCTCCCTAGTGCTAGATGTGTGAGAATTAATCTCAAGCTTCAAATCATCATTAGCACTAGACAAGGCATCAAGCTTAGCATGCAAGTTTTCTTTGATCTCAAGTAGTTTGTCATTTTTACCCTTGTACCTCCTTATGATGCTAGAGTACTTGTTGCAAATTTTAATTAGCTCATCATAGGATGGTGTGTCTTCATCATCACTATCACTACCACTTGAGTCACCACTATAATCATCATCCTCTTTTTGTACCTTCTTGTCACCTTTAGCCATGAGGCATAGGTGTGTAGAGGATTAGCCCGACGATGAAGGAGGAGGTGGCGGTGGAAGAGAAGAACCAATCACCAATGCAGCCACCTTCTCTTCTTCACTCTCATCACCGGAGGAGTCACTTGAATCTTCAATATCGGTGAGCCAATCACCCATAATGTAAGCCTTGCCATCCTTCTTCTTCTTGTGGAAGTTGAAGTTCTTCTTCTTGTATGGCTTGTCTTGCTTCTTGTCATCATCCCTTGAGTCATCATTTTCATCCTTGTTCTTCTTGTAGTTCTTGAACTTGTCTTTCTTCTCTTCGAGGCAAGCATGAGCTAGATGACCAAGAGTGTCACAATTGCAGCACTTCATTTGAGAGATTGGCTTCCTTGAAGAGCTTGTGAAGAATTTCTTCTTCTTTGAGTCAAACTTGACTCCATTCTTGTTTAGCCTCTTCAACATCTTGGTGGTCCTCTTCACCATGAGGGCGATGTTGTCTTCATCATCTTCACTTGACTCCTCAACCACCAATTGGATCTTGCACTTGTCCTTGGTGGAAGCTTTGAGGGCCAAGTCCTTCTCCTTCTCCTTCTTGGTGGAGGATGAAGAGCCACCATCACCAATATTCATGTACATCTCATGAGCATTGATCTTGCCCAACACTTGTGTTGGTGTAGATGTTGAGAGATCTCCTTGGTGAAGCACAGTGACAATGTGTCCATACTTGTCAATTGGCAAGAACCTTGCGCACCACATCCGGCGGAGACATTTGGGTGATCCCAAGGCCATACAATTCATCTACAAGAATGTTAAGACATGAATACATCTCATTAGCATTTTCATTGGAAAGCATGGTAAAGGAATTTAGCTTAGCCATGACCAAGTGGTAGCGCTCCTCACACTCACACTTGGTCCCCTCGTGTAGTGCACAAATGTTTGTCCAAATATCATGCGCGGTTTTGCAATTCCGCACACGATTGAAGACATCCTTGCAAATGCCACGGAAAAGAATATTCTTTGCCTTAGCATTATTCTTCTCAAAGAAGGGATCCTCGGCGAACACCGATCCGCCCACGGTGGCGGCTTTGTGAACGCCGACATCCACGACCTCAAGGTAGGCCTCCATCCGCACTTTCCAATAAGGAAAGTCATCCCCATCAAACATGGGTGGCGGTCCATCCCCATGGGACATCTTTCTCTAGCGGTGAAGCCTAATTTAGAGAAACCTTGCTTTGATACCAATTGAAAGGATCAAGATGCCCAAGAGGGAGGGGGGTGAATTGGGCATGTTTTAAATTTCTAAAGCAAATATGAAAACCTATAAAATGTCAATCACCCCCTAGTGCCTACCGATCGTGTGTCCTAGCTAGAAAGCGGTAGCAGTTCATGGAATTGAAAAACAACCTAAGCAATTCTAGTGGAAAGCTAAGAACACAACGTAAAGTAAATGCAAGAAAGTAAAGAGCTCGGGAAAGAGAATTGTGACACAACGATGTTTTCCTGAGGTATCGAGGAGTCGACACTCCCCCTAGTCCTCATTGGAGCACCTCACAAGGTATAGCTCCCCCTCAATCCCGCGCAAGGGATGAGTGCTCTCTACGGGCTGATTCTTCGCTACTCCGGCTCAGTGAATCGCCCACAACCGATCACAGAAGCTTGGAGAAGGGCCGCCAACAATCTTCACGGCAATCACCTTCCTACGATCACCACCAAACCGTCTAGGTGCTGTCGAACACCAAGAGTAACAAGCACAAGACCTTCACTTGACCAACTCAAGGCTAGGAAGGTGAATGGATGCACACTTGTCACTCCTAATCACCCTAGGAGGGAAGAACAAGATGGATTCTCTCAAATCTCTCCCTCTCTAGGCACTTGGCTCTCCAAGAACTCCCTGAAGGTTCTTCCAGGTGTAACAATGGCCAAGAGAGCTAATTGGGACGAAATGGGTAGCTATAAATAGTCCCCACCTCTCCAACTAGCCGTTTTATGCCTTTTCTCTTTTTTGTGTAGCCACTGGACTAGTCCGGAGCTAAACCACCGGACCATTTCTTCTGGTCTGGAGCATACACTCAGATCCAAATTTGTGCTGAAACAGGGACCACCGGACTACTTGCAATAGTCCGGTGCCTAGTCCTGAGCCTAGGTACATACTGCGTAGAAATGTCTTGCTGCTGAGCACCGTCGGACTAGCCGTTGGACGAACCGTCAGACTAGTCCGGAGCCTCTTCTCAGGCTCACTCAGGAAACTAGGGCCACCGGACCAATGGCCATTAGTCCAGTGCCCTCCGGACAGGTGGTCCGGAGCTTCTTCCACAGAGCTCTGCCTAAGGCAGGACCACCGGACCACTTCCAATGGTCTGGAGCCTCCTGGGCAAACTGGTCCGGAGCCTTTTACACCCCCTTCCTTACTTCTTCTCACCAAGTCTCTTGAAGGGGTCTTGCTCCTACCAACTTAAGGTACCACAAGGGCTGATAGCAGAGTCTCTAGGACTAGTTGTGACAAATATGCATACACCGACATTCCCAACCTCTGCTAGGTCAAGCTACTAACCTCATACCCCCCTTTATAGTACGGTCAAAGGAAAAAACAAAGTCCTAGTTTATACTTAGTGCCCTTCTCAACCTCATGGCACTAAGAACTAGCCTAGTCTTCAACTTGTATCTCCATCCTTTGAAACCAAAATGATTTCGATCTTGGGGGCATGAATAACCATTAAGCCCATTCATCTAGCATCACTAATGGCTTAACTAAAATGATTTTGCCTCTGCAAAACACACATTAATCATAGTGACCTAGCATTGTCGTTAATCGCCTAAACACAAGGGACCAAGATTCTTTAGTCAATCAATGACAAATTTATATATCAATTATAAAGGAATAGAGTCTTAATCCTGATAGTAAAAAAAGTACTAAGGCCATTCCTGCAACATATTTCAAAATCACAATATTACTGAAAGAGCCTTAAAAAAGATAGAAAAACTTGAATGGATCAGTTCAGCATACTAGAGCAAATTACTTAGACGACATCACAAGATCCACACTTTTTACAATTGCCAGTCTAGAGGCTAAAAAAGGTAAATTCTATGGAGATGGTTATGTGAAAAATGGCTAGAATTAACATCATAGGGTGAAACAGTGTTAGAATCATAGCATGCCTTGATCTCAATGGCATTGGAAGACATGACACATAACCTTGTGATATAATCCTACAAAACTTGCCTCACAACTTCAGTGGAACTAAAAATCCTGATCCTGAAACCATCAAATGTAATCTTACCCTCATATGTCTTAACAACATCTGACACATCATGAGCATACCTCAACACATACTTTGTGGAGAACTTCTTGGCACTACCAAGCAATGTCGAAATCAACTTGATGTTAGGCTCAATCTTTCCCTCCCTCATCAACAAGCTTAGTACGACGCACCTTGGTATGATATTCTTCTCCAAGCTATACCCTATAAGCACGAGTTGCTACATTACTTCGCTTAGTTCAAGCTTCAGCTCATCTAGGAAGAACCGAAGCTTCTTCTTTATGCTCTCATCAGAGAAGCTCGGTATCGTCGGCTGCCTCTTGAACGCTCTGTTTAGCTCAGCCTCGGACACACCGAAGCTCCGGTACATGGCCACCCTATGCAGCCACGTCTCCCTACTCATGCCGCACAACACGCGAATGCCATAAAGAAAGCCCTTCTGCATCACGCCCACGCCCAGCTCCTTGAGGAACCCGAAGATCTGGCATATGCGTTGGGGCGAAATCATGAGCACGTCCACCTCGATGACAACTAGCTTCGAGATGGACTCCTCGGGGAGCCCGAGGCAGCGGAGGGTGTCCACGACGGGGTGCATTCTCTTCTGCAGGTCGGCCATGAGGGCGCGCGGGGTGTGCGAGATGGCGAGGCAGACGTCCTCATCGGTGCCGACGATGCTACGGAGGAACTAGATGCAGGGGACGAGGTGCTTGTCGAGGCTGCGCGTGAGGAGGATAGGATAGCTGGCGAGCGTTCGCGGCTTGACGCCAACGGAGGCAAAGAGGTCGAGCTTGGGGCGGAGGACCCGCTTGGGGTCGAGGGTGAGGATCAACGATAATTCGCGGATTAGGTTAGCGATATCCGCATAGGTGAGGTCGTAGCTGCGTAAGACGCGCGCGGACGACGTCAACCTTGGCGGTGGAGCGGGTGGGGAGCTTGTGGGCAGCCGCGGCGGTGGGGGAGAGTCCGCAGGAGATCAGGTAGGCGACAGTAGCGGCACCGAGCTCGGAGACGGGGGTGCCAGCGAGGGTTGCTAAGAAGTAGGGATGAAAACGGATCGGATACGAACGGATATCGCTGATATTGTATTTGTTTTCATATTTCTGTTCGGATTCGGATTCGAATACGAATAGTATCAAAAATATCGGATAGGAATATCGACATCATAAATATATTGATTTTAGTATTCGGATACAGATACGGTATCGGATGTTATCTTCGGACTCGGATACGGACATCTCTAAACTCCTATAAACGAATTCGGTCGGACGGACGATCGAATAAATATTTGTCCACTTTTCATCACTACTAAGGAGTGAACGTGGTAGAGGGCGTCGCTGGGTTTGTGCAGGCGGTGGAGGGGATTTGGCAAAGGCGGAGGAGTCGCCGCCCGCAGATGGAAGCCAAGGGCGTGATTGGTTCAGCGACATGCTCAACCTGGCTCGCACCAGCCAGCCAAGCTCACAGGCACCAAGCTGAGCAGATCTGGTTGATTACTCCGATGTAGCCAGATTCATGCGGGAAGTTGTTTGGTTCTAGCTTATCTCGTATCACTACTCTCTGTCTTCATGCCATACACACACACTTTGTACCGCGTCGGCCAGACCCAGAAAAAACTGAATCAAAATTCGTTTCCCCATAGTCAGGCTCGCGTGCCCAGTTTGCATATCATCGCTCAGACCCGTGGCTTACTCCAGCCAACCAAACATGCGTTGTCTACATGTAGAGGGTCAGGTTGGGGCTCCTTCTCCCAACCAATCACACCCCAACATGCTGGGTGCGGCCTGGCCGCTACGATTGGGGATTTCGGGCCCGGAGGCCATCTCTCCAATTCCCCTCAAGAAGCCGGCCCTGCCTGGCTTTGCAGCCGGTGCTGTGGCTCCATCTCATTGCAGCCTTTCTCTGCGGCTCCATCCTCCCCGCCGACCGGGCGGGACCTCTCTCGCTCACCTGTTGCCAGTTACCAGTTTACCACTCCCCACCCAAGTCCCAAATGATGAAGTCTCTCCTCTTCTCCGTCCACCCCACGCCGCCGCTCCTCCCGGCCCCCCGCCTTCGTAGGCTCCTCCGCTTCCGCGCCTCCTCCTCTGCCTATGCCTCCGCCTCCGCCTCCGCGCCGGCCCGAGCAGACCGCCGCTCCCCCCGTCCCGCGCCGTCGCGCCGCCCATCCTCCTCCCTCTACGCGCGCCCCAGCCTCCTGGACATGGAGCGCGACCGCGCCACCCGTCGCGCGGACGTTGACGCCTTCCTCGTCTCCCTCGGCGTCGACCCGGGCGAACTCGCGGGCCTCGAGCTCCCGGTCACCGTCGACGTCATGCGGGAGCGCGCCGAGTTCCTGGGTTCCCTCGGGCTCAGCAACGAGGACCTCGCCGCCTACCCTCTCTCTCTCGGCTGCAGCGTGCGGAAGAACATGGTCCCCGTCCTCGACTACCTCGGCAAGCTCGGCGTCCGCCGCGATGCGCTCCCGGACCTGCTGAGACGGTATCCGCAGGTGCTACACGCCAGCGTCGTCGTCGACCTTGCCCCCGTCGTCAAGTACCTCGAGGGTATGGATGTGAGGCCCACTGACGTGCCGCGCGTGCTCGAGCGGTACCCGGAGCTCCTCGGGTTCAAGCTCGAGGGCACCATGAGCACTTCCGTCGCCTACCTCGTCGGCATTGGAGTGGGGAGGCGTCAGATAGGCAGCGTCATCACCCGGTTTCCAGAGGTGCTTGGTATGCGTGTGGGGAAGATAATAAAGCTTTTCGTCGAACACCTTGAGGGCATTGGGCTGCAGAGGTTAGCTGTTGCAAGAATAATAGAGAAGAAGCCATATGTACTTGGATTTGGGCTAGAAGAGAAGGTGAAGCCTAACACTGAGGCTCTTATGGACTTTGGAGTGAGGAAGGAGGCTCTAGCATCTATTGTGATGCAGTACCCCGACATTCTTGGGCTTGAACTGAGGGACAAACTTGTTGCACAGCAGAGCTTGTTTGAATCGAGCATTTTGGTTAGCTGTGAAGATTTTGGGAGAGTGGTGGAGAGGATGCCGCAAGCCATTAGTCTTGGACGAGCTGCAGTTCTGAAGCATGTTAATTTCCTCGCAGCTTGTGGATTTATGCTCTCTCAAGTGAGCAAAATGGTTGTGGCATGCCCCCAACTGCTCGCACTAAACATGGATATAATGAGGATGAATTTCGAATACTTCAAGAATGAGATGGAGAGGGATTTGGAGGAGCTGGTTGACTTCCCTGCGTTCTTCACATATGGCCTCGAGTCGACTGTGAGGCCTCGGCATGAGATGGTGTCCCGGAAGGGCTTCACATGCTCTCTTGCATGGCTTCTTAACTGTTCTGATGCCAAATTTGATGAGCGCATGAAGTATGATACAATTGGGGTTGAGGAAATGGAGCGTGAGGATTCTTCTGACATGAATGCATTTGTGGAGGAGGTAGAGAGCGAGGAGTATGAAGACAGCGATTATGATGACTCTGATGATGAGTTTGTTCGATAATTCGTTTCATCAGTCATTAGATTGTCAATTTTGAAGTATGTGGTTGGCACACGAAATATCAAACTATAGGTTAGAGGTCATGTCCTGTATGTTCCGATATCCTTCAACATTGTATGTTATAACTATGTAAGGATGCATTTCTCATCTTCCTTACCGACGCACTCTTTCCATTCCAAATTATAAGACGTTTTGGCTTTTCTAGATACATAGCTTTTTCTATGCATTTAGATATACATTATGTTTAT
Source organism: Microstegium vimineum (assembly GCA_022036555.1). Classification (NCBI taxonomy): domain Eukaryota; kingdom Viridiplantae; phylum Streptophyta; class Magnoliopsida; order Poales; family Poaceae; genus Microstegium; species Microstegium vimineum. The sequence continues at coordinate 40,062,914 of CM039128.1, read as the reverse complement.
ATACATAGTAAAAACAATGTATCTAGAAAAGCCAAAACATTTTCTAATTTGGAATGGAGGGAGTACTTGGCAATTATGTGCCAAAACACATATGGAACCAACTTTGTCATGCATGCTCACTTGCTCAGAGGTTAATAACACGAGAGCATTTGACTCAAGATTAAGACTGACTGGTTTTCTATGGTATTGAAAACAGAGGCTCATTTGTGGAGGGTGTAGAGAGTGCAGAGGATGAAAGTGTTTATGATGACTCTGATTATGGTTTTGTTTAATGATTTGTTCAATGATTTACTTAATAGTATCAATTGCTATCTGACAAAACTTTGCATGTGGCCATAAGTTTGATGCTCTATGCTGTCATTAGATTGTCAATTCTGAAATATGCTTAGTAAACCAAATGCTGGATATAATCAAATTGTAGCATAGAGGACCAGTATTTTCATATTTCCTTGAATGTATGTTTTAACTGCATAATGATGTATCTCATCTTTCTTACTGGCATACTTGCCATTTCTGTCAAAACAAATATGGATAATTTTTCTCATGTATGCTCAGAGGTTAATATTAGCAATAAGAGCAGAACACTGAAGACAATAGAGTGCAGATGGGTTCTATATGTTGTTGAAAAGTTTTGACTGATGAAAGATAGGTTCTGGTTTTTGGGCTGCCAGCTCCTTAACAAATGCTGTCAGTTACATCGGCCTGGGAGGATGTTAGAGCATCTCCAAGAGACTCTCCATATCCTTCCTATATGCTAGGAATAGAGATTTTGGTGAAAAATTACTCTCCAACAGCTTATCTAAATGGTCTTCTAAATTTAGTCATTCTCTATTCCGAATTTTTCGCTAGCTAAATATAGAAGACGAGAATGACTCTCTAGAGTATGCATGTGATTTAGAAAAGCTGTTGGAAAATGAAAAGATATACAAACGATTTTTATGCAAATGACTCTCCAAATAATGATTTAGAGAGTGAGATTTAGAAAGACTCTTGGAGATGCTCTTGTATATCTCAGCTACGCGATGGTCTGCCTGACTGCCTTCTGGGTGTAGTGTGGTGTGAGCATTCTTTGCAACTTTGGATCATTGCCCCGGTTGCCTTTCTGAGTTCTGGCAATGATCCGTGCAGGATACTGTAATTTCTTCCATTTTTTTCAGTGAATCTATTGTGTTGAAATCTCACCCTCTCTTTCCCAAAAAATGCATGTAGGTGCGCCAGACTTCATCAATATCATCATTTAAACAATTCGCATGCTAGAATGTGAAACTTGGTTATGCTGACTTATGGTCTCCAGAAACAATTCCCAAAAAATGCATGTAATTTCTGGTTCTGTGCATCATTCCTTCAGGAATCAGGGATTGTTTCTCCGAAGATGGGCAACATGAGTTTGTTCAGTTGAAGAGAGATCTTGACATCAATCATCATCAGATAGTAGTTGAGTTTTTTTCTCACCAAAATAAATTTCATATTAGGGCCAAATAAACTGATTCTTGTAAAACTTCTACGCAATTCCAATGTACTTTCTTTAAAAAAGGAATAAGGAAAAATAAATTTGAAGGAATTATTGCAGGTCTCCTGGATTATATCCATCGTAATCCCAAGAGCACACACTCATCACTCCAGAGCCTTATCAGGCAACGAACGCGACACGTCGCACTTGTGTGCCGCGCGCTGCTGCCAAAAGAAATATGGGCGTCCAGCGTCTGCTGAGGCTGAGGATGGCGTCACACTCGTACTCCCGCCCCGCCGCCGCCTTGGCGCCGCGCACCGCGCGCCCGCTCTCCTCTCTCCTCCTCGCTCCCTCGCCCTCTGCCGCGCGCCCTGAGTCCGCGCCCCTCTCGTGCGCCGCTCGGCCGTGCCGGGGCCACGCGGCGGCGTCCGCGTCGCGCGGCGCGGCAGGGCGGAGGGCCCCGAGCGTGGCGGCGATGTCGTCGTCGACGCCGCCGCCGGGACCCGTGCAGAAGTCGGAGGAGGAGTGGGAGGCCATCCTCACGCCGGAGCAGTTCAACATCCTACGCCGCAAGGGCACCGAGTAAGATTTTAAACCGCACTAGCCACATCTCTCGTCCTTCGCTGTTGTTGCTGAATTTGTCTTGTTGACGGCAGTGACAAATTGAGTGGTCACTAGTAGTAGTACATACATATTATGTCATCCGAGTTAAATTTAATTGCCTAAGCATTAACAAAGATCGCGTAGAATGCACAATCACCATGCTCTCGCCTGCCACAATTATCCAAGTTAAATTTAATTGCCTAAGCATTAACAAAGATCGCTAGCCACATGACTGTGCTGTGCGTTTAGCTGCAGAATTTGATTCTAATTTTCTACCATCATTTGAATAGTACAATTATTAGATGGATTGTAAAGTTTGAAGAATGTATAATTAGAGCACGGAAATGCTGATGAGGTTGAAGCTAGTATGATTACTGAATCACACCATCCATCTTATTAGTTGCTATTTTAAACTACCGCATGTTTTGCACTAAAATTTAATTATACACAAAATCTACATAGAGGTTAATCCGTTTTAGCCCTTGAATCCTAATTGTAAATTGCCCTTGGCAGTAAGAAAATTTGCTCAGCTACTCAACAAAAGAGGTCCCTGATTTGCTCTCCAGATTTCATCTACTTCTATGTGTGCACCTTGGTTTTGCATCATTCTGTGGTGCTCTTGGGTTAATATCTTCCATGTACCTCTTCATTTCATGGTGGTGTTTTCTTTCAGTGTTTCAAAAAATTTAGCCAAATACAATATAAATACAATGTTAGTCCATAGAAGATGGAACAAGTTTACAAGTATACCTCTGCTCTGCTCTGATCTCTTTTAATTCTGTACTGGTTCTTTTAACTGTTAATATATCTTCAGTAGGGGCTTCTTGCCCCTCCTGTTCTTTCCGAAAAAGGATGGAACAAGTAGCTGGAGAAATTGGTGCTGCATTAAGGTTTATATCACAAAAGGTGTTGGCTGTTGCCATATTGTGAAGATCACTTTACAAATCCAGAAGAATCCAATAGCTGTGTAAACTAGAGTAGGTTGCATGCAGTTGATCATGTCGTTAACTATAGGTGCTATAATATAGAGAAAAATGTTGTCTTATAACTGCAATAAACCAAGAGAAAATTTAATGTCTCTGTAGTTGGGTTACAACTTCAACACCTCAGTAGCCAATTAGTGACTGGATCTAGTTTCTATGATCAAGTGCCTTACTTCCTAATTTTATTAGAGGCAACTTATAATTTTATAAATTGTCAAGTTCTTTGGTTGAATCAGAGTGTAGAGCATAAGAAAAGTTGTAAATAATTTGATAAAAAATAACTAGCTCTAGGTTTTTTTTTGCTAGTGTTGCACTGTTGCTGCAGTTCTGGCTGTGGTGATGCATCACAGAGTTCTATAGTAATGCAAAAACATATTAATTGATCCTATATATATTTGTATATGACCTGTTGCCATTACCATGATTTTCTGCTGTTATGAAACATGAATTGCTAAAATGTATGGCAGTCCATTTAATTTACTTTTTTTTTCCCACATGGCAAGCATGTATTTATGTCTGTAAGTTACTATAAGAGTTAAATGCACCAGGGGCCCTCGAACTTGTAAGCATGTGTCACATAGGCCCCTAAACTTTGAAAATGCATTTCTGACCCCTTAAACTTGTTAAGTGGTACACATAGGCCCCTGAACTTTAAAAATGCATTTCTAGCCCACTAAACTTGTTAAGTGGTACACCACTAGCCCATACTTGCCACGCGAGTATTTTTTGCCAATGTGGCGTTGCTACATGGCAAAAAGTTAAGCATCAAACCCCCTGGAACTCAATTCGTGTTGTTGTCATCGGTGTAGGAGCTGCCTCCGCATAGAGGTGCTCGCGAGGAGAGCATCAACAGTTGGAGGATGGGGTGGCACCGTGGCGCGTCGCAAAAAGTACGACCCTAGCCGCTAGTGATGCTTCTCCTACTTGTAGGCCAGACTGCGTGCGTGTGGCCCCGGTCGGCCATGCTTCTGCGCGTTGCTTCGGTCATACCATCGCCAGTCACGCGCGGAAGCATTGCTAACAGGAGCCACGCGCCTGCGGTTTGGCATACAACTAGGAGAAGCATCGCTGGCGGCGAGAGTCGTGCTTTCTTTGATGCGCCACCTCACCCTCCAGCTGTTGATTGATCATCCCCTCGTTGTCCTTCCTGCGGAGGTGGCTCCCACGATGATGACAGTGACACGGATTGGGTTTCAAGGGGTTTGATGCATCTTTTTTGGCACCTAGCAACACCACATTGGTAAAAAAATACCCGCATGGCAAGTATGGGCCTGTGGTGTACCACTTAACAAGTTTAGGGGGTCTGAAATGCATTTTTAATGTTCAATGACCTATATGTACCACTTAACAAGTTTAAGGGGTCAGAAATACATTTTTAAAGTTCAGGGGCCTACATAACACACGCTTACAAGTTTAAGGGCTCCCGGTGCATTTAACTCTTACTATAACTAGTGTGCACCGTTTCCACATTGTAACATGGGAGTCAATGTTACATGCCAAATAATCATGGTCGAACTTTTAGTTTCTGACTGATGTTTGGCATGTGAAGCTGTTTCTCTGCTAAACTATTAACAGGTATCAGTTTTTTTTTTCTGAATTCGTTTGGTGTCTGATTTCCCAGGTACCCTGGAACGGGTGAATACGACAAGTTCTTTGAGGAGGGCATTTATGAATGTGCTGGGTGTGGAACTCCATTATACAAATCAGCTACGAAGTTCAACTCCGGGTGTGGCTGGCCGGCATTCTATGAGGGACTTCCTGGGGCCATAAAACAGACGGTATGTGCTACTATTCTCTCTTGTACATCAGGATGAGGAATGATCCTGCTCTCTGGCCTTCTCTGCAATCTCAATATTAAGTATTAACCAACAGTTATTTGAACACTAGCCGGATCCTGATGGGAGGCGGATAGAGATCACATGTACTGCCTGTGGAGGACATTTGGGGCACATATTCAAAGGGGAGGGGTTTAAAACGCCCACCAACGAGCGACACTGTGTTAACAGCATTTCGCTCAAGTTCACTCCATCCTGAAACTCAAGAAGAGAATAATTGCTTGGCCTCTGTTGGTTGCTTTCATATTGTACAGTGAGAGTTATGAGATGAAATTTGTTATTCCTCTGATCATTTCTAACATGCTGTGCAATTTTTCAATCACAAGTGGTGGTCTTTGTTGATAAATCAGTGTATTTCTGCGGTTCTGCCCGTTAATGACTGCATGTTCAACGCCAGCCCAGCTGTTGTATCTGGGAAGCGCAAACAATTGTATATTCATACACCTAGTTCCACATTAAGCATCTCCGAGCCCGTGAGAATCACAAGTCACAAACAATATGCAAAAAAATCAGGAAATGGTGCATGGCTACATGGGAGGAAGAAGGCCATCCATCAGTTGGACTGGAAGAGGAAACAAACAACTCCCCTATCACGGACAACTGTTGGATGTGAACCATTATCATCAGCTGTGGAGAAAGAAAGGACTCTTTGCACGGACAACTGTTGGCTGTGAATCGTTATCATCAGCTGTGGAGAAAGAAGAGGACTCTTTGTTTGTCTGCGTTGGGCTTGATATGGTCATATTTATTCACTAGGCTATGATTTCGGAAGATTCTAAGGAAAATAGCTAATGTTACAAACAAACATTCGAACTGGTTGAGCATAAAACAAACCAATCCTGCTCTAATTTTTGAAAAATAAACTATATGAAATAAATTCAATATAGTTCAGGTCTTTTTCTCCAGTTTTGACCATTGTGGACAAAAGAAAATGGATTGATGCACCCTGCATGAGCTTCCGCCGTAAGGAAAGCAGTTGCAATTCAGTCTACCTTCTCAAAACAAAGCAGAGCCTAACAATAGCAAATCGAATTGAGACTGACATTATGATGGGATTTTTACTTGCACTAATCGTCTAGCTCTTACACGAACTCAATTGTAAGTAAGAATGTCTTGTCCAGATGGCCAACTAATAAATCTGAAACAATTTATTTTATGGGGGGATTGGGCAATACAGAAACAGAATTAAATTTCTATTGTTGTTCAGTGAACTTATGCAGAACAATGTGTCATGGCTATCAGAGATTCTGAGCTGTTTGAGAAGTGCACATCTCCATCAGCAACTAACATCTGGATCATGCTTCCTGTCCCCTGCAAACAGAAAGACAATTTCAGTCCACGGAATAGGAAACGAAATATGAAAAAGAGTATCATTATTGGTCAAACGTGGGAGCTTATCTGTTTACCTGGGCATCCGTGCTGATCATTTTATGATATCAGCTACTCACATATGTAAAGTTTTAGGTTTGATCACTTTTGTTTCTTTTAGCCTGGCAGGCTTTCAATGCTTGGACGTCTGTGAAGAAACGAGGTGACAGACATCTCGTTACTGAAGATAATACAATACAGTCTAAAATATTATTACATGAATGGTACTAACATTCAGAATTCACTGCACATTCATGCTGTAGTAAAACCAAAAATTAACATCAACTCTCACATGATGATTAATGAGACAAAATAGATAATAGATTCTGAAACTCAAGGCAACCTGTTAGTGTTAAGGTCGCTTCTCCATGCTCACTATTTTGTGGTCTGCTTGAATGGCGACTGTAAGAATTTAGTCTGACAAACTTTAGAATAGACTTAGGCCCTGAATTCAAGAAAAAGTTTTCCAGCTCAAAGCTGGTTGTTGCACCCATGTGGATGCATGAACCATAATTTGCAAACATATGGATTTCCTATGTCACCAAAAAATAAGAAGGAATGGAAAGCAAGACATTTAGTGGCTGCCCCAGCCTGAAGGAAATTGTACAAGAACAGGACCATGCACTTTAGTAGCAAAAATTTAAAGAATGCTTCATTTTCTCTGCAATCCCAATGAGAACGCTAAATGCCAGTTATCAGTAGGTTTTTTTTTTTAATTCAGCTCCTTCTCTGGCAATTGCTATTTGCATCATTTTACGTCACTGCCTTGGATTAAACTAGATGTGGACCGCTTCTAAAGGTTAGGTCCTGATATCTGTTCAGAAAAAAAGTATTAGGGTCCATTGATCACATAAAAGTGATCTGGACGACATATGGTCATATGGATGCTTGATGATCACTGCTCTCACTTTAGAACATACATAATGCGGTTCAGGACAAATCATTACAAGGATAATGTAGTGATGAGTGAAGAATATGCATACCCTAATTCTAATACAATATAGTTCTTTTGCTACAAACTTTAGTTTGTTCTAGTTCTCACTTTTTCCTGGTGGCATTAGATAGAACATACTTTAGATGCTTTTCAAGCTCTAGAAACTGCATTAGTTAAAAAAACGACACGTAAACCGGGAACTCAGTAACAGATTCCTCCAAAAGGAACTCCCACCCTCAAACTTCATGCAAAGTTCACATGGTTCATTCCTAGCTTAGAAAAATTAGTCAAATAAATCCTATCCTATAACTATAACAATTGCCCTCTGAACTCAGTTCTCAATAGACTAACACATCTTGCAAATATCAATCATCTGAAAGCAACTTTGTTCAAAGCATTTGAATTTCCTTTGCTAGTATACAATTCCAATCTCAACTGGAACTAACAAATCTTGTTAGAAAAGATATTGTGAATAAAAAGACCTACGTGCTTGGCAGACCTTCCAGTTGCGGTTTGACTCGATGAGGCAGTCCTGCAAACAATAATGACGAGATCCAAATCTGAGATGCCTAAGAATGGTATTGAAGGAAGCGAGTGACTTGTGCTCGGAAAGGCCCTGTAGTGGGGAAAGGAGAGACGGTACCTGGAGAGATAGATATATTGTGGCACACTCGTTAAGCTGCTTCACACTCTCGTCCTCCTCATCTGCATCTGTTGCATGTAGAGGGTGTTGGGATGCAGGCAGTGGCACATTACTACCATTGCTCGAGGAAGATTCCATTGCAAGCTTGGTTTTGTTTGGTGGTGGCACCTTAATCAATCTGGCCTTTCAGTTGTCTTCAAATGGGTTGGACCTGTACAAATGCAATAAAACTTGTAACTTTATGACAATAATACACCCATTTAAAAAAATAAGAAAAGGGACTGCAAGACGCAAACTAGAGCTTGTTCTACCAACTACTGTAGTGGCAGCAGCAGCTTCTTCATGTAGCCGAACACCCCTTACAGCTTTGTGAATAGTATTAAGATAAAATTCAAATCAGATTTCTAATTAAAAAGCAACAATTTACACTGGCCTGCCATTATTTCAGCTATTAGGGTGTTCAGCAGGGCTCCGCTCTACTGCTCTAGAATTTTCCCTGATCCAAACAGGATGCACTTCAGCACTTGACCAACATAATTAGGAGAAAGCCCTGAAAATGTTTCACCCCGCAGGTTTGTCTCCAAACACAGGAGAGATTCTAGAAGTATGTGCGCTGGAAGGTTGGTGGCTTCTGTATCAAACAAAAGGCACAGTTCGCTGGGTTGATGCATGTTGTGTCATTCTAAAGTATGTGCATATGTGAGTTCCGCAAACAACGATTGCATATGTCTGCCTTCTTTTGTTCTAAGAAGATGCTCAAATCCATACTTTCTTGCACATGAACGTTATGAAGCTTTCTGGTTTTATTTGCCTTTTACAAATATGTTGACGTCGACACAAAAGGTAGCCCAAAAGTATGTTAACATAGAATAACAATATAGAAGCATTCCAACAAGAGATGGATCCCAAAAGAAGACGTAACTATGTAAGATATCCTAACAATCTGTTTGACCAACGCATTTTGTTCATATCAATTAATGCTATAATTAACATGAAGATGTACGATATCGTAACAATTTGTTTCACCTACATATTTTGTTCACCCTAATTTGCATATAGTGCATGAACACATATTGAGTCAAAAATGCACTGCTGGTAGGTTAAATGGTTTAACAAATGGTCCAATTCAGCAAAAAAATGCTGCAAACATGCTAAATAGTTCTGATTTAAAAACTATCTGGAAAAAAATTAAATTGCATACACATGCTGCTAATAACAGATGCTGGTGCTGACCAAAATATTAAGTCAATGCCTAAATTAGAATTCAAATATTAGCTGTCAAAGTTATAAAATGTTTGTATGCACTGCATATCCATATGAAACAGCAATTGAGTTTTTTTTATTTATTTCTATTCCAGCATGTGTTCAGAAAGCACATGCTGGACAATTAACTCACAAAAACAAGCCGTTCAATTTATCTATATTTTGCAAACTCACAAAGATGAACCAGGCAGATGGCAGCTCAAGAACACAAAAAAAAACATTAATACAAAATTTGTTTCAAATGAAGGCAGAACACAGATAAACCTTGCCACCTTGGCAAAGCTCACAGCAATACATTTAGGGGCCGTTTGGATCCCTTCATTTGGAGGAATTGAAATCGACCTTAATAAATTAAGCTATTTGGCTTGGAATTTGACATTCCACCACTTTCCAAAGTCCATAATTAAGCCTATCTCAAATTCATAGGGTGAGAGATGGAAATTGATTCTATAGATCATCATTCCATAATTCTATTTGCAACTTATAACATGTTGTTCAAACTTCTTCTCCTACGATATAAATACAACAAATAAGTATGTCTCTCATATAGTGAACAATAATATGCAATTATAATCCATATACAATCATATTAGCTTAATTAATATGTCTCTAAATTATAATTATTAAAATGAATTCAATTCCAGGGATCCAAACGGGGCCTTAAGGAATTTGCCTAATATGAATCACGTACATAAGTCTCATGTCAATGTCATAATATAAGTTTCATATAAACACTAATTAAGTAATTATATACTGATTGATCATAATTTTAGGTCACAATTCACAAATACACATACACTAGAAGGGACATCAATATATGAGTATAGGATTGGACTCATTAAAGGACATGGGTGTACACTAGCACACCCAATATTTTTTTCAAAAAAAAAAATAAATCGAAGTTAGTAGCCACCTATACACTTGTAATAGATCATCTGAATAGAGATAGCCAAATAGTTTAAGTTAGGGTTCGGGTGCCTGGTTTCACACAACACAAATGGAAGAGAATGGGACAAAGGCCTGGTAAGGACTGACAAACACATGGGCACTAGCGTATGGCGTCGGCGGTCACCTAGTTGCCGCACGAGAGACGGAGCGAGCAAGCACGCGGGATATCTCGTCACATGCACTGATGCGATAAGCCCTGCCACATGTGTGGCCTTACCTGTAGATAGAAGAGAATGGCTGAAGAGCGGACGGCGCGGGGATGGGGCGCGCCGGCGTGGAGCCGAGACGGCGGCGGGCGGCGCAGGAACTGCTTGCGGGGGCGTGGGCGGAGATCTAGGTCTAGGGACTCCGCAGGCCGGACTGGAGCTGGGGGCCGGCGCGCCGGCGTCGTCCCTTGTCGCGCGGAGGAAGAAGGGAGGAGCAGCCGATGTTGGGCCCATTCCGTCCACGTGCAGCCCATTAGACAGTGTTTGGTTCCTGAGATCAAGAGAGTGAGCAATCACAAATTCACAACGTAGCCAAAAAGTACTCCTGTCTGATAAAAAAAAAAATACTCCTACCAAGGGGTTCACGGCGCAAAGGCCATTGGTTGGTGGCTCTCATTTAGGGTTCAAATCCTAAGTGCGACACTTTATTCTGGATTTATTTCAGGTTTTTCCGGCGTGAACCTCAAGATTTGTCGGCTCAGTCCTTCGAAGGTGCTCATAGGGGTAGGGTTTGCGTGCGTGTGTTCGTAGGGGCAAGTGTGCGTGCATGTTGAGTGTCTGACGTTGTACTGTGTACTCTAAAAAAGAGTACTACTCCTCCCATCCCAAATTATAAGACACTAGTTTGACCCTATTTGGAACAGCTTAAATGATGTTTATGATCAAAATAAGTTGAAACTAAGAGTCAAATAGCTCGCTTTTTATAGCTTTTTCTGGTCGCGTTTCTCCCCACCACCTCTATTTACACTAAATCGCAGAAGCTTGGTCATACCCGTTTATCAAATAAGCTCATTTTCTATATTTGTGCAGCTTATCTGATAAGCGTTTCTTTGGACCGTGGTACCAAACATGGCCATATTGTCCGTCCTAACACTACGGTGACATCTAGAAAAAAATCGTCAAACTAAAATAAATCACAAAACTAAAAAAGAACTAAACCTATCCCACTAACAAAAAAGTTCTATATAAAAATTATAGTACTTCCTAAGGCAGTATTTACTCGTTTTGTCCCAGAATAGATGATGTTATGGAGTGCGTGCAGGTCAAACTTTCACAACTTGGTATAAATTTATAGAAAATACGTACCATTTGTCAAAACAACTTCTTCTACTGGTCTAAAATGATAAAATGTCTATAATACCCTTTCTTTTTTTTCTTTTTTTCTTTTCCTGACCTTATCTCTTCAGTCGAAGTACCGACCAACGATGCGACCATCTCTATTGGTATTACCTTTTTTTCTTTTTTTTCTTTTGTCTACTTTCCCTTTCTTTCTACCTTATATGTTCACGCAAATCACGCAGGACGCACGCGGCTTCACCATGCGTCTTCAACCTCCGTCCGCCCGGTGTCCCCAAGACCCCACGGCCACGACATCTCTGCCCCCATGTCTAGCGGCGTTTCACAGCTCCTCCAGCGGCTCACACGGCGCACCTCGTCCCGGTGGCCTCCACGGCCGCGTCATCGCCCTGCCCCCTATCTCACCGCCCGCGCCGCCGCCTCCGCCACCCAGCTGCAGCCTCGCCTGGCCACCCGACCATGCCTTCGCGCTCGTGTGCCCACGGCGAGGGCAAACTTGCCCAGGTCCCACGCATCAGGGAGCCCTACCAAACGGCCCCTTAGACTATCGTCGCAGGAGCGAAAATTAGACAGAAAAAGAAGAGGTGATGCTAAGGATCGAACTGTGGCTGCGAGATGTCGACACGGGGGCTAAGCGCGCGGGTGTAGGAGGTGGGAGGGGATGAGGAGATTGATACACACAATCTTGACCCTTGGACTTGAGTGAATGAGTAAGGAGAGAGAAGATATTAGAAGCAATTTAAACAGTCCGTTTTAATTATATTATTTTTTTGGATATATTTTTTTTGGTGGATGGGCGATAGACTTCTCAGCAGGGTGCATTTTTTAGTATGGACGTAGAAAAGAAAAGATAGTGAATTAGTAGGGTAGATTCCAAGAATCTTAGAGTAAAAGTATCTTAAGTTTAATCAAATTTATATAATAATATAATAATATTTATGATGTCAACTAAGTATCATTAGATTCGTTATCAATTATATTTGGGAGAATTAACTCTATGACCCTGAAAAAAATGGGTCTTAGATTTATGGTCCTTTTTCTGAACTTTGCTCTAAGGCCCTGAAACGATTCTTTTGCTCTATAGCCTTCCGTTCGTTTTGGACAGCTAACGATGTTAAATTAGAGGGTAAAAAAACCGTTTTACCCCTAGTGAAAAATTAAAATGCCGAGTTTTTTTTGTTCCTTATATATTTGGAGTAATATAATAAGCAAATAAATTCACATATAACCACATATAGACATATATTACATGTGGTTATGTGTGAATTTATTTGCTTAATATTACTCCAAACATAAAACAAACAATAAAATTCCACATTTTATTTTTTCACTAGGGGTAAAATGGTCTTTTACCTCTGACTTAACACCGTTAGCTGTCCAAAATAGACGGAAGGTTATAGAGCAAAAGAAAATTCGTTTCGGGGCCATAGAGTAAAGTTCAGGGGGAAAGGGCAATAAACCTAAGACCCACTTTTTTCAGGGTTGTATAGCTAAATCTTCCATTATATTTTAATGGTATGTCTATTTGATGTCATAAATCTTTATAGTTTTTATAATAATTATTGGTCAAACTTGAGATGCTTTGACTCTCCAAGATTTTTGGAATATCTTATAATTTAGGATAGAGGGAGTAGTTTATAGGAAATTTAATATTTAGTGTAAGGTATCTGAAATATTGTGGCAGTGTTTTGTAAGAAATAAATAACAAAAACTATCCATATCACTATGGCCAACTCATAATACAATAAAAGAATATTAGTTGCATTATACATTTGATGAGATAGAAAGTTACTTATTACAATGTATAGACTTTTACAAGTAGTTTAGATATATTGTACTCCATCCATCTCAAATTATAAGACATCATAAGATTCTTAGAGTTAAAGTATCTTAAGTTTAACTAAACTTATATGATAATATAATAACAGTTATAATACCAACTAAGTATCATTATATTCATTATTAATTATTATATTTTTATAGTATGTCTATTTGATGTCATAAATCTTTATAGTTTTCTATAATCATTGGTCAAACATGAAATGTTTTGACTCTACAAAATTCTTAAAATGTCTTATAATTTGGATAGACAGAATAGCTTGTAACTTAACTATAGACTACTGCAATGGATCTATCTATATAAATTGGTTGAATCATAATAGTATATATTGTGGTTGCTCGGATGGGAATGGGTCGATCATCTTTTACCTGATGTTTGATTGGGAGGGTGAATGAGGATAGTATGACCCTTCGTCGCAAAAAAAAAAAAAACAAAGATAGTATGACCCTGCAAAGAATATTACCAGTAGATTCGACTGACTGTTAATCCGTCGCACGGGGTGGATTGACGCAGAGAAGAAGATACCCGTCCCCTTCAAATTTCGTGGCAAATTTATTTGCCGTGTCACATCGAATCTTCCGGTACTAGTTTACTCTTTTAAAAATAGACTAATTATAAAACTAATTACATCACCATACGAAAATTAACAAGACGATTCTATTAAGTCAAGTTAATCTATAATTAGCAAATGTTTACTGTAGCACAACATTGTCAAAACATGAACTAAATAGGTTTAAAAGATTCGTCTCGTGAATTTATCTCCTGCTGACAAATTACTTTTTTAATTAGTATATTTTAAATAGATCAAACTAGGGACGAAAGATTCGATATGACGGGGGCAAAACTTTTACCGCTCTAAATGAAAGTTTCTTAACTCCGCAACTGCGCAAAAGTAAAATCATCCGCGCGCTGCTTCTAAGTGTGGAACAGAAAACAAACATAGGAAAAAAGATACAAAGCGCCTGAAGCATGCAATGACTTCGGTAGGGCGACAAAATACGCATGAGATGTGCAACCTATTGCTCTTTCCCGGAAGGATATCGAAATCTCAGGGAGGACATGAACCATACAAATGTTTCTAAGCTGCACTTCTTGCTTCATCTGACTCCACTCATACCCCTTTTCTATTTTCTTCAGAAAAAGCAGTCAGCACAAATATCATCTAGGACAAAATGTATTGAGAAATCAATACCCATCTAGAGCTGTTTAGTTCCTAGTCAACAAAATGTTGAGACTTCAGGTACAACTATCTATCACTTAAATGTCAAAGGCTGTTTTTTCATACTCCTTGCGTATACACAAGATATAAAATGCTATATGCACTAAATCTTGGAAACAACTAATCAAGCAGTTCCCTCCAAAAGATGTGTAAATTTTGAGGACTAAATGTTTGTCTCATCACAAAAGCTCTTGACTCCACCTTTTGAAACCAACCATCCAAGCTGCACAGAAATAATATGATTAAAAAATATATTAAGAACTGAATCTTGAAGGAACAAACAACGTTAAGATGGCAAAGCACCTTTCATGCACACATCACCAGGAGAGCACAACAAAAATCTTTATTCCAACCTTTGTAGCCATCCAAGCTGTGCATAAAAACATGAGTAAAGATATTTTAAGGACTTGACCTGAAGAACCAGAAAACTGGAGCATGAGAAGTTACCTTCCATGCATACATCACAAAGAAAGCAACTGTATCTGCTGACCAGACAACAGCAAAGGACTTCACGAAGAATGGAATTATAACGTTGATCAGAGGGATCAGAAGAAATAAGTAGTTGAGAGCTTCTTTCTCCTTATTTGAACAGTCACGAGCCCGAAGTGAAGGTATAGCTGCAGAAGTAGATAATGCTCCATTAATATATTGAGGAAAAGGCTCCTATGCAGTATGAGATAAGCAAAAAAAAAAAAAAAAAAAAAAAAAAAAAAAAAAAAGTTGCAAGACATGGGCACCGAGTTTTAAATTCTTGTAACTCCAATGTCAACTACAGGAACTTTTCATGTATAATAAGGCTGAAATACTGTTTCCAACTTTCCTCATTAGCATGGAATTTTAAATGAACTGTCACTTGCATTTAACTCGAATAAGGTATCAGAGACTATCAGCCAAGTGGCCTTAAGTTTGAGACCTCGCTAATGCACCTGTGGCCACATCTAGACATGTAGTCAAATTCCACAGGCTGAAGGGCTCTGAAGTATGAACTGTTTTCTGCATATAATTCCATGAATAGCACAAAGACTCTCCAGAACAGACAAAAGCTATATATCTCAGTTTCAATTGAACCCTAGTACATGTGAATTCAGATCAGTGTTAACTTGTCAATCAAGTTCAGATTGTGAAATAAAAAGATTCAACTTGTGCGAATTCATGGATTGGCATCTTACTAAAAAGATTGCAAAAGTTTGGTTGGGTTCTCAGGATAAAATATATCTAACTACTCATGTAAGATAAACATTTGCAAATGAGCAAGACCACAGCCGGAAGAGAGGATACTTAATTATGAGTTTCAGTTATCATATTTGTTTGTGTAGAATAAATCAACCATATATAGACAATGGTAGAAAGTAAAAACACTGTTGGCGTTTTTTTGAAGCATTCGCTATAACTTTCTACAAGAAGTGTATTTTGCTATAATGTTCCCTGATAATTGGCATGAAAAATTGTTGTTTTTGGAACTGGGAGTACAGGTTGCTACATTTGCAGATGGCACTTACATTGGGAAAATGAAAAGGTCAGAGCTATTCATTCATTTTCCATTTCATCATGTATTTCCCTGACAAGCACTTACATCTATCTGTCAGGTTCTACTGGGTTTGCTTTGCATGGTAACTTGAATTGTTTCAAGCCTGATCATGTTTTGTTATGCTAGTTAAAGGTCTGTATATGTATACATGCTGCCAGATTCTCAATCCTGCATTCATCCCTGGCTAACCGAACAACAAATGAGAGGCAGGGTATTAGTTCTGCTGGGGAATTAAACCCCCCAGGGAATGAGTGACAGCAAGGGGATCCACTAATTCCCTGTCTGAGTTGATTCAGCTTGGTGATTTGATCCCCAGCTACCAAACAAGGCCTTAATCCATTTCAACCCCCCTCCAGTCCCCACCAAACCGAACAAGCCCTTAATGGGAATCCTAGTTACAAAAAATCCAGAGAAACATGGGCAGATAGATCATATGTGTCGTCAATTCATTTAGCAGAATTTATAACTTGGAGAAATTCCTATCTTAAATTGAAAGGCAGAGCTACTGCCATCTAAAAAAAAACCTGTGGTATGATAAATATAGTAAAGATCTCAGCTACGTAGAAGTGACACAATAAATCAATCACTTGTATTCTTGAGTGTAGGAAAGAAAGCGCAGTTTAGGACTGTGATACAAAGATAAACATCAGTCTCTAGTAGACCATATCAATGATGTGAAAATCATGCCCTTACTGAGAACAAAACTTGCAAAGATCCTACTTACTGAACATCCAAATGGACCACATTCCCATCAACCTCCAGATGTCTGGCTCGTTTGATGGGAATATGAGATTGAAAGAAAGTGCTCCACCCAACAGCAAGGAGACATATCCCTGGACTTCAAAAATAGTGTACAGGGCAGTTCCAGGGACAGCAGGGTTCTTTGTTTTTGTGGATGCCCTCGGTGCAAAGGTGGCTGCAGTCTTCTGAACTGCCTGTTGTTCAGCAATGAATCATAATTACAATCAGGAACGTATAAGGAATTTAACTGTGTTTTACACCCATATAAAATTAGTTGATTCAATGGTGAGTTTTGTTAGCTGTATTCATAGTAAAGATTGACCATTTTTTTTGTGATATCTTCTAAACTACTGTGCAAAAAAGAAAGAAATGACAAATCTAGATTGATAGTAAATCCTCTACAATAATTATTCCTTTCCCACAAACTGCAAGCTAGCTCTTGTGGCGTAAGTTCATAGAATTTAGCCAAAAAATAAGAATTAGAGTCCAATAAATCAAGGGGATAAATGAAGCAAAGAAACCTTCTTGAGCTCCTTCTCGATCTTGGGATCGACAGAGGGCGGTTGCTTCCGGTTGGATGACTCAGCCGAAGCACCTGCCTCTGCGCCGCCACCCTGCTCCCTTTCCAAGGTGTCTCCCACGGTAGACGCCTCAGCCGCAGCAGCACCGGACCCTGAACCGTCGGTGCTTGCGCGCGGGAGACTGAGGTACCGCTTGCCCCTCCGACTGCAACCCGGCCTCCTCCATGAGAGCGTTGCCGACGGTGGCCGCAGTGCAGCAGCAGCCGGAAGAAACGCGCAGCCGCCACTGCTGCTGGCCGGTTTCCATGCCAACAGTTGCATTGCTGGTCGGGTTATGTGGAGAGGAGACGGGAAGGGAAGGGATGGGGTCATGGGGGAACCGATACCGATTGTTCTCCCGCCTCGACCCTGCGGATGGAGGCCTCCCACATCTCTCTTCCAAAAATGCCATTTTCAGCCTTTGAGAGTGACCACCCAAAAATTTGGATTGAAAGTGCCACAACTACTAGGGACTGTTTGGACTAAAGGAATTTCATAAGATTGTATTCCTGTGAAAAGTTTTAAAAGATTACTGTTTCGATGGAAGGAAAAATACATCCCTTCCCAAAGGAAAGGATTCCTATGCTGTACAAAAATCAGGGAAAAAAGCATCCAGTTGAACTCAAGGGAAATCTTATCTCTTGCTTGCTGGCTTGCTCATCACAACAAATTAAAATACATATAGTGAGATAACGCTTAGGCAATGATATGAATTAAAATATTTTTTATGCCAAATGATTAGTGATAAGCAACTAAATGAATTAAATATTCTTATTTATTAATTAAATTTTTACATTGTAATGAGAAATATTTGAATAATAAAACAAGTATTCATGTCTTTTAATCACACGTCATGTTTTGAGAATCATGTGCTATAATTCCTAGGTTCCAAATACATCTATCTATATTTTTTTGTGTTTTTATTCCCTTGTTTTCCCATAGCACCTAATGTAGCTTTCAGGAGATCTCTAGTGGGTGTTAATTTGCAAGCGTGGCACAATATCGTGGCTATGGTTGTAAATGTTCTATGTTCAACTAACAAGTCAGAGAGATCGCTTTGTGTGGGGGCTACATCAGAATGGTCTTTTTTCAGTAAAATCTATGTACCTCTCTATCAGGAGCACAAGCGATACCTTATAATACGTTAATCTGGAAACTTAAACTACCTCTCAAAATTAAAGTCTTTATGTGGTATCTGTATAAAGGAGTAATCTTAACAAAGGATAATTTAGCACGACGACAGTGGCAAAGCGATCAAAAGTGTTGTTTTTGTTCTTCAAATGAATTTATACAACATTTACTCTTTGACTGTCATTTTGCTAAATTTATGTGGAGAGTTGTTCATGTTTCCTTTAATTTATTGCCGCCAATTAGTGTACACAACTTGTTTACGGGCTGGTTGGAAGGGGTAAATAGGAAACTGAAATCTGAGATTCTTGTGGGTGCAAGTGACATATGTTGGGCAATATGGTTAACCCGAAATGATATTGTGTTTGACAAAATCTTAGCACCATCTTACTTGCAGGTTTTATTCAAGGGGACTTACTGGATCAGATACTGGTCTATCCTTCAGAAGGAGGAGGATTGTCATATGATGAAGATGAGATGCAATTCTATTGAGGCAGTCGCGATGGAGGTGTTTGTAAGACACGGCTGACATTTTATCAATGGACTTGCTTTTTAATTACGTTTTTAGAGACATTTTTTGTTCTCGCTATGGCTCAAAACTTCGTTTTTGAGATTTCTTGAGTTGTTTTAATCTAGTTTATTTTAAGGAACAACTATATGCATTGGTCGATACAGAAGCTGAGATATTAATATATTCTCTTTTCTAAAAAAAAATACCTCCTTCCTATGTTTTTTTCTTTCCTCCGGTTTACATTCCTTTAGAAAGACCCGGTTCCTAAAACACCGTGGGTCAATGCAGCTAAATGGTTTCCACCATATAAACAAAATCACAAGAATCCAACTTGGCAGCTTTCTATGAGGTTGTATCAGCCAAGTTTAGCCGTAGCCATAAACTAATGGAATATTTGGATACAACACATGAAAAACACATGAATTAGAAGAAAGAAATAGACACAAAGGAAAGTATATAAGAGGTTGGGCCTCATGTTTGATTTTCTCCAAAAAATTCTTATGGATTAAGCCATTTCATAGGAATTTTGTAGGATTTCGGGATGACCAATCCTTTGTAATAAATGGCTATATAGAAAAAAAGAATTCTATAGATTTATGATGTACTCCCTCCGTCCTAAAATAAGTATCGTTTTGAGTTTTCGTACCACAAGTTTAACTCAATTTATAAAAAATACGTGCAATATTTATATCTTTAAATAAATTTGTTAAAAACTAGACAAAAAGATCTTTTCGATGATACTAATTACTTAACATAATTATTTATATATTTTAATATATAATTACCAGGAGTTATTTATCGGGAAGCGAGAACGACGATTATTTTGGGACAGAGGGAGTACAAAATTATTTCATGGTTCCTATATTCCAAAGGGACCTAAAGTCGTGAAGAATCATGACCCTATTGGTTTCGGTGATTAACGATAATTAGAGATTATTATGGCTAATGTGTGTTTTATAGAGGTTATGCGTAGTTTAGCCATAGTGATCAACATGAATGGGCATCAATGATTATCACTTAGCCCCCAATATGGATATCGTTTCGGATTTCAAAGAGTCATGATGAAGACCCTAGAGTGATAGGCTAAGTGCGAAAAGAAGATGAAGGACACTTAGTATAGATATGTATTTATTTGATCTTTGGTTGTACTATAAAGAGGGGTTGAGACTAGTAGTTTGACTTAAGAAAGCTTTATGACTTAGGTGTGGTGCACACTTGACTTCCTTAGCTCTAAGCAAGCCTATGGTGACCGTAAGATAGCCTAGAACAACTTCTATATTCATCGCGACGAAAAACGAAGCTAAGAGAGTCTTTCTCTGGGCGTCAGACACTGAGTGCAGAGGCGTCGGACGTTGTACGACGCGCCAGACGCTGGCGTCGGACGCTCGGGTATGGACCCTGAGCGTCCGACGCGCTAACAGAGAGCTCCAGAGACGTCCATTTTGCGACGGGCGCGTCTGTCGCATGGGCATCGGACGCTACCGAGTGTCCGGGAATATTTTCCCAGAAACCGAAGAGCAGCTAGTTGGCGCCGGACGCTGAGGCGCAGCGTGTGTTGCCAAGCGATGGAGCGTCCGTCGCCTGCTGACGTACACAGTAACTAGTTGTTGGGCAGGGCGTCGGAACGTCCATCGCCTACCAACGGAGCGTACGTCGCCAACTTAAAACAGACAGTTTTTCCAGCCCAAGGCAGTTTTGTGTGGGGGCTATTTATAGCCCTTCCCTTGCCTTCCCACCTTGCCTTTGCTTATTTGAGTTGTTGTGTTGCTTGAGAAGGTTGGGAAGAGAGCAAGATCCCTAGAGAGAGAGAGTGATTCGCGAATCCATCCAACCTCTCATCTAGTTCATCCAAGAGTCCAAGTGTGCATCCACTCTAGTTGTGAAGCTTGAGTTAGTCAAGTGAAGATCAAAGCTTGTTACTCTTGGTGATCGACATCACCTAGACGGTCCAGTGGTGCTTGGGAGGAATGTGATCGTCAAAGGATTGCCGGCATCCCTTCCCCATCGACTTATGATCGGTTGTGGGCGGTTCACCGAGCCGGAGTGGCGAAGAACCAGCCCGTAGAGAGCACTCTACCCTTGCGTGGGTAGAGGGGGAGAAATACCCTTGCGCGGGTGCTCCAACGAGGACTAGGGGGGAGTGTCGACTTCTCGATACCTCGACAAAATGTCGTCGTGTCAATCTTTCTATCCCTAGCTCTTTCAGACCGCATTACTTACCGCATCGTCCTTACTTTCATTGAATTGCTACCGCTTTCTAGTTAGGACACACTACTGGTAGGCACTAGGGGGTAATTGGCATTGCTAGGATTTCATATTGCTTTAGAAATTTGAAATAAGCCCAATTCACCCCTCTCTTGGGCATCTTGATCCTTTCAATTGGTATCAGAGCAAGATTTGCTCTAAATTAGGCTTCACCGCCTAGAGCAAGATGTCCTATGGGGATGGACCGCCACCCATGTTTGATGGGGATAATTTTCCCTATTGGAAAGTGTGGACGGAGGCCTACTTTGAGGCCGTGGATATCGGTGTGCACAAAGCCACTACCATAGGTGGCACCGTGTTCGCCGAGGATCCCTTCTTTGAGAAGAACAATGCCAAGGCAAAGAACATTCTTTTCCGTGGCACTGGCAAGGATGTGTTCAACCGTGTGCGGAATTGCAAAACCGCACATGATGTTTGGGCAAACATTTGTGCACTACACGAAGGGACCAAATGTGAGTGTGAAGAACGCTACCATTTGGTCATGGCTAAGTTGAACTCCTTTGCTATGCTTGCTAATGAGAATGCTAATGAGATCTACTCATGTCTTAATATTCTTATAGAGGAGTTGAATGGACTTGGGCTCACTCAAATGCAACCCGCCGATGTGGTGCGCAAGATTCTTTGTGTCTTGTCAATTGACAAATATGGCCACATCGTCACCGTTCTTCACCAAGGTGATCTCTCCGCTTCTACACCAACACAAGTGTTGGGCAAGATCAATGCTCATGAGATGTACATGAACATCGGTGATGGCGGTTCTTCATCATCCTCCAAGAAGAAAGACAAAGAGAAAGAGGAGAAGAAAGACTTTGCCCTCAAAGATTCCACCAAAGAGAAGTGCAAGATCCAATTGGTGGTTGAGGAGTCAAGTGATGATGAAGATGAAGACAACATTGCTCTCATGGTGAAGAAGACCACCAAGATGTTGAAGAGGCTAAACAAGAATGGAGTCAAGTTCGACTCAAAGAAGAAGAAATTCTTCACAAGCTCTTCAAGGAAGCCTATCTCCCAAATGAAGTGCTACAATTGTGGCGTTCTTGGTCACCTAACTCATGCTTGCACCGAAGAAAAGAAAGACAAGTTCAAGAACAAGAAGTTCAAGAACTACAATAAGAAGGGTGCACAAGATGATTCTAGTGATGATGAAAAGAAGCAAGACACGCCTTACAAGAAGAAGAAGAACTTCGACTTCCACAAGAAGAAGAAGGATGGCAAGGCTTATATTGTGGGTGATTGGCTCACCGACATTGAGGACTCAAGTGACTCCTTCGATGATGATAGTGAAGATGAGAAGGTGGCCGCATTGGTGATTGGTTCTTCTACTCCACCGCCACCTCCTCCTTCATCACCGGGCTCATCCTCTACACACCTATGACTCATGGCTAAAGGTGACAAGAAGGTACAAAAAGAGGATGAGGATGATAGTGGTGACTCTAGTGGTAGTGAGATTGATGATGATGACACACCATCCTATGATAAGCTAATTAAAATTTGCAACAAATACTCTAGCATCATAAGGAGGTACAAAGGTAAAAATGACAAACTCCAAGAAATCAAAGATAACTTGCATGATAAGTAAGGATGGCAACGGGTCAGGTTCGGAGCGGGTTGAGCAACCGCGGACCTGCACCCAAAACCTGATAACAAAACCCGAACCCGCCCCGAAACCTGTTACGGGGGAAAACCCCGTCCCCGAATCCGCCGGGTCCCCGAAACCCGACGAGTTCCCCGAAACCCGAGAAGTTTACAACCACATCCACAGAACTACAGATAAGAAGAAGCCAGTCAAGGTAAAACACAAGCACGTCATTGCAACCAGGCGCACGACAACTGCCAACTTAGCAAGAGTGCAAATAGTAGTACATCACAAGTGCACGATTACCCGTACAGACAACATACTCCACAGCAGATTACATATCGTTAATTCAGTACAGATCCGTGAGCCTGTGCAGGTGCTGTACTTTCAGAAAGTCTCTCACTCTCAGTGTGGATCCGTGAGCCTGTGCAGTTGTGCAACCTGCTATGTCGAGTTTGGTGGCGTCCAGCGCATCGGAGAGCCACAGGGGCGACGCGGACGGCGGAACGGCGGACGACGCGAATGGCAGATGACGCGGACGGCGGCGTCGGAGGGCCACAGGAACAACACGGACTCGCAGACGTGTCGCACGGATGGTGTGGCGCTGGTGTTGTGGTGCAGCGGGCGGGTGGTGGAGTACCTGCGGCGCGGCGTTGTGCCCAGCAGTCTGCGGACTGCGGCAGGGGAGGGGAGGGGCCGAGTGGAGGCCTCGAGGGAGAGGTGATTCACTGGTATATATACGTAGGGTTATATGCTAATTGTCCTGCGCTCGTGGGATTTTTTACTTGACTTGTACAAGTTCGGGTACCCGCGGGGGAGATATAAAACCCGCACCCGCCCTGACCCAGTTCGGGCCCCCAAACTCGAAAACCCGCGGGGTAAAAACTGCACCCGCCCCCGTCCCCACCGGGTCTAAAACCCATGGGTACCCACCCCGAACCCGACCCGTTGCCATCCTTAATGATAAGCTTGATCCCTTGTCTAGTGCTAATGATGATTTGAAGCTTGAGAACAATTCTCTCACATCTAGCACTAGGGAGCTCAAAGTCTCACTCAAGCAAGCTAATGAGAAACATGATAAGCTTGAGAGGTCAAAACAAGAGCTCCAAACAAGGTATAACTTGCTAAAATTATAACTACAACCAAGTGAGAAATGAACATGGCACACTTGTGGTAGCTAATGAATTGCTTACACATGATCTTGCTACACATGTTGCTATTAACCCGATTGTTAAGTGTGATATAGCTACTTCTTGTGAGGACTTGCTTGATGAAGTTGCTAGTGAGCAAAATGCTAAGTGCAAGGGCAAGAAGGTAGTTGAAGCCGAAAAGTATGATGAATACATGAAAATGAGGGTGGAGAACTCAAAGCTCAAGGAAGAGCTCATCAACCTCAAGGCTAACAAGCCTCTCATCATCAAGCCGGCCAATGAAGATGACAAGGATGCAACCACCTTGATCAACACACTTAGAGAAGAAAATGCAAAGCTCAAGAATGAGAAGATCAATCTTGCAAGTGGGTTTGAGAAGTTCACCAAGGGCCACAACCTTCAAAGTGAGATCATATTCTTCATAGCCTCCCTCAAGGGTTCATCACCTACATCATCAAGATTCTCATGCTCTTCTTGAGAGCCATTAGTTTCATCAAACTCCAAGTCATATGTTTCTTCAACTATGCCGGAGGCTTTGTTAAATACTTGATATGCCTTGGATTTAAGTGAATAGCCAAGTAAGAAACCAATGTCACATCGCCTTTGGAACTTGCCCAAGTGTTGACACTTCTTGTAGATGTACACTTTGCATCCAAACACTCGGAAGAAGGATATATCCGGTTTCTTTCCATTCACAAGCTCATAGGGGGTCTTCTTGAGAAGCCTTTGGACAAAGAGCCGGTTGGCCGCATAGCATGCGGTGTTGATTGATTCAGCCCAAAACTTCTTGGGGGTATTGTACTCATCAAGCATTGATCTTGCAAGTGTGATTAGTGTCCGGTTCTTTCTCTCTACTACACCATTTTTGTTGTGGGGTATAGGTGGCGGACACCTCATGCTTGATACCAACTTCATCACAATAATCCTCAATCTTGGTGTTCACAAACTCGGTCCCATTGTCACTTCTTATCTTCTTGATCTTCACATCAAACTCATTTTGGGCTCTAGTTGCAAACTTCTTGAATATTGATTGAGTCTCTCCCTTGTCTTGAAGAAAGAATACCCAAGTGTACCTAGAGTAGTCATCAACTACCACTAAGCAAAAGAGATTGTCTCCAAGGCTAGCATAGGTGGTAGGTCCAAATAAATCCATGTGAAGTAGCTCTAGGACTCTTGAGGTTGACATGAATGCTTTGGTGGGATGGGTGTTGGCCACTTGCTTGCCGGCTTGACATGCACTACACAACTTGTCCTTCTCAAACACCACATCCTTCACACCTATAACCATTTCCTTCTTGACAAGTTTCTTCAAGGTTGACATTCCCACATGTGCTAATCTTCTATGCCATAGCCAACCCAAAGAACTCTTGGAGAAGAGACATGTTTGCAAACTAGCTTCATTTGAGGTGAAATCCACTAAGTAGAGGTTGTTGTGTCGAAACCCTTTGAATATCAATGATGAATCTTCAATCTTGGTCACAACTACTTCCTTTGGAGTGAAGAGACATTGGAACCTAAGATCACACAATTGTCCAACCGATAGCAAGTTGAAGCTTAGAGATTGCACTAACAAGACATTTGATATTGATTGATCATTGGAAATTTCCACTTTGCCTAGACCTTGCACTTTGCCCTTTGAATTGTCCCCAAATGTAATCTTGTCTTGCCCTTCACAATCTTTCTCAAGTGTGGTGAACATCCGGGAGTCACTAGTCATATGTTGAGTGCAACCACTATCAATCACCCAATGACTTCCACTGGTCTTGTAGTTCACCTACATACAAGCAACTTGAAGTTAAGCTTGTTGTTTGGGAACTCACACTTGGCGAGGTCCCATAGCCTTGTCCACCAACTCCTTAGCAACCCATAGGACTTTGGGCTTGTTCTTCATCTTAGGACCGAGAAACACAACTAGGAGTCTGCCCTTGGAGTCCTTGTTGATGATGAAGTGTGCATCATGAGCAAATGGCCTTGTGTTCTTGGGCAAGGTCTTGGGAGGTGGAGTCTTGCATTGAAACTCAAAGTGACCAACTTGTCCACATCCAAAGCACTTCTTGGGCTTGGGCTTTGGCTTGTCATAGTTGTTGCTCATGGCCTTGTTCTTGTAGTAGTTCTTTGCTTCAATCTTGACCTTGGCCTTGAGTTGGTTCTCCTTGAACCCAATACCGGTCTTGTCGGTCTTCATAATAGTGTTCATCAAGAGCTCACTTTGGAGGTTGTGGCCCTTGGTGAACTTCTCCATTCCATTTGCAAGCTTGATCTTCTCAACCTTGAGCTTTGCGTTTTCTTCTTTGAGGGATTTGATCAAGGTGATTGCATCCTTGTCATCTTGCTTGACTGACTTGATAGTGAAGGGCTTGTTAGCCTTGAGAGTGATTAGCTCTTCCTTGAGCTTGGAGTTCTCTTGCCTCATCTTCACATAGTCTTCATACTTATCGGTCTCAACTACCTTCTTACCCTTGCACTTAGCATTTTGCTCACTAGCAACTTCATCAAGCAAGTCCTCACAAGAAGTAGCTATATCACACTTAACAACTGGGTTAATAGCAACATGTGTAGCAAGATCATTTGTAAGCAATTCATTAGCTAACACAAGTGTGCCATGTTCATTTCTCACTTGGTTGTAGTAATCTTTTAGCAAGTTATACCTTGTATGGAGCTCTTGTGTTGACCTCTCAAGCTTATTATGTTTCTCATTAGCTTGCTTGAGTGAGGCTTTGAGCTCCCTAGTGCTAGATGTGAGAGATTTATTCTCAAGCTTCAAATCATCATTAGCACTAGACAAGTCATCAAGTTTATCATGCAAGTTTCCATTAGCTTTCTCTAGTGATTCACTTTTAGTTTTATACTTCCTAATGAGCTTGGTGTATTTGTTGCAAATTTCAATTAGCTCATCATAGGAAGGCGCCTCAAACTCATCATCACTATCATCACTAGAGCTAGCCTCATCCTCTATTTCCTCTTTTTGTACCTTCTTATCACCTTTGATCATGAGGCATAGGTGTGTAGAGGATGAGCCCGGAGATGATGGAGGAGATGGCGGTGGAGTAGAGGACCCAATCACCAAAGCGGCCACCTTCTCATCTTCACTCTCATCATTGGATGAGTCACTTGTGTCTTCAATGTCGGTGAGCCAATCACCAACAATGTAGGCCTTACCATCCTTCTTCTTCTTGTGGAAGTTGAAGTTTTTCTTCTTCTTGAATGGCTTGTCATCTTTCTTCTCATCATCACTTGACTCATCTTTGTTGCCCTTGTTGTACTTGAACTTGTTGTTGAACTTCTTGTTCTTGTACTTTTCTTTCTTCTCTTCGGGGCAAGTATGAGCCAAGTGTCCAAGCTTGCCACAATTGTAGCAATCCATCTTGGAGAGGGGCTTACTTCAAGAGCTTGTGAAGAACTTCTTCTTCTTTGAGTCAAACTTGACTCCATTCTTGTTTAGCCTCTTCAACATCTTTGTGGTCTTCTTCACCATGAGGGCGATGTTGTCATCATCCTCTTCATCACCTGCACTCTCATACACATATTGCATCTTGCACTTCTCAGAAGAGGATGCCTTGAGAGCCAAGTCCTTCTTCTCCTCCTTCTCTTTTTCTTTCTTCTTGGAGGAGGATGAAGAGCCGCCGTCACCAATCTTCATGTACATTTCATGAGCATTGATCTTGCCCAAGACTTGTGTTGGTGTAGCGGCGGAAAGATCCCCTTGGTGAAGAACTGTGATGATGTGGCTATACTTGTCAATTGGCAAGACACAACGTATCTTGCGCACCACATCGACCGGCGCCATTTGGTTGAGCCCAAGTCCATTCAACTCCTATACAAGAATATTAAGACGTGAATACATCTCATTAGCATTCTCATTAGTAAGCATAGAAAAGGAGTTCAACTTAGCCATGACCAAATGGTAGTGTTCCTCACGCTCACACTTGGTCCCTTCGTGTAGCGCACAAATGTTTGTCCAAACGTCGTATGCAGTTTTGCAATTCCGCACACGGTTGAACACATCCTTGCCAATGCCATGGAAAAGAATGTTCTTTGCCTTGGCATTGTTCTTCTCAAAGAAGGGATCCTTGGCGAACACGGTGCCACCTATGGTAGCGGCTTTGTGCACACTAATATCCACGACCTCAAGGTAGGCCTCCATCCGCACTTTCCAATAAGGAAAATCATCCCCATCAAACATGGGTGGCGGTCCATCCCCATGGGACATCTTGCTCTAGGCGGTAAAGCCTAATTTAGAGCAAACCTTGCTCTGATACCAATTGAAAGGATCAAGATGCCCAAGAGGGGGTGAATTGGGCTTATTTCAAATTTCTAAAGCAAATATGAAATCCTATCAAGTGCCTAAGAGAGGATGGATGGATTCGTGAATCACTCTCTCTCTCTCTAGGGCTCTTGCTCTCTTCACAGCCTTCTCAAGCAACTCAGCAACTGAAATGAGCAAAGGCAAGGTGGGAAGGCAAGGGATGGGCTATAAATAGCCCCTCTAAAAAACTGCCTCGGGCTGAAGAAATCTCACAGATTAAGTTGGCGACGGACGCTCCGTCGCCTTGCCCAACGGCTAGCTCTGACATTGTTTCCCAGCGACGGACGCTCCATCGCAGAGGCGACGGACGCTCTACCTCAGCGTCCGACGCACTAGCTGAAGCTGGGCTGAAAAACATGCCCACTGGAAGGCCGACGGACGCTCCCCCTGCGTCCGACGCCAAGCCGACGGTCAGCGTCCGACGGACCACAAACTTCTCAGCCAAACTTGGGGCTCTCGGGTAGGCCGATGGACGCGCTGGAGTGAAAGCTCCAGCGTCCGACGCCTTTGACCAGCGCGACGGACAGCGTCCGACGCCTCTGTCAGGAGCGTCCGTTGCCCAGACAACATCCCTCTCAACTTCGTTTTTCGGCGCGATGAATACAGAAGCTGTTCTAGACTATCTTACGGTCACCATAGGCTTGCTTATTGCGAAGGAAGACAAGTGTGCACCACACCTAAGTCATGAAGCTTTCCTAAGTCAAGCTACTAGTCTCAACCCCTCTTTATAGTACGGTCAAAGATCAAATATAAGACCTATCTATTTCTAAGTGCCCTTCATCTCCTTGTGGCACTTAGCCTATCATTCTAGGGTCTTCATCATGTCTCTTTGAAATCTGAAACGATATCCATCTTAGGGGCTAAGTGATAACCATTGATGCCCATTCATGATGATCACTATGACTAAGCTACGCATAGCCTCTACAAAACACATGTTAGCCATAATAATCGCTAATTGTCGTTAATCACCAAAACCATTAGGGTCATGATTCTTCATCACCAAATGTGATACTATCAAAGACTTGTGTATTATCTTGGTTGATTGAGTTGAACATCCTTCCATCACCGGTCATGTGTTGAGTGCACCCACTATCAAACGCCCAATGTCTCCCTCCGGCCTTGTAATTGACCTACAAGAGAGATCACTTCTTTTTAGGTACCCAAACTTGCTTGGGTCCTCCAAGGTTAGTTACCAAAGATTTTGGTACCCAAATGGACTTCTTGGAAGCCATCCATGGTGCACCAACAAACTTGGCATAAGCTCCATGAGTACCCTTGGAAATTACATAGAATGAATCAACTCTAATGGAGGATACATCTTGCTTGGCCTTCTTGTTCACACATTGATGCTCATTGTGACTAACTTGCTTGCAACTCTTGCAATAGCTACCGATGTTCTTTACAAAACGAGTCTTGTGAGAAACAAAAGCGGCCTTGCCTTTCTTGGGGGTATAGCCCAATCCCTCTTTGTAGAGAGAAGCTCTTTGGCTACCCAAGCACATAAGCAAGTGGTCCTCACCTCCATAAGCCTTAGTTAAGGAGTGATTGAGCTTTGTAACCTCCTTCTTGAGGGTTTCATTTTCCACCATTAGTGAGGCATCACAAGTGAAACCATCATTAGTAGATGAAGTAGGGATGATAGTGCTACAAGAGGGGTTAGTGGGAGCAACAATGATAGGAGTATAGAAAGATTCATCAAAAAATATCACAAATAACTCCTATGTCACAAGTTTGAACAATCTCCTTCTTACTTTGGTCAAGGAGGGAGGAATGAGCTCTTTCAAGCTTAGTGTGAGACTTCACTAGCTTCTCATGGGCTTCCATTAGCCTCTCATGAGATGCTACGACCTCATCAAGGTTTTGCTCAAGATCCACATTAGCCTTGCGCAATTCCTTGCATTCCTTCATCTTCTTGTCAATGTAATCCTTAGCTTGTTCAAGCATGTCCATGAGTTCCTCCCTTGAGGGCTCCTCACTATCACTATTGATCTCACTCTCACTCTCATCATGAGAAAGTACCTTAGTGGACTTAGCCATGAAGCATGATGATGGAGTGTCAATAGAGAGATCTTGTCCCTCATTGCAATGCTTGCAAAGGCCTTCTTCTTGGTAGTGGTCTTCTTTTCATGATCACTATCATCACCACATGAAGAAGAATCACTATCCCAAGTGACAATATGAGAGTAGCCCTTCTTCTTCTTCTTGTCAAATAGGGGCTTCTTCTCTTTCTTGCCTTTCTTCTTGTGATCATCATCATCCTTGTCACTATTGTAAAGACAATGAGCAATGAGATGATCAAAGCTTCCACACTTGAAGCACTTCCTTGGTTCATCACAACTTTTGGATGAAGTCCTCTTTCTTCTTGCACCATAGCCTTTCTTCTTCATGAATCTTCCAAATTTCTTCACAAAGAGAGTCATTTCCTCTTCATCAAGATCACTAGCACTTTGGTCTTCACTTTCACCAGATTCTTCAATCTTGCTCTTGCCCTTGCTCTTGTGTGTTGATGTAGCTTTGAATGCTACACTCTTCTTCTTCTCATCCTTCTTGTCTTCCTTCTTGACATCTTCTTCCTTGTTCTCCCGATAAGCATCTTGAGTCATGACATCTCCTAAGACTTGATTTGGAGTCATGGTGTCTAGCCCACCTCTCACAATCAAGGTCACAAGTGTGTCAAACCGGGATGGAAGACACCTCAAGAACTTGTGAGAGAAGTCCTTATACTCAACCTTCTCACCAAGAGCCGTGAGATCATTGACTAGCACTTGAAGCCGATGGAACATCTCCGGCACATTTTCATCATCCTTCATCTTGAAGCTAGCAAACTTCTCTTGAGAATATATGACTTAGCCCCCTTGACGGCTTGTGTTCCCTCAAATGATTCCTCAAGCTTCTTCCAAGCCTCATGAGCACTCTCTAGATTCTTGATTCGCTCAAAGACCTTCTCATCAAGAGCCTCATGGATGGCACTAAGAGCAATATCATTGTGTTGAAGCTTCTCTTCCTCTTGTGGAGTTGGAGCTTTCACATTTGCAACCTCAAACTTATTGTCCACCACAAGCCACACCTTCCGGCTAATTGACTTGATGTGTGCGGTCATCTTGACCTTCCAATAGCCATAGTTGGAACCATCAAATCTTGGTGGTTTCTCCATGTTGATTTGAGCCATGATCACACTGTAGGTTGTTAAGCCTCAATTCAACGGTGTACTAGCTCCGATACCACGTGTAACGTCCTATCCCAAGGCTAAAGGGGGGTGAATAGCCTAAATTGGAAAGTCAAAAGAAACTCAACAACAAGTTAGACTACAATAAAGCGAAGCTCGACTTGCACTAGAAAACTAAGGGATGTGAAGCCTCCTAACCACAATTGTTATCCTAATAGCTCTAGGATCACTCAATTCCTACTCAAGTCTAGTAGCCCTCTAGGCACAACCTAATATACTAAGACAAGTATGAATAAGTAAATGCGAAGATGGGAAGAGTGATTATACCAACTTGTAGAGGTCTACAGCCAATCAAATGAGGAACTCCAATGTAGCCAATCAATCACAAGAGAGACAAGATGATGACACTTGATTTTTCTCCCGAGGTTCGCTAGTTTGCCAACTAGCTACGTCCTCGTTGTGTCGGCTCACTCACTTGGAGGTTCACGAGCTAATTAGAATCACATGCCAAACCCGTCACCGGGTGTTGCACAACCAACACAAGAGAGGGCACTCAACAACACACGCAATCTATTAGAGTTACCTTTGTGATCTCCTGCGGGGAAGGCACAAGAACCCCTCACAATCACCACTTGTGGTCGACGAAGCACAATCACCAAGCTTCTCGAATCCACACCGCTTGCTCCAAACCGTCTAGGTGATGGCAATCACCAAGAGTAACAAGAACCTAGCAGTGGTATCAACTCCCAAGTGCCACTAAGATGAACTCACTTCATGCAATGCACTAGGACACTCAAATCTCTCAAATGGATGATCAAATGACTAAGAGATGAGTGGGAGTGTGTGCAACAAGCTTCTCAAGTGTATGCAATATCAGAATGAGCAAGAGGGACACCTTGAACCTCCACACACCCTTTTATAGCCCCCTCAAAGGAACTAGCCATTATGCACTTGGGCTGTTGAAAAAGCAGACCGTCGGACCACTTTCAGGCACCGTCGGACCATAGCGTCTGGTACGATGCTTTGAAATCTGACCGTTGGTGTGCAAAAATGCCCACCGTCGGACCACCTCCATTGGTCCGGAGGGCTGGTTCGACGCCTCGTCCGACGCCTTCGCCTCAGCTTCAGTCTGAACACAGTAAGCACTGGACCTTCGGACCTTACCTTCGGACTAGTCCACCGAACCATGCCGAGTAGTCTGACACCTCCTCAGAGCCTTGCCAAATTCACGCAGGGAGCACCTGGCCTTCGGACCACTCCGTCGGACTGCACCACCGGACCATATCGTCTAGTTCGGAACCTTCACCGAGTCTTGACACTTTCACGCAGTGAGCACCCGAGCTCTAGACCTCACCGTCGGACTTGAGCACCGGACCATGCAGCCTGGTCCGACGCTTGTCTAGAACTTCTGCTGAGCCTGTGACCAAGCCACCAGACCACTCGCCTATGGTTCGGAGCTCCTCAGGTCAATTGGTCTGATGCTCCTTGGCCAGATAGTTAGAGCTAGGAGCGGCCGTCGGACCACCTTCATTGGTCTGGAGCTCCCAAGCTCAACTAGTCCGATGCTTCTTTCTTTGTCAGATTCTCTTCTCTTTGCTTCCCTTGATCTCATGTGCCACCACCAAGTGTTTCACTGACTTGTGCATGTGTGTGACATATTTTATCAAGTTTTATAAGGGTTGCTTATTAGGTTTTATATGCAATGCAATCATGATCAACCTAATGGCACTCGATAGTTGTAACCACTAACTATTTTCCCCTCTTCATAGTACGGTTACCTATCCTAAATGTGATCACACCCACTAGGTGTCTTGATCACTCAAATGTAAAAGCCCTAGCTTATACCTTTGCCTTAAAAAGCTTAGGGTCTCCTCCTTCTCTCTTCTTCTCAAGTGTGGAACCTTGATAGCTTTCTCCTTAGCCTCCTATGCTCCATCACTTGTCATCTTCACTCCACCTTGATGTACTAAGCCTACTCACACTTAGAGCTAGGTTAGTACTTAGGTTTCATCAATTACCCAAAACACTAGAAATGTTTCAGCTTCCCCCAGCGAGTTTTAGACCAGATTCACTCCTACGCAAGGGGGGGGCACCCTTGTAGATGCTACATGGGTTCTCACAGCTTCCTATCGAGAGATCACAGGTGATGAATGTCCAGTTGCAGCAGCTCAGCGAGACTCTCAACTACCTGCGGATGACCCTCCAACGATGGGCACACACCTGTCTTCAGTTGCCTCGTCGGAGGTTGCACCAGACTGCTCGACTCAGACGGTGACCACTCCTCCCATTGTTGTTGTTCAGACGGATGCTACGGCAGTTACAGCAGAGGTTGTTGAGTCACCCGCACCAGCTCAGCTAGAGGAGCAGTTAGAGGCAGTCACAGTGGTAGTTTCTTCACCTTTGCACTCTCAGGGTCAGCCAGCAGAGCTCGTTGCATCAGTTACCCTTGCAGCTCTGGCAGTGACTACTTCTCCCTTGCCTCGAGTGTTCACTCGTCGGGCTCCTAGACCCGCATCCACCGAGGCAGGACCGTTAGAGGCCCCAGCTGAGCCTCAGGGGGAGACAGAGGAGTCAACTCAGCCTACCTAGACCGCTTCTCAGACAAATGCAGCTTCAGAGGGTCAGGCAGCTGATGATAGCGATGACACTCCAGATTAAACTCAGTTCGACCTCCGCTCCCGCACTACAGATGCTTCACTTCTAGATGCTTCAACAGATGCTCCTACAGACCCGTAGTTTTTGGTGCTTGGCGCCAAAGGGGGAGAGAGTCGAGTATTAGAGATAGGGGGAGGGATTTGGATCTTTGATGTGATTTACTTTTCCCCCGTACTCATTCATCATGTCTACTTTTTATGAATTGTATATTTGTGTGTGTTGCTTGATGTTTTGAGATACTCCTATGATTGTGATTGTGTGACAAACTCTTATCTTTCACTAATATATCTTGTGAGTTGTCACCTATTCATGATATGTCTTTGTGATCAAATGGTAATTGAGCTTCCGCACCATACTCCGATACTCATATGAGAATATCATGAGGTACTCCGATTCTATTTCATATTCATGAGTACCATGTTTGTGGTTTGGCTTGGATGAGCAAGTATTCTTCATTCTTATTACTAACCTTTGCTCAATCCATCCAAGTCACTTGAAATCCTAACCTTTCACTCTTATATCCATACTCGAGGAGTTATTGTCATCAATCACCAAAAAGGGGGAGATTGAAGAATAATGGCCCTATTGGTTTCGGTGCTTAACAGCAATTAGAGATTATTATGGATAATGTGTGTTTTGCAGAGGCTATGCGTAGCTTAGCCATAGTGATCAACATGAATGGGTATCAATGGTTATCACTTAGCCCCCAAGATGGATATCGTTTCGGATTTCAAAGAGTCATGATGAAGACCCTAGAGTGATAGTGCCAAAAGGAGATGAAG
Source organism: Microstegium vimineum (assembly GCA_022036555.1). Taxonomy (NCBI): domain Eukaryota; kingdom Viridiplantae; phylum Streptophyta; class Magnoliopsida; order Poales; family Poaceae; genus Microstegium; species Microstegium vimineum. The sequence continues at coordinate 40,028,176 of CM039128.1, read as the reverse complement.
AGCATTTAGTATAGATAGGTCTTTATTTGATCTTTGGTCGTACTATAAAGAGGGGTTGAGACTAGTAGCTTGACTTAGGAAAGCTTCATAACTTAGGTGTGGTGCACACTTGACTTCCTTAGCCCTAAGCAAGCCTATGATGACCGTAAGATAGCCTAGGACAACTTATATACTCATTGCGACGAAAAACGAAGTTGAGAGAGCCTTTCTCTGGGCGTCGGACGCTGAGTGCAGAGGCGTCGGACGATGTCCGACGTGCCAGACGCTAGGGTATGGACCCGGAGCGTCCGGCGCGCTAACAGAGAGCTCCAGAGACGTCCATTTTGCGACGGACGCGTCTGTCGCATGGGTGTCGGACGTTAGTGAGCGTCTGAGAATATTTTCTCAGAAACCCGAGAGTAGCTAGTTGGCACTGGACGCTGAGGCGCAGCGTCCGTCGCCTGCTGACGTACATAGTAACTAGCCGTTGGGCAGGGCGTCGGAGCGTCCGTCGCCTAGTGACAGAGCGTCCGTCGCCAACTTAAAACAGACAGTTTTTCCAGCCCGAGGCAGTTTTGTGTGGGGGCTATTTATAGCCCCTCCCTTGCCTTCCCACCTTACCTTTGCTCATTTGAGTTGTTGTGTTGCTTGAGAAGGTTGGCAAGAGAGCAAGAGCCCTAGAGAGAGAGAGAGTGATTCACGAATCCATCCATCCTCTCCTCTAGTTCATCCAAGAGTTCAAGTGTGCACCCTCTAGTTGTGAAGCTTGAGTGAGTCAAGTGAATATCAAGGCTTGTTACTCATTGTGATCGATATCACCTAGACGGTCCGGTGGTGCTTGGGAGGAAGGTGATCGTCGGAGGATTGTCGACGGCCCTTCCCCATCGACTTGTGATCAGTTGTGGGCGGTTCACCGAGCCGGAGTGGCGAAGAACCAGCCCGTAGAGAGCACTCTACCCTTGCGCGGGTAGAGGGGGAGCAATACCCTTGCGCGGGTGCTCCAACGAGGACTAGGGGGGAGTGTCGACTCCTCGATACCTCGGAAAAACGTCGTCGTGTCAATCTTTTTATCCGTAGCTCTTTCATACCGCATTACTTACCGCATCGTCCTTACTTTCATTGAATTGCTACCGCTTTCTAGTTAGGATACACTACCGGTAGGCACTAGGGGGTAATTGGCATTGCTAGGATTTCATATTGCTTTAGAAATTTGAAATAAGCCCAATTCACCCCCCTCCCTTGGGCATCTTGATCCTTTCAAGTCGCTTTGAATCCTCGAGCCCTAGGATGCAATCTATATACATTTAGGTGGATTGGAGTGAAATGAACTTGAATTAAATTTCATCTTAATCCACACTAAAACGCATGGATTTTGAGGTGAATTCATTAACATCGTAACAAGGCCTCCGTGGTTTCACATCCACCCATCGCCATCCACTCCGTCGTCGCCCCTAGTACATCTCCACGAGTCCACAGTCATGGCTCGCCACAGCCCACAGCGATCACGTCCAACTTCATTGGCGGATGCAGGAGGGGGCTAGGGTGGCTGCAGCCCCCTCTTGAGCCTCAGTTCTTCATTAAATAATTGTATCATTAGCTCTAAATCACTATTAAATCTACATTGTCAATCATCATCTCCATTATTTAGTCTCAATTGTCCATTAAATAACTGTAACATTAGCACTAAATGGTTATTAAATCTTCATTGTCAATCATCATCTTATTACTTAGCCCCCTCTTGATCTCATCCTGGATCCGCCACTACGTCCAACGCATAGTCACAGGATTCGGGGTCGAAGCCGTGAACCGCGTACCAGGTTCGCCGACCCAAATCGAGGTACGGGGACGAGATGGGTCGACGTCCCATTCTTAGTTGGGTCGCGCACCCATTCAGCATGGGTTCATGGCAGCGGCGCCGAGCAGAGGCCGCCGGTGGGGGCGGAACAACGGCCGGCGGGCGCGTGCTTGTGCGGGCAGAGATCGTCGGTGGGGGAGAAGGAGCGGCAGCTGGCGAGGGCGTGCGTGCGCTGGCTGAGTTCGCTGATGGGGAAGGAGGAGCGACGGCCGACGGCGGGCATGAGCGTGACTCGACGGGAGAGAGATGCGGGGATATGCGGCCAGGAGAGACTTGAGCTTTGGGCTGATACAGGCCTTTCTCTATTTTTTTAATTTGTTTTCTAATTACTGTAGCACGTAGGAGATTTCCATTATTAAAACAATCCTATGTGATTTGTCTCCTAACATGTTCAGTCTTGTCTCTAGACTTCGTACCGGGTCATCGACCCAAAATCTTTAGGTTCACGTACCAAATATTTGGTTCTCGTTCCGCAGAGGTATACCCCTTTTGTACCATACTTTTTTCGATTCTCGACCCGCGTCCCTCGACCGGATCGACCCAGAATTCTTGTGACTATGGTCCAACGGTGTGCGAGTTCGTCAAGGTGCTCCTCCACCACAACGGCCCGATGTTTCCATCACCATGCACGCGCGCACGAACACCCTTGCATTGCATTTCTTTCGATCACAGGACACAACGTACTGTGCAGGTACCGTTGAAACTGTTTCAGCAAGCATTGTACTGTCACTGTTGGAGTAGGCATCCCAATATCTTTGCCACCGGCCAATTGAAATAGGGATTCATTACTGCCGATGCAGCCGGTATTTCGAGAACCGCTCTTGAACGAAGAAATTTCACATGAATTGTATACAGGTTTTATAGGGCTTGGTTCTTTCTTAATAAAAAATGTAGAAAGCAGAAAAAAATTCAGCATTCTATTCTAAAGGAATCTGAATCTGATTAAGAGCAACTTTGAAAACTCTTGCAGTTCCTACAGTAATTTCTGTATTCCGTGCACACGTCTGACAGGCAAGAACATGGTGCTGAGTCTCATTGGAACTCTTCTCCTTGAATTCTCCAAGACGGTCTGTCAGTTGCCACACATATTCCCTTGAGAATATCTCATATTGCCCTGTCCTGTAGCTGCAGACTAATATGTTTTCTTCCTTCCTGTAAGCCTGTTCTGATTATAAATCGTTGTTGCAGCCAATTCCTCCATTGTTTGCGTGAAATCTTATGGCCCAAGACGAAGCCTACCCAAAGGAAAGTTTTCAAGTTTTGGCACATTGGGATCGAACACGGAACACCATCGATCCTACGTCTTCTTCGGGAGTGGCTGGGCAGAGTTTCTGACGGCCATGGCCACCTTCTGCTGGCCCAAGACGAAGCCTACCCAAAGGAAAGTTTTCAAGTTTTGGCACATTGGGATCGAACACGGAACACCATCGATCCTACGTCTTCTTCGGGAGTGGCTGGGCAGAGTTTCTGACGGCCATGGCCACCTTCTGCTGTTGGATGTTGCAGCCAATTCCTCCATTGTTTGCGTGAAATCTTATGGCCCAAGACGAAGCCTACCCAAAGGAAAGTTTTCAAGTTTTGGCACATTGGGATCGAACACGGAACACCATCGATCCTACGTCTTCTTCGGGAGTGGCTGGGCAGAGTTTCTGACGGCCATGGCCACCTTCTGCTGTTGGAGTGTGAAGGGAACATGGTGTTCATAATTAAGTGTTCCGAGGCAAGTCAGCAAGTGGGATGCAAAAAGAGTACAAAGGCACAACATTTTCAGCAGATGTTGCTGATGAGTGATGAGAAACACCACGTGATTGACCACAAGCAGGTAAGCAAATTCTCTTATCGGAGGTTGGAATAGTGTAGATGATTGCAAATCCCGTGAAGAAGAATTATACGAGTCAATCAAAAGAGCGGAAGATGGCTTGAAGACATCCAGAGCCACTACTCGGTAGCAGTCCTTTCTGACATTTGGGACCTGGTACAGGAAGCGGTGCTACAGCCAGAGACGGAGGATGCTCATAAATGGCGCCTTGAGTCCTCAGGTAAGTTCTCCACCAAATCAGCCTATGAAGCCTTCTTCCAGGATCCACTTATTTTGCGCCAAGTAGTCTGATCTGGAAAACTTGGGCTCCGAGGAAATGCAAGTTTTTTCTATGGCTGGTGGCGCACAACGGTTGCTGGACAGCGGACAGGTTGACACGCCGTGGTCTTCCCCATCCAAATCACTACCCGCTTTGTGACCAGGAAGATGAGACGATTAACCACTTACTCTCAGCATGCGTTTTTGCTCGGCAGTTTTGGCATCAGCTATGGAGTTATTTTGGGCAATTTCTTCCTATGGTGGCAACAAGCAATTGAGCAAGTGAGCAATGGGGTGCAGGACGGTTTCAACACCTTAGTCATTTTAGGGGCATGGACACTTTGGAAAGCAAGGAATAATATGGTATTCAATGGGATCACCCCTAGAGTGGACAGAACATTTCTCATGGCGCAGGAGGAATCTCAACTCTGGATTCTAGCTGGCGCGAAAGGTCTCGGCACCTTGGTCGCTTCTAGTTCCCCCCCTCCCTCCTGTAGTTGGGAGTTAGTCTAGCTGGTCGCAATTTACTTTTCCTTTAGCGTGATGTAATATGCAAAAGTAGCGACCAAGGATCATGGGCATGTGGTGTAGGCGTGTGTGGGTGTGTGTGCTTCTGCATTGTATATGGCTATTTTGGTCTATCTCTCTTTCTCTTAATGCAATGATATGCAGTTGTCACACCCGTTTTTAAGAACAAAAACAAGTGCATAAAAGGCTCATGTGCACCCCAGGACTAGTCGCACACATGAGTTGACAAATTATAAAAAGTACCATCACAGTGCTTATTACATAGCGAATAAATATTCATTACATAGTCTGAAACAAATAACTTTAACTAAACGAAGGTAACTACGGAAGCTCCAAAGGGACTGGTTAACTGGTTGACTCCAAGACTAGTACTCATTGCGGTAATCATCAACCCAGTCTTCATCTGTGTTGTTGGAATGCAAGGGTGAGCACATACGTACTCAACAAATATAACACGGGGTTCATGAAACTCAAAAGGGAATGCATAGTTCATAGCGGTGAGCAATTTAAGTAGATCAAATTCATATTATTATCAACAATTGCCAAGGTAAATTGCATAAGCTCAAATATCCATGATCACAAAGTAACTGACAATGATACAATCAATAAATAACACTTGCATAAGCCACATAGAAATAAGAACCCAATAATTCTGTGAGTTTTCCGAGCCGCTCGTGTCCGTGAGCACGACTATCATGATAGTTTTTAACTCTGATCAGAGGTGTACAACTTTACCCACGAGTCGTGTTTGCCCATTTGCCCGGGTTTGTAACTCCCAAAACACTGCCAAGGTGAGCGGGCAGGGTACACTATGAAGCCTTTCAAGGGTTCGTCTAACAAGTTAGGGCCGCAAGGTTTCCATGGCAAGGAGATAGAGAGCCAACCTGTCCACGGTCACACTCCTTCGCGGCTATGCCCATAGATTAGGAATCACACTATACCCGTCTCGGCACACCCCTTTCGCGCCATAAAGGCAACCACTGAACGAGCTAGAAAAGGTCCCCATACTGAGCTAAAGCCAGAGCCATATAGCCCTCGTGGTTGTACTGTATATCCCAGATTTTGCCGACAGATAAGCTCCTATAATCCAATGTTGCTAAAAAGCGAGTTTTACCATTATTGCATATAGTCATTAACAAGTTAAGATCATGTACATCTGATATGAGCACTAGCAATACTAATCATATGTGGTGGATCAAATCATAGGTGACAAGGTATCAGGATATCACTCTCTAAGATCATACTATGGCAACAAGGAATCATGCATGTGAATTATATTAATTGTGAATAGGACAACAAGGATAATCCCATGTTATACTTGCCTTCTTCGAAGTACTCCTGCCGATCCTGCTGGTCTTGATCAAAGAAAAACTCCGGCTCTTCAACGGGTTGCTCAACGTCTATACCGGTCAACAATCAACACCATTCAATCAACGGACAATCATACACAAAGCAAACAACACTATGATTAGAATAGTACACCAACATTAATAAAATAAGATGAAAAGTTTATAAAACTAATCTACGCATTGCTACGATCACATCGATGTTTCGTTCACGAAAAATGGAGCTAGAACGACGAAGTTATGAAATAAACGGGATTTCCTATACAAAGATATTAAATTAAATCTAATCACAAAATTAAACTTTTTCCAATCTAACTAACAGTGGTATTAACATAAAGAGAATTTTATTACGAATCTAACGCAATTTGAACGGGTCAAAAAGGATTTAAAATGAGCAAGTTATGGGGTTTTATAAACGAGTGGCAAAACTCTAAATATGATTTTCCATTTATTTTTAGTTAAAACGAAATCAGAAAGATAAATACGTTTCCCAAAAGGAGAAAACGCATTCAGGCTTTGCGCCAAAGGACGGCGGGTTGAGAGGGAAAAATTTCCAGGGTCTCTTTAGCAAGATTTCCCCGCGAATGGGTATCTTCTAATCTGGGCCATCGATCTGAGATCGGATGGCGTAGAAAGAAAGGGGAAGGGACAGAGGGTCCGGCCAGCGCACAGAGAGGCCGGCACGGCGGATCGCCATAATCTCCGGCGAGGAGCTCGGCGGCGCAAGTGGATACAGCGCTACGGTCCACCAAAACACGAACCAAAAGTACCGGGAGAACGAGGAAGGAAGGGCAAGTTCACCAGAGGGCTTGGCGCGGGCCGTGGAGGAGCAGGGACGACTGGCGACGCGACGGGGCGGACGCGGGCTCCCTGTGATCGGTGACACGACGATGAGGGCAACGGGGAGTGAAAACGAGCGAGGGAATAGGTTCTCGGGGCTCCAAACCTTGTTCCGATGGAGAGAGTAGAGCTAACGGGCCACCCGTGAGCTTGCAGCGGCGATAATGGCGGCGGCGGCGGTGCTCAAGCTCAGGGACGCGCTGCGGCTGCTAGGGTGAGATGCAACGGGAGTAGATGGGAAATAGGGAGGCGGCAGGTGCTTTGTAGATGACTACCGCGTCCAAAAGGCACAAATAGGAGAGAAATCCCGAGAAGCTCGGGATTGGATTCGGTACGGGGGAGGGTCGGTGGCTCCGACTCGAGTTCGGCAAGAACAGGGGAGGTGGAGGCGATGACGGGTGGGCCAGAGCGGTCGGTGACACAGAGAGAGAAAAGGAAGGGGGAGTGCGGGCTCCCGCTCTGGGCCTTTGGCCGAGCCGGCCCAAGAAGGGGGAAGGAGGGAGCTGCCGTGCAGTTGGGCTGACGGGCCAAAAGGAGAAGAGAGGAGGGAGAGAGCAAGTCCTGCGGCCAAAAGGGGAACTGGGCCAAAATGCAAAAGAGAAAAAGAGAGAAAAGAAAAGACCTTTTCAATTTTCCAGAATTGATTTTCCAATGAATTTTCAAATACAATTTCAAAAACAAGTTTAAATAAGTTTTCAAAACCACTCAGCACAGAAATCAAAATGCTCTAGCATGAATGCTCACTCATGTTTCTACATGACATTTTTAATTCTCCAAAACCTATATAGTTTAATTATATTAAATGCATAGCAGTGAAAGCATAAATAAATCAATTTAACATTTTCAAAAACATGCAAATTTTGGAGTGTTACAGCAGTCCTCCTACATATTCGAGATAATTAGAAGGCAGCTAGTACAGTATACAGGAGATAAGAAGCCAGAATGCTCGCCAACTTATGTGCATAAACATATGGCAAATCAAAAGCTAGTCCATTATTTTTTGACTGTCAACGGGAGGGGGGGAACGTTCCCCAACTGATTTTATAAAATATATTGCCCAAAGGCTGTTGTTCAGATTACAGTACTGAGCCCAATTAGGAGGTGAGAGGGGGGAGCTATCCTTGGCCTTGTCTTGCCATCAGAAAGATGGAGCACCATGAGTCAGCGATGTGTCTCTTCTTTTCTTGGAAATCTGTATCTCCATTGATCTGCAGCCAATTTGCAGTGGTTGAGTAGCTGGTTAACCGAGCTAGTCCATTTGATTACCAAGATAATTACTGAAGATAATTACTGCTGCTGCCCTCAAACATATTCCTGAGCTTTTTACCCCCATTCACCTCCAACTCGATAATGCTGATACAGTACTAGGTTCTTTTTCGCCACACCCCCAAGGGATTTCGATCTGCATAAATCATTTTCTGCAGATCGATAATTCACAATGTATGTAGTAGGTGATAGCACGGACGAAATGTGCTTCGATTGACCTACAAGATGTAGGGTCACATTGAAAATATTAGCCAGGAGCAAGGGATTATTGAAGGCAAACTTCAGGACGGCCAACACCTACTGCCATTTCCAATCAGGATGGAAGGGGTTCTACAGGGACAACGAGATTGAAGCCTTGAAGGCGACCAGTGCACCATCAACATCGTCGAAAGAACTCTTTGGCATGCCAGTATCAGGTCAAAGAAGCTCTACTAGTCTTCATACATTCTTGGTTCTATGTTGTTACTCAATGCTCCCTCAGGCTTATTATCAGAAAAAAAAAAAAGCTCCCTCAGTCGGTTATTGAGCTTGTTTGGTTGGTTACCAAAACTTGCCATGTCATAGATTAGTCATGCCACAATTATTCTGGCAGTTGTTTGGTTCGCTGCCACAACTTCGGCGTGCCACACTTTCTTAATAGTGTGTCCCACACGTCATAGACTCATTTTCTTGCCAGACTTTGCCACAAGTTCGCCTTCAATTTTGTTCGCCGAACTTTCTCTGGTAGCCACAGTTTATCGAAAGTATGGCATGGCAGATTGGGACACGAACCAAACAGACCAGTTTCTTGTCTTATGCTACACTATATGAAATGAAATGTTAGATTCTGCTGAAACTTTATGTGCAGTCATCTAGATGTCAGGTAATGTTCGATGAAATGAGATGCGATCAAATGACTATAATAGGAATGCCCTAGATTGGACAACATCGATCTAATAGATAACTGAAGAAAAAATTAAGGAAGCACAGCTTAAGGCCTAAGCAGCTAATTATAAAAGAGCAGGTCTACACTCTGCATCACTTATTAAACATCTCAGATTTTCCCCTGGAATTAACACGCAGGGTCTCGGTTGCAACGGAGCATGCAGAGCCAAATCAGGAAAAAGACCTACATTAACTTCAGTCAAGATAGACAGCTATACTAGATAGGATGGGACATGATCTTGAGCGGACCATCACCTAAACATAGCATAGGCACAGTTCAGAGCATCAATCACTTAAGTGCCTCTGCCTTCTCCTGCTTCTTGGCCTTGGCAGCCTTCCAGGTAGAGTTGTGAGAAACAGTCTCCTCAACAACCTTGGGTGGTGCAAAGTTGAAATCTGAAGTAGATATGCGGTTCTTGTACTCCGGATTTGCCTCCAGAAACTTATCCACATCACCAGCACACCTTGCACGCTTCCCATTGGGCATGACATAATATGTGTCCATTTTGGTGTAGTCACTCCTCATAATCACTAGCCTCTCTGTCTCTGGTGGAGGCTTTGGTATGTTGGGCTTGTCCAAAACCCAGATGCGGCTGCTGTCATACTCGATGTCAGCATCATCTTTACAAGAGCAGTCTGGTCGTCTGCTGCAGAACCATGGATCATTAGTGAAGTTCTCACGAAGTGTCTCAAATTCTTCTTTTGGAACTGTACGCCATTTGTAGCACTTATAGCACTGCACTGCATACAAGGCAACAGAATCTTTGGTAGAACCCCGTTTTCTCTGTCAAATAAAATGGGTCTTTGTTATTTTCTTTATTTCTGGAAAGATAAAAGAAAATCTAACTCTAAATCAGCAAAGATTATGGCAAAAAGAACAAATGTGAGGAATTTTTGCATGACAAAGCAGAATAATGGAAAATCTTTACAACAACCACAGTGAAAATGAAAGCTGCAATACAAATATATAATACTACAATAGACCATTTCTGTAACACAGGATAATGAAACCTTCTAATATTCCACTGCACAACTCCATCCTATGCTGCACAGTGTTTATGCAACCTTTTACACATAGTTGCACAGAAGTCAATATTACATTGCATACAACTGTGGCAAAAGATCTAGCCTGGAATTATGTCAATCAGGGAAAGAAGTGCTGGAGAAAATATGGACTAAGAAATATGCGATAGAAGATCTAGGTGCTGTCTGGAGATGGAGGTCAGCCCACAATAAGAAAGTCTGTAGCTCAACAGAATATTATTTGATGTTTTTTGCTAGGCTGAATGAATCAAAATAGAAAGACAAGTAGGGGGAGCAGTCCTGGGTTGCACCCCCACCTGATTACTATAATTAATTGTGATGCCTCCTCCTTATACTCTGATTTCAAAGGAGGATGGGAGGAGAGTTCCAGAAAGGATGTGCTGGAAATCTCAAAAGGGTGTCAAGCTCACTGCATGCAGAGGCATTGGCTGCCTATTGGAGTCTGTGTCGTGCAGCTGATCTTGGCATGACAAAGGTAATTTTGGAGACAGATGCAGCCATACTGGCAGATGCTCTTAAATCAAGAGACATGGATCGGCATCCCCATGTAGCAACATACCAGAGCTCATGTACAACTCAAAAGTGAAGTTTCTCTATGCTCTAAAAGCAAAAATATTGTGGCTGATGATAGATAAGCCTAGTGGTCAGCACTTGTATATTTCTTTTCCTGCAAGTTTACTTTTGCATTAGGAATATGCTTAGCATCCACTTTATTAGTGATATGCTTGAGCAAGTAGAAAGTAGAAGATGCTCTCTGTCCTGTGCCCATAAAAGCAGGGGCAGTGCTATTGTGCAAACCAAGAACTCTTTGCATTTCCAATTCCAACAAGCGGCCTACGGCCAAGCTGCCTGCCCTGGTTTCTCCAGTCTGAATCTGAGATCCATTTTAGGCCAACAATTGGTATCTACAGCCTAGGGGGTTCGTGAAGGACTAGAGAGCAGCCATGTCCACCGAGAGCGCAAAGGCCAGGGCAACCGCCGCCGCCACAGGTGCGGTGATCAACCTCAGAGGCACGGAGGCACGGTGCACGGATATCCAGTCGACGACCGCGCCAAGCGCCTTGCAGCTGCAGAGGCAGCGTAGGCAGTCATGGCGGATAGGCTTGCAGCGGCTGCGGTTAAAGCCACAGCCGCCTCCGCTGCCGCACTGTGGGAGGAGATGGAGCGTCCGCCCGCTGGAGAATTGTAGAGCCCCGTGTGGCACTGCGCGATCTCGCCCTCACCCAAGTAGCATAGGTATCGCGGCGGCCGCTCGCTGATGGCGCAGACCATCTACCGCGACTCTGGAGCGGGAACGCCGTGCCAATGCTCACGAGGACAAACTACCACGAGTGGAGCCTACTAATGAAGGTCAAGATGGAGGCGCGGCAGCTCTGGGACACGGTCGAGTTCCACGATGATCGGTGGGCGCTCGAGGCGTTGTGTGCCGCCAGAGATTGGCGCCTCCCTCGCCAAAAAGGCGACGGCAAAGGAGGCTTGGGAGTTGGGACTCCATCGCCACTGCGTGCCTCAGCAACCATCGCATCCACCGTGCGACACTGCAGTGCCTCCAACAGCAGTAGGAAGGCCTCGCCTTTAACCTCGGTGAGCAAGTCGAGGACTTTTCCTTTCACCTCACCAGTCTAAAGCAGCAGATGGCACGCAACGGTGACACTGACATCACTTACGCTAGCACAATGGAGGAGCTCCTGCGCTGCATCCCAAAGCACTCCCAGATCGTGTTGGCGATAGAGACGCTCCTCGACTTCGAGGTGCTCTCCATCAAGGAAGTCCAAGAGGCTGAACGCAGTGCAAGATCATGAGCAAGCTCCCTACACCAACCCGAGCGCCGCCGGAGGCAAGCTTCTCTACACCGCCGAGCACAGACCTTCGACAAGAAGAAGGACGAAGGTGTTGGATCGTCGAATGAGCGTTGACGGCGACCACGCGATGGCAAGGAGGACAGGGACCCCGAGCGCAGGGCAATGCTGATGGTGGCTCCGTCGACGATCGCAAGGCGAACCGGGATGAAACCTACGACAACTACGACAAGGCTGGCCATTGGGGCAAAGACTGCCTTCTTCCTCCACCCGCGGTGGACAAGCCCACGAGGAGGACTCTGCCCTGTTCCTGGTGTATGGGTGCGTCGAGCTACAGCAAGAGACAAGAGAGGAGAAAGATTTAAGCTTTCCTCTTTCCGTGTGGGTCAGCTCTTCTCTGCTCCACCTTGACGAGTCGCACGCTCATGCCTTCCTCGGCAAAGGTACCGGCGACAACAAGATAGACGGCTAGTACTTCGACACCAGCGCTACGCACCACATGACTGGTCGGCATGAGTTCTCCGACCTAGACTTCGGCATGAAAGGCTTTACCAAGTTCGGTGATGCCTCCGCCATCGAGATCAAGGGTGCCAGCTCAGTCGTCTACACCGCCAAGATTGGCGAGCACGAGCTGCTCACCAGTGTCTACTACATCCCCGCGCTGAGGAACTCCATCATCAGCTTGGGACATCTAGATGAAAATGGCTCACGCATGGAGATCAAGCACCGGATACTTTGCATCTGCAATTGCAGTCGCCAAGGTGAAACGAGGCACCAATCGCCTCTATGTTCTCCATGAGCAAGTGGCGCAACCCGTGTGTATAAATGTCCATGTGGCCCGTGCCCATTGGCCCGGCACGGAGCCTGTGATTTTGGCCTGGCCCAAGCATGGCATGACCAGGTGGCTGCGGGCTTGGGCCGGCCTGGCACGTAGAGGAGGCCGTGCCTGGGCTGTACCCTAGGCATGTGGGTCGGCATGGCACGGTCTGACAAAAGACCAGCTATATATGTACAATCCACCGCATCTCCTCGACTCTCGCATCTTCAACCTCCCCATCCCAACCTATCGCTCGAGCTCTCCCCGGCGGCAGCCTCTTCCCCATCTCGACCTTCCTCGCCTCCTCCCCATCTCAAGTTGTACCCAACCTCTGCTTGGCGGCGACCGGCGGGGTGCACCGCCGCACTCCCTTCCCTGCTCACTCACCTGGGGGCAGTAGGGCATGCACCCCCTTCCTCCACCAGTCCTCCTCGCCGGTTGTCGGCCTCCTTAGGTCAGCACGCGCCCCGTCACCAGCTTCCTCCCTACACGGCACGACTTCTTTCTCCCGGCGTCGTTCTTCCACCCCGGGTGCCCACGACTCATCGCCTCCTCCTCCTTCCTCCATAGCCTTAAGGCTGGCGTGGCCACCTAAGGGGGTCGTGCCTCTCGGGTCGGGCCAGCCCAAAAAATGGCCCAGCAGGCCGTGCCTGGGCCATAGGTCAGGCACGAAACCAGCTTCGGCACGACCCGATCCCCATCGGCCCATGCCGAGCTGGGTCGAGCTAGCCCGTTGGCCATCTATACCCGTGTGCCTTGCAGCCCGCCAAGATGACGATACCTGGTGATGGCACGAGCGCTTTGGGCACCTCAATTTTGAGGCCCTTAAGCTTTTTGGCAATAAGGAAATGGCGCAAGGCATGCCACACGTCGACCATGTGGAGCAGTTATACGATACATGTGTCTTCACCAAGCAGCAACGACTCCCCTTTTCCACCAAACGAGTTTCCGAACCAAGGGGAAGCTTGGCCTTGTACACAGCGATCTCCACGACCCCGTGACACCTGCTACCCCTAGAGATCGACGCTACTTCCTCCTCAATGATGACGTGTCCCGCTACATGTGGACGGTCCCGTTCGACACCAAGGCGGCAGTTGTGGACGCCATCAAGATGATGCGGAGAAAGAGTGCGGCCACAAGCTTCAGGTGTTGCGCACGGACATTGGCGGTGAGCTCATGGTGGTGCGCCGTACACTCCGTAGCAGTACGACGTCGTTAAGCGCCATAACCAGACGGTGGCGGCCACTACCTGCGCTCTCCTCAAGCAGCGAGGCGTGCCGACAGTGGGGTGAGGTTGTGATGACCGTTGTGCACCTACACAACCACTCCCCGACCAAGACCCTCGACAGCAAGACCCCATATGAAGGCTGGCACAGGAGCAAGCCACCTGCGGGTCTTCAGTTGCGTGGCATTCGTCAAGGAGCTCAACAATGTTGGATATTGCTTTGCACTTGTATCTTTCTTTTCATGTAAGTTTACTTTTGCATTAGAAATGTGCTCAACATCCACTTTAATGGTTAGATATGCTTGAGCAGGTAAAAAATAGAAGATGCTCCCTGCCCTTTGCCCTCTGCCCATAAAAGCAAGGGTAGTGCTATTGTACAAATCAGGAAGTCTTTGCACTTCTAATGCCAACAAGCGGCCTACGGCCAAGCTGCCCTCTGGGGTTTCTCCAATCTGAATCTGAAATCCATTTTAGGCCAACAACTGCTTAGTTGCCTATGGTGCTTGTAATTTAATCTCTGACTCTGTCTCACAAGAGTTCATAAGTCAAACACTGAACTTTGTAGGACACTTTGCTTCCCGTAACAATCTTGGAGTCACTTGTTAATGGAAGTGTATGTTTTCCATAAAAAAATAAGGCAAAATAAGATCAAGTGGATCCAACTTAAAATAAGGTACAAGTCCCCAATTTCTTCCACATGTGTTCAAATTATGCTTAAACATAACTAAAGTAGCTTCATGAACAACAATGGTGTTTATAGCATAAACACCTTTTAAAGTGAAATGTGTATGTTCAAGCTTTCAGTTGTTCCTCTTCCATCTCCCAAGTGTATATGAGTGGCAGAAAATGTGTATGCCTTGTGTCAAGCACATAAAAAATTGAATGCATGCAGCATAGTTACCCCTTCAGTCAAACAAAATGGTGCATGCCACCTCATGAACATCAATGGAAAATATTAAACAAATGATGAATCTGTTGCAAATACATATTTATCTTCCATAGAACAGATATCTGTGGCTAAGATACTGTTAGTAAGGTAGCAATAATCTATCTATACAGTTGTGCTCATTCACGTAAAACATCCAATTTTTCAATCTAATTTAGCCATAGCAATTTTCTATACTGTTGTCTTCTGTGGAGCTAAAAAAGTCACTTTTGGCAGACTAAAACCACTAGATACCACTACTTTTATTTCATATACTCTACTGCTCATTGCTGGTTATAACTTATAAAGCATATATTATCTTGAAATCCTAAGACCTGCAAAGTTACTAAGATCCCCACAATGGCTGGGTGGCTGGGTCACAGGAATACATGGATCTTGAAAACCTGCCTAAATAGATTTAGGCTATATCACTTGGATTTCTAAGAAAGGCAAATTATTGTTTTGCTCCCTTGAATTCCTCCGGCAAATAGCCTTAGACATTTACAACTAAAATCTGAACCAATGCATAACAGAACACCAGAAACTTCTGTAATAATAGATGTAAAACATGTCAAGAACTCAAAGCTAGTTTCTCGTGTGCATCAATTCACCTAATAAAAACGGTGTCTGACATGAAAGGAACAAACAACTGATTATACAACACTCAAAGAGCGAACCATTGGCTGCTTTAGAACCAACCTAGGAAAAATATTTTCCTTTTTATCAAAAATATATTGACGAAGAACCTATGTGTACGATCTTGGAGTGCACAAGCCTTTCCAAACAAAATAGAACCACTGCAATATCCAACAAATTCAACACCTGATTATCTGGCATAAAATGAACAACATGCACGCCGCCAGAGCCGCACAACAAAAAGGCGTAGAGGAAGAAACCAAAGCCATAGCGCATATCAATCCACAATACCAGCGATCTGTGAGGAGTGCGAGAGAGTGCAGACCTGAGAGCCTTGAGAGGGGGGCGAACCCGGGGTCGACCCTATTGTCATGCCGGCGGCGAGGTGCGAGGTGGCAGAGGGGCACAAGCGATGGAGACGATGCGGGGATTGGGGAACGGACGAGCTGTGTGGCTGCGTGAGAGGAGGGCCGGAGAGGGTCGTATTTGTAGGAAAGAAAATTATCTCTGCGTCATTATAAAAGATTGTATTTTCTTCGGTGTCACTCAAAAGTTTTACCGTCTTCAGCATCATTATTCTAATATTTTTTTTACTTCGTACCACTGCCATTAGATAGACTCGTCAAACTATAGATGTAAAAACCCAAAATTACCCTTATATAAATATAAGTATGCCATTAATGTTTTGACCAAAACATTAGCGAGTAATAGTTTTTAGTTCCTTTCTGTTAGGTGGGCAGATCTGATTGTTTAACAGTTTTCCTCTAGTGCGTTATTGTGACGTGTCGTTGTAAATCTAACTTCTTCTCGTCTTAATACAAAAGATGCGCAAACCTTTTACGTATTCGAAAAAAAAATGTTTTGACCAAAACTTAAAAGGTGTAGGTCTCATCACGCGGCTCGGGAGCGGCCAGCCAGCGCGAGCGACGGTGGCGTGACGCGAGGGACGGCGGCGGGCAAGTGCAGCGAGCTCCCAACGGTGAAACCATCGTTTCTACGTACATCGGTCGAAGAGTCGACTCGGTCTCTCTTTGAGGAAACAATGTCTAAAATCTCTTCACTTTCCTATTAATAATTTCACTACTATGTCATCATTTTTGTCTATGTGGGGATAGAAACTATCATAAATACCCATTAGGACTGCCTTTATTAGTTTTGAGGTTTTCATTAAAGTCGTTAAGATACTACTCCCTCCATTTTAAATTATAAGACATTTCAAAAATCTTGAGAGTCAAAATATTTTAAGTTTGATCAAACTTATATGATAATATAATAACATTTATGATGCTAAATAAATATCATTAGATTCGTTATCAATTATATTTTTATAGTATGTCTATTAGATATCATAAATTTTTATAGTTTTTTCTATAATTATTGGTAAGCTAGAGATGCTTTGACTCTCCAAGATTCTTGAAATGTCTTATAATTTGGGATGGATGGGGTAAAAAAATTAATGGTATATTTAAACTAAGGCCTAAGGGTATTTTTGACTTTTCACGCCTACTTTTTTACACTGTTAGACCCCATAACGGTAGTGGCGTGGAGGGCAAAAAAATTTAGAGCAATAGCTTTTAAAGGTATCAAACTTTTTCAATGGCAAAAAAACATGTGATCTTTTACAATGGTGCACAAGAAATTCTCTATATTGTATGGGTCTAGCCTTATGTCCAATATTATTTAGAGAGGGTAGTAGTACAGTGTTTAATTACAATACTACCATGATTAATTACTTGCATAAGTGTATATAGTTAGAGTATCTCCAAGAGATAATACTAGAGTATTTCAGCAGACTCGGTAAAATAAAGAGACTACATGACTAATGAGGTAGACTATCTAAAAGTAGATAGCAGATGTCGTGGAATAAAGAGCTACTAAATTTAGAGAGTCATTTACAGAATCTGTTGGAGACGAGTTTTGCTTTCATAATAACCAAATTTATATTTAGAAAACGATTTAGGTAATCTCTTGAAGATGCTCTTAGCCTGGCTGAGTTAACACAAGTATTTGGTTGCACCCACAAAAACATACTATTGCATGTGATAAATTAAGTAAATAAATACAATCACCATACTTATTATTTAGAACCATTTTTATTGCTCTTAATTTATCTTATTATTTCTTAATATTATTTGAGCCATATCAATATTAATAAATATTCACTATCATGACCTAACAATGTTATTATTTGGTAATTGCTCGTATCTGGCGAGCCTATTTTGAAAGTCAAACTGAGGAGCGCTTTTTTATGAGCGAAGTCAGACCTAGAAGGCAATAGAAGCAACCAATCATCAGATACCTGCATTCCAAGGCCTGGCGTATATATAGTCACCTGCCAACCAATCACGAACATTAAAAAAACAGCTGGCCAAAAACACATGTTAAAGATGGATGTAGAAGTTAAAATTTCAGGGATGGCAACCAAAATTGTTCATTTTTCTGAAATTGTCAAGATGTTAAACGGATCTCACCATTGTGTCTGTCTCATTAAGATGGTCAAAACTCATATATATATATATATATATATATATATATATAACATTTAATTCTGAGTAGTTATGTCCCCGGAAAGATGCTCCACGGTCCGTGGATGCGACAAAACTTCCTGAGTAATAAAAAAACCTTCTCAGGTGCTTGAGGTTATCCCCACGTCAGAAGTCCCGACAAAGGTCAGAAATTCTAACCCTTGGAAGTTTCGGCACAAGTCAACTTATCTAATCTTTTGGATTTCGATTTAAACTATTCCAAACTCATAAAAAACTTAAGAAATAAGCTTGGATAGGTTTCCTACTAGAACTTAGAGTGCCAACAAGTCAAGAATTTCAGCAAGGATGTGCAAGGACTTCTAAACAAGTATACCAAGCAAAAGGTCGATTTGGTGAATCGGCCCACAAAAAAGGAAGTGTGATCACCTTCTAAGCAAGTTTATGTGCCAAAAAATAGAAGGATGTTATTATTACTCCAATGAAGGCCATCAAACAAGCGTCAATTCTAATTGGCTCCATGAAAATCCCGCTTGATTAAGTTGACGAGCGAGTTATTGTTAAAGATCTGGCTCAATTCTCTATGCAAAAAGAGGATAAATGTGAAGATAAAGTTGATAGTGGCAAGCCATAGCATAAGAATATTTTCAATCAAGGTGGTGCCCTTTTGGTTTGACCAAGATGCAACGACGCAAACTTCAGTTGGAAGAAAATTAAGCAAGAAACCTAGGGTTGTTTGGACGACGACTGAACACATGACCAATATAAGTATCGCATTTAGAACAAATATGTCCGATGTATAAATCGTCCTTAGACACTGAATAGCCGATGAGTTGGTATCATTGTTATTTAGTTTTAAAGTTGCGTTTTCAGGTTCCTACATCATTCACTTGAAAACAGGGGGCATGCTGACAAGCAAAATTGTCCATTTTTATGAAGTTATTCAAATGTAAAATGGGCATCACCATTGTGTTCATCTCGTTGGGATGATAAAAAAAATCATATATGGAGCGTTTAATTCGGAATCCTGACGAAGGAATCATGCCCTCAGAAAGATTCTCCACTGCCGAAAGTTCTTACAGGCGTTAGAACTTTCGAGAGGCCTAAAAAACTTGCAAGGGTGCTCGGGGTCACCCCACATCGGAACTCCCGACGAAGATCGGAAATTCCGGGCCCCGAAAACAATGTGCATGAGTTATGTTGGATCTTTCGACGTGGGGAAGTAAGCAACTTTACTTCCGACAACTAATGAGCTGGGTTATGCAAAGGCTATGTTAGAACTTCCGACGCTCGATGGAACTTCCATCCATTGGAACTTCGTATGCCTATTAGAACTTCTGAGTACGACAAACTTTGAAAACAAGCCCACGGTGCCATTGATGTGATCAAGTGTCTCTCAATTGATTTTAATTAGGTACTTGAGCATGAGCACTCCATCTTCTTCAGACCAATGAGATTTGCATCCCACTTTGTGGTATGGCGATTCCTAAACTCAGATTTAAAAAACAAAAAGAATTTAGATCACTTTGAGTCTCAAGATTTTTCAAATATCGAATTGAAAGGGTGCTATTTCATCTTTTAATCTTTCAAGGGACAAATGACTGCCATATTACTTAATAAACACATTGGTGCAATATTATTAGTGCAATATTGGCTGCAATCTTGCAGTGTGACCGTTGTGCCATTGTTACTTGATACTCTCTCCATCCCAAATTACAAGACATTTCAAAAATTTTGGAGAGTCAAATTATCTCAAGTTTGTCCATTAGATTCGTTATCAATTATATTTTTATAGTATGTCTATTTGATATCATTAATCTTTATAGTTTTTTCTATGATTATTGGTCAAACTTGAAATGCTTTGACTCTCCAAGTTTTTTGGAACGCCTTATAATTTAGAATGTAGGCAGTATATCTTTGTTTCTCTCATGTATCACATATTATGGGTCATGTGCCAGGTTGCATACTGCTGACTGCTACTTTTTTTATGTAACAGGAGGGATTCCCCCTAATTTATTAAAAAAAATTGAAAAGCTAACAATCCTGGAACAAATCTTCACGAAACAGAGAAAATAAGTAAAATTACACAAAGTTTTGTAGCCATTGACTAATGATAGCTGCCTTTGCTCTAAGAATAACTTGAGCGAACTCCTTGAAGATTGCCCCGCATCTCTGCACATAGGGCTGAATATCTCTAAAGATGGTATCATTGCGAACAGACCAACACATTGTGATTAGGATTTCCATGAAGAAAGGCAAATGAAGCTGGGTTCTGAAATCTTTAAGGGTCACGAAGGGGTCATCTAACTGATGAGTAATGACAAGGCCAAGGCTAGCCCAGCAATCTGTTGCAAAAGGGCAAGCTAGAAACAAATGTAGCACTTTCAGGTGGGGGATTGCATAGCACGCAATTGTAATCTTCCAAATGCATGTTTCTTCTCTTTAAGAGCTCTCTTGTACTCAAACGGTCTCGCAGTAGAAGCCAGAAAAATACACTTGTACTGCGAGAATACATTTGTACTGCTATTTATTTTGATAATGTATTCTCTTACGTCTTAGGTTTTTATCAACTGCCAGAACAAGAAGTTACATGGTCGCGTGAGAGCCTTTGGTCGGCATTGCAACATGGCTCTCGAGAATGTTAGGGAGATGTGTGGACTGAGGTATGTCAAACGGTCTCTTAGCTTCTGTACAGTTTCCCTGGCTTGAAAACTGCTGTGTTCATGAATCATTTTTGAACATTTTTTACTTGTGTTACAGGTGCCAAAGACCGGTAAAGGCAAGAGGAAGGAAGGCTCTTCCAGTGAACAAAGACAGGTGCATAAGCAAGATGTTCTTCCGTGGGAAACTGGGAATTCAGTCATCATTGTTCTCTGGAACCCGAAATGAGTATCTTGTACACGTGGAGAGTCTGTTTGCTAATGCTAGTAGTACATTGCTAAGTTGCTTTTGAGTAGTATGTACACCAAATCCTCTAAACATGGAAGTGTAAGATGCGACATTTCTTAACCAGATTTCGCCATGTATGTCGATGGTGGAGGATTTAAGTTAGGATCTGGACTGGATGTTTCTTTGAAGTATTGACAAACCTCACTCCATGAATCATCGGTTTCAATCTGTGAGTCAAGTTGTTAATAGCAAACGACTGCCAGATTTATGCTTGGTTATTTTGAGTGCAATGGTAACTACCGTTTGCTTGAAACCCACAACCTTCACGATCGAATGACACAATGTTTACAGTTCAGTGCACTAGTTTTACAGTTCAGTGGTAACTCATGATCACTGATCAGCCAATCATTTGTGACTTATAACTGGCGCAAAATTGAAGAAAAAAAAAACACTGAACACACGTCAGGGATTTGGAACGATCACTTTCGAAGAGGGGGTTCAGCTGTTATAGATCATTCCTTTAGCTTCTTGCATGAATACACGAAGAGCCTCAGAAGCAAACCAGTCAGTTGCGTTCACCAGAGTCTAGAGTTAAAAATACCAGCTTTTTCGAGGCTTAATTAATTTGAGGAGGCCTCAATAGGTGTATGTGCAGCAATGGCCTCAACAACGACATGCACACCTAACACACCAAGAAAACCAAAAACACACACCAACAAAAACAAAACAAAAAACAAAGAAACAAAGAAAGAGAACCGTTGACACATATGTATAATTGGTAATTGGTGTTGCAATGAAGAACAGAGTTTTAGAGCATAAACAGTTTGAAAGTTTTACATAACTGCAAAAAGAGATGATATAGTAGCTTTGATGAGCCCTGCTACTAATAATGTTCACAGATCATGGCTCTGTAATGATATTATTAATCACCAGATGCACCAACAGCAGGCGATCCGGTGGCGAATGAGGCACCCTCAGACAAGCACCTGAGCTGCAGCTAGCCTAGCAATAGGAACCCTGCAGAAGGTATTTCATATAAAAAAACAGTTAAGATTTTAACATCACCGGGATATAAAGAGATATACTTCTTGGATTGGATCATGAGTTTGTCACTTGACCAACCTGAAAGGAGAGCAAGAAACATAATCCAGCCCAACCTTCGCGAAGAAAGCAACTGATGAAGGCTCTCCACCATGTTCTCCACAAATGCCCACCTGTTTTTCACATACAACGCAATCAATCAAACTATGGTTTCTAAGGAAACGAAGCAATGCTCACAGATCCCAAAACTAACCTTCAAGTTAGGCCTAGTTTGGCGGCCCCTCTCTGTAGCAAACTTAATCAGTTCGCCCACTCCTCTCTGGTCGAGAACCTGATAAGTTTATGGACATTCAAAAGGCGAGTTATATATAATTTTTGACCAGAGCACACAAGTACACCAAAACTCAGGTGGATATGCAAAATGCCAAGACGACATGAGATGCTCACATCTGTGAATGATAGAAATATACAAGTATGACCACAGATGAGAGAGTGACAGACTTGCAACACTTACCTCAAAGGGGTCATGTTGGAGAATACCCTGAGCCAGATAAATGGGAATAAACTTTCCCACATCATCCCTGCTGTAGCCAAAAGTCATCTGTGTGAGGTCGTTCGTTCCAAAAGAGAAGAATTCAGCCTGCTCTGCTATCTGCCAGGTTGTGAAACCAAAACAACAATGACGGATTTCAAATTAGCATAGGAATGTGCAGATAAACTTCTTTTAAAATATAATCTACAAAGTCAGTCTAAATACTCATATTTTAAACTTTCTGAAATAAGGGAGGTATCTGTTTCCTACCTGATCAGCCACTAGAGCTGCCCTGGGAATTTCAATCATTGTTCCAATTTTGTAGCCAATAGTTTTACCCATACTGGCGAAAACTTTTTCAGCAACTTTACGGATAACAGCCACTTGATGTCCCAATTCCTGGAAATATCAAATGTTAGTTGTCTAAAGGAAACTCAGGTCACTGTAACAAACGTCAAATATGGAAAAGGTATTTCAAGAAAATGAATTTGGTGGAAGACAAACTGGGTGTAGGTGACCAGATAAACGAAACTTGTATGTGTAAAGAAATTTAGTTGTTTATTCAATTTCGGCATCAAATGGATTAGTCATTTTGAACTGCAGAGATACTATATACATTATTAATAAGAAAATAAAGATGCGTGCCTGTGGTGTTCCAACAAGAGGAACCATTATCTCTGGAAAAACTTCAACACCCTGGTTGGACATTGCTATAGCAGCTTCAAAGATGGCACGGGCTTGCATTTCTGTTAATTCAGGGTATGATATACCAAGCCTGAAAATTTCGGCAGTTCCAACATTAGTCAAGGTATACATAAATGTACAGTGAGTTCATTCTTTCTCAATATTTCACTAACAAGAAAACCTTCTAAATAGTCCATAAAAATGCAGGTACCAAATGGATCAGGCACGGGTGGAAACTGATTTTTGTGTGAATAGAATAGCAGAAAACCCACCTGCACCCACGGAAGCCAAGCATCGGATTTACTTCTGCAAGCTTTTCAACTCGTTCAAGGGCTTCCTCCTCATTGGCTCCCGTTTCAGAACATAATTCGCGCACAATTTCCTCAATATTCCCTTCTGGAAGGAACTCGTGAAGGGGAGGGTCCAGAAGTCGAATAGTCACCGAAAGTCCTGGAACATAAATATGAAAAAAGTTTAAACCAGTCCTGCACTTCAAAATACGGTCTGGACTCTGGAGTAGCTATCATTTATGTTCAAGCCTAATTTAGTTGTCAATTCTGATATCTGTTTCTATGGAACATGTTGCACATAGCACTTGCTTTGAAAGATACAACAGAATGGGAGAATTTCCCTAAAAAATCATGATAACTAATATGTCATAGTTGTCGGCACAATTATTCTTGTTATGATTTTAGTATTTTGCAACCTAATGTTGAAAATTTATGTACTTCTCCCTTTCTGTAGTCAATGATTTTCTTCATCTCAATAATAATGATACATAGCTTAACTGAGAGAAGGTTGCTTACTCCTGTTTTTTTTCCAGTAAAATTAGTGCATCCAATTCAATACGAGATATGTAAATGAATGCATTGTGATTTTCACTTACCATCCATAGCACGGAAAATGCCCTCAAAGTCAGACCTCTGATAAGGCAAAAGACGATCTAGTGCCTGCTGCCTCAGTTCAACTGTGGGAGCCATAATCATCTGCCTTACAGCCTTAATCCTCTCATCTGAAGCAAAGAACTGCCGAAGTACAGGGGAAAAAACATCAAACTACTTTTCTTGTCTAGAACAAAGAAAATAAAGAAAGAAAGAGTAAAATGTCCAAGTATCCTAGCCAAAATATGTTGGATGTAACTATAACTAAGTAAGAAATAGATACCATGTGCTCTGTCCGGCATAGTCCAATTCCTTGTGCCCCATTGTTTCGTGCAGCCAATGCATCCTCAGGGGTATCCGCATTAGCCAGAACCTAGAACATATGCACAAACAATCATTTCTGATGAAAAATTGTGTAATGTGGTTGTCTAGCTTTAATGGCCTATCTAAATGGATAAACCCAAAAGCCTTTTTAGCTGGTTTGAACTTGAAAGAAAATTATATGTCTGTGTTTTGACTAATACTGTAGTACGTATTGGTAAGTAGTATTTCTGAGGTTTTACCTTGAGCTTTCTGACATCATCCACCCAGGACATGAAAGTTCCCAAATCACCACTAAGGGCTGGTGGGGAAAGAGGCTGTTTTCCAAGGACCACTTCACCAGTTGATCCATTCAGCGATATCCAATCACCTTCGCTCAGCACATGTGCTCCAATCGTTACAGTCTAAATATAAACATAGCAAACAATCTCATTACAATTTTTTACATAGCATGTTTTTGGCTTGTGCGTAACAAAGGATTAATTAGTTGAGCACGCGCAAACTAGAATTCAACTCTCACCTTCTCAGCATCATTGACACGAATGGCAGAGCATCCCGAGACACAACATTTTCCCCACCCACGTGCGACCACAGCAGCATGGGAAGTCATGCCACCTCTTTCTGTAAGAATCCCAGCAGCTGCGTGCATGCCACCAACATCCTCAGGGCTGGTCTCCGCCCTTATCTACATAATATATTTTCAAAGGAAAAATTATCACTGAAAAATGCTATCCGCTTGCTTTCCATATGCAGCTCAAATAAAGCGGTTGTGATGAATATGATTCTGTGTCTGTAACTCTGCAAACAGCTATTCTTAAATGTCCAGGAAATAAATACTTCCTCCATTCCAAATTGTAAGTCATTCCAAGAATCTTAGAGAGTCAAAGCATTTTAAGTTTGACCAAAGATTATAGGAAGAAACATAAAGATTTATGACATCAAATAGATATAGTATGAAAATATAACTAATAAAGAATCTAATGATACTTAGTTGGTATCAAATATGTTATTATCATATTATATAAATTTGGTTAAATTTTATAAACTTTGACTCTCCAAGATTCTTGGAATGACTTACAATTTGTGATGGAGGGAGTACTTTTTTTTGCTGTGGCTATTAATTAACCAATATTTTTAATCGAAGCGCAAAACATGAAACGAAAAATACAAAAGAGTTATTTCTTAAACAGAGGATAAAAAGGGTATTACTTACCAGAATAGCAGCTTTCCCTTGGGCATGCCATGCTTCAGCATCCTCAGCGGTAAATACAATCTGGCCCACAGCAGCCCCAGGTGACGCTGGTAGGCCTGTGGCAATAACTTTATCCTTGTATGCCGCTGGGTTCTCAAACTGGTTTTGCATAAGACAAGAGGGGGAGAAAACCCAAAATCAATGCATGCATAGAATGAATAGATTCTTAGAGTTGTTAAGCCAAACTTTTTTAACTTTGGCTGAATTGCTAAAAAAAGATCATCAAGATTTGTGACATCATTTAGTATCATTAGTATCGTTAGATAAACCATATAATATATTTTCATAATACGTTTTTTATATGTCATACCATGTTTTTTTAGGAAAGATGTCATAGATGTGTTAAACTTAGATAGTTTGACTTGCACAGATTCTAGAAATTGATTTATTTGAGAATAGAGGGAGTACTACTTAATATACCTGCATCACATTGATTTGATAAGCCGTTCATGGTTACTATTGATTACCTGGGGATGGAGAAGCTGGTCCAGGTGGCCTGGTTCTACCATCTTAATCGCTTGACGGCGCTCAACAAGACCCTCGCCAACCATGTCCACAGCAATCTTTACGGCACCTGCGCCTGTACGTTTTCCTGTTCTGCACTGCAACATCCACAGCCTGTTTTCCTGAACAGTAAATTCGATGTCCTGCATCACACATCAAAAACCATGTCAGCCTGAGTTCATAGCCAAAGGAAGTACTACCTGGTCTCGGACAATCTGAAGGCACAAAGGCTAAGTAATCTGTGATTGTTTGTTGTACAGTACTGGACCAATAACTACTACTCCCTCCGTCCCAAATTATAAGACGTTCCAAGAATCTTGGAGAGTCAAAACATCTTAAGTTTGACCAATAATCATAGAAAAAACTATAAAGATTTATGATTTCAAATAGGCATACTATGAAAATATAATTGATAACGAATCTAATGATACTTAGTTGATATCATAAATATTATTATATTGTTGTATAAGTTTGGTCAAAGTTGAGATAGTTTGACTCTCAAAAATTCTTAGAATGTCTTATAATTTGGAACGGAGGGAGTAGTATCTAAGAAAAGCAAATTTTGATTCAACATTATTTATATTATACACAAATGTTATGCCATGTAGGTCTGCAGACCGGATAAACATACTGTGAAATGGAGTAACAGAGACGCATAATAATGGCAATACATAGAGCAACCATCAGGATTCAAGTGCACTAGAATGTATGAGCAAGCTAGATCATACTTGAATATGATACAGAGCAGAGAGATGGTGTCGTATTTAATTAACAGGTGAAAACTAGCTAATGTACCTGCATTTCTTTGTAGTGGCTCTCCAGTATGTTGCAGTTCTCAACTAGCTCGTCATAAGCCTGTGGCATGACGTCCTTCATGGCATCAAGATCCTCTGGGGTTCTTATTCCAGCAACCACATCCTCACCCTGAGCATTCACCAGGAACTCTCCATACAGCTTCTTCTCTCCAGTGTTAGGATTCCTAGTGAAGAGCACGCCAGTACCAGAAGTGTTCCCCATGTTGCCAAACACCATGGACTGCACGTTCACGGCAGTGCCTACCAGGCCAGTGATCTGGTTGATGCTCCTGTACTTGTTTGCCCTCGGGCTTTCCCACGAGTTGAACACAGCCAGCACTGCCAACTCAAGCTGCTTCTTGGGGTCTGCAGCAGTGCACAAGGAAAACAGCTTCAGCATTGATCGATCAGGAGACACTGTTGAGTGACTGATCAAGATGGATGGATGGCACTGCATGCATGCGTTTTACCTGAGGGGAATGGCTCTCCCGTAGCTTCAACGTAGACTTCCTTGTACTGGCCCACAAGCTCTTTGAGGTCAGCGGCAGTGAGGTCAGTGTCATTCTTCGCCCCCTTGACTTCCTTCATGTGTTCAAGCTTATGTTCGAACAGCTTGCGGGGAATGTCCAGGACCTGGTAAATAAACAATAAAAAAGGATCCGTGCGTTAAGCAGCAGTTACTACATAGTATATTGGGGGGAAAAAACAAAATCTGAGAGCAATTTGAGTCATCGTTCTTTCCTCGAGAACCGACAAATCAAGTTTACATGCCGTATATATATGGTCTCTGTTTATTATAGTTCGTAGCGTGAGGTTCAACACTGATAACGACGACCTCGACGTTAATTCTGCGCAGGAATATACATACATTTGTGCGCACTGGCCTACAAAGGTTCTTCTCATCTGACGAAACTATGTTCACCTTTTGTTTTTTCCTGAAAAAAAAGTCTTCTTTTTTTTTTACATCACCAAATTTGCATTTGTGTGACAAAAGCATGTTCCTCAGGTCATGGAACTGTTAAAGTAGTTTAGTTTTGTAAAATAGTAGACCAGCATCCACAAACATGATTAAATTATCTTTTCTAAAATTATTCATAAAATTTGCTATGAATTTGTAGAAGTCTAAAACAAAATGATTAAAACCAAAGAAATTTTATTTAGACCAAAGCTCAAGTTTGCTATAATGAGCAACTTGGTAATACTCCTAGTATAGTATAGTATATATATATATATATATATATATATATATATATATATACTAACACAACTACTCCCTTGTTTCAAATTATAGTTCATTTGACTTTTTTACCCTAAATTTAACCACTCTTATTAAAAATAAAATATGTGCAAACATAGTCAAATTTAAATCATTTTAAGAGCTTTTATTAATAAAGCAAACTACTACTACTACTACTACAAAAGAAGTAATATTTTCCACAAATTTTCTAATAAGATGAATGGTCAAACTTAGGATAAAAATGTAAGTTAATAGTATATATACTGGTGCTAAAACAAGAAGATCACTTAGTCCAATCGCTGTCTCCAACGCGTGAATGAATTGAGGAATATACATCCCGCACGATGACTGGCCTGACGGGCCGAATAATCCAACCCCCCAAGCCCAAGAAGGCCCCAACCACGTTCGTTTAGCCCAAGGAAACGGCACACGCCATAATACGACGACTGGCCTGGGAATCACGAAACAGACAAAAACTCCAGCCTTGGGCTACCTATCCAGCCGGCGGCCGCAAGCGCGCAAGCCTAGCTGCCCAGGCGGACGGACGCGGGTCAGCCACGCCACGGCAGCGATGGCGGATGGCCCATGCGAAGCGCGCAAAACTAGGCGATGGAGTAGCGACGAGGTACTGAGTCAGGTGGTAGCTGCTAGCAGCTACTAGTAGACTAGTAGTAGTAGTAGTAGTACGTAGAAGGAAGCGGCTGGAAGAAATACTCACGACGTTGCCGAACATGTCGAGGAAGCGGCGGTAGGAGTCGTAGGCGAAGCGCTCCCCGCTCTTGGCCGCGAGCCCGGCGGCCACTTCGTCGTTGAGCCCCAGGTTGAGCACCGTGTCCATCATACCAGGCATGGACACGGCGGCGCCGGAGCGGACGGAGAGCAGCAGCGGCCGCTGCGGGTCGCCGAGCTTGGCGCCCATGTACTCCTCCACGAACTGCAGGCCGTCGAGGATCTCGGCCCAGAGCCCCGCGGGGAGGGAGCGCCCGGCGTCCTGGTACTGCTTGCACGCCTCCGTTGACACCGTGAACCCTGGCGGCACCGACAGCCCGATGCTCGACATCTCTGCCAGGTTCGCGCCCTTGCCGCCCAGCTGATCGGTAATTCAGTAGTATATATATATGCGCATCAGTAATTCAGTATGTATGTATGTAATAACAGCAGCAGTACGTATGCATAATCATCATTAAAAAAAAAGAAAAACTTCTCACCAGTTCCTTCATGCTCTTGTCGCCCTCACTCTTGCCCTTGCCGAAGTAGAACACCCTCTGCGAATTGGCACATTGATTGGGCGCCATTATTAGTACGGCAACACAAACACTAGCTATAGATAGGCTGATCACTTGATCAGTGACAAATAGAGTACACAACAGGCGCTAGCTGAGACTGATGATGAAGCAGGGCCTGCCCCGGGCTCTATTTATAGCAACGGCGGCGGCCGAGCCTGGCGCCTGGCGCCGCGAGTGATGTGACAGGGCGAGCGTGTGCAGCGGAGCAGCCCGAAACTTGCAAGCACGTAACACTTTTTTTTTCACGTACAAACCCAGGGAGGAGAGCCCCTTGTAATGTAAACAATGAAAGGCGAGAGACGTTTGGGCACAAAATCGGTTGAGCAAAAATCCATGTTAGGATGAGCTTTACACGTAGGAGTAGCAGGAGCTGCTGCTGCTGCTGCTGTTGTTGGCAAAGTTGGAAACAGTCTCAAGCAAGTGAACACACGCATGCCCCTGGAGCATACATATCCGGTTCCGGACGCCCGCGGGCACCTCACCATGCTTGTAAAAAGCCTCTCTGCCTTTACGTACGTACAGTGCGGCGTGCCCCCACTCTCTGTTTCATTCATCCAGGACAAACTAGTTGATGTGTGCACTGCTTGCTTTCGATTCGTACGTGTACGTGGTATTAATTTAATTTGTTTTAAAACAACCCCTGCGCGCGCAAGCTGTTTGACCTTTTTCCGAAAACTAGTGATGTGGAATTAGTGTCAGCGTCTTTTTATCTTCTTTTTGAGAAACAAAATTAGCGTGGGGGAATATTATTCTCTTTTTGTACAATAAAATCATTGTGAAGCATTTTTGTCATAATGGCATCAGACTATTTGTCGCCGCAAGACCTCAGTCACACCAATTTCATACTCCCACCGTTTCATAATATCTATCATTTCAGTATTTGTGTCACAAGTTTAACTTAATTTATATAAAAAAATATGTATAATATTTATATTTTTAAATAAATTTATTTTTTAAAAAGTAGATTTAAATATATTTCCAATAATACTAATTATATATCATAAATATTAATATTTTTCAATATATATTTTATCAAAATTATTTTTCGAAAAGCCAAAGCGGATACATGGAGTACTTCCTATTCCTATCGGAGGATGTGAAGAACTTAAAGCTTGGACAATCGAACTGATCACTAAATGGTCTGCCAACTACCACCGGTACTACCTCTATCCGCTAAAGAATACTCCCTCCGTCCAAGTTTAAGTGTACGTTTGCACTTCAAAAAATTTCCCAAAATAATCGGTTCGCATAGGCCTGACAGTCACTCTGATACTTTCTGTCCAATCTGTTCCCGCTAGCCACGGAACGATTTGTCAGTAAAAAAATGAAAATGGCTGCACAACCTTTCCTCTGTCTCGATGGTTCGCGTGAGACGGGTCAGTTGAACTACTGAAGTCTGGATGGTTCCCGTCAGTATCATGGCCGATATTCACAAGGGTATTTTCGTAATTTCTTGTACATCTTGGTTTGTGTGTCCAATCCTAGAGGTATAAATATTACAGGACGGAGGGAGTACTGTGGTATAGGTGTCAGTTAAAGTGTTTCATATTTGATTAAATTTCTAATAAATAGTATTCATATTTATGACTCTAAATTAATTTATTATAAAAAGATATATTTCGTAATTAATCTAATAATATTTATTTAATAAAAACTTATTTATATTTTAATAAAATTTATAATTAGTTAAACTTGTTATACTAGACTATGACACAGTTTTAGAACTACATTTCTTTTGCACGGCGGTCATGGGTGCAAGAAACACCAGCGGTGGTGTCACCCTTGTTCCATAGGTGATGCGTCCAGCTAGAAAAAAGAAGAAGAAACAAACTGAATTGCGCTCATGCTGCTATCGTCGAAGCGCCGCCGCATCTGTGACTCACGCTGGCGTGTCAACACGCACGGACGCACCGGCAGCTCGCGGCGCGCTGACGAACGAGCGTTGCTTGCTTGTAGGATAAGGCCGGATCGGATTGGAGTCCCCTGTCAAGCACACACCGGCAGGGCAATGGCCATATGCATGGGCTGCGGCTGCGCAACCGCTGCGGATAGCGTCGTTCGTCGTATCAGGATGGGCCGGCCCGCGTCCCGCGTGGTTGCGTCCGCGTTAGATAGGATCGCAGCAGCACAGCTACACTACACTACACGGCCCTGATCTCGGCAGGGAAGGATGATTACATTTCTCCCCCTTTTTATTATTTATTAAAATTATCTTCTTTCCGCATCAGGCCGAGAATACGTGCAATCCGATCGTTTCTGGACTGTGTGACGACGTCACTTGAGTTTTGCGATCGAGTAGCTAGACTGCAAAACGGCTCTTTTGGAAGCGAGTCAACAGTTGGTAGTAAGTACTGTAGTAGGCTGGGCTGAGATTATTAATTGCACTGGTCAACGGTTACTTGGTTGTGCGCGTGTGCTCCGGCCTGTACTGTAATTTTTCAAGTCTTGTACTCCGTACTATGCGGCGCACCGGCCGGGGCCTGTATCTTGACACGCTACGCGCGGCAGGGCGAATTGAAGCTACTGTAATTCCGTCAGGTTGTACAAGACGTGACGACTGACGCCGTCGTTTCAGTTGGGCAGAGGAGCTAGTAGAGAGTCTGGCGGTAGAACCGTTCGGAGCTTCCTATCAGTGAATGAGCTGGACCGCTACGTATGATGACAACGGAAAAACGGGGTGCATCCGTTGAATTTTTTTTCGAAAACTAGACCGCTACATATATATATATATATATATATATATATATATATATATATATATATATATATATATATATAATAATAATAATAATAATAATAATAATCTTATCCCAGAGAAAGAAAAAAAACTCTATGCAAAACGTGTTCCATGTTTTAACCAAATTAGGCAACTCAAAATAAGATCATTTACAATGGTGTATACATTTTAACATACGCCGAGAATTTAGAAATCTTTTTTTTTTGAATTACACAAGTACATACACATACGTTTAACACGGGCGCATACTCACCTTAATAAACACACGTACGCAGACTCTATCCCTATTGACATCTCCACAAAAATTGTGTCGATAAATATAGTTTCTTTTAAACTAATTATCTAAATCATTAATTGGAGAACCATTTCAAAAAAATGATCTCTATATCTTTTCACACTCCAACATATTCTCATCGGCATCGGCGTGCCTGCCTGCCACCATTGTTGCTAGTAATTAAATGGCTGCTACTATTTGAAGCCAGAATTTGCCCCTGATTATTGTCGGTAGAATTTGTGGGGGAAGTGAAGATGCCATTGTGTGTGTCATTGGCTCGAAAACGGGCAAAGAAATATGCGCCGTATAACATGTCCCTAGTCCACTTGATTGTGCCAAGTGATCGAAGTGAACCTTACTGAACCAAAAGTCCCCGTGATTTCTTGGATTTAGCCGCATAGATAGGAAAAAAGAAAAGGTACTTTGGATTCTTGTTTTTTCGCTGCGTCATCATAAGAGAGCGAGACCACTTGCCGGATGGTCGAGCGATCCTACCGTAATAATCAAATTGCTAGGTTGCCAAGGTGCATCTGATGGCGCCTCTGTCTATCCATTCCGTGGATTCCATACTCGATTCCGTTCACATTCTTGATGTATGTGATTGATATACAAAACCACGGGGAAAAAAATGCTTGCTTGACCAAAGCGGTAGTACGTTGTAGCATGATAGCATTGTGCTCGTCTGGTTTTGGCGAAAACCATGGGCATGGCCCGGGCTCTCTCTGCAGTACAGGGGAAAACGTACTGCCCAGCAGTTTATCTCATTCTTAAATCTTACCTCCTCTAAGGTGATTAGTATCACTACAAAATAGACGGCGTCACTCTATATTGATAGTCGTGCGGCAGTTTGTCTTGTTGTAATAAAAGGTTTCAAAGCGAAAATACGATTGCTCTGGTGGTACGGTTTTAAAGTTAAAACTCTGGAGCGTGCGTGTTGAGTACGTGGATCCCATTATGCCATCCTAAAACTAAAAATATAAGAGCATCTCTAAGAGAGTAGCTAAAAAGACTAGCTAAATTTAGTGATTTAGTTATTCTCTAAAATAGATAATACTAGAGTACTCCAACAGACTCTGTAAAATTGAGATGCTAGATGGCTAGTGAGGATGACTATCCAAAAGTAGAGAGTGAATCAGGTGGAATGAAGAATCACTGAATATAGAGAGTCATTTACCGAGTCTGTTGGAGACGTTTTTTCGTTAGACAATAGTCAAATTTAACTTTAGAAAACGATTTAGCTAGAGCAAGAATAATAACCCAGCCAACAGCAGGCGCCAAGCAGGTGATCTAACAGTTCCACATCACTAACAGCTTTCATTAACAACCTACTGTGTAGTAAGCTAACTATAAGAGCTGATTGTAGACATTTATTATTTGCATGCGGACACTTAGTTCTATGATCTGGTATTTGCATATGCACTGGCTTCTCGCTCGCATTCCTGTTGGGAGGGACACTTTTTTCTTGTATCTTGCGCTTCAGCCGGCGAGAAGGAAAACGCCCGCTGCATCATCTCTCTCCTAACCTGGCAGCTTTTTGGTTGACGTGGACTCTTCTTCGCCGGCTAAAAAACGTTACTACACTTGCTCTAAAGGTTCCAAAACATGGAATGGTTCGACAGTTTTGATTGAACATGTTCATCGCTCTAATTTTAGCTAGCAAGGTATTTGCAATATATGATTCTATATTTCGATATCCAATCATGCAAAATTATCTTCTATCTTTGAGCGAGATTTTAGAAATAATTGGAGAATCCAACACATATCTTTCTATTTTTTTATCTAGTTAGAAAACTCATTAATTTGCAATTATTGGATATAATGCTGAAAACCCTCACTTAGCATTTGACATGATTGAGCTCTCTATTTGAACTAGGCTTGGGTTGGGCTCATGGCATCGGCTACACTCATGCTAGATTTAGGATGAGCCTAATTTGGTTGATGCTCGTTATCCTTGCCCAAACACCTCCAATAACTTTAATAGGCCTACCTTATGGGCCTTTTTGAGCCACACCAATTGTGGGCCAAGCCCAAAATGCTCTAGTCCCACGTTTGAAGTAAAAAAGATCTTATTTGAAAAAATAAATGTTTTGAAAACAAATTTCGACAATATGTTAGATCAGTTGTGAACCGTGTTTCACACTAACATCGAACAGTGTTAAAGGCCCTCACCGGCCTCTAATTTTTCTCCCAATTGAAGGTGGGAGTATCTTATAGTATGCTAAGGCCCTCGGATCCCTATAGTATTCACTAACTTTTGGTCTAAACCCCCCTCCAAATATTGCTCATATGTTTAGTACTTGACTACAGAATTTAACGACACATAATATTTATTTAATTTCTGTGGGAGTAGGTGCCATGTGTTGTGTTATATGGTTAAGCCAAACTGGGTTTAAACTGAACCAAAGGTGCTCGCAAGGACCAAAGATATGATGTTGTAACGCAACGGAACGGTCCCCCAAGCAAAGCAAAGTGGAAACATCGAGCCTTGCTGGTGGGCAGCGTTAGTTAGGGGGTGTTTGGATCCTTTGGCAAATGATAAATGAATTTGGCAAATCTTTTGTCACTGGAGGGTATTTGGATCCCTTGACAAATGGCAAATGGAAAATGGCAAATGGCACATACAAAGACAATTGTATCCCTAATAATTATACTCATTCACATGTCATGCATAAGAGGGAGGGGTATGAGTGGAAGAATTTTCTATTTGCCTTTATTTACCACTCCAAAGTGGCAAATGATAAATTTTTGCTCTTTTGCCATTTTTTGCCTTGCATGTTTGGATCCATTTACCAAAAAGTAGCAATTCTTTTGCTCTTTTGCTAATTTGTCAATTTGCCAAGGGGATCCAAACACCCCCTTAGTCGTAGCTTGCTCACCGGCCAGGCTGGAATTGTCCATTTGCTGGTGAGCTCAGAAATAAGCATTTTAAGAAAATTCTTGTTCTCATCTCTCATGCTTACGAGGACACCTTCACCTTGGTGGGACGAAGACATGAGCTCGCGCTCGGTGCTCGGATCAACTTACGTGTGATGGCGTGTGTATATGTACCCTTTGCTTATCAGTCGGCATATTAGTCACCGAAACAAATCTCACAATAAAACAGTCAAAAGTAGCATCAGCCGGCTTATCAGCCGCCAAAACAACCAGATGAAACGGACGGGGAAAATCCCATCCCGTTTCTGTGAGCTCGTTCCGTATTTGCGGAAATTGGACATGTATTTATTCTGTTTTCTATTAATACGTGATATGCCGTATGCGTAACATAAGATCAGTTTTTACGTGTATTTTATCGTGTGATTTACGCCTACATACTTTGTGAGACTATTGAACTTGCCTATTCGGCTGATAGTTTGTAAGCCGATTAGTATTATTTCGTTGTGAGAGAAAAAACATAAGCTAGCTCATAAAAAATTGAAGCAAACAGCCCATGTTTGTTCGTTTTTTATCCCTGTATATATACCCATGCATGCTATGGCAACCTGTATCCGGACAATCAAACGCTAGCTAGCTCTCGCCAGTTGACTGCCTGGCGAGCTCATCATCAGTTTGTAGGTAAGAGCTACTGTACGAGATATATATACCTTTTTCGTGGCTATCGGCGCGGCGTCAACGACGGCCCTCAGCGGCGGGCAATGCTGGCCCCGTCCCGCGCTGGAGTCGGAGCGGACGACGACGCTGGCTTTGGCGTGCGCGGCGGGCCTCGGCGCGGCGACCGATCGGCGGGCGAAAGAGGACGCATCCCTGGCCCTCCTGCTTTTGGAGCCAGGCTTCTGAAGGCAGATGGTGGCCCCGGATACCGACGCCGCCATCCTTCCGATCCCCTCCTGCGCTTCTGAAGCCAATCCATGCATGAGCTAGCGTTAGCTTGTGCACGACGATCATACAGAGCAAGGAGAGAGAGAGAGAGACGAGAGCTGCTTACGTGACCGGCCGGAGCGCTGGCTGACTGTCTGTTGTCCGGGTGGCCGGCTCCCGATCGATCGAGCTCCAACGGATCGGAGCTCGAACCGAACGTGTGTGTGCGAGGCGGGAGCGCGCGCGCGAGGCGAGTGAGGTCGCGGAAAGTTGAGCGCGGAATGCCTTTAGTTGCCTTTAGTCTTATACCGTCGGCGTCGAGCGACGGGGTTCACACGCGCCCCCATCGCAGCGGCTGATCACCTTATCCCGTCTCAACGCCTGTGGCTCCGGACGACGAGGCTCCTGGCTCCAGGCAATTCCGCAAGACCCCAGAGACCCTCATCCAGCTCCGGCCCTTGCCGCGCGAGTGGCTACAGTTTACGCACCAATGGATACAGGTACGTCTATCAGCATTGGACGCATATGGAGTCGTGGATACAGCTTTTTTTTTCTTCTCTGATACGAGCGGAAACGTTTCGCTATTTTTTTAATATATATATATATATAATTAAAAAATGATGCGTATTAAAATTGTAAAAATAGTTGCCGTGTTCGTTTCAACTTATCCGGCTATCAACCATGTATTATAGCTGGTCTATTAGTTGTAGAAATCACCAGTCGAAGAGGATAAATACTCTCTCCCTCTATAAAAGAATATTAATTCACATTTTTTTAGGAGTCAAATAGTTTAAACTTTAACTAAATTTATAAAAAAATATTAATATTTAAGATATAAAATAAATACGGTTAGATTAGTTATACAATATACTTGTATAACAAAATTTAGAGACATAAATATTAATAATATTTATTATATTTTTTTAGATAATGGATAAAAATAGAATACGGTCTCTACATTTAAGGATGTACATAATCCAATAATACAAAGCTTTGGAGGAAATAATAAAAAGAGGAAGTCATAGTCTTATAGATTAACCAGGACGCTAGTTCAAACAATATAAATGTTTTCATTTTTTATTGGAAATCTCTAAAACAATTACTTCTAATTTCTTGCTCATCGTTGAGAGTGCGTCCTTGTCTGTCCCATCACACTGTAGCTGGGCCCAAAAGCGTAACCAGTACACTCCTATAAAAATTACCTGCATAATAGAGTTAAATTTCATTTGATTAAAAATAACATTATTACGACACCTCTAGATAGCCCAACACATGACAGTCATCCCCACCCAAATCAAGTTTCTAATTTTTTATTTTGATTAGTGAGCCAACTTCTGAACATGTGGCTGATTGATCTTAGATGGGTCAAACTAGTAGAAAAAAAACTTTAATTACTTTAATTGTAAGATTCTATAATTGTGTTTTTTATAGAATTTTTATAGACGGAGGGAGCAAGTAGCCCAGATACTTGTAATCTTGCATCAGTGATGTTCGCCTTGTTCATATTTTGATTCTGTACACTTCAACACCCAAACATATCCAATATTCTACTCTCAAAATTCAGTAGCCGCACACACACATATATATGTATATGTATTAATATTAAAGACTTAAAATTTCTGCATCTAAATTTTTTTGTTCCACCTCTCATATTTAATATTTTTGTTGTCCACCTTTTACTGCGTTTTTTTCCGGCTGCTTTGTGTCCGTGTTTTCAGCCTCTTGTTTTCCGCTTGGACTCTCTTTCAGACTTTGCTTGGAGCTTGGCCTTTTATCCCTGTATTTTGTCTTCTTTCCGATGTTTTTTTAGTTCAGTGTTTTTCTTCTTCTTTTTGTTATTTCTCCATTCCGACTCCGTCTTTTAGTCTGGTATTTTGTCTTCTTTTCATTGTTTTTTAGTTTGGTGTTTTTTTTCCTCCATCCGACTCCACACACAGTTTTCTATCTAGTGGTGTTCTTCTTCTTCTTCTTCCTCCGTTTACCCTTCTTGATCTCAACTCTAATATTTTATTTCTCGTAAACATAAACAAGAAAGAGTAAATATAATAGTATGGCCTTTTGAACCATTGACTCTTCCATAAAAAAATAGATCATAGTTTTGATTAGAAACAAAACTCATTCTTATTAAAATATAGACCAACCGGTGGTTCAACTAATCAAACTGTGAATTACATCCTTAAATAAGTTGTTGTCTAATCCAGTCTAAATAAATGTTGCAAACCCTTGTGAGGATTGCGATGTGAAAAATTGAGACGTCTTATTATTTGTCATCATCGACGAGTAGAGCAACTTTTTATATGTCGGCACCTAACTCATTGTTGACTTTAACCAAATATAAGAATAAAATACATTTATGGGTCCTCAAAAAAGTGTTGAAACTCGATATTCCACTATGGTAACATATAGAGAGTATGAAAATTAAATTTACGATATATTTCTATCTAAATATTTTGTGTTTTTTTTAATCATAAATATTTTGTGTTTTGAGAGGGCTATCACATGCAAAATCTAGAGATGTCTCCCGTCATAACCATCAGTGGATAGACCAATTCTTAATAAGTTGGCAACTAACTCCTTTCTATATTTAATCAGATTAGAATTACATATATTTAAGGTTCTTAAAAAGGTCATGAAACTTGATATTTTAGTTGAGGTAACACATGAATAATAAGAAAATTAAAGTTTTGATATATTTAAGTGTAAATATTTCGATGCTTTGCAATAGGAGAAAAACATCTATGAAGGTTGTAAGTTAATTCAATACAAGTTTAATACGATATTATTATATTTTTACCAACATCAACTTATATTTGGATATCGATCACCATAAAATAAATTTAGATTTGAAATTTAATAACAAGGACATAACATAAATAGATATGTGTCATTTCCATTGCCGTTTATCATGAAAATTTGATTGCAACACGTAGACATGTTTTGCAAGCATAATATTAAAAGGCAAAGGGATTCTTTTGTCCTTTTTTTTTTTACTTTTCATACTGGTCTGAAAACTGTCCAGGGTAGGGTAAAAAAACGACTTCAAAAAATTGAGGGAGGATCAACGAATCGGTTCTGTAAATGAAAGAAGTAAATTAGACGACAGCAAAAGTTGAGGGGTGAAATGAACTTTTTTCCTTTTTAGCATATATATATTTTTTCCTGCTATAGCTCGGCCGTCCTAACTTAACTGCTAGGCCGCCTGTACATGTGTATGGAAGATCCAAGTCATGCAGCATGGAATGGTACTCGTCCTGAGCTTTCTCCCGGAACCACATGGTCCGTATCCGTAGTCATGTCCAAGTGCTACACAGAACCACATGGTCCGTATTCGATTTGATATGACAATAACCAAAACACGTGGGCTCGCTTCCGTTTCCGTACCAGGATCGGATGATTCTGCATGGCCTCCAAAGAGGGTCCACCAAGTCAGCATGGACGAAGAGGCCCAGCCCGCTTACCGGCCTGGGACCGTGGCCGCGGCGGGGAGGAATTTGCCGAAAAAGAAGTGGTGCGCGCGCGCGCTTCCCGGCACTAGCCCCCTGCGTCCCGCGCCTTCGTCCGTTCCATTCCAGTTTCCACGGTGCACCTACCAGCAAGGCACCCCGGCAAGAGGAACTCACGGGGGCTTTAAAGCAGCGGAGGAACTCACGGGGGCGAGCTCGTAGAAGCAACAACCGTTTAGGCACGACCGGCGCCGGGAGAGGGGGTGGAGTGGAATCCTCCCACGCTTCCCTCGCCGAAGCGCCCCCCCTCCTCCTCCACACGCACGCACGCGCATCAGCCAGCGCCATGGGAACAGAGGTGCTCCGCCCGCACGATTGCCTCGCCCACGCTAGGCGGCCGCGGCCGCTGCGCCCCGCCGCCGGGAGGAGAACGGCGGCGGCGCGCCAGGGCCGTGGCGCTCGCGGAGACAGGCGGAGCCCCTCGGCGGCGGTGACGACGGTGCCGAGGCAGGTCGTACGGACCAAGGTGGCGGTGGCGGACGCGTACGCGGGACCGGCGTTCGGCGCCATGTCGCCGTCGCCGCAGGCGCTGCCTCTGCCACGGTTCTCCTCCAGGACGGTCGCCGACGCGACGGTGCCAGGCGTGGACGACGCCGCCACGCGGGAGCTTCGGCGGCTGCTGGGGCTCCATTGACGCGTAAGACCAGCAGGCAAATTGTATAAAAAGGAAAAAGGACTCGACTTATGGAGCCATGGCTGCCCATGAGCCCAGCAACACGTACGCAAGGTTCAGATCAGATGCGTGCGTGGGTGTCTCTTTCCATCGAATTCTTCTCGGTTTGCATTGCAGTTCCCTGTCCGTCTGCCGTGCGGGCCGAGCGCCGGCCGGCTTCGGAGTGCCTCCCTTTGCCTGATGTTTTTGTGACAAAGGGAGGCCAGAAGCCGTGGCACTGGCACCGCCGCCGCGTAACGGTCTGAAACCAGTTGTCAGAGACAGACAGAAAGACAGGAAGCAAACACATGCTAAATTCCAACCGCTTCTCACTCGATTTTGAGCTCGAATGTGAATCTCATAATCTGTAAATACTTCCTTGCCTCGCTTCTAAAAATTTGACAGAAATTAAAGTATGCCAGGTTCCCGAAAAGGCAAACTAGGCTTGCACTAGGAATCTGAATGGATAGGAGTATTACGCAACTTGTAAGTGGACCATATTCTCTTGTCCTAAATAAAAAAGTGGACAATATTCTCTGAAGAAATTTGACCAAGAACTAACGGCATTGGGATTTGATTTGATTTGATAATTCACAGTTTCTACAATTTATATACAAACTATAAAAGGACAATCAGAAACCTTACAACAGACGAACACATACAGATGCAGTAATTTCAACAAACCCAAGCACGCAATCTCTTCCAAAAAGATAAAGACGAGGCCTGCAGTTACAAATCGTATTTGTGGTAGATTCATGCAGCTTCTTAGATGTGGTTTTTGTACAACACATGTCATTTTGGATCAAGTGTTTGTAGGCTTTGTCAGATGACTGTAGAGAACAAATCTATATACAAGTCTTTCATGAACAGGATTGAAAAAAAGAGTAGAGCCCTCGTGGCTTCTTCAGACTACTCACAAAGATATATAAGCCTTAATTTTGACCTTATTAGTTATCACGTAGAAAGCTCATATCTTCTGGGCAAGAACTTGAGCACCGAACTGGGGTTGGAGGGTGAACACCAGCATCGGTGCATGAACATAAGATGGTGAAACAGTAAACGCAAACCGCTGAAGGGTCATTGCAAGTGCCACCTTGGCCTCAACCATTGCAAGATTCTGGCCAATGCAGATTGCAGGGCCAATCCCAAAGGGGAAGTAAGCACCTAGGTGATAGCTCTTGCCATCTGCAAATCTTGATGGATTAAACTCCTCTGCATCGGTGCCCCAGACATCCTGGTCATGATGGATGGCAATAGTAGGGAAGTCAAGCCGTGTGCCAGCTGGGATGTCTAGTTCACCCAATTTGATATCCCTAGTGGCAGTCCTACTGATGAATGTAGCTGGAGGATACAGCCTGAGGGTTTCTTTTAACACCATAGTGACCTGATCTCATGGCAACACAGCAAAAACATTAGTACTATAAATATAGCAAAAAAAATCATCTCACAAGCACTAAAATATGCATGAAATATTCAAATAGATAGACTCACAATTTTGAGATCACTCAGGTTTTCCGCATTAGGGTGCTCATACTTTCCGCACACTTTAAGAACTTCATCACGGGCCTTGACTTGCCACTCTTGATGCAATGCAAGAAGAAGTGTTGCCCATGTCAACAAGTTCGCTGTCGTTTCCTTCCCAGCAAAGTAAAATGTCTTGCACTCATGAATTATCTCTTCAATTCCCATTTTGTTTTCGCTCCCAGCTTTGCTGGCTGATAGCATTAACCCAAGCAAATTTTTTGAATCCTCGCATCTCGTTCCATTGATTTCAATCAATTTGCGCAAGGAGCATTGGATTTCGTGGTTTAACCTCTGCCTTTTTCGGTTCTTCTTTGTTGGTACAAACCTATGGTGAAACAGGTCATATAATGATGTACCTATACACTGCCATTAAACAGCGTGGATCCTAAGAATGCAGTGAAAAGAGATAATATCACCTGAAGCCAGGAATGTAAACAGTCCTCATTGCAAGAAGAGCAAGCATCATTTGTTCCTGTTGCAATTGAAAAATTCGTTTTCCCTCCTCATAGCTACTTCCAAATGCCACACAGGAAATGACATCTGCACTCAAAGCGTGGAATCTTTCATAGACATCGATCTCAAACTCAGTGCAGCTTCCACCTTCAGCCTCCCATTTATCCAGAACAGATGAGGCGGTAGCTGCTATTTCTGGTATCCAAGCCTACAAGGGACAAATATTGAGTTTAGTGGTAAATGATACTTGATTAGCTGCACCCATCAGATAACATGCAAATCAGAAAGAAAGAAACACTGACCACAGATGAACATTTAGTTATAACTTGCCATGCTAAGTTCCACATAAGGTTCTTGTTCAATACGAGCATTCATTAAAAGCTAAGTTCCACACACTTGTCACATCAAAGGGGCATCAACATCACATTTACTAAGGACTAACGTTTTTGTTAGAATTTATATGGGCTTGGCCCAATAACAAATTCAGAAATTCCTAATAAATCTCAAAGGCTCATGCATGAAAGCAAGAGGGGATGTGAGAACTATTTAGTACCACCTTGCTTGTGGAAGTGGAGGTATTGGTTGGACCGGACTATACAACTAGACTATCGGTCACGCCAATAAATCATAAAATTAAGAGCTAGAGTTTCTACCTCTTCTCGTTGTTGCGCCACCATAGCTATTCCAGTCCGATCGTCGGCGTGCACCGGCGACCGGACGAGCAGGTCTCCGGAACCCTTGTCTTC
The DNA here is from genome assembly GCA_022036555.1 of Microstegium vimineum. Lineage (NCBI taxonomy): Eukaryota > Viridiplantae > Streptophyta > Magnoliopsida > Poales > Poaceae > Microstegium > Microstegium vimineum. The sequence goes on along the minus strand of CM039128.1, from coordinate 39,985,327 downwards.
GTGATCCTGCAGCGGGAGAAGGCGAATAAGGTTTTTGGGAAGCGCTCTTCGCGCGACTGCTCCCAATCTTCACGACGGGTCGTCTTCCATCCAAGTCAGGCAGTGCTACGTCCCAGCGTATTCGTCGTCAGTTGAACCGAAGTCTACCGCCGCCGCTGATCGACATCATCTTTAACAACCTGAACGTTGCTCCATCGACACCTGCATCTTCGCCGTCTTCACCGCAATCTACTACTTCTACAACTAGTAGGTATAAACCTCGTGATCTAATCTTATCGTTCATATTGTCCAATCTATCTAGTATACAAGCCATGTTTATGCTAGTTAACTTGAACATGCTATGTGATATGTGGTTTAATCATGTTAGTATGCTGTACATGCTTATTCTAGTTCCTCAATCTGTCATGATTTATATTCTGGTATTAATCTGGAAATTGTCATATATTTCAACAATCGAAAAACCTTATTGTAGATTTCCAGAATTATCTATGGCTAGTTTTGTTGACGCGTTGAAGCCAGAAAAGTTTAATGGTGCAAACTTTAAGAGGTGGTCCGTCAGGGTCACAGATTGGCTTAATGTCATGAAAGTTTTCTGGGTCAAAGATGGCTTGCCCGAGGGTAATATCTCTGATGAAGATCAGAGAAAATACCAGGAAGCTAATAAAATCTTTATGAGAGTTGTGCGTATCATGGTGTCGGATCATATCTATGATGCCCTCATGCACTATGAAGATGCACAGTCTCTGTGGAACTATCTGAACTCCACCTATGGAGCTTCGGATGCAAGCAAAGAGCTATATCTCATGGAAAGCTTCCATGACTATAAGATGGTTGGAAACAAATCTATAGTCGAGCAAGCTCATGAGGTGCAGCACATGGCAAAGGAACTTGAGCTCCTTAAGTGTGTTATACCCGATGAATTTGTGACTGGTTGCATTATTGCAAAGTTGCCTTCTTCATGGAGGAACTTCGCCACAAGTCTTAAACACAAGAGACAAAAAATATAAGTTGAAAACCTGATAGCATCTCTTGATGTTGAAGAGAAGGCTCGGGCTAAAGATAACACTGAGAAGGGGAACGAGGATATAGCTAGTGCCCACTTTGTCTAGAGAAACCATGGCAAGAACAAAGTAAAGGTTAAACTTTTCAATGCCAAATCAACTACTCCCTTCAAGAAGAAGAAGAAAGACAAAGCTGAGATGCCTTGCTTCACCTGTGGAGAGCTTGGTCATTTTGCTAAAGACTATCCGGAACGAGCGGACCGAAAAGAGAAAAAGAAGGTCAACCTCGTGACTACTAGCAAAACTGATGACGAGTATGGTAATTTCCCTACTGTACTATCAGTTTTTCAATCACCAAGTTGGTGGGTTGATACATGTGCTAATATTCACGTGTGTGCTGATATCTCTTTGTTTTCTTCTTACCAGGGGTTCCAAGGTTCCTCCGTCCTAATGGGGAATGGGTCACATGCTTCTGTTCGTGTGTTGACACGGTAGATCTGAAGTTTACTTCAGGGAAGATCGTACAATTGAAGAACGTACAGCATGTCCCTACTATTCGCAAGAACCTTGTTAGCGTATCCCTTCTTTTGAGAGATGAGATTAAAGTAGTATTAGAGTCCAATAAAGTAGTTATGTCCAAGCATGGACAATTTATTGGTAAAGGCTATGAATGTGGAGGCTTGTTCCGCTTATCTTTAGCAGATTTTAGTAATAAGTCAGTTAATCATATTTGTGGCACCATTAATGATAATTCAAGTGTTTGGCATTCTCGTTTATGTCATGTGAATTTTGGCTTGATGTCGCGTTTATCTAGCTTGAGTTTAATTCCAGATTTCACTATTGCCAAAGGTTCTAAGTGCCATAGTTGTGTGCAATCAAAGCAACCTCGAAAGCCTCATAGGCAGCGGAGGAGAGAAACTTGGCGTCTCTTGAACTCATACATTCTGATCTTTGCGAGATGAATGGTGTGTTGACAAAAGGTGGAAAGAAATATTTCATGACTTTAATTGATGATGCAACTAGATTTTGCTATGTTTACTTGCTAAAAACTAAAGATGAATCGCTAGACTACTTTAAAATCTATAAGGCTGAAGTTAAAAATCAGTTAGAGAGAAAGATTAAACATCTAAGGTCTGATCGTGGTGGTGAATATTTTTCTATACTATTTGATGAGTTCTGTGTGGAACATGGCATTATTCATGAGAAGACAACTTCCTATTCACCCGAATCAAACGGGATTGCCAAGAGGAAAAACCGCACGTTGACTGACTTGGTGAACGTCATGTTAGACACTGCTGGACTATCTAAGGCATGGTGGGGGGAAGCTTTATTGACTGCGAGTCATGTCCTGAATAGAATTCCAAACAGAAATAAAGAAACAACTCCATATGAGATATGGGTTGGTAGGAAACCATCACTTTCATACTTGCACACGTGGGGATGTTTGGCGAAAGTCAATGTTCCAATTTCTAAGAAGCGTAAGCTTGGGCCGAAGACTGTGGACTGTGTCTTTCTAGGATATGCTCACCATAGCATTGCTTATATATTTTTAGTAGTAAAATCTGAAGTTCTTGATATGCATGTAGATACAATCTTTGAATCTCGTGATGCTGTATTTTTTGAAAATATATTTCCTATGAAAGATATGCATAGCAATGCTAAATTTTCTACTGAATTAGCCCCTGTTTTTACTATACCTACTAAGCATCCTGTTGAGTCTTTTGAACAACCATTTGAAGAAGTCTTAGAGGAGGATGACAATGAAGTTCCTATGAGGAACAAGAGATAAAGGATTGCAAAATCTTTTTGTGATGATTTCATTGTGTACTTTGTGGACGATACTCCCACTTCTATCACAAAGGTATATGCATCACCAGATGCAGATGATTGGAAAGAAGCTGTTCGTAGCGAGATAGACTCAATTCTTTCTAATGGAACTTGGGAGTTATCTGAATTTCCATTTGGTTCTAAACCCATTGGTTGTAAGTGGGTGTTCAAGAAGAAGCTGAGACCTGATGGTACTATTGATAAGTACAAGGCCCGACTTGTGGCTAAGGGTTATACTCAAAAGGAAGGCAATGATTTCTTTGATACTTATTCACCTGTTGCTAGAATGACCATTATTTGAGTTCTACTTTCCCTGGCTACCTCATATGGTCTTCTCGTTCATCAAATGGACGTGAAGACAACTTTTCTTAATGGAGAGTTGGATGAGGAGATTTATATGGATCAGCCTGATGGGTTTGTAGTAAAAGGTAAAGAGCAAAAGGTGTGTAAGTTATTGAAATCGTTGTTTGGCTTGAAACAAGCACCTAAACAATGACATGAGAAGTTTGACACTACTTTAACTAGTGCGGGCTTTGCTGTTAATGAGGCTGATAGGTGTGTGTACTATCGACATGGTGGGGGCCAATTTGTTATTCTATGCTTATATGTTGATGATATTATAATCTTTGGAACAAATATTGATGTCATAAATGAAGTCAAATCTTTTCTGTCAAAGAGTTTTGACATGAAAGATCTAGGAGAAGCTGGTGTAATTCTAAACATCAAGCTGATTAAGGAAGAGAGTGGGATTACTTTGTCGCAATCACACTATGTTGAGAAGCTTTTAAGCCGATTTGGCTTTATGGATAGCAAGCCTTCTCCAACACCTTATGATCCTAGTGTGACACTAAGAAAGAACAAAAAGAGTGCTAAAGATCAGTTGAGATATTCTCAAATTATCGGTTCACTCATGTATCTAGCTAGCGCAACCAGACCAGATATCTCTTTTGCTGTGTGCAAATTGAGTAGGTACATGTCCAACCCGGGTGATAATCATTGGAATGCACTTGAAAGAGTCTTGCGCTATCTTAAAGGTACAATGAGTTTTATGATTCACTATTCTGGGCACCCAGCTATGCTAGAGGGATATAGTGATGCGAATTGGATTTCTGATATTGATCAAATCTATGCCACTAGTGGGTATGTTTTTACTCTTGGAGGTGGCACAGTGTCATGGAGGTCTTGTAAACAGACTATTTTGACTAAGTCAACCATGGAAGCAGAACTTACTGCTTTAGATACAGCATCTGCAGAGGCAGAGTGGCTGCGTGAGCTCTTGTGTGACCTGCCGGTGGTTGAAAAAGCAATACCGGCTATTCTTATGAACTGTGATAATCAAACAGTGATTACTAAACTGAATAGTGCAAAGGATAATGCGAAGTCAACAAGACACATTAAAAGACGTTTGAAGTCTGTCAGGAAGCTGAGAAATTCCGGAATAATAACTGTGGCTTATGTCCAAACCGACAAAAACCTGGCAGATCCCTTTACTAAAGGGCTATCACGGAATGTGATAGAAATTGCATCAAGGGAGATGGGTATGGGACCCATGTGAGTTTGCAGTAGTAGTAACCCAACCTTTTTGATCAGAGATCTCGTGATTAAGGATGTGGGAAGAACAAGCTATTGATAAACTGAGAAGAGTATAACTATAAATCCTCTCTAAGTGAAGATGCAAATACTCTCAAAAGCAATGAGGCACTATATGGTAGGTTGGCTAAATGCCTTAATATGTTCTATTGGCTTTCATTAGCGAAGACGCTGTCCTACAGAGCATTCTTGAAAGAATATACCTATATGAGTTCAACTGTTAAAATGTCGTAGTCTATTAGACTTGGGTAGTCTCTAGTAAACTCATTAAGAGACCACAGAGTACGACGTATATGCTCAACTCACGGAGTAAGGCTATTGGTGGTCAGGTACTAGTTTGGCTTTGGGTAAAGCTCATTCGCACAAAACTTGCAATTCAAGGCGTAGTCCATAGTTCAAGTTGTGGATGAGTGTAACTTAAGGTTCTAGGCAGAAGTTCAACTTCACAGTCTGTGCCGAAACACTGGTATATCAAACAAGAGCGAGAACAGACAAATCTCTAAATGGGTATTTGAGATCTGGTGGGGGATTGTTGAAATTTATATAGGCTTGGCCCAATAACAAATTCAGAAATTCCTAATAAATCTCAAAGGCCCATGCATGAAAGCAAGAGGGGATGTGAGAACTATTTAGTACCACCTTGCTTGTAGAAGTGGAGGTATTGGTTGGACCGGACTATACAACTAGACTATCGGTCACGCCAATAAATCATAAAATTAAGAGCTAGAGTTTCTACCTCTTCTCGCTGTTGCGCCACCATAGCTATTCCAGTCCGATCGTCGGCGTGCACCGGCGACCGGGCGAGCAGGTCTCCGGAACCCTTGTCTTCGTGATCCTGCAGCGGGAGAAGACGAATAAGGTTTTTGGGAAGCGCTCTTCGCGCGACTGCTCCCAATCTTCACGACGGGTCGTCTTCCGTCCAAGTCAGGCGGTGCTACGTCCCGGCGTATTCGTCGTCAGCTGAACCGAAGTCTACCGCCACCGCTGATCAACATCGACGACATCGACATCATCTTTAACAACCTGAACGTTGCTCCATCGACACCTACATCTTCGCCGTCTTCACCGTAATCTACTACTTTTACAACTATTAGGTATAAACCGCGTGATCTAATTTTATCGTTCATATTGTCCAATCTATCTAATATACAAGCCATGTTTATCCTAGTTAACTTGAACATGCTATGTGATATATGGTTTAATCATGTTAGTATGCAGTACATGCTTATTCTAGTTCTTCAATCTGTCATGATTTATATTCTGATATTAATCTGAAAATTGTCATATATTTCAGCAGTTTTCACCAAAATTGATTGAAAGTCTAAACCCAGTAGTTCTAGAAATGAGTTAAAAGAAGGCTGTCACATACTCTTGCGAAATAATCACAAACGTAATAATTTTAGCTCACATTAGCACAAGATTTTAGCAAGGCATGCACCCGCTAGTTGTTGAGATAGAAAAAAATTGCTACCAGGTGTGATTTATAAGAGTCTCACAAATTTCATGTTCAAGAGTCTCAAGAAACACCTCCTCACCTTCACCCTCTCCATGTTAAACGCCGGCGAGATCACGCGGCGGTGTCGCGCCCACGTCTCCCCAGAGAGCCCAACGAGCCCCTCGCCAATGAGCTGCCTGGCGAGCGGGTTGTTGCCGCCGGCGCCCACCTTATCAAAGGCCCCCGTGGAGTCGGTCATCGCGGCCTTCACGAGCTCCGGATCGGAGATCACCAGCCGCGGCCGGGGCCCGAACCAGTACACGAACGGCAGCCCGTACCGCGCCGGCCAGACCGCGTACTGCGGCGTGGCGCGGGCGACGACGCCATTGTGGCGGAAGGAGGGGAGGGGCGCGGACTTGGCGGTGGCTAGCAAGTCGCGGTAGTCGGCTGCGTTACCGGACAACAGGCTGCGTGGTGGCCACCGGATTCCCTGCCGCCGGAAGCGGCGTTCCAGGCGGAGCGGGACCCACAGGAAGGAGTGGAGCAAGCGGAGCACGGACTGGCCGGCCAGGAGGAGCGCGGCGAAGAGGAGTGCGGAAGAGAGGGCGGCCATTGCTGGCTAGTGTGCGGACTTCGGTACTTGCTGCGGGTCAACGAATTGGCTCCTATGGAGCATGGAGGACAAGCATCGCATTGACTTTAGCTGTGTTTAGTTGCCAAAGAATTTCTAAACTTTGGCACTACGTAAAAAAAAGATTCCCCGTCACATTAAACTTGCCGTATATGCATGAAGTACTAAATGTAGACGAAATCAAAAACTAATTGCACAGTTTGCTTTAACTTTACGAGATAAATCTTTTAAACCTAATTAGTCCATGATTGGACACTAATTATCAAATAAAAACAAAAAGTGCTATAAGATTTTTTTCCCACATTTTTCCCATCTAAACACAGCCAAAGTGTCTGTTTGGATGGGGCGGTAAATGTTTTGCCGTGTCACATCGAATATTTTGGCACTAGTTTAGTGTATTAAAAATAGACGACTTATAAAACTAATTACATGTCTCTGCGGGACTTAACAAGACGATTCTATTAAGCTAAGTTAATCTATAATTAACAAATGTTTACTGTAGCACAACATTATCAAAACATAAACTAAATAGGCTTAAACGATTCGTCTCGCGAAGTTGCCTCCGGCTGACAAATTACTTTTTTAATTAGTATATTTTAAATAAACGAAATTAGAGACAAGAGATTCGATGTGATAGGGGTAAATGTTTTGCCCCTGAAACCAAACAGGTCCTGGAGGCTACTTCTTTTGTGTACACTACAACCCGGTGTCTCTGAGTTTTGATTAAGGCCAGTGTCAAAACACAACAGACTAGATACGCAGCAGCTGCGGCCGCCTCATCTCTCCACCGTTGGTCCCACTTTCTTCCCCTCCGATGTGGGGATTTATAGTTTTCTAATAAGTTTTCTATTAGATTGAGTTTTTAAGGTTAAAGTTTCTCTATGCCAAGTTTCTTAGTATTACTCGTCAAAAAAACAAAAGTTTCTTGGTATTAGAGATTTATCTTTTCCTCTTGTTCCTCTCCAGCGACGGCGAGATCGTAGGGTGGAATCGTCTTCTCCATGACGGATTCATTGAAGTTGAAGGCGACATCTACGACGTCATCAACTTCATCGGCATGACGACATGAAGACTTTTTTTTCCGGACAACGACATCAGGGCGAGATGATGTCGTCGTCATGGAATAATTTTCTCCGGTCTCTTCTCCGTTTTGTTGTGGTTAGATCTGGCTATGATGAAGGACTAGGGAGAATAAGTTTCAGATCCGTCTTCCTCATTCTTCGGTGGAAGAAAGACAAAATAAAGAAGAAGTTTCTCATCTCCGCATGTAGAGATGTTGGTCGTCGTTCGTTGGACATGTGTTCTCAGGCCTATTGTTGTTGCCCTGTATTTTCCTGTGCGGTCTTCCATACAAAGCGTCAAATAGGTTTGGTTTTGAGATTTGGAGTTGTTCAATAATTTAGATGAAAATCAGTTTCTTGATATATCTAGTATAATCAAGAGTATTTGTAACGTGTTAGTGTACTCGATTATCATATAATATAATTCTTCTTTCGTCGAAAACAAGAGTTTTGATTAAGGCCTCGTTTGGATAGGAGCACTCGTTTGGTAGTGCTCCTATGAGCCCTTCTGTCAGGTGAAGCTAAAAAAGTGGTCTCTCATACTTCTAGCGGCCATGTGAGAGAAAGAGGTGAAGCTAGAAAAAGTGGTCTTTGATGCTTCTACCGGCCCTGTGAGAAGAAGAGAGAGTAAACATAAAAATAGCTTCAGTAAACAGTGTATGAATAGTGAATGAGTGAAATCGGTAAGAGCCTTGCCAAATGGGGCCTAAGAGTCTCTTTGGGAGGGCTCTCAACAGATCCGACTCCTGCACTGTAGCACGCAGAAGCCAAAGACGAAAGAGCTCGTTTATTAGGTTTCGGCTGCTGGCACGATGTCAGTGAGAGAAAAGAAAGAGAGAAGAATTGATTCTATGAACAATATAACTACATTAACGAACAATACCTATATCAGAGGATTCGACCTGAGAGCCCTCCCAAAGAGAACCTAAATAGACAACTTGTACACACAAATATTCTAGGTTTTTCGCTAGCCAAATATAGAATATCAGAATGACTCTCTAGACTACGCATGATATATATTTACAAAGGCTCTTGAAGATGCTCTAAATTTGCCCATAGTGGAAAATTTGCATTGTCCGCTGTCTTACTTTTTTGAACTCCAATTTTCACTTGTCCAGATAGGGACTTAGGGAGACAAATATTAAAATGCACTTAGGCATCTCCATCAGTATAAGCTAATATTAGCTCTAAGAAAATATATATGGTGAAAAGAGATTGCCCTGAATATTGTACCGTAAGAGAAGAGTGCATCATGAAGTGTGCGAGACTATCTCTTAAATCTACGTTAGTCTCTTGTCTTTTGTATTATTTAATGATTAAAAAATTCATGAGGTAACAGTAGAGATGAAAACGAATCGGATACTGAACGTATATCACTGATATTGCATTTGTTTTCATATTTTTGTCTGGATTCAAATTCGAATACAAATAATGTCAATCATACCAGATATGATAAAATTTCATATCAATATGGTAAATATACGATTTGAGTATTCGGATATGGGTACGATATCAGATGTAGAATATATGCATGCAATATGTCTCTTCTCATTCGATACCCTAAACCTCTATAAACGAATTCGGTATCCTACAGTTATCACCCTAAGTTAACAACTGATCACTGAAGACGGTTTAGACCGACTGTCTCCAACAATGGCACCCAAATACAAGACCTATTTCACGTTTGGGTAGCGCTACAGGTGAAAAATTGAATATTTATTTTTAGTCTTCTCCAACAACAAGACTCAAAAGAGAACTCTTTCACTAAATAGGTCTCCAGAAGAAAGAAAACTCAAATTTAGGTTGTGTCTCCCAATACCTAAAATAGATCTCCTGTATAAGTATGTTGGAGAGCAATAAAGTGCGGTTGAAGACCCATTTTATGTTTGGGTGTCTATAGGTCACCTTGTCTGAGATACGGCGAATGGGCGGCGAAGGATGTTTGTGCGCGGCAGCGCGGGGCGATATGGGCCTCGGCGGCTAAGGTGTGCGCGAGACGAATTTGGCCCGGTTCTGTGTCCTCCACGGACATGCTGTAAACCCCAGTAAAAACGCGAGTTCGGTCGCCTCACCTTCTGAAATCAACGCTGAATCCACCATCCAACGGACTCCATCCATCCAGCATGCTTGCGCACTTCTGCCGGCGGCGGCTCGCCATCCCCCTCTCTCCAATCCTCGCCGCCGCCGCCGCCAGCGGTAAGAACCCCATCAACTCCAACCACGCGTGCGCCCTCCTTTCGCAAAGCTACTACTACTACTCGTCCGCCGTTGAGGCGGCGCCCGACCGCAAGCCCTGCCCCACCACGGTCTCCTACCTGGTTTCCTGCGGTGTCTCCCCCGCCGTCGCTGCCGCTCGCAAGGTCCGCATCCGGGACACGGCACGGGCCGACGCCGTTCGGGCTCTCCTGCGCGAGTACGGCTTCTCCGACGCGGATGTCACCCGCACGGTGCGTATAGACCCGCTGCTGCTCACCTTCGATCCCAACCGCACCATTCGCCCCAAGCTCGACTTCTTCCTCTCGCTCGGGATCAAGCCCCGCTTGCTCGCCGTCGAGTCCCACATCTTCTCGCGCAGCCTCGGCAAACACATCATACCCTGCGTCAAGTTCCTCCGCACCATCCTTGGCACCGATGACAACATCCGCATCGCCGTCTCCCGCGTGCCCCGCGCGCTCATGGCCGACGTTGACAGCACCATGCGCCCCGCCGTCGAGGCGTTCCGCAGCCACGGTCTCTCCATGGAAGCCATCACCAAGCTTCTCATCATTCACATGGGAATGCTCAAGATATCGCCCCAGCGCATCCGCGAGGCCTTCCATGACCTCACGGCGCTCGGCCTCTGCGTCACGGATACGGGCTTCGTCTACGCCTTCCGCGTGATTTGCAGTCTTAGGAGGGAGACGTGGGTGCGCAAGGTGGCGCTTTTCCAGAGCCTCGGGGTGTCCGAGGCTGACGTGCTCAGGGCGTTCAAGACGCAGCCCACCATACTGCTCGTCGGAGAAGAGACCATGAAGAAGAAGTTCAGGTTTTTCCTGGACGTGCTCAAGCTTGAGATAGATGATGTGATGGCGCAGCCACTGGCTCTGGCGTTGAGCTTGGAGAACAATATCATGCCAAAGTGCGCCGTGCTGAGTATATTGATGAGGGAGGGTAAGATTGAGCCGACACAGAAGTTGATTACACCACTGCTTTCCAATTCTAAGGTCTTCTCGCGGAGGTATGTGTTGAAGTATGCTAAGGATGTGCCTGATGTTGTTAAGGCATTTGAAAGCAAGATTAAATTTCAAGGGTTTGGGGATCAGAAGTTAGGACTTTTGTAGCACTGAATGGAAGATGAAAGCCCAGTCTTCTGAAATCATGTTTATGTGTTAGAGGTAAGGCTATATAGCACCATATTTAAGATCAATGCACGTTTGCAATTGTAACCTTGTTCCATTCTCATAGTGAAATGTCCATTTCTGGGGCCATGTTGATTGTCATGGTTTTGCATTTTTATGGTCCATATGCATCCAGGAACATGGACATTGTGACGTTCTCAGTTGTAGTTGATCTAGCATGTGTGACCTGACAATTCTGAAACCATGCTTATGACCTGGATGGAGTTCTTGTGCATTTTGGAACTCTGATCCTTTGTGCGGAAATCCTCATGTTACCGAAAGTTGTCTCATTTCATCTCTCCCTAAATCATGCAATATGCAACCTATCGATTTTGTTTCAGTTAGTGAGAGCACTATGCAAATGATGTGTGAGTCTTCCGGATGTTATGATATTTGAGTGTAGTGTTAAATCTGAACAGATCACATATTTGTAACTGGAGTCAAAATCTGAACCTTCTGAAATGAAAATGGTTAGGCTGCTACATCTATCATTTGGAGACAAATTTGTTGTGAGACAGAAGTCCATTATTTTTTTTGCCATAATTTCTGATCTGGTTTAATTTCAATGCATCTTCTTATATTTTGTGGCCTCAGTGCATAAAAAAACATTAAAGACTTGTTTGGTTGTACTCATATCCACCTCAATCTACGTGTGTTGGAGTGGGTTGTGGTGAAAATTAGTTAATTTTCCATCTTAATCCACTCAAATATATGTGGATTAAGGTACATCCAAGTGCAACCAAACAAGGTCAAATAATATGTGATGCTCTCTAACTCAGGCATTCATCTGGATCTGCAGCATCTTGCCAATTATTCCATTATGCCTTAACTTGTATACTGGTCGCTGGAATGGACTTATTAATAAGTTTGTGTTATGCGCTGTAATGGGACAACGATCATATACGTAGGGTTGATTTATCCTGTCCTTGTGCACGATTAATATATTGTTGAAGCTTTATATTTTTTTTTGAGCATCTTATTGACCTCATCAAATATAAAATTTTAAAGCTATAAAGTTATAGATCTCATTGAGACCTATAATTTTAGTATGAAAAATATCTTCATTTGATTCTATATAAAAAGATATTAGTTTTTTAATGCGGCAAGCGCTAGTACGCTTAATATGGTGCTGAAAATTTATATAATTTTTTGAGCATTTTAGTGTCATCAAATAGAAAAACTCAGAACTAGAGATCTACAATTTTCATATAGAAATCATCTTCATCCAACGTTGTATTGAAAAATTATTTGAAAGTTTAGTCTTATCATGCTAATCCCTGTTGCATGACAAAACAATATTGTCACATCATGATGTGACAAGTTTTTTCATATCGGAAACACCGTTCAACGTGGCAGATCTTGCTGCGCCACATATGTTGGAGCGACAGCGTTATTTAGTCAATAAAAAATGATTAAAAAAAATATTTTCTCACATATGGGTGTGCAGTAAAAAAGAATTAGTTACACAAAAATATGTGTTTATGTTCATGGATATTGGATTAATTGATTTCTAATTCATTCAGTATGGATTTTAGTAAATACTAATCATTCTGGTTCATTGTTACATAGGTATTTTCCCAAAAGGATGAGGGCACATTTGTATGGCATAGGATTATCTAGCAAACAAGAAAGCTTGACAAAGTTCATTGCAAGAAACCAAAACGGAACAACTGGAGTTTAGGTAATCCAATTTTGTATCTTTTAGTGCTGGCATGCTCAGCAACTCCTAGAGGTTACAGTGGCAGCGCGAGGCAGCAGTAGCTTGACCTGAATTGAGCTGCAGAAGTTGTGGATATGTATTCGATGTTTCAAGTTTCATACAGATTGAATTGCCATTGTTACCGACAAGTGGCCTGTTCGTTTGACAGGATTATGCACTGTTCCGGCAGGATTATTCACTGCTGACTGATTTCTTGTGAGAGAAAAACACTGTTCCGGCTGGATTTAAGCCGGCTGAAAAGCCAAGCGAACAGGCTGAAGATCTTTGCCTGGAGTTTTCTCTAATGCTGTCACGAATAGTAGCAGACCAGACCTCAATGATACTGGCACCGAATCTTCACCAAGGAACCTTACTTGCTAGAAACACAAGCAGTATTTCAATTCCTAAGTTTCTAGTGTTAGGATGAATAATGCTGGTATAAGTACGATACTTGTGGTCTAGTTAGTACGTATACGATCCTTTTTGAATTCTAGAGAACAACCTTACCTGATTGAGACATCACCTGGAATTTTGAGGATTATTGCACCTACAGCTGACACTTAGGAATTAGGATGTGATCGATGTATCGATGTAGGAGTTTAGCTATTTCATCGACTAGGCTGAGGTTTCTCAGCCGCCCTGCATGAGCTCTGTTTGATTTTTTTAATATTAGCTGCTAATCTTGTGAATTTTGTAGATTATGCTTATATTTACGCATGTACCAACATTTATAACTTGGGAAGTGCTTAGTTAGGTTTTTTGCGAGATTTTTCTTTCTCTTGTTGCAAAGCTCATGCATATTTTCTATAGTTGACTCTGTATGTAGAGATGAAATGTTAAGCTCACCATGCTTCTCATATCTTGGAAGGAAGGACACACTATGGTTGTCGAGTCCTCAATGGTCTTTTCTCGTTGTGCTTAACACTTCAATCACTATGTCACTCCTATGCCCTTGCCCCAGCTGCCTCTCAAAAGTCTTCACTATGTTGCCAGAACACTGCATGAACATGGTTTCGTTCTCTGGTGCGGAGTCCAACTTGCCCTCATTTATGTTGGGGTTACTCTCACATCGAGAATTGATGGTGGGAGAGCACAACATATTAGACGGGACGGTCCTCACCTATTAGGCTAGTCTTTTGGGTTGAGTTAGGCCCAAGACCTGTATATGTTGTGACTCTAGTGGACTTGGACTGCTGAGCCGGGCCTAGTTCCAACAGTACGTCTCATACTCGCATAAGATCAATTGTTTCTCATGAAACCACATCAGAAGCATACGTAACTTAGCTAAAATATAATCCGAACCCAAACAAAAAAAATGCGGGGAGAAAAAAATGCGGGGAGGATAATATTGGCAGACGATATGACGATGCTTGATGGATCAAGAAGCGAATCAGCATTAGTAGTGTCATGCAGAAGTCAAAACAGAGCTCTGTGTTTACAGGAAACGGAGTATGCAAAGGGTGTTAGTCTGTTAGATGTGTTGGATCATCTAGTGGATTAGTAGTGTCATGCAGAAGTCAAAACAGAGCTCTGTGTTACAGGAAACGGAGTATGCAAAGGGTGTTAGTCTGTTAGATGTGTTGGATCATCTAGTGTAAAATAGAATCACGCATGTGATTGAGATTCATGCGCATACCTTCACCAGATGAGCTTCCCATCTCTTCTCCTATATTCTTGTTTCCTGAGGTTGTCTCGGCCCTTCCCAGTCAGCGTTGAGAGCTTGATCGGATCACAGTGCACAGAAACGATATTAGGGTTAAGTTATCTCCGTGTGGAACCTTCTATGTTATTTAGAAAAAAAGTCTACTTAACCCCCTCAACTATCTAGTATAGTCTACGTCACCCCCTCAACTACGAAACCGTTTATTCTATAGCCTAAACTTTCCAAAACCAATCAAATTAACCCCTCAAGCGGTTTTGGACGGTGATTTTACTACAGTAAAAATGATTTTCTCTTTTTATTGAGGGCAATCCGCAATGAGATGATCCTTGCTATTGCACATGAAGCATCTTCTATCATTGTCCTTGCTTTTGAAGGAGTTCTTCTTTCTTCTAGCTCTATAGCCCTTCTTCTTCATGAACTTGCCAAATCTCTTGACAAATAGAGCCATTTCTTCTTCATCTTCATCACTATTGCTTGAGCCTTCATCATTGCTTGACTCATCATACTTGATCTTTGCTTTGCCTCTTGATGATGATGTGGCTTTGAATGCCACACTCTTATTCTTGTCATCCTTCTTGTCATCTTTCTTTTCCTTGTTTTCTCTCATCTTGTCATTGTCATCTCTAAAGGTGTCATCGGTTATCACCTCACCAAGAACTTGGTTTGGTGTCATTGTATCCAATCTACTTCTCACCAATAGAGTGACTAGCATCTCAAATCTTGAGGGAAGGTTCCTCAAAATTTTGAATGAGAAATCCTTGTCCTCCACTTTCTCTCCAAGTGACTTGAGGTCATTGACAAGCACCTCAAGCCTATTGAACATTTCCGGCACATTTTCATCTTCCTTCATCTTGAAGCTTGCAAACTTTTCTTTCAAGATGTATACCTTAGCTCCCTTCATTGATTGAGTCCCCTCATAAGACTCCTCTAGCTTCTTCTAGGCTTCATGAGCACTCTCTAGATTCTTGATTAGCTCAAAGACCTCCTTGGAGATTGCATCATGAATGACACTCAATGCAATGTCATTGTTTTGGAGCTTTTCTTCTTCGGCCGCGGTGGGTGCCTTCTCATCCACCACCTCAAACTTCTTCTCAACCACCAACCATATCTTCCGGTTGATTGATTTGATATGGGTGGTCATCAAAGATTTCCAATAGCTATAATCAGTTCCATTGAACTTGGGTGGCCTCTTGGTGTTGTTGATTTGAGCCATTTTAACACCGTGGGATGTTAAGCCTCAAATGAAACGGTTGTACCGACTCTGATACCACTTGAAAGGTCTAGGAATGGCTAGAGAGGGGTGAATAACCTAATTAAATTTTCTACAACAACACTAGGCTAATGGATTAGTATAACGTACGACGAAAAGCGAGTTTGCACTAGCACTAAGGTTAGGCAAGCCACATACCACAATTCTAGTTACTTGCAAGAATGAAACTAAACCACACAAGCAAGCTAGCTAACTAGAACTACAAGAACCAGCTACACAAGCTACACAAGAAACTCTACTTTGCAAGAATGAAAGAATGTAAAGCGCAAGCTAGAGTTAGGAGGGTTATACCGCCGTGGAGAGTAGCAACCAATAGATATCCAATCAATAGACAATCACAATGTGAATCCTCGGAAGAGTGACAAGAGACATAATATTTTTAACCGAGGTTCACTTGTTTACCAACAAGCTACTTCTCGTTGTAGCGAATCACCCACTTGGAGGTCCACGCGCTAATTGGCATCACATGCCAAACCCGTCACCGGGTGCTGCAAAACCAACACAAGATGGGGAACAATCCACTAGAGATACCTTTCGCGAAGCTCCTGCGGGGAAGGTTCAAGAACCCCTCACAATCCACCGATCAGAGCTGGAGACAATCACCTTCCTCCGCTCAACGATTCTCGTCACACCAAGCCGTCTAGGAGTTGGCAAACTCCAAGAATAACAAGAGCTCCCGCGATGACGACGATCACCAAGTGCCACTTGTATGCAATCAATAGAGAAATGCACTTGGTTCACTCAATCTCTCATGAAATTTGCAATTATATCAAGAGGATGAGTGGTGGAGGCTCTCACAAGCTAGCACAAGTGTGTGAGTGATGAGAGTGTGCAAGAGAGATCCCCAAGGGTCGGCCATATCACTATATATAGCCTCTCACTGCCATTTTGCCCCCATTTTTCACTTTTTGTGCGTACTCCGGACACAATTTTCACAGGGGGTCCGGACCATTGAGAGCGTCCGGGCCCTTCACCAGCACAGCAACTGAGCCTCTGTTAACAAGTTCGGACGCGACCTTTGGACGCGCGAAACACGCCGTCCGGACCAATGGCCACGCATCCGGTTAGACTCCCATTTGAATTCGCCCATTCGCACTTGCCACTGCTCACCACGTGTCTCCGGATGTGATGAATAGTCCGCCTCCGAACCATCACGCATAGCGCCCGGACCTCTCTCTGAAAACACCCGAGAGCACCAGAACTCCGTACACCCCGTCCAGAGCTCCACCTCCGGACAACACTCACCGTCCGGACCTCAACACCAGAGACAACAGAGAGCTCCTCCTCTCCGGACTCGTGTCCGGACCTCGACTCCGGATAGCACTGATCGTCCGGACTCACTGTTTCTAGAACAGACACCCTAGGGTTTGCCTCCGAACGCATAACCGATGGTCCGGACCGGTTATACCCTAGCGCCCGGACCAGCGTCCGGACCTCCTTTTTCTGCCCAAACACCTCCAAACTTCTTTCCAACCTTTCAAGGGCTAACACTAAGTGATTCCAACACTTGTGTACATGTGTTAGCTTTTAGTTCACATTTTCTTGGAATTAAGTTGGTTCTCCTCACTTAGATCATTTTTATATATGCAATGCAATGACCTAGTGGCACATGATAACCGCAATCAATCACAAGTTATCCCTCCTTGATAGTACGGCTATCAATCCTAAACGTGATCACACTCTCTATAGTGTCTTGATCACCAAACCGAAAATGGTTCCTATATCACCTTTTCCTTGAACCCATTTTCCATTCCATCCACCGTGCTAGAGCTTTTGCAATCAACGCCTTGATCCATTTGGCTCCATCACATGGTATGTACCAACCTATCTCATGTTTCACTTAGAGAGCAATAGGTTAGTACTTAGGTAGGTTTCATCAATTACTCAAAACCAAACACATAGGATCTCTAACCTTGGCTACCAACTGTCCCCTCGCCGTTGTGGTGGTGGCCATGCCAAGTTATGCCCCGACCATTTGGCCGGCGCCCTTTTCGCGCAGGGAACTAGCCGATGACTCGCGTCATTTCTACTCATTGATCCCTATTGTGCTGCCTAGATAGCTTGATCCGCGTTGAGAGCCTACCACTAGACCATGTCTTGTGCATGGAGGGTGCCTGAATCTTGGCATCCCCATCGCCCTCTGCTGTGGCAGAACCGCCCAAATTATAAGAGATCAAGTACCAAAGTTGCCAAATTAACGATCACTTTAAACACTTGAGCCCATATAATCCCGGTAGTCTGGAAATCTCGAAGGATTTCTAACAATCGTATCTCTAACCAAGATCGCACAAACTCAGGTATGCACATTCGTACGAGCCAACAATTAAAACGAAATACTTGAAGTACGAAATAAAGTTATTACAAGACTTTGTCCCAATTTAAGTAGTACTCATGCCACAACACATGTGGCCAAATAAAACATTGTTTTAAAACTCGAACCCAAAGTTTTCACTCCATGCTAGTACCATTAATAAATAGGGGTGCCCACGAGATCACGTCCAACAACAGCAAACGATGAGCTCGTAGAAGACCTTGCCCAAAGCCTACTCCTCTTCTCCTTCGACAAGATAGAGACAAGGCTTACAATAGCCAAAGTATACTTGGCCATCTGCAACAAACGGGATAAACCCTGAGTACGGGAATGTACTCAGCTAGACTTACCCGTCTAACTGAAAAGAAAGACTCCAAGGATATGCATGGCTATTTATGTGGATCTGGATAAACTTTGCTTTTGTGGAAACGTGAGAAAGATGAAACAACTATGAATATTAGAAAGCAACCATTTTCCATCCTATTATTTATCTCTAGGTTTTGCACCTGTACTAGAGCACTCACTTGATCTAAGCAATCAATATAATAAAACCATATCCAATTCCTTCACCAATATTTTAGTAGAACCATTACGATGTCACATGGAATTGTACCGTGGTGAAGCTCAGCATAATCCCCCACTATCCGGTGGGAGGCAGCGACTCGAATCGATATACAACCAGCTGACAAGATTACCTTTAACACACGCCCACACTTTCCCCGTCGGGTCCATGCATTGGGTTACCGCTCAACAAAGTCCAGGTAGTACCGCTGCGATCTTAGAGTAACCCACCCAATTGGAGAAATCAGTTGACCACCACGGGGCAGGTCGTATCTCCAAACTAGAGGGTGCCAGAAGTAGGCTGAGAGTCGGCCCGGACAGTGTTTACTCGGCTTCGGGGCCGATACTCGCAACGACCCCTATGTGAAAGGGCGCATTCAAAGATGTAAGAGGGCCACCATCGTATACAAACCTATACGATCCAACGGACGGACTGCCCCCAAGTCTAAACCACTTGGTGCCTCTTCCTTCCAGTTGACCGTATTTCATTACTACCATTGGTTCTTTCCACGATAGCAAAATATAGCCAACCGTGATCGGTATTATCCCCATGGGATAATACTAACATAAATATAAATGTAACCATTTATTCTAAGCAGGCTAAGTGGTTGCTTTTACTTTTATTTAACATGGTAACAAGGTAGGTAATACAATAGTCAAGGAAGGTAATGCATCAATTGGGATTCATCCAACTCCTAGCACCTAATGCATCACAATATAAAAGGTACTCAAGTAGATTAATTATAAAACAATGGGAGGCTTAAAGATGCTCCGGGGCTTGCCTTGAGTGAAGGTGGAGGGCTGGTGGTCAGGGCACTCGGGGAGGTTAGTGTCGAGCTCGTGGTACTCCTCGTTCAGCTCCTGCACCTCCTGGACTCCTTCCTCTAGAAGTGGCACCTGGGGTTCCTCTACTGATCCTGGATGTTTGCAATGCATATAAGTAAACTTGATGGTGCAGGGATGATGCTTGAACAAGAATTAAACACTCAAAGATTGTTTTTAGAATTAACCTAAGTATTCATGCTAGTTCCACTTTACATAGCAAGCCTATTATAAACTGCTCAGAAAAATCTACCAAAATTACAGAGGACAGAACAAGTCTACTGGATGCTAAGATGAATTTAAATGCAGAAAAAACACTTAGAACTAGACCTATTGGCTAACATGGTGAAACATGTTGTATCTTATTTTTAGCAGGTTCTTTACTTAGAAACATATTTATCAAGAAAGTTCCATGATCAACACTACCAGATTAGTCCCTATAGGAATTTCCAAAGGAAACCCTAGAAAAGAACACTTGAACTACAAGTATCTTTTCTGCCATACAACATACCACATATTATATTTTTCCTAGATATATCATGGTATACAGAGACTACACAAAAAGTTTCATGATTTATCTATGCACAAATTTACCACAGGAATTCATCTAAAAAGGAGCATAAACACATTTTAATAGAGAACTAATTAATTCTACACAGAAACCTGGCATCTTATATTTTTTCTAGCTTCTACATAGGATAACAGAGCTAGCATAAAAACTTTACATTTTTATCTGACCATTACATGCAAGAACACAATTAACTTTGGTAAATGCAGAAAAGGATTATAAAAACATTAGTACTGAAGACATTCTCCAAAAATTACTTTTATATTTTTCACAGAAAGATCACCATTTATAGAGTCTAACAAAATTGATTTCACCATTTTAGGATTTACCAAATTCTAGATACAAAACAAGCAAGCATTAACCGATTTACTGAAAATAGAAAAAGGAAAAGCATTTCAGAATTCAGCCCGTGGATGATGCGAACACATGGTGGATAAGTACCCATGTATGTTCAGCTTTGATGATGAGTGATCGTCCAACATGTGAGTGTTTCAGTTTGAGTGGCTTACCCTAACCTCTGCGAAAGAAGAAATGTGTGCTTGTCTATCGGCTTGTGGTTGTGGTGTGCAGGTGCTATGCCTTGTGACAGTGGTCAATGGCGTGGAGAAGGTCGAGTAGAGGCTTGCCGTGCCGATGGACGGAGAGCGGTGAAGGGAGGAAGCGGGGCTCGGACTGAGGGACCATGGGCGCCGGCGAACTAGTTGTGGTGGCTAGTACTTGGCACCAGCGAGTGCGAGAAGACATGGAGGTAGACCGAGTTGACCAGGTCAAGACGGTGGATGCGCGAGTCGAGCGGAGGCTCAGGGGACTCGGAGTCCGACCGGGCGAAGACATGGTGGCTCGCGTCGAGTGGTTTGGTGGTTTGGGCCTCAAAACCATCCGCGTCGGTTTCCGAGTTTGGGCCGCAAAACTCAGGGTTTGGTAGTTGAGCCCAAAGCTACTGATGGCGGGTTTCTTGGGTTTGGGCCTCAAAAACCTAGGCGGAGCTTCCGAGGAAGCGGGGATGGCATGTGGCGGAATCCTGGAGGTTGCGTCGAGGCGACGGCAACTCCCGACAGGAAGCGGGGTCGTCCATTCAAAATGCGGGAGATATTTTCCGGAGCTTAGACTGCAATGCTTAGGCTAGGTAGTTCACTCAATGTATCTAGGGGGGTCTTTGGGAAATAGCCAAAGCCCAATAAGTAGGGGGTGAAGGGGTATCCCTCATCCCATCTTTTGAACCCTAATCATTTGCCCCAACTCTCTCTCTCTATCTCTCTAGTTCATGAGATCCCTAGGTTGCTTCCACCAACCTTTGTAAGAACTTGAGTTTGTCGCGAGGAATCGGAGGCCGTAACCTCCGTAAGCCATGGTGGCTTCGATTTCGTGATTGTGTCCCCGTTTTGCTTGTGTTCTTCGCGTTTTACTTTTGCTCCTTATTTTCCCGAGATGATTTCTCTTTGTAGGGAGTAGCTCTTGCAAATCCGTTTGAACCAAGTTCTTGGTACTCATGAGGAGTAACTTTGCACCGAAGGAATTTTCCTAAAACCTCACGAACACACAGATTGGGCGTTTTCTTTGCGACGTTCTTCGTTTTTCCTTTTCTCCCCCAAATCCGAGTGTTCCTGTTTATCCTCTTCAAATTGAGCGATGATTTCTTCGGGATAGCTCCCCAGCTGCACAAGGATCATGCCTACAAAATTTGGTTGCAGTTGGAGTCTAGTCGGTTGAGTTTTGGGAAGATTTGGAGGAGAGAAAATGATTTTCGCGTTTCTATGCTCTGCTCGAGGGCGCCGGACGCTCTGAGTTTTGGTGTCGGAAGGTCCGTCAAGGCGTCGGACACAAGGACATTCTGACGTCAGCGTCGGTCACGTTCGTCCGCGTGTGTGTGAGTTTGGCGCCGGACGCTGTCCATCGTCCGTCGCCCTGCGTCCGTTGCTTTGCTAGTCTGTCTGGATTTTCAGCGTTCACTGGAAGCCCGACGGACGCTTCCCTAAGCGTCCGTTGCGCAGCGTGCGACGCCAACGAACGCTCACCCAAGCGTCCGTCGCCCAACGTTCGACGCCCTGCCTTCTACTTCTCCTCTACAAGGCTTTCTGGAAGGCCGACGGACAATCTCTCAGCGTCCGACGCCTAGCGTCCATCGCCCTGTTGTCCAGCGTCCGTCGCCTATATTTTGGGCTGTTTTGCTTGGGATTTTTGCCTCTTTCTCATAAGGGGTTGAGAACTCTTCTTGGGGGTTTCCGGTGAGTTTTCCTCCACTGCCGGTGAGCTTTCATTTGCTCCGTTTTCGTCTGAGAAATTTGAGAAGAGTGGCCCGAATATTTCGAGAGAAATTTGAGGCTCCCATTCACCCCTGTTGACACAAAAAACGTCAGATCTGTGAACACCTCGGGCTATTACCCAAAGATCGATGTCGAGGGCGTGCCAGTCGATTTGACCAATCAATCGACAAGGATGATAACTAGAACAAACTGAACGAGACGACAGCGATGCGCCCGAACGTCAAGGCTCAGATTGATCAAGGGTAACTAGAGCAGAGCTAGACGAGGCAAACAGCGATGCGCCCGGATTGCCAAAGCCTAGAGGTACTCCCACGCGGAACTAGCAAGGATTTGACGGAGATCAAGGTGATGCAGCCCGTCGAAAGCTTGAAGAACTCGTTGATAGCTATAACTAATGCATAAAAGGGTAAATTGCAATAAAAAGTAGAATAAGATAAAATTGGTTTGTTTTGAATTGGATTGATTGTTTATTCCATAGCCCTCGGGCACATATTTATACTCTCGCACGGAGAGTTGTACAAAGACACGACACATATCCTTCCTAAAACAAACTCCTACTTTAAAGGAAACTGACTCGCGCAGGAGCCGGATAACAATATTTATTTTCCTAAACAAACACACCTATTTTAAGGGAAAATAAGTGACCCATGCAAGAGTCGGACGCAAACTACTATAATAATAGTGGCACAAAACACCAGTTTCTTTATACTTCTTCTCGATGGAAACTTTCCATCGGCAGATCCCTTTAATCCGCGCCTTCCTTCTTTTGATCATCGGTAACCTTCAGCTGCCACCAAGCGCCAAGTTACACCCATCGGCATCGGCAACACTTTCCTGATCGGCAATCGGCAACATTTCCGATTAGCGACCTTGTGCTGGTAACTCACCAATCATCCCCAATCGGCAATCGGCAATAACCCTTCATCGGCAGTTGGCAATGACCCCTCATCGGCAATCGGCAAGGACTCTTCATCGGCAATCAGTTTCAGCAAGACTTCACCGATCTTGTCGGCAAGGCTTATCAGCTTCCATCGGCAAAACACTTAGTCTTCTCGTAGCACCCTTCCATCGGCACTATCGACTCCTGATACCGATGGAGAACGGCCGCTGACCAGTCAAGCCTCAGCCCATTTGACACGTGTCGAAAAACGGTGTCAACACATGCCCCCAGTTTCGGAGCGTATAACTTTACCTGCCGAAATTCTCTCCACTGTAGCCGTTGCTGTAGCCGTTGTTGTAGCCATTACCTCCGAGATAGGAGTACGGTTTCCTCGATCCCCGCGTGTGGAACTGCAATTCAATAATAAAATCCCTCGATTGTAGCACAAATAGTTACAGACCACGTCGATCACCGCGCGTATCTACCGCGGACCTCTCCACATTCCTGCATAGTGTGAAGCAGAACCCCAAAATACCCCTGAACAGGCTTATAAAAGTTACCGGGATCCACACTGTCCTTTTTACCCGAGCCCATTTTACTTTCACCTTCCTGCCTTCGTCTTCAACCTCCGGCTGCTCTGAAGAACATAGGCTCAAGCAACAGTACTCCTTCGCAACCCAAGGACGAACCAAGCATCTCTCCAACTCCAAATGGCGATCCAAGTCGACATCCCGAAGGTAAAACTCATTCTCCATCCAATCTAACCTCTCTGCACGGTTCTTCTCTCCGCAAAAAACTTGGTTTTATCCCCATTCTTCGGATTCGTCCCTTCTTCTTCGAACCCTAGGAGCTGTACAACAAAGTAATCATCCCCCTCGCTGGTTCCAACCTGAGCTGCTTAGGCCCAATGGGCAATCCAGACCCTACCTCCATCATCAACGCAGAAACCAATCGGATACCACTTAGATCTGAGAGCTTTGATCTAGGACTGTGGAAGGACACATTTCGCTCATGGCCCAAGCACACCAAAGGATGGAAGAACTGGTTCTTGAGATTGGCCAGGTCACAGCAAGTGTACTAGCAGGAGCGTGACTTGGATCAATGCATTAGGCTCTCAATTGCCGATGCAGAGAGGAATGAAAACTTGATGATGGCAGCTTTATACTTCTGGTCCGACAACATGAATGCTTTCCTCTTCAGGCACGGACTAGCTACTCCCACCCTTGCCGATGTTTACATGTTGACTGGTTTGGATATCACCTCTGTCGATACGCTTAGCCTCTTCAACAGAAAATCTGAGTACAAGGTGAACACCCATAGCATCGGCGGCTGGACAGGTTATATTCAAGAACACCAGAAAACCGGATCGGTAACCCAATGGGAGCATGCCATCTTCTTAAATATGTGGGTGGAAAAGTTTGTCTTCTGCGGCAAAACCATCGGCCCGACCACTATGCACCTCCCCGCGGCTGAACTGCTTGCCAATGGAACAAGGCTCCCTTTAGGCAGGTATCTCCTCGGATCAGTTTACCGATTGCTGCATCAAGTATCCAATAAACTACTGCTAGGAGAGTCCATCGGCAATCTCGGAGGCCCCTGGTGGTTTGTCAACCTATGGCTCAACACACACATGTACAAGGCTCTCGGGTTTGATCTATTTGCCCAACAATTCCCGAGGGACATATCAGAAGACTACCGATACGACGATGACGAATCGGCAACTCATCCTCCGCTTAACTTTGGAGAGGCTGTCATAATGCTGCCAGGTACCGATGCCGATGTGGAGCACTTCGGCTACTATTTCCAGAAGTTCTACAACGGACTTCCCTCCTTGGAACGGGCCTGGTGGCCATATCTTGACGAACACAACCAGTTCCCGTTGTTGTTCAACTTGTCCGACATGAGCTCACCCGCGGACCAAGCAATCATGAGAGCCAGCATCACTCCCCGAGCCATCCCAGTGAATATCTTTGGATCTGGGAAGAACACTCCACCATCCTATGAGTTTTACTACCCATCGGCAGCAGCGAGACAACTGTCATTTGGCCAACTGCCGATCAAACTCTGCTTCTCCAGAGTAGTAAAACCCAGGGAGACAATCTCCAGTAATCTGGACTGGAATAAAGTTACCAGCCTTCCTACCGATGCGATCTGTCAGATCTCGACTTATCTTCCTGGTCGCCAACCTCCTTCATCACCAATGAATTTAAGTCTTGGTGGCAAGAGTGGAAGTGTCAGCTACTCGCCAAGTCTTATCACTATTATCGGCACTTGATCGACGCTGGTTACATCATCCCCGACGACGCGGTAAGTTTGTTGTCCGATGTACTTTCATTACTTTATTTATCATCGGTATTAACGCCTAACTCCTTTGCACCCTTGCGCCTGACAGGCCGATGATCCGGTTCCTATAATTAGTAACAGTGGTAGGCCCTTTAATCTTCGGATAATGGGCCCAATATCGATCATCGACACAAGAGCCCCGACGTTGGCCGCCTTCACGCCTCAACAGGTTCCTGCGCCGACACCCACAAAAACCCAGGCTACATCGGCTGCTGCCGTTGCCCTAACACGGGTTTATGCAGTAAACTCGCTTTTACCCGTACCGATTACGTAATGTTTTATCGGCAACATTTATCTTGCATAACTTGCTTTGTATTTTCAGGCGCTATGGTCATCGGCATCTGCTTCCAGCAGGTAAACGCCTTCCAGCCCGGCTGCCGATGCCCCCCGGTCTTCATCCAAGCGGGTTGGCTCCCCTGCTGCTGCGCCGACGAAGAAGAGGCGCTTGAGGCTGGCTTCTCCTCCACCATCGGCTCCAACTGCGCCATCAGCTGCCGATGTGCCGCCAGCAGGACTGCCTTCGATCCCAATTGCACCAACTGCCGGTGGGTTATCGGCCGAACCTCCATCGACTTCAGTTGCGCCAACCACCGGTGGGTCATCGGCATAGCCTCCATCGGTAAATGTTCCTGATCAACCGATGGACGACGTCCCGGTTCAAGAGATAGCCCCACCCGCCATGATAGCGGAGGCATCCTCATCGGCACAATTGGCCAGACTACCCAGCGAAGAAACAACTCAACCTCCGGTAGCAGCAGCGACGTCGGCATCGGCACCGTCGACCCAAGTCCCCGATGTCAGAATGGAACCGCCACAAGAAACTGCCACTACATCGGAGGCGACGCCGGCCACAACTATACCAGCACCAGCGGCGTCGGCTGCCTCTCCAACAAGGGCCCAGTCATCGGCATCCGCTGCCGATGTTCAGGATGAAGCTGGACCATCTAGTATGCCAAGTCCCAGGCAGGATATCCGCTTCAAGATGGTAAGTCGATTACCTTAAAGCTTATAGTATAGTTTTACAATCAGCATATTTTAACCTCTGTTTTCAGGCCCAAGATTCTCCGGACAGCCTCTTCTCCTACAGCTTAAACCTTCAGAATGAAGATGAACGCCAAGGCCGTCTTCAAGCGGACAGCCTATTTTCCTTTGCCGTCAACGTCCCCGATGACGATGAAGAGGAAAGCTCCATCCCGACTCTATCGGCAGAAGTCAAGTCCAGACTTAAAGAATTGCTCTCCTTACTGCTGCAAGACACCTCTCAACTTGTCCAGGACTCATCGGCGGCAAGGATTATATTCAAAGATATCCAAAGCCATCTTTCCGCCGATGCAGCAGAAACCCTCCTCCAGGCAGCTTCTATTGACATCAAACAGATCCAGTACCAAAGGCTTATTCGTCGCATTGCCGATAGAGCGGCCCAAGCCAAGAGCGAGGAAGAGAAGCTCAAATTCAAACATCTTGCCGATGAGAAGCACAGAAGCATTGGTCAAGCCAAAGTTTCCATCGGCAACCTTGACCAGGAAATCTCTCGACTGTCGACAAGGAAGGAGGAGCTACTGGCGGAGCTGCAAAAGGTTGAAGGGGATCTGACGGCTGCCAACCAACAAAAGACCCAACTGTCCGACTCCATCGGGGCTTTGCGGCAAGAAAGAGATCATAATGGCCGTCAAGCCATGCTATGGAAGAAGAAAATCAAGCCAGTTGAGGGTTCTGCCGATGCCGACGCCAAGGAGATGGATGAAATAGAGCAAATTTGCCTGCGTGCGATAACAGTTATCCACTCCTTATTGTAATGTCTGTTGTATCGGCAAGGATGTAACCTGATACTTGATCTTGTCTTGTAATATAATGCTAGTTTGTTTTTATCAATGTTTTTTTTATAATTTTTTCTTTTCATCGGCATTAGACTGAGCACTATGCATCTACCCATATGCTAGGGTAATATCTCTTTAAGTATTTGCCGTTGATCGCCCTAGAAAACGCCACTCATTCGAGAGTTTCCAAAATGTACGCATTACCAGGAGCAGACTGTTTTATCCGATAAGGACCTTCCCAATTAGGGGACCACTTCCCAAATTTAGAGCTCTTAGTCCCAATCGGTAAAATCAACTTCCAAACCAATTCGCCATCGGCGAATTCCTTTACCTTTACTTTCTTGTCATACCATCGGGCAACCCTCTTCTTATTTTCTTCAATACTAATTAATGCTCTCAACCGATGACCTGCCAAATCTTCTAACTCATCCTTCATCAGAGTAATATAATCATCGGTCGTCAACTGATCCTGAAAAGATAATCGCCTAGAACCAGTTTTAATTTCCTAAGGTAGGACAGCATCGTGTCCATAAACCAACTGATATGGCGAGACCTTGGTTGCACCATGACAAGCCATCCGATATGACCATAAAGCTTCGTTTAACACCTGTGCCACCTTCTAGGGTTTTCCTCAATCTTGCGCTTTATAAGCTTAATGACTCCTTTATTAGTCGCTTCAGCTTGACCATTAGCTTGAGCATAATAAGGAGAAGAATTTAACACCTTGAAACCCATGCTAGCAGCAAAGTCATCAAAGTCTCCCGATGTGAACATAGTCCCTTGATCGGTAGTGACAGTCTGAGGAATACCGAATCGGTAAATAATGTGCTCCTTAACGAAATCCACCATATTTGCCGATGTTACCTTCTTCAAGGGGATTGCTTCGATCCACTTGGTAAAGTAATCGGTAGCAACAAGTATGAATTTGTGCCCCTTGCTCGATGGTGGATAAATCTGGCCGATGAGATCAATAGCCCATCCTCTGAACGGCCAAGGCTTGATTATAGGATTCATTGCCGATGCAGGTGCCCTTTGCACATTACCAAACTTCTGACAGTCCTGGCACCCTTTGAAATAATTGAAGCAATCTTCAAGGATTGTTGGACAATAATATCCATTCCGCCTAATCATCCACTTCATTTTGAATGCCGATTGATGCGCTCCACATATACCCTCATGGATCTCACCCATCAATTCTTTTGATTCGTCTTTGCCAAGACATCTAAGTAAAACCCCATCAATTGTCCGATAATACAACTCATTATCAAGGAGCACATACTTAGTAGCTTGGAACCTTAGACGCCTTTCAACTTTCCTAGATGGATCCCTCAAGTAATCGGCAATCTCCTTTTTCCAGTCATCGGCAACCATTACCGATGTCGTGATTTCTTGAATCGGCTGATATCCTGAAGCATTCTGTGCCAACCGATTGACCTCTTCATTATGCAGCCTTGGAATGTGCTCAAGGCGGTATTCTTTGAACTCCTTTAACAACTGCAAACACCGCTCATGAACAACAATCAAAACTTCACTTCGGCACTCGTACGTCCCGATCAATTGGTTAATCACCAACATAGAATCACCGAAGACTTCAATAGCATCGGCATGCACTTCCCTGAGCAACTCCAACCCCTTAAGTAAAGCCTGGTATTCAGCCTGATTGTTCGTTGAAGTAGCAACAATCGGCAACGAAATCTCGTACCTCTGTCCTCGAGCTGAAATCAAGAGAATACCGATCCCTGCTCCATTCTTGCATGTAGACCCATCGAAGAATAGAGCCCAAGGAGCAATCTCAACAAAGCTCACCATATTGCAATGCTGAGTGACAAAATCGGCCATCACCTGACCTTTAACAGCCTTTGCCGATTCATACCTTAGGTCAAACTCTGATAGTGCCAAAATCCATTTACCGATCCGTCCACTCAAAATCGGCATTGACAGCATGTACTTGACCACATCATCTTTGCAGACAACAGTGCATTCGGCCGACAGTAAATAGTGTCTTAATTTAATGCAAGAGAAGTATAAACATAAGCACAATCTTTCTATGACCGAATACCTGGTTTCAGCATCCATCAACCTTCTACTCAGGTAATATATTACACGCTCCTTCCCTTCAAACTCTTGAATTAAGGCTGATCCGATAACACCGTCATCGGCAGACAAATATAACCTGAAAGGCTTCCCGTGTTGAGGTGGAACTAAGACTGGAGGGTTTACCAAGTATCTTTTAATCTCTTCTAAGGCTGACTGCTGCTCTTCTTTCCATATAAACTCTTGATCGGCTTTCAACTTTAACAGAGGACTAAAAGATTTAATCTTACTAGACAGATTGGATATAAATCTTCTAATGAAATTAATCTTGCCGATCAGAGACTGCAACTCAGTCTTGTTTGTGGGAGCAACTACCTTGTTAATTGCATCAATAGATTTTCTGCCGATTTCAATGCCTCTCTGATGCACCATGAAGCCCAGAAACTGCCCTGCCGATACGCCAAACGCACACTTAACCCATGCTCCCTCGTGCACTCTAATATCTTCCGCAAATCGGCAAGATGCTTCTTGAAATCTCCAGACTTAACCACCACATCATCAATGTAGATTTCAACTATTGTGCCGATATACTTATGAAAGATAAAATTCATTGCCCTCTGATAAGTAGCACCGGCATTCTTCAAGCCAAACATCATGACTACCCATTCAAATAAGCCAACGTGACCTAGACATCGGAAAGCAGTCTTGGATATGTCTTCTTCAGCCATGAATATCTGATTATACCCAGCATTACCATCCATAAAGCTAATAATTTGGTGCCCAGCAGCAGCATCGATCAGCAGATCGGCAACGGGCATCGGGTAGCCATCCATCGGCGTAGCCTTGTTCAGATTCCTGAAATCAATGCAAACACGAAGTTTTCCATTCTTTTTATACACAGGAACCACATTAGAAATCCAATCGGCATATCGGCATTGCCGAATAAATCCAGCCTCGATCAACTTGGTAATCTCAGCCTTAATATCAGGTAAGATAGTAGGATTGCATCGGCGTGCCGGCTGCTGATGTGGCTGAAAACCAGACTTGATGGGTAACCGATGTTCAACTATCGATCGGTCTAAACCAGGCATCTCTGTATAATCCCAAGCGAAACAATCTTTATTCTCTTTTAATAAATCAATTAACTGTTGCTTACATTGGGAATCTAACTTAGCACTAATAAAAGTAGGCCTAGGTTTACTACCATCGCCGATGTCGATTTCGAGCAAGTCATCGGCAGACGTAAAGCCCTGCCCCAATTTTCCGTCATCGGCGAACTGATCCATCAAGACTCCTCCTTAGGACCGACTGCTTGGATCGGTTTGATGCGGTAATCGGAAACTTTGAGGAACTCCTTGTCCCAGACTTCACCGGATATGCACCTGGTCTGCTCATAAGTATCCAACTCTGCCGATGCAACAGTAGATGGGGCTTCGCCGCGGACGACCTCAATTCTGTCCCCGATCCATTGTACCAGGCTTTGATGCATAGTAGAAGGGATACAGCAATTAGCATGGATCCAATCCCTTCCGAGGAGCAAGTTGTACGTGCCTTTGCCGCTGATTACAAAGAACGTTGTCGGCAAAGTTTTACTGCCGATGGTTAAGTCAACGCATACGGCTCCCATGGCGGTTGACACGTTGCCTTCGAAGTCCTTGAGCTTCATGTCGGTTTCGACCAAGTCCTGATCACCTTTGTCAAGCTTTCTGAACACGACATAGGGCATTATATTGATCGATGCGCCGCCATCCACTAGCATTTTGGTCATTGGCTGACCATCCACTTTGCCTTTAACAAACAGAGCCCTCAAGTGCTGCCTCTCATCTTTGGCGGGCTTCTCAAAGATAGCCGTCATCGGATCCAGCACCAATTGCGCCATATCGGCGGCTTCTTCATCATCGCTGATGGGCGCCATGAACTCCATCGGCAACATGACAACCATGTTTATGTCTGCCGATGGGCCCCTGTCCTTATGCTTCGGCTTCCATTGCTTCTCTCCCGAGGGTTCTGCACCGTCATGCAAGTCGTCGCGGCGCAGGCGCTGAATCCTCCTCTTCTGGGTCTTAGTCAAACCCTTAGGGCACCATGGAGGAAGCTTGGTCTTCCAGACGGGTTGGTGCTGCTTCTCACCGCTTACATTGGCACTTCTTCCGATGTTGGGATCTCTGGAGAATATCTCTTCGTCGGGCACTCTAGCATTGGCCATCTCCTCCAGCTCCCCCTGGTCAACACGCCTGCCAAGCCGATCACGGGCACTGAGCTTGCCCCCCAGTCGGTCATGTGCCGATCTGTTCCCTCTGAGTGGCCTGGTGTACGTGGGTGCTTGATCATCAAAACAAGGTTGCTTACCTGACCGATCGGCTGTGTAATACCCATTGCATTCTGGACAGTTATCGGCAGTGGGCAGCTTGATGCCTTCCTCCCAGCAATGAACGAAGAAGGGACACCTCCAATGGTCCTTGTGTCGAAGCCATTCCCGATACTCCCCTTCTTCTTGCCGATATTGTTCTTCATGTGATTGCCGATGATATCGCCTTGGCTGTTTGTGAGTAATCACCACTCCAGAAGCCCTGTTGGCGCTGTTACCCTCATCGGCAACCTTCTTACCCTTTCTGTCATCGGCGAACCTCCTTGCGTCGTGCTTAGGCACTTGGTAGTCAGGGTCTACCGATGAGTTCCTTCTGGCAGCTTCCGATGTCAGCACTCTGGTCTTTTCACTGGTCTCTACCATGTTGTTTGGGAATGGGTGCTGATCTATCTTCATCGATTTCTGGACTTTAGAATTTTCAAACTTGATACGCCCAGACTCGATCTCCGACTGCAACTGCTGCCTGAATACTTTGCAGTCATTGGTACTGTGTGAGGTTGCATTATGCCACTTGCAGTACCTAATCTTCCTGAGTTCTTCGGCCGATGGAATCACTTGATTGGGCGCCAACTTGATTCGCCCCTCTTGCAGCAATAGGTCAAACATCCTATCGGCCTTGGTGATGTCAAAGGTGAACCTCTCAGTTTCTTTTTGGCCGAACGGACAAGACACAGGCTTCTTATCCTTCACCCATTCGGCTGCATCGACATTCAGCTCTTGATCCGATCCAGAGTCTTCTTCTTTCCCGATGAAGGTTACCTTCTTATTTCAAGTCTTCCTAGGCTCAAAGGCTTTGATATCTTGATCGACAATCCTCTGCACCAGGTGAATTAGGCTCTCAAACTCCTGGGACGCGTACTTGTCCTTGATATGCGGTAGTAACCCTTGGAAGGCCAAATCTGCTAGTTGCCGATCATCAAGCACCAGACTGTAGCACTTGTTCTTCACGTCCCGTAGCCTTTGCATGAAGCTCTCTACCGTTTCATCGTTGCGTTGCCTCATTTTGACCAGATCGGTAAGCTTCTTCTCATGTATGCCAGCAAAGAAGTACTTGTGAAATTGCCTCTCCAGATCGGCCCATGTAACTATAGAATTTGAAGGCAACGATATGAACCATGTGAATGCCGATCCAGACAATGACGAAGAGAATAATCTCACCCTTAACTCCTCCCTGCTGGCAGCTTCTCCACACTGAATAATGAAGCGGTTGATATGCTCCATTGTCGACGTGTCGTCCTGGCCGGAGAACTTGGTAAAATCGGGCACCTTGTACCGATTTGGAAGAGGAATTAAGTCATATGCAGGCGGGTACGGGGTCCGATAGGAGTACGTGTTGACCTTGGGTTTGATACCGAATTGCTCTTTCATGACTTCGGCAATCTTACCGACCCAGTATGCGTCCTGCTCTTGCCGACTCATTGGCTGATTGTCGACTGGTGGAGTCGGCTGACGCGCCTCTTGAAGATGTGCAGTAGTCGCGGGCGCAGCACCAGTCATCTGGACGCTATGCATCGGCTGACCTACCGATGGATAGTTTGGCATACTTGGCTGAACCGTCACATTCATCGGTTGCTGTACCGATGGTCCGCCCTGAGTGTAAGTTGGGCCTCCATAATAATGCATCGGCGCACCAGGCTGCTGAGCCGGTGGCTGGTTGACCCATCCAGGATTATAAAGCATCGGCATATGACTTGCCGATGGCTGATAGCTGACCGGAGCACGCAGCTCTTGAATTCTAGAGCAATTGATCACCAGATTACCCTGAGGGACCGACGCTCCAGCTTGAGAGTTTGCCACCAGAGATTGACTGCCGGTGGTTATAATGTGTTGCATCGGTACAGAGCTTGCCGATGGTGGCATCAGGGGTATCTTGGGGATTACTTGGAGATCATCTGACGGCACTTGTATGGTTGGAGTAGGCGCAGAGTTGTGCATCATATGAGTCATCGGCTGTGACTGTGCTGCCGATGCCGTAGAGTTCTTCCAAGTTGAACCGTCTCCCTGCACCAGATTAGAGCCAGCATATAGATTTGGAGGCATACCGTATCCCCACCAGTTAGCGGGGGCTGGCCCTGAAGTCCCCGACGCGGCCGGATCTGCATTGAACTTGGTAGTGTCGCTAGCGTTCGGTCTTGGTGATGTAGTCACATCGGCAGACGGTTCCACAGGGGTGGAAGACGCCATTTGGGCCACCGATGGGCTTGCAGATGCCAATCCAGGTTGATGGTATGCTGGACCGGCGTATCGCGGTGCATGTCCTTCTTTGAATGTTTGTGCGACAGCATTGTAAACAGTATTGGACAACACGCTGGAGTGGTTAATCAAAGCTTGACTTATAGCGGCATTAACCATCTCTTGCAGCTTACCAGGGTTGGTGTCGTACGTGACCTGCCGTGGCAACGGCGGATCTTGCTTCTGAATTGCTTCGCCACTCCTGCTGAGGCTGAAGGATTTGAGATACAGTTGTTTATATTCTTCCATAGCCCGCTCCATGGCCTGCTTCTGATCATCTTTCAGATCGGCCTCAGACACTTCAATGACATTCCTCTGGTTGACATCGGCGTGATCAGCCATGCCAAATATGTAGATTTGTATAATCTGGTCCCACTAGGCGTGCCAAAAGAGGTGTTGACACAAAAAGCGTTAGATCTGTGAACACCTCGGGCTATTACCCAAAGCTCAATGTCGAGGGCGTGCCAGTCGATTTGACCAATCAATCGACAAGGATGATAACTAGAACAAACTGAACGAGACGACAACGATGCGCCTGAACGTCAAGGCTCAGATTGATCAAGGGTAACTAGAGCTGAGCTAGACGAGGCAAACAGCGATGCGCCCAGATTGCCAAAGCCTAGAGGTACTCCCACGCGGAAGTAGCAAGGATTTGACGGAGATCAAGGTGATGCAGCGCGTCGAAAGCTTGAAGAACTTGTTGATAGCTATAACTAATGCATAAAAGGGTAAATTGCGATAAAAAGTAGAATAAGATAAAATTGGTTTGTTTTGAATTGGATTGATTGTTTATTCCATAGCCCTGGGGCACATATTTATACTCTCGCACGGAGAGTTGTACAAAGACACGACACATATCCTTCCTAAAACAAACTCCTACTTTAAAGGAAACTGACTCGCGTAGGAGCCGGATAACAATATTTATTTTCCTAAACAAACACACCTATTTTAAGGGAAAATAAGTGACCCATGCAAGAGTCGGACGCAAACTACTATAATAATACTGGCACAAAACACCAGTTTCCTTATACTTCTTCTCGATGGAAACTTTCCATCGGCAGATCCCTTTAATCCGGGCCTTCCTTCTTTTGATCATCGGTAACCTTCAGCTGCCACCAAGCGCCAAGTTACACCCATCGGCATCGGCAACACTTTCCTGATCGGCAATCGGCAACATTTCCGATTAGCGACCTTGTGCTGGTAACTCACCAATCATCCCCAATCGGCAATCGGCAATAACCTTTCATCGGCAGTTGGCAATGACCCCTCATCGGCAATCGGCAAGGACTCTTCATCGGCAATCAGTTTCAGCAAGACTTCACCGATCTTGTCGGCAAGGCTTATCAGCTTCCATCGGCAAAACACTTAGTCTTCTCGCAGCACCCTTCCATCGGCACTATCGACTCCTGATACCGATGGAGAACGGCCGCTGACCAGTCAAGCCTCAGCCCATTTGACACGTGTCGAAAAACGGTGTCAACAACCCCCCCTCTGGTCGCTGTTCTCGGTCCTTCAATTGGTATCAGAGCCAGTTAAGGATCAATCCACCTTACACAGTTCTTGATCTGCGAAGGCGACATGGAGCAAGGTGCTGGTAAACCTCCCTACTTCGATGGAACCAACTTTTCCTATTGGAAGGTGCGCATGTTGGCTTACCTCTAAGGGCTTGACACAAAGTTTTGGGAGATTTGTGAGAATGAGAAGTACGTGGTTCTTGAGGCTCGAAACACCGATGCCCAGGTTACGCAATATGCGTCAAACGCAAGAGCCCGTAGCATTCTCTTCTCTTGTCTGTCTCTTCCAGAGTTTGAGCGGGTTTCGAGTCTCACTACGGCATGTGAGATTTGGCAAACACTCTTGATATATCATGAGGGCAACCCTCAGATCAAGTCGAGACTCTTTGACACGTACCGTAGAGAGTACGAGAACTTTGCTCAGTTGACCGGCGAATCTGTTGACGGGATGTTCACTTGCTTCCAATCTATCGTCAACAAGATGCGTGGCAATCGAGCCAACTTTCCTTATGATGATCATGAGATGGCTATCAAGCTTTTGCATGCTCTTGATCGGAAGGTATGTGAGATGAAGGTGGCTGCCATCCAGGAGTCACCGGGCTATGATTCCCTGACCGTGGACGAGCTGTTCAGCAAGCTCAAGTCCTTGAAGATTGATTACCAGACCTAGGCCAAGCTTGAAAACCCATCGAAACCATCTATGGCGTTGGTTTCTGGCCCCGGCGGTACGTCTTCTTCCTCCTCTGACCCTTCACACTCCTTGTTTGCTTTGTCTTTGATTTCTATGACAGAGGAGCAAGTGGAGGCTCTTGGAGATGATGAGGATGCCTTTGTCATCACCAAGTTCTCACGGTTTCACAACAATCGTTTGAACCATCGACGTGGTGGCTCAGCCAAGGGGTGCTACCGTTGCGGTGATGAGGATCACTTCATCGCAAACTGCCCCAAGAAAGCTACGGGCGACTTCACCAAGCGCAAGGACAAGCGCAAGCACCATTTCGAGGACAAGCACAAACCCAAGGGTGGCTACCAGAGAAGGTCCTCCAAGAAGGTGATCGACAAGGTGAAGGCCAAGCACCGAGCCTTCCTCGCCTCCCTCAGTGACTTCGATGCCTCCTCCGACGGAGGTTCTTCTTCGAGCGATGATGAGTCCAAGGGAAAGGTTGAGGACAAGCTTAACAGCCTATGTTTCTATGACGACGCCAAGCACGGTGGTTTTTGCACCATGGCGATTGAATAAGGCAAGGTCGGGGAGTGCAAGGATGACCCCAACTACGACTACGACTCCGACACACCTGAGGTACCACCCACCGTCAAGTCCCTCTCTCTTGAGATTGAGTCTCTGAACGACGCCTTGATGAGTCAAGATGTGTTGCTCAAGCATGCTGCTATCGAGAGGAACGACTTTAAGGCGAAGTACCTTAGTGCGCTTCATGAGCTAGATTTTGCTAAGACGTCAGTGGTGGTTACCGAGGAGGTAGAGTGTGATGCTTGCACCATTCACATGTCTGATCTTGTCATTCTCCAGGGCAAGTATGACACTCTACTTGAGGAGGTCAGTGAGTTGAAGGCTAGGCCTAGCTTACTTGGTGCGTGCAAGTCTTGCTTAGGCTTGCGTTCTGAGCTGGCACAAAGAGATGATAGGATTGTTGTGCTAGAGAAGGTCAGCTCAGATAACACTAGAGAGTCGGAACGCTTTGAGGTTTTGGAGCTTGAGATCGAGTCGTGCAGACACGACAAGATACGTACCGAGAAAGAAAACACATACCTTCGTTCCATCTTGAGCTGGGTGTCTTGCCAAGAGCCGTAGTTGGGGATGATGCTCAGCCAATGCAAAAGGGCTGGCAGCAAGGGAGTAGGCTTTTCTTTAGGTGGGAAGGACGATAGCATGTTCGGTAAGATCGGTAAGTGCAGTGGTTTGAGCGAGAATGAGAAACCCACCACAACTCCCAAGATTACCAAGATCACTCCACCTAAGACTACCAATCCCTCTGAGTTTCCTGTGAGAGATGGTGTGTTTGAAGAGTCACCCAAAACCACTCCATAGAAGCAAGTGTGGATTGCCAAACCGAACCATCTTCGGAACCCACTTGACACATTGCCAGATATATCTAGTGATCCCCTTCCTAAGAAAGCAAGAGCCACCCAACCCAACAAGAGAGTTGAAAGGTCCTAATCCAAGGCTAGAGGGGGGGGGTGAATAGCCTAATCTGAAATTCTAAAATAAAACACAACAACAAGTTAGACAATAAGGTGGCGAAGCTTTGAATAGCTATAGCAAACTAAAAGATGTGAAGCCTCCTATCACAAATGCTATCGTAATAGCTCTAGGATCAAACAATTCCTACTCAAGTCTAGAAGCCCTCTAGGAACAACCTAATATCCTAAGCAAGAAAAAGAAAGGTAATGCAAAGATGAAAGGAGTGATTTTACCACCGAGTAGAGGATTGAACCAATCACAATGAGATCACCAAGATCACCAATCAATCACACAAGGATGACACTTGATTTTTCACCAAGGTTCACTAGTTTGCCCACTAGCTACGTCCTTGTTGTGTCGTCTCACTTACTTGGAGGTTCAAGAGCTAATTGGCATCACACGCCAAACCCGTCACTGGGTGCCTCACAACCAACACAAGATAAGGGCTCTCCAAGACACGCACAATCCACTAGAGTTACCTTTGCGATCTCCCGTGGGGAAGGCACAAGAACCCCTCACAATCTTCACTTGTGGTCGACGAAGCACAATCACCAAGCTTCTCGAATCCACACCGCTTGCTCCAAACCATCTAGGTGAAGGCAATCACCAAGAGTAACAAGAAACTAGCAGCGGTATCAACTCCCAAGTGCCACTAAGATGAATCACTCATGTAATGCACTTGAACACTCAAATCTCAAATGGATGATCAAAATCAACTAAGAGATGAGTGGGGGTGTGTGTGGTTTGCTCAAAAGAGTATGCAATCAGCCAAATGTGCAAGAGTCGTTCCTAGAACCAATCACATACCCTTATATAGCTTCCTCAAAGAAACTAGCCGTTTTTTCTCTTTTTGGAGCTGCAAACCGTGACCACCGGACCACTTGTGGTCACACCACCGGACTATAGCAGGTGGTCCGGTGCTATTCAAAAATCTGACCGTTGGCGTGCTGAAAGTCACCGTCGGACCACTCGTAATAGTCCGACGCCCGTGGTCCGACGCTTTGGCCTCAGCCAAACGTCTGAGTCCAGTAAGCACCCAGGCTCCGGACTCCTGGTCCGGAGCTCACCACCGGACCATATCCTCTAGTTCGGAGCTTCTCCAGTCCTTTGACGATTTCATACAGTGAGTGCCAGTGCTCCGGACCACCAGTCCGGAGCTGACCACCGGACCATTACGCCTGGTCCGAAGCTTGCCTTGAACTCCTGCTGAGCCACTAGACTCTCAAAACTGGACGACTGATGGTCCGATGAACCACCGGACCACTTCCAATAGTCCGGTGTTCACATACTGACTGGTTCGGAGCTTTTGTCTTGATCAGAATCTTCTTCTCTTTTCTTCCCTTGATCTCATGTGCCACCACCAAGTGTTTCACTGACTTGTGCATGTGTGTTGGCATATTTTAACAAGTTTACAAGGGATGTTTCATTAGTATTAGATGCAATGCAATGCAATGAACTCCTAATGGCACTTGATAGGTGTAACCACTAACTATTTTCCCCTCTTCATAGTACGGTTACCTATCCAAAATGTGATCACACCCACTAGGTGTCTTGATCACCAAAATAGAAAAACCCTAGTATACCTTTGCCTTGAATAGCTTAGGGTTTCCTCCTCTTCTTTTGTTCTCCAAGTGTGGAACCTTTGCTAGCTCTCTCCTTAGCTTCCTTTG
The DNA here is from genome assembly GCA_022036555.1 of Microstegium vimineum. Taxonomy (NCBI): domain Eukaryota; kingdom Viridiplantae; phylum Streptophyta; class Magnoliopsida; order Poales; family Poaceae; genus Microstegium; species Microstegium vimineum. Next base: position 39,946,189 of record CM039128.1, on the reverse strand, counting down.
CTCCATCACTTGTCACCTTCTCTCTTCACATTGTGTACTTAACCTATTCATCCACTTAGAGCTAGGTTAGTACTTAGGTTTCATCAATTACCCAAAACAATAGAGATCTTTCAATCTCCCCCTTTTTGGTAATTGATGACAACCCATATAAAATGATATGAAATATGATTTTGTTTTCACCTTTGAAATGCTTGACACCACTTGGAATATATGATTATAAAAGAAAGTGGTCAATCATTTCCAAGTTGGTTTGATAGTGTTAACTCCCCCTACATGTGTGCACTTCTATGAATATGAATCAAGCTTTGTACACATGCTTAGATAGAACTTTTGGAGGGGTGAACAACTAACAAACAATGACATGATGCTAATGTTTTAAGAATAGACCTTTGAAGCGTGATACCAATCGAAGTGCGCCTTTCATTTTACCCTTAGCAACATGGTTAGCTTGACACCACATGGAATACTCAAAATAAACAAGATATGATATCTAGCTAACTTCCTATGCATGCTAGTGATCAAATCATCAATCAAGATTACAAGTAGTCATGCACTACACAAGCAAGAAACCACTTGAAAAAGTACTATAACTTCAATGCAAACAATCATATGAGTGAATGCAAATTCAAATGAAACAAATTGTTCATAGGATTGCTCCCCCTACTTGTGTGCTCAAATTTTAATTGTTCATTTTTCCAAAATCTTATTTCTCCCCCTATCTCTAGATTCCACTTGTTTCTTTCCTTATCATGTTTCTCATTTTAACATTCCCTTTAAACATTTCTCCCCTTACTACTATCATTTTAACACAAGTTCTCCCCCTTTGTCACACATTACCACAAAGGAAACCACTTGTAGTAACATGTATTATTTGAGGATACTTAGAGAGATTTGTTTATCAAGTTAATATAGAAAGAAGTGGGGTGAATTATCAAATTATATTCAACCTAGATTACTTGTCCTAGATACTTAACACGTTTTAAACCATGGACAAGCTTCTTCACACATCTTGCAATGGTTATCTTGACCATGTTGGTTAAGTACAAGAATAAGCATAGTAGACTAAACATGTGAGGTTACAAGCTTATCAACATGTCATATGCCATCACTAGATCAATCAACTCATAGAAGCTATAGTGATGTCATATGTCCATAGAAAAACATTTGATTTTCATGAATGAGCTTATCATGAGTGATGTCTATATGCTCTACACAAGACTAGCAAAGGATGAATGCATATGTCAATCAATTGTACCATGCTATGTTGGAGTAGAGGCATGTCATAAGTGGGGTGCATCAACTCATGTTAGAGAATCCAAGATGTTCAACTCATTCCTCAACTTGCAAAACCTCTTCTCATCAAGTGGCTTGGTGAATATGTCGGCTAATTGATTATCGGTGCCCACATTGTCAATGAAAATGTCACCCTTTTGTTGATGATCTCTTATAAAGTGATGTCTCACATCTATGTGCTTTTTTCTTGAGTGTTGGACGGGGTTGTTTGTGAGCTTCACCGCACTCTCATTGTCACAAAGCAATGAGACTTTCTTGAATTAAATTCCATAGTCCTCCAAAGTGGCGTTCATCCACAATATTTGTGCACAACAACTCCCCGCACTAATGTATTCGGCTTCGGCGGTAGAGAGTGCCACACTATTTTGCTTCTTAAATGACCATGAGACTAGTGACCCTCCCAACATTTGACATGTACCACTAGTGCTCTTTCTATCCACTTTGCAACCCGCATACTCAGAGTCCGAATATCCAATCAATTCAAACCTTGACCCCTTTGGAAACCAAAGTCCAACCTCTTGTGCATGTTTGAGATATCTCAATATTCTCTTTGTGCCTTTCAAATGACTCTCTCTAGGAGATGCTTGAAACCTTGCACACATGCATACACTAAACATGACATCTGGTCTTGAGGCAGTCACATATAATAAACTTCCAATCATAGACCGATAGAGTGTTTGATCTACCATCATGCCACTTGAGTCACTATCCAAATGTCTATTAGTCCCCATGGGAGTACTAATGCCTTTAGCTTCTTCTAGCCCAAACTTCTTCACCATATCCTTGATGTACTTGCCTTGACTCACAAATGTACCATTCTTCAATTGCTTGATTTGAAGTCCAAGGAAGTAACTAAGTTCACCAATCATTGACATCTCAAACTCATTAGCCATCATCTCCCCAAACTCTTCATAAAAGTCTTGATTTGAAGATCCAAAGATAATGTCATCCACATAGATTTGTAAGATGAACAAGTCATTTCCAATCTTCTTTGTGAATAGGGTAGTATCAACCAATCCCATTTTGAATCCCTTTGAGAGAAGAAAACTTCTCAACCTCTCATACCAAGCTTTAGGTGCTTGCTTCAACCCATAGAGAGCCTTCTTGAGCTTGAATACATGGTCAGGCTTCTTAGCATCTTCAAAACCGGGTGATTGCTCAACATACACCTCCTCATTGATATACCCATTTAGGAATGCACTCTTGACATTCATTTGGTATAGCTTTATATTGTGTGCACAAGCATAGGCCAATAGGATTCTTATTGCCTCTAATCTTGCCACCGGAGCATATGTTTCCCCAAAGTCAAGACCTTCAACTTGAGAGTAACCTTGAGCTACTAGTCTTGCTTTGTTCCTTACCACTATTCCATCTTGATCTTGCTTGTTCTTGAAAACCCATTTGGTTCCAATGACATTGTGCTTCTTTGGTCTTTCTACCAATTCCCAAACTTGATTTCTTGTAAAGTTGTTGAGCTCTTCATGCATAGCATTGATCCAATCAACATCCTTCAAAGCTTCATCAATCTTGGTTGGCTCAAATGATGAGACAAAAGAGTAATGCTCACAAAATGAAGCCAATCTTGATCTTGTTTGAACACCACTTTGAATGCCTCCAATAACTTGATCTAACAGATGATCTCTTGCAATGTTGGTAGGTTGGAGCACTTGAATGTTGATGTCATTTTGTTGAGATGATGAACTAGCTTGAACTTGATCTTCATTTGCAATTCCTTGATCTTGAGTTGGAGAACCACTATCTTGATCACTTGGAATGGATACTTGATCTTCATCTTCATCTTGGACTTGTCTTGGTCTAATATCACCAATATCCATATCTTTCATAGCATTGACCAACTTATCACCTCTCACATCATCCAGGTTTTCTTCTTCATCTTGAGAGCCTTGAGTTTCATCAAATTCAACATCATGCACTTCCTCAAGAATACCACTAGTCAAGTTCCATACTCTATAAGCCTTGCTAGTAGTTGAGTAGCCAAATAGAAATCTCTCATCATATTTCTTTTCAAACTTGCTCAACCTTGTTCCCTTCTTCAAGATATAGCACTTGCATCCAAACACCCTAAAGTAGGCAATGTTTGGCTTTCTTCCATTCAATAGCTCATAGGGAGTCTTCTCAGGCATTCCATGATAATAGAGACGGTTGCTAGAATAGCAAACCGTATTGATAGCTTCGGCCCAAAAAGGGTCACTAACATTGTACTCACTTAGCATTGATCGTGAAGAGGTGCTCGGGTGGTGGCGAATTCGAAAAGGGAGCGCTGCGGTGCGTTTCGTGCTCGGCGTGGCGAGAGCAGAGGCAGCGCGAGCGAGAGAGCGGGTGCGGGCGAGTGCGAGAGGGGCAGGGGGTGTATGCGCTCCTGTTGACGCGGTCATGGCCGACCGGCGTGGCCGGAGGGGGCAGTGACGTGATGGTGCGGCGGGTGGCAGGGGCGGCAGCGCGCAGGCAGGGGCGCTACTTGGTCCTAGCGCCGTTAGGGTGGATGCGGCACTCGATCGCGACTGCGACGGGGCGAGCGGCTGACCGGATGCGGCACTGCGGCGGCGAGGGAAGGCGCGGCGCAGCGTGGTGTGTTTGCGCGGGCAGAGGCGGCGAGGCGTGTTCGACACTCGTCGGCAGGAATCGTCGGCCACGCGGCAGGCGATGCCGACGTACGGCGCAGCCGCGGTCAGGCGCGGGTGCTCGCGCGTGAGCGGCGCGTGCGTCGCACGTGCGCCGTGCGTGGCGCGGGGCGCGCAGGCAGGAACGGGGCGCGAGCTGGGCCGCGGGTAAGGCCAAGCGGGCCGAAAGGTGAGACTCGGCCTGTTTCGGATTTCTTTTCCTTTTTCCCATTTCTTTTATTTGATTCAAACTGAAATGGCTTCAAAACAGTTTCAAAAACTCCAAACTAAGATTTGGAACTTAAACCAAAGTTGTTGAGAATAATATTCTCTACATTTTTTATGTAGGTCACATTTTCTGAAAACCATTAATTACAGGGTTCTAGATTAAAAACCAATTAAGCCATTTAAGAAAAGAATTACTTTTATTCTTAACAAATAAACTAAGCTTAATTTGACAGGTGATTAGCAAGACAAACAATCTACTCATTAATCTAAGCATAGCAAACTTAGCTAAACATGTTGATCAAGAGTAGAGCACCAAAACACCTATTCAATTCTAGTGTGAAGAATATAAACAAACACACATGAAATGATGACATATATAAACATGAATGCAATGCTTATGCTTAGTGGCTAATGATGATCCTAATGCAAGCTTGACACAGGGTGTCACATCTGCCATTGCCAGTTCTAATATGTTTCAACTTGCATTGTTTTTTTACTTGTTCGGTCACTGATCTGGATCAAGTCGTCCACTGCTTGTTGACCACACATGTATCTACTTCAACACCAGTGTCGACTACATCGACCTCTACCCCTTCGCCTATGCTACTATGCCTAACATCGATGCTGATGGGATGCCTTCCCGCATCGCTTCTCAGTCGTCCATTCAAAACATTCTTTGTCTTGCACCTTCACACCTGGAACCCTATCTTTTTTATTCCTTTCCCCCACCTCTTCCACATACGTACAACACCGACATGGAGAGAGGAATAACCAATTTGACTAGTGTTGGTCACAACGACGAGTTTTGTTAGGCTCACCCTCCCCTAGGGACGGTTGTGGTTCTGCTATAGGTGGGGCCTGGCGACGATGATGCAGAATGGGGCGGGGATGAGAGGGGTCGGGTAAGGAGGGGGCAATGCTAGGAGTAAAGGAGAGTTGACTGCATGTAGAGGAGAGCGAGTGGAGGTTCCGTTGTGTGGGAAGGAGACATGGTCAAGCGGGAAGACGACAACACTAGGTGTAGAGGAGATGGGGCCGGGTGAGGAGGCCGTGAGAGTATAGGTGTCACGTGTGGTGAGACGAACTGATAGATCATAAAAGTATACCCCCTATTTGACCCTGGAGTGGGTAGTGCAGTGGATAGAAAGAATTGGATAGCCTGCAAATCTAGAGTGGGGTTGAGGTGGGAAGAGTAAGTAACATGTTGGGGGTGTTGTGTTTTTTTCTCCTCTACTTAAATAGAGTAGCGGATTATTTGTAGTCTGCTATCATTTCCAAAGATGACCTTCTATGTTAATCGATTAGCACGACTGGTATCTTAGGGCGAACATCTCTATAATTAATTAATTATTAATAGAATTGATCTCCGGATGCCTGCTTCTAAGACAATTAATTGTCTGATTGGTGGGCTTCTGAGAAAATGTCTGTCTCCTTAGTTGTTCCCAGACATTAGGTACTTATTTACTCTTTCTTTTAGAAAAAAAAAACGTGCATTCATCAAAGTTTGAGTAGTCCATGTTGCAATGATTTTTTTACAAAATTTATGAACTAATCGTGATCCTATTTTTTTCAAATCTAAAAACCATATGCGAATTCCAGGCCTTTATGGCTTTATTGCAAAGGATAAACTCATGGTCAAACCTTTTAAAAACAAACCAGGTGAAAGGAATAGTATATCCAGCGTGCAGCAGAAATGCAGAGTAGTACTAGCACGGAGACACAATCATGTGACGTTTGAACGCGTCCGCTACCTCCGCGCCCCCGGCGTCCGCGCGAAGCAACAGTGTCGCGTTCAGTATTGTTCCGCGTCGCACGGTCTCCCACCACGCCACCACACAAGACACAAGTACACAACCATGATCGGGCTCCGGCGCTCCGCCTTTCCGCACGCGGCGACGCCCAAGATTGTAACGCTCCCTCTCGCTGACTAAAACCCGATTCGTTGGTCGCACGACGAATTGGCATATGCCTCCGGATCGCTGGGTATCACTTGGCCTGATGCGGGACGCTCACCAAACAGCCCTACTGCCGTAGCAACCAAGCCTATTAACCGGCAACGGCGCTAGTTGCAAAGACGCGAAGCCAGCATCAGCCATGTGCCCATGTTCTGCTAATCTGCCCCTCTCTCTCAAAAAAAGAAAAGAAAAACCAATGCAATACAATGAACAACAATCGTAGGCCTGTGGACCTAAAATGTTTAGATCGTGGTTGCCATCGCTACAAACTGGGGGCGGGGACAGCTGGACTCGGTTTATTTAGCAACACATGATTGAGGTCTTATTTAGATGCAAAAGATTTGAAAAACGACACCGTAGTATTTTTGTTTGTATTTGGTAATTATTGTTCAATTATGACTATTCTTAAAAGGTTCTTATAAATTATAGATAAACTGTGCAATTAGGTATTTTTTATTTATATTTAATATTTTTTTACATGTGTCCAAAGATTCAATGTAACTAGAAATCCTATAAAATTTTAGAATTTTGAAGTCAACTAAACAAGGCCTGAGTTTTGACGAGGGGTTACAAGACAAACAACGGTCTCACTTTTTTCAAAGGATGGGTTAGCACGGTAGCACCTGAGTAGTAGCTCATAAAAGCTCTTTTAAAAGAATCACATTTTAAGATATGTTCACTTAAGCCAACTACACATAGAACTAGAAGATTTCTAGGGTGGTGGTCTTAATTGAGCTGCTCTTGAAAATAGATTAACTTTGCTATATTTAGTTAGTTTATATCATTTAAGTGAATTTTTTGGCATAAGTCAAATTTGAACTGCAAGTGATTCGAATAATGGAAAAAGTTAAATGAAAAAAATAATATCCATATTATTGAGTCCAAGTTTGAGTTCTTATCCAGGAAAGTAAAACAAAAATCTAACATCTTGTTCACAAAACATGATCTCAAACATGTGTCAGAATTATTTGAAAATTCTATAAATAGTTTGAAAATTCTATAAATAGAAAATGTACTCCGAAAATTATAAAATTTATCAAGTACTCATGATATCATACTTGGAACCCGTGATAAACATTTGTGATGATTTCACATGAGTTGCCACGTACATGTCCTACAAATGCAATCATATCCGATAAAGTTTCATATCACTTACAAGGATTGAGTAGGATTTGAAGTGAAAGCGACGGTGAAATTGAAATTTGAGTTTAAAACTTTTCGTATAGGCAATACACAATATAGATGGTTTCAGGTCAAGTTTTGGTAATTTTTCAGATATGTTTGATAATTTTAAATTATTAATCGCAATTATTATTTATGTAGGATTTGAATTTGAGTTATAATGGCATGAAATAATAGTTGAAAATTTATATAAGCATAAAATATGTATTGTTGAGTGAATTTGGTAAGATATTTTAGAAGTGCATTTGAAAAAGTTTAGTAAAAGACATTAAGGAAAAGAAAAAGGGGAGGAAAAGTATTTTTTTAAAAAAAAAAACCTTCTTTACCGAGTGCCAGGTCGGTGACACTCGACAAAGTCAGTCCTTTGCCGAGTGCCACTGACGGCAAAGTTGAAAACAAAAAATAATAATACTTTGGCGAGTGCCAGATCGAAGGCACTCGACAAAGCACAAGTATACACACGCAACACTTGATCGTTTTTCGGCCACACGTGCCCGCTCGGCCCGCCGCTGGCTCGCTCGCCCGGCCGCCGAAGCCCGCCTCGCCCCACGCCGCCGAGAGGAGAGGAGGAAGAGGAGGAAAGGATAAAGAGGAGGAGGAGGAGAAGGAGAAGGAGATGAGGAAGAGAAGGAGGAGGAGAGGAGGAAGAGGAAGAGGAGGAGGAAGAGGAGGAAGAGAAGGAGGAGAAGGGGAGGAGCGCCCCCGGCCCGACGCTGCCGCCCGCCGCTGGACCCCGGCACCACACTGCGGGGAGGAGGGGTGGAGAGGAGGAGAGAAGAAAGAGGAGGAGACCCCGGACCCGCTCGTTGATTCATCGATGCTTCGGAGCTTCACCGACATTATCAAGGTATGCACTAGTAGAGATGGTAGCGGTAGTGGTAGTGCCCCATCTTGATTGCCTATGAGCATGGATTGAATCTACATATGTGGTTGTCATCCATTGTGCTTTTGATATAAACGTGGTTGTCGGCCATCATGCTGTTGTTTTATTGTAGGTTTTGGAAATCTCACAGGAGGTTCTGCTGAAATTTTCAATTGACGTTATTCTTTTCTTTTGCAGAAGGAAGGGGAGAGAGGAGTAGAGGCGAACTCACTGCTGCGGGTCTGCCTGCACCACGTTACCTCGCCACAGCTTCGCTAGTCTGACTCCACCGCCACCGAAGGTATAACCCCTCTTTCCGTATCATGGTCGTACACCATGTAACCAGTTAGGCATCTCCCATTCGAAAGAGATATGATTGGAAATATGTAGTTCTTTACATATCTATAACCATATTTGTTTCAAATTGGCCACGTTTCTTGGACAACCTGTGTGGCGTAGATGAGGTTAGTTTTCATGATCTGCTCCGATTTGAGATAGAGTTTCGACGTCACCTCCCAGAGAACAACAATGAGGTGACGTCAAAACTTTGTCTAGGATATTGTGTACAAGGTATCACCACACGGTAAAGTACCTATCCCAAACGATGAAGATTACAATTTGAACCCAAGCATATATGACGGAGAGTTCTTTCAAGAAGAGGGGATACAAGGGAGGTTTGAGATAGACTTAACAGAAGCAATCGGAATGTAAATAGGCAATGAAAGGGTATATGACAAGGAGGCTAGAGATGAGGAGGCTGAAGATGAGGTGGAAAATGTGAAGGACTTACAATTACTTGAGAGATTACGTTTAGGCAATGACAATAATGATAACATTGCTTGTTCGGATAGTGTTGATTATTTGGACATGGTTGATAGTGATGATGAGACTTATGATCCAGCTAATCCTGATCATGAAGATTATTTCTAATACATGTAATACAATGTTATTTTGTAATTATGTTCTGTTTATTTTGCATGCCTTTCATAATTATGTGTTTTTTCTTATTGGTTTAATTCTTTTAATTGCAGGTGATTCAAGATGATGGGTGCCCGGTTTAGGAAGCTCTCCTCGGTTTACGCCACATCGAGCAGGAGGAGGAGCACCCGCAGGGGGGCTCGTCGTCTACCACCACACAGGCCGAGGAGCAGGCATAGCAGGAGCAGGAGCAGGAGGAGGAGTAGGAGCAGGCATAGGGGAGGAGGAGGAGGAGCAGGCGCAGGGGGACGATGAGGTGGAGGGAGACTAGGACGACAAGTCGACACCAGTAAGGGATTCCACTTCCTTTGCTTCGACGGGTGTCTACTTGTGAGGACCCGCGAGCCTCCCTTAGCGACACATCCCTTTGACGGGTCGTCCGCTAATTCGACCTGGGGTGGAAAAGTAAGTAATATTGTATGATGTCAATACTTCATATAATATGTTCTTTGGGTCCTGTCATATCCTTTATAAAGTCGGTTGTAATCACCAAACTCTAAACTCTTAGGCCCCTATGGATTAGAGGAAACATACAAGATTTTTGTAGGGTTTCATCCCTATGGATTTTTTCCTGTCAATGCCCTTTGTTTCACAAGAAAGTCATGAGAACAATTACATAAGATGGCATTCTAGAAGCGTGATTTCATGGGAACAAACTAAGAGGTCAGACCTCTTGGTAACTTTCTTGGCATGAAAAGAGAGCGCTCGCGTGCTGTTGACGCCCCCTCATGGAAATTTTTTTGTTGATGGATGGTAAAACATGGTGCCTCTCTCCTCCAAGACATCATCGTCCTCTCAAGGAGAAACAAGACTCCAAGAACAAGGCATTCAGCATCCTCAATCTAACCCATTGTGTCATCCTCCTCAACGCTGACCACACAAAGCAACCATCCACGACAACCACTATGACGTGCAGGTGATTGGATTTTCCTCTTTCTATCATGTAGCTTCTTGATCCCCCCATCAACGAATGGTTTACAATAATGCTTTTTATTTTAGATGACTTTGTCTCCCTCATTGTATTGCCTATGAAGCAATGAGATTAAACGATACATCAATGGGTTTTTCTCCACCTACCTTTGTTCCCTACTTATGAGTGTGTTTGACTTCAATTCGCATGGCATGTGATTTCTGATTTAGAATAGGTCGTGTTATGTACCTTTTTCTCTTTCACTTAAATACTATAATGTGGCTCAACTTTTTTTGTTGGGAACATGATGTAGGATTGCTTATGAAGCTAGTGGTTTAATTCAAATTGAGAGCAACATGTGCTATATTAATTCCTTTGCTTTTGTGAGGTGTATTCCAAGGGTGTAGGGTCGACATGGCGGACTAGAGGGGGGGGTGAATAGTCTTTTCTAAAACTTAAACGCTCCGGCTAACCGAATCAAATGCAGAATTAAAACTATCGGTCTAGCCAAGACTATACCCCTCTATCTATTACTCTAGCACCTAGCAAAGTATACTAATTGGGCTTACTAAGGTGCCAAGCTAGGAAGCTCACCTAAATAAGTCTAGGTTGCAAGGTCACACAAACCTAAGCAACTAGTACTCTAAGCACAAAGGGAGCTCCTACACATACTAGTAAGCAAATCACAAAGCACCTAAGCTCACTAGCAATGCTCTCTAGCAAGACTACACAAGCCAACTAGAGAGCTCAAGTTACTTAGCTACACAAACTAAGCAACATGACTAACAAGGCTACACAAGCCAATTAGCCACTCAAGAGCTACTTCTATGCTACACAAGCTAGAAGGTAACTAGGCAAGCTACACAAGCTAAACTAATTACAAGAGCAACAACTAAACACTAACACAAGTATGAGAATGTAAATACAAGCTAGTGATTTGGAGAATGCAAACCACCGAGAAGATGTACACAAGGTTGACACGATGATTTTTCTCCCGAGGTTCACTTGGTCGCCACCAAGCTAGTCCCCGTTGTGTCGACCACTCACTTGGTGATTCGGCGGCTAATAGGCGTTCACAAGCCTAGCCCACTAACTCGGGCGCCGCAAGAATCCACCCACAAGTGAGGGTAGCTCAATGACACGCTCAACTAGAGTTTCTCTTCGCAATCTCCCGCGGGGCGAGCACAATACCCCTCACAAGCACTTCTCCGGAGCGCCGCACAATCTTCTTGCACGCTTCGCCGGACGCACGCAACAGTGCGGGTCCGGACCATGCAGTCTGCGTCCGGACTCGCTGCCGTTAGAGAGAGTCGTTGGCGCATTGCGTCGATCGCCGCCACGTGCCTCCGGACGCGTGCAACAGTGCTGCACCGGACCAACAACCTGTGTCCGGACCTCCACTCCAGAAAGCGCCAGACACCGGACGCGCGTCTGGATCCCTGCGTCCGGACGACAAACAGCGTTCGGTTCTTCACTCAGAGCCGTTACAGAGAGGGCAAACCTCCGGACACAGCGTCCGGAGTTCCCAGTCCGGACGACACCTAGCGTCCGGATCCTCTGTTCTCGAACATGCACGCTAGGGTTAGCTTCTGGACGCATCCGCGATGGTCCGGACCAGCAGCACCCTTGCGTCCGGAGCTCATACCCGAGCCAAACCGGGCTGCCTCTTCTTCCTTGCTTCTCATGTGCTAACACAAATGTATTCTTCACCTTGTTCAAGTGTGTTAGCATTTTCACAATATTTTTCAAAGCATTTTTCACTTGCTTCTCACTACGCCACTCGATCCTAATTCATCGCAAAGTTAGATCGCTCACAGTGGCACTAGATAACCGATATGCAAACAAGTTTGCTGCTCTTGATAGTACGGCTATCTATTCTAAACCCGATCATATACTTCTCTACACACCTATGACCGGTGAAATGAAATGTCCTATGGTTATACCTTTGCCTTGCGCATTCCATTCCATCTCCTTCTCCAATGTTGATGCAACACATGCACCAACCTCTTGTCAAATGATATGATCCACTCCATATCATCACATGACCGTATTGGTTCATCGACCTTGACCTCACTTGCTCTTCACCATTGCCTTGGTCCATCAGCGCCAAGCATCACCCGCTTGCCCTTCACACTTGCAACCGGTCCATCAAGTCAAGCCTCATCTTGATCTTCTCCACCTTGATCACATGACTCCATGTCATGTCTCATGTGCAATTAAGCTCCTTCATCACACAATTACTTGTGAACTAATCTCCTGTGTATATATATCACTTAAACACATATTAGTTCACCTAAGTTGTCACTCAATTACCAAAATCACATAGGAACTCTCAAAGGGCTTCCTATGTTTTCAATTTTTGTAGGATTGGACAAGTGGTGTACTTTCGTTCATGTGTTTTCCTATCCTGCATTCTAAAGGAGGACTTATTAGGGTAACTCTAACCAATCCCTCCAAAATTGTCCCCACTCCCGAAAACGCGAGTCCGTCTTCTAAATTCCAGCTCTCACTTCTCTCAGCACTCCAGCCAAACTCTCATTTCAGCCTCCCTATATTTCTCTCACCGATATTTTATACATAACTTCTAACTTCCAAGTCCAACATTTCATATCTAAACTGGGTTATTTCAAATTGGTATTATTGGAACATATATTTATTAACAACAATTTCATACAGCTAAAAATTAGAGAAATTAGTTTTAAAAATAATTTGCAACCACTATTTTTTGAACTACTATATATTTGAACAGTAACTCTTCTAAGTTCTAACGGTTATGAATCAAACGGTCGCTCTTCCAACGGCTATAAATCAAACGGCCCACCCTTCAAACGACTATATGCAAGTGTTGTGCCTCTGACAGTTATATTTTCAACCTATATATATATATATATAATATATATATATATATATATATATATATATATATGACCATTCCCTTTCTTAAACCAATTTCGATAGTATGTTGCTTCTTGTCCACTAAAAATGAGTTGCCTCTCCCGACTAGATTCATCTTCCTCATCTGATGATGGTGACGATGATCTTGAGGAAATCTTTAATGGATTACATCAAGCACACACTCAATATCAAGCTCTCCATGCTCCACAAAGAGGTGGTTATGTACTTGAGCGTCATACATTCATCCTGATAGAGAAAGTGGGCATTGGGGGTTGTACAACGAGTATTTCTCTGAAAATCCAACCTATGTGCCACCTTTCTTCCGATGCAGGTTTGCTAATAGCTTGTTAATTTTTGTCTACCTTCTTTATCCACATTCCTATGTCTGTGTGTTGATTAGTTTAGATTTGTCCCTCGGACGTCCCATATGCTATACCTCCGCATAGTGCAACCTGTAGAGCAACATGATAATTACTTCGAACAGAAAAGAGAGAGAGAGAGAGAGAGAGAGAGAGTTGGATGACTCGGATTACCATTTTTGCAAAATATTATTGCAGCTTTTTTATGATTAGTTATGGAGTACCGATTGCTTTCATTGATCAATACATTCGCATTGGTGAAAGTTCTATCATACAAAGCCTTAAAAAGTTTAACAAAACCGTTGTTGAAGTGTTTGGAGAGGAGTATTTGAGACCCCCTAATGAGAATGGCACAATTAGATTACCAGCAATCGGGCAACAGAGGAGCTTTCTAGGAATGCGGTTGCATGCATTGGAAGTGGAAGAATTGTCCTAACCCATGACATAGTCAATATATTGGGCATGAGCACAAGCCTACAATAATACTCGAAGCTCAGTGTACTACAACATGTGTCCCAGCGGGCGTGCCGCAAGTGATGGCATGCCACGAGCCAGCGGGTCGTGAAGGCGTGCGTTCTAGCAATGGCTTGCAGTCGCCACCACACCCGTGGGGGTTGGGCGCAGCAACAGTATAAGGGGGCCAAGGCCGGGCGACGAGTAGGGGTGGCCACGCTGCCCAAATGGCCAACTCTACTAGGTATATTTTCTATCCCTATCTCCCATCCATCTAGAAACCAGGCTATTTCGAGAAGTGAAAGGTCCTAGATGGCTAGGGGGGGGGGGTGAATAGCCTAATAAAAATTCTACAAATCACTAGAGCAAATGGTTAGATAACACTTAAGCGAAGCTTTTTGCTCTAGCTCTACTTGGGGTGCAAAGCCACCTATCCAATGCAATTCTAGTTAACTAAGTGCTTATCAATCAATAGCAAGAACCTAAAGCACTTAGTACAAGCTAGCATGAACAACTATTAAAGAGACTAACTAGCAAGCTAACAAGACAAGATATGAAAGAAGTAAATACAAGATAGGAGGTGATTGTTATACCGATGTCTTGTGATGGATGGATGTCAATAGGATGAACCAATCACAATGAATATCAAAGAGTAGCCGAAAGACAAGTTGACAATCAATTTTTCTCCCGAGGTTTACTTGGTTGCCACCAAGCTAGTCCCCGTTGTGTCGACTACTCAAGTGGTGTTTTGGTGGCTAATTGGCAATTCACAAGCCAAGCCCATTAACTCGGGCGCCACAAGAAACCACCCAAATGAGAGTAACTCAAAGACACGAGCAATCTACTAGAGTTACCCTTTGGCTCTCCGCCGAGGTGGGTACAAGCCCTCTCACAATCACCGAAGTCGGCCGCAAACAATCACCAATTGTGCCGAAGCTTCTCCACAATCACCAAGCCGTCTAGGTGTTGGCAAACACCAAGAATAACAAGAAACCACGCGGCAATGACGATGACCAAGTGCCACTAAGATGCAATGTAATGATCAAAGCACTTGGATCACTCAAACTCTCACAAGTATGCAACAAGAATGAAGAGAGTGAGTTGGGGGCTATCTCAAGTAAGCACAAGTGTATCAAATGAATGGGGAGTGCAAGAGAGAAAGCCCTAGGAGCAGGCCACAACACTTATATAGCAACCCAAAACCAACTAGCCGTTTTGCTCCTCTTCCACGCTTTTCTGCAGGCATCTAGACGCTGTTTTCATAGGGGTCCGGACCATCGCATGTGCGTCCGGACCCTCCTCCATTTGAAATCGCCCGTTGGCGCCTCCTTCCTGAGCCGACGCGTCACCTCCGGACGCTGTGAACAGTGGCGTCCGGTGCTTCTATTTCTTGCGTCCGGACCCAATCCAGAGAGGGTCCAGAGGGCACCCTGAGTCCGGACGCGCGTCTGGTTCCCTGAGTCCGGACCATGCCTAGCGTCCGGTTCCAACGCAGAGAGCATCCAGAGAGCCCCAAACATCCGGACGTGAGCCCGGAGTCTGCGTCCGGACCATCATCCGCGTCCAGACCACCTGTACAGAGAGGCCGAGCCTTAGGGTTTGCCTCCGGTCGTATTTTCCTTTGTCCGGACCAAGCTTCCCTTGTGTCCGGACCTTGCGCCCGGATCACTTTGCTTTGTCCAAACGATTCGCTTCTTCTTCTCCAAGCTTCCAAGTGCTAACACCAAGTGTTCAAACCACTTAAGCCCTGTGTTAGCCTTTTACAATATAGTTCATGGATTTTAGTTCATGTTTGTGTCACTTAGGTTTGTTTTATATGGAAATGCAATGCAAACCTAGTGGCACATGATAATCGCAATCGACACAAGTTTTCCCTTCTTGATAGTACGATTATCTATCCTAAATGTGATCACACTCTCTATAGTGTCTTGATCACTAAACCAAAAATGACCCTATGGATATACCTTTGCCTTGAGTCCATTTTGTTTTTCTCTTTCTTCTTTTCCTTAGTCATGGAGCACTTGATCCATCATGATCTTTCATCTAGCTCCATGTTTCAAGGTGAACCACCATATCTTGATCATACACTTAGTTCAAGGGTTAGTCTATAGGTTTCATCAATTATTCAAAACCAAACAAGGTCTTTCAAGAAGGCACAACAACGAGAAGAGACAAGAGAGGAAGACAAACGTACGAGCTCAGACAACTTCATGGTGGCGTGGGAAGACGATTGTTAGTCCGCTCGGTCGATGAGGCTTCGGAGAGGACTCAAATGTGGGGGGTGAGGAAAGAAGAACCAGTCTCCCTCATGCATCGGGGCGGATAGGAGATGGGTTGGAGAGCGTTTTTTTTTGCGTTTTAAACCCTTATAAGATGGGACGAGGGTTGAGATAAAAACCTTGGTTGAAGTTGCCCTTAAGCTTCTTGGATTGTTCCGTAACCTATTGCTCCTCCTTCACTGAGCCTCTGCTAACAGTATCGAAGTACAAATGTTTTAAAGCTTCCAACACACAAACACAAGCTGGCCCAATCGCATGTAAACGATTTCGTAGCCGGTAGCCCTAATCATTTTGTGGTTCACTTTGCACAAGCTATCCATTCTCCTTGCCCCCACGGTCGTTGCATCTGAACCTCACCAACGCAAGGAATCTGAATCAAGTATACAAACAAAGCTCCCCAAGCAAGTCGCGCCCGGCACGACATCCCGTCGTCCCAGGCCCAGAATCCCGCCTCCCGAGTCCCAACTCCCATTTACCCCGGGTACCCAGCTAAACCACGGTCGAACGTGCCAATTAGCAAAAAACAACCTCAGGTACCGTATCCTCCCGAGGGCCCGAGGCCAGAAAATGGGATCCCCAGAAAATAGCGCACGTCTTTGGTGCGGCCAGCCCGTGCGCCGCGCAGTTTTCTGGACAGTCGCGCGGAGCTTCGAAGGCAAACCCGGGCCGAGACCTGATAGGGCGCCGAACTTCACCGGGTGGGTGTGTGCAAATCAAGCAAAACCCCCGCTTCCGAAGCTCGTTTTTTTTCCCGCAAGAAACGAAGGGTTCATTTTTTGAGCAAGTAGGAGTAGGTCGCAGCGGCGGAGGAAGCCCGCTTGGCAAGGGATCTATCCCCTCATATTCCCCTTGCGTGCAAGCTCCCCTCCCCGTTGCCCTCGCCACGGGCACCCGAGGAAAGCCTGGAGCACTCGCGGATAGGCAGTGGGCCCGGGATGGCAGAGAGCTTGCTCCGGGGACGCGAAGCCGGGTGGGGAGAGGCAAACCGGATGGGATTATTTAACGGGGGAGGGAGGGAGATAGGCACACGAAAGCAACAGCGAGGAGAGAGAGAGAAGGGAAAAGGGTGAAGCCAGGGAGTTGTTGGTTTTGGTTCTGGTCGGCGTCGGAGGGGAAGGGGACGACGAGCGGCGAGGGAGAGGTGCGCGAGGGGAAGGAGGGATATGGTGGCAAGCTGACTACGCGGATCGCGGCGGCGGCAAGCGGGGATCGGCGGGAGCGGGGGGCGGCACTCGGATGGTATTGGGTTTCGCCGGCGCCGGAGGCGGCGATCGTGGATGGGCAGCGGCGGGGTCGCGGGGCGGGGGTTGTAGGAGCGGTGGCGGCGGGGAAGTTGGAGTCGGAGCGGGTGCTTGTGCTGGTCTCCGGGCTGGGGCAGGGGGAGGAAGGGAGGGAGCGGCGGGGAGGGATGAAGCGGGGGAAGGGGGGAAGGAATGGGCTGCTGCCGAGCTCGCTGCGGATCATATCGTCCTGCCTCAAGACGGTCACCTCCAACGCCGGTTCCGTCGCGTCCACCGTTCGCTCGGCCGGCGCCTCCGTCGCCGCCTCCATCTCCTCCCAGGCCGAGGACGAGAAGGACCAGGTCCACTGCCCCGCCCCTGCCTCCACTAATTCAAATATTTCTTTGTTTTTTTTCTTATTTACGCTGCTAGTGCAGATGACTGCGGCTCTGTGGTTTGCTAAGTTTAGTGCTGTGCTTGCAATTGTATACTCAATTGTATTATAGCATTCTGCAGTAAGTAGGTTTGAGTAGTGCCTGGACGCACATCCTTTGTTACAGTAGATTCACCGTTCAAGTGAGTTGACCACTAGCCATGTTACAGCTGGATAGGAAAAGTTCGAAAATACCAGAATATGTGGATTGTTACTCTTGCAACCGTGTACTCATTTTATGTCATTTTGCTATAGGAGGTTGTGAGTAATCTGGCGAGGTAGAGCTTATGTTCCTATACTTAAACTTTCTAAATTTCAGTGGCATTTAATGGAGCTTTGAGTGAGTTGACCATGAATTCAGTTTAACTAGTTAGAAGTAGTAAAATACTGGAATGGACGGTTTCTCTAAAGTGAAAAGGCCGGAGAACACAGATTAGTTAAGTGTTCACTCAAACGCTAAACAATAAGGAGTTGATCACCTGTGTTTTAGCTGTTTATTTGAGCTAAATGACAGTTTAAATGGTCTAAATGGCCATTTAAACAGGGCAAGTGTTTGATTAAATGGACACGACTAACCACTGTGGGCATCTAAATAGTGTTTAAATAGGCTAAATGGCTGTTTAGGTGAACATCGAAGTCATTTTTGTAGTAGTTCAGTAGAATTCTTCTGTGCTCATATTGTGCATGGCTAATGGGTGCCTTGTTATTGTTGGCAAGTGTTTTTTGCTTTGGATCTTTCTTTGGTGTTATTAAATTTTGTCTGGATAGCAAGATGTCTGTTTCTCCAAGTTTTTTAATGCTTGACTCAATTCAGTTTCTCCTATTGACAATTTTGATTGGAAAAAATGTTTGCCGCTGTATGTTTTTGCTAATTTATACAAGAATTCAATCTTGATGATCCATCTATAAACAGGTTTTGTGGGCTGGATTCGATAAACTAGAGCTTCATCCATCATCATTCAAGCATGTCTTGCTCGTTGGTTATTCAAATGGGTTTCAAGTGCTCGATGTTGAGGATGCTGCAAATGTTTGCGAATTGGTCTCAAAACGTGATGGCCCAGTTACGTTTTTACAAATGCAGCCCACTCCAGTCGGCTCTGAAGGCATTGAAGGATTCAGAGCATCACATCCCATGCTTCTAGTTGTTGCTGGTGATGAGACAAATGGCCTGGGTGCGGTCCAAGGAGGTCGCTTAAGTGCTCTTATCAGAGACACAAACAGTGAGCCTCAAGCTGGAAATTGCATTTCTACCCCAACGGTTGTCCGTTTCTACTCTTTGAAATCTCACACCTACGTACACGTTCTTCGATTCCGGTCTGCTGTATATTTAGTTCGCTGCAGTCCAAGGATTGTTGCTGTAGCACTTGCAGCACAAGTAAGTTTCTCTTCGCACATTTATTTATATTTTGTACTGTAAACTGGAGTTGATGAAAATGGTGTTCTCAGACAGCACTTTAAAATACTTATTATTATTTTGCTACATTTCAGATCTACTGCTTTGATGCTGTTACTCTTGAGAACAAGCTCAGTGTCTTAACATATCCTTTGCAAGGTGCACCTGGGGTAAATATTGGGTATGGCCCGATGGCTGTTGGCCCCAGATGGTTAGCCTATGCCACAAATACTCCTTTATTGTCAAACACAGGCCGTCTAAGTCCACAGAACCTCACACCTTCGCCAGGAGTGAGCCCATCTACTTCTCCTAGCAGTGGAAGTTTAGTTGCTAGATATGCAATGGAGTCTAGCAAGCAATTAGCTTCTGGTATTATTGACATGGGATATAAAACATTTTCAAAGTACTGCCAGGAACTTCTGCCAGATGGTTCTAACTCCCCTTTGTCATCAAGCCCAGGCAGGAGATCTGGTAAAATCCCTTCTAGTGTGCATCCACTGGAAGCTGACAATGCAGGAATGGTTAGTTAAAGCCTCACTAAGCCTTTTTTTTTCTTTCGTTGTCATATTAAGTGCATGGAAAAGTAAAATCTTCTATGCGAAGTAACGAAAGTTCGTTGGACACTTGCAGGTAGTCATCAAGGATTTCACTTCCAAAGCTGTTGTCTCACAGTTTAGGGCTCACACAAGTCCGATATCTGCTCTTTGTTTCGACCCTAGTGGAACACTTTTGGTGACAACCTCTGTTCATGGCCATAACATAAATGTTTTCAGGATCATGCCAACCTGCATTGCTAATGGCTCAGGCACAACGCGCTATGATTGGACAGCATCTCATGTTCATCTTTATAAACTGTATCGTGGCATGACATCAGCTGTATGTTTACTAAACAATTGAAAAGTCTTAGAATGTTTTATGATTTTATTCATTTTGTTAATTACCTTGCATTTGTGGCAGGTCATACAAGACATCTCGTTTAGTCATTTTAGTCAATGGATATCTATTGTTTCATCTCGAGGTACCTGCCATATTTTTACACTGTCCCCATTTGGTGGTGATGCTAGTCTGCAGCCACAGAATTCTCACAGTGATGGGCCACCTCTTGCCCCATGTCAGTCAAGGCCATGGTGGTCAAAGCCGTCCTTTCTTATGGACCAACAGGTTCATCAAGTTCCGTCAACTGTGACAAATTCTGTAGTCAGTAGGATAAAGAATAACACTTCTGGTTGGCTAAATACTGTCAGCAATGTGGCTGCTTCTGCAAGTGGAAAACTATCTGTACCATCTGGTGCTGTAACTGCTGTTTTCCATAATTCCATCTACCAGGGTTCTTTGCCTGTTCCGTCTAAGGCTAATGCTTTAGAGCATCTACTGGTGTATTCGCCATCTGGTCATGTTATTCAACATGAACTTTTACCATCTTCGGGTTCCGAGTCCTCTGGTAGCAGCCCAAGAGTTGGTTCAGGTCCTAACTCGCAACTCCAAGATGATGAGATGCATGTTACTGCTGAACCAATTCAATGGTGGGATGTGTGCCGTAGGACAAACTGGCCAGAAAGAGATGAAAACATTGCAAACATTGTATTGTATAGCCAAAGAAGCAGTATAATGGCTATGGATGCTTCTGACTGCGAAGATAGCGAGCATTCGGATTCCACTGCATCAAATGATGGTA
Organism: Microstegium vimineum; assembly: GCA_022036555.1. NCBI lineage: Eukaryota > Viridiplantae > Streptophyta > Magnoliopsida > Poales > Poaceae > Microstegium > Microstegium vimineum. The sequence continues at coordinate 39,925,453 of CM039128.1, read as the reverse complement.
CCTCTGGGAAAGAGATTATGAGAGTCCGAGAAAGGTCAAGTTGGTATTTATCTAATGCAGAAGTACAAATAAACTCGTGGCGGATTCCCATATGGCAGAAATCCAAGGTTTACTGAAATGTCTTTAAACAATGTGATAAATCATTAAAGATTGAGAGTGACAATCAATCGTGTTTTTGCAGATTTGCTTCTATGTGATGGACCATCCTGCTGTAGAGTCGGTCGAATCAGTTAGCAGTGGTGGTGGAGAAATTGAGATTGAAAAGTTACCTCTAAATGAGGTTGAGATCAGGAGAAGGGAATTGTTACCTGTATTCAAGCAGTTCCAATATTCTGAGCGACATTCTAGTGATAGGTAATGTCAATGAAACTACTACTCTTGGATTCTTAATGTTGTATAGATGAGTTATTAGCAGCAAACATCTAATATTTGGTTTTTTTTTTGTTCTTTAAGATACTTTTTCTATTTTTTTGTCAATATCAAAATTTCAGTGGTCTTTAAATTTGTTATTTTATGATGAATTGTGTTATGGGCTTAGAACATTCAAAGTTACTTTTCCCCTCTGTAGTTCAGCTGTATTTGTTTTCTATTATATAGGTTGGAGTGCCTTTGGTGTTCCAGCATAGCAGGTCCCAAGCCCTGGTAAAGGAGGAGGGTGTGATAGGCTTGGCGAGCCAACATCAAAACTTAGCCACTTTCATGGAAATGAGACCCAAAAGATTCCCGTTGGGGCGTAACCCTCTTAGCGACGCGCCATGCCGGAACCGGGTATGGTGTTAAATGAGCAAGGGCCAGGTCGTCACCCCCGTGGCGCGCCGTGTCTTGATTTGGGCACGGTGAAGTGAGCAAGGATCGGGTCGTCGCATCCTTAGTGGCGCGCCACATCGGCGCCCGGATGTGGTGCAAAATGAGCAAGGGTCTTCACACCTCCCTCGGCGGTGTGAAGGGTAAGGAAGCTAGTCGAACCAACCAAGATCCGTTTAGGTAGGTGGAATGTTGGGTCCCTCACGGGTAGGTTAAGAGAGCTAGTTGACACTATGGTTAGGAGGCGTGTAAATATCTTGTGCGTTCAAGAGACCAAATGGAAGGGTTAAAAGGCGAAGGAGGTGAACAATACAAGCTTCAAGCTATGGTACACAGGGACAACTTCGAGTAGAAATGGAGTCGGAGTTTTGATCGATAAGAGCCTCCAAGGTGGTGTGGTGGAGGTGAAAAGGCAAGGAGATAGGATCATCTTAGTTAAACTTGTCATTAGTGATTTAGTCTTAAACGTTATTAGTGCGTATGCTCCCCAAGTAGGCCTTAATGAGTGTGCTAAGAGGCAATTTTGGGAGGATTTGGATGGCATAGTCAGGGCTGTACCAAGTAGCGAGAAGCTCTTCATTGGAGGAGACCTTAATGGCCATGTAGGAGCATCTAGTACAGGTTACGAGGCAGCACATGGAGGTTTTGGTTTCGGAAGAAGGAACCAGGAGGGAGAGGATATCCTAGACTTTGCTACAGCTTTTGATATGATGGTAGCAAACACTTTCTTCCAAAAGCGAAAGTCCCACTTAGTGACCTTTAGTAGTGGCTTGTCCTGCAGTCAGATTGACTTTGTCCTTGCAAGAAGGGGAGATAAACGTGCTTGCGTGGATTGTAAGGTGATACCTGGGGAATGTGTGGTGTCTCAGCACAAGCTAGTGGTGGCTGACTTCCGCTTTCTAATGCAAACTTGTAGGGCTAAACAAGCCAAGATTGCAAGGACAAAGTGGTGGAATTTAGAAGGGGAGACATCAAAGGTCTTCAAGGCAAGAGTTATTGAAGAGGGCCTGTGGAAGGACGAAGGTGACGCCAACAATATGTGGGAGAAGATGGTGACATACGTTCGAAAGGTTGCTGCAGAGGTGCTAGGTGTGACCAAAGGAAGTGGATGCGCTATGAAAGACACTTGGTGGTGGAATGAGGATGTTCAAAAGGCAATTAAGGAGAAGAAGGAAGGCTATAAGAGCTTGTTCCAGGACCGGAGTGCAGATAACATAGAGAAGTATAAGGTGGCAAAGAAGGCTGCAAAACGGGCAGTGGCGGAGGCAAAGGGACGGGCTTATGAAGATTTGTACAAGTGTCTTGATACGAAGGAAGGAGAAAAGGGCATCTATAGGATGGCTAGGACTCGTGATAGGAAGACGAGGGACTTTACTCAAGTCAAGTGCATTAAGGATGAGAGGGAGCAACTCTTGGTGAAAGAGGATGAGATCAGACAAAGATGGCAAGAGTATTTTGACAAATTGTTCAATGGGGAGAACGAGAACTCCCCTGTTCAGTTGGACGACTCGTTTGATGACAACAATAGGCGCTTTGAGCGGAGGATTCAAGAATCGGAGGTCAGAGAAGCGTTGAAAAGGATGAAAGGGAGCAAAGCGATGGGCCCGGATGGTATCCCAATCAAGGTGTGGAGATGCCTTGGGGATATAGCTATAGTATGGCTAACCAAGATGTTCAATAATATCTTCCGATCGAACAAGATGCCTGAGGAGTGGAGAAGAAGCACTTTGGTACCAATCTACAAGAACAAGGGTGACATCCAGAGTTGTAATAACTATCGTGGGATTAAGTTGATGAGCCACACTATGAAGCTATGGGAGAGAGTCATCGAGCACCGCCTGCGAAGAAGGATACGAGTATCTACCAACCAATTTGGTTTCATGCCTGGAAGGTCAACCACAGAAGCAATCTTCTTGTTAAGACAAGTTATGGAGCGATTTAGAGAGCAGAGTATATGAAATGCGACTTTGGCACAACGGCTCAGGATGAGGGAGATGCGAGTTTGGAAGGTCAAGTCGTGCCTAAAAAGGACACCTTCCGATATCTGGGATCGATGCTACAAAGGGATGGAGATATTGATGCAGACGTTAGCCATAGAATCAAAGCAGGGTGGATCAAGTGGCGTCAAGCTTTTGGCATTCTATGTGACAAGAGGGTACCCCAAAAACTAAAAGGCAAGTTCTATAGGACAACAATTAGACCTGCAATGTTGTATGGAGCCGAATGTTGGCCCACAAAGGCTCGACATGTTCAACAAATGAGTTGCAGAAATGCGCATGTTGCGTTGGATCTGTGGTCACACAAGAATGGACCAAGTTCGGAATGATGATATACGTGATCGCCTAGCGGTGGCACCAATTGAAGAAAAGCTTGTCCAACATCGGTTGAGATGGTTTGGCCATGTCCAGAGGAGACCGCCAGATGCACCAGTGCGCTGTGGAGTCCCAAGCCAAGCTAATAATATAAGGAGAGGCAGACGAAGGCCGAAGTTGACATGGGCGGAGGTGGTGAATAGGGATTTAAAAGCTTGGGATATATCTAGAGATCTATGTTTGGATAGGATTGCCTGGAAAGCAGCTATTGAAGTGCCGGAACCATGACTTGGGTATCTTGTTGGGTTTCAACTCTAGCCTACCCCAACTTGCTTGGGACTACAGGCTTTGTTGATGTTGATGTTGATGTATATTGTACGCCAATACGCAGAAGCTGGTATCATGCACTTAATTACCACTATTAGGTCTGCAATGCATTGTTAAGTCTAGGCTATCAATTATTTATTTTCAGTGTGCTCACAATCTTTGAAGATATCATTACAACATTAAAATATAGCATTAGGTGATATCTTGCTCAATACCTATGAACAAGAGTGTGTAATGTCAACATCAATATTATCAAATATTCAAATGGTGATCTGTGACACCTTAAACTGTAGCTTTATAATTGATTATACCTGAGTTTTACTAGTTCGATTTTAACATATTGTTTTACACTCAGCAATAACTTCTATAGTATTGTAGAGATTTAACCTCGTTAGAACTGAGAGGTCCTGATTTTCTGTTGCGTATATGTCAGTTTATTTTCCTGAGAATTGTTGAGTTTATTAATTAGATGGTATCTGGTGCAAATGTTTATTTCTTGCATATTTCATGAAAAAATGACAAGACTTAAGTCTTCATTGGTATTTCTTTTAAGTTTCAAGCATTGTAGGTAACTGTCCTTGAAAATGATTTGTGTTTCTGAAGGAGTATATATTCTCAGCTAGCAGTGACTACCTTTCATTTCTAGACTACTCCCTCTGTTCCATATTATAAGTGAGTACATAGTCAGCTAGCAGTGACTACCTTTCATTTCTAGACTACTCCCTCTGTTCCATATTATAAGTGGGTACATAGCTTTTGCTATGCACCTAGATAGTATATGTTTTGTATAGATTCATGGAAAAATCTATATTTCTGGAAAAGCTAAAACGACATATAATTTGGAATGGAAGGATTACAAATATTTTTGCCAGAAATGAGCTCATGAAATAAAAAAGAGAGTCAATAATGAAATAAATGTTTTCTGTATGTTTATGCAGCTCTGAATGATATCAAGTTGTGAGTTAATATGTGCAACAAAAATGATCTTAAATATTATTAAATACTTACTCCCTCCATCCCAAATTATAAGACATCCCAAAAATCTTGGAGTGTCAAAGTATCTCAAGTTTGACCAAACTTATATAACAATATATTCATATTTATGATGCTAAGTATCGTTACAAACGTTATCAATTATATTTTCATAGTATGCCTATTTAATGTCATAAATCTTTATAGTTTTTTCCTATAATTATTGGTCAAACTTGAGATGCTTTGACTCTCCAAGATTGTTGGAATATCTTATAATTTGTGATGGAGGGAGTATATTACAAAACTCAGGCAGTGAAACAATTTTCAGTGAAAGCTTCTCTAGAGCTCAGGAGCATAAAAAAGACAAAACCCAGAGAAATTTCTCTTAAAATTAAAGTACTCTTATAGCATTGTTGTTATTGCCTCTTCACTTCCTCGTCCTACCTACCTGTGTGGCCTAGCTGCAATTCTACATCTTGCAGGATCCTTTGTTTCAGTTTCAGTATATCCGACTTACAAACAGTTACCATCATGTAGGGATACTGCAAATAGAGTTTAAATGTGCTATCTTTAGTAGTTTAGCTAATAAACCCAAGATTAGTATACGAAATGAAGTTTATTCATGGTGAAAAAGACAAAACCCAGAGAAATTTCTCTTAAAATTAAAGTACTCTTATAGCATTGTTGTTATTGCCTCTTCACTTCCTCGTCCTACCTACCTGTGTGGCCTAGCTGCAATTCTACATCTTGCAGGATCCTTTGTTTCAGTTTCAGTATATCCGACTTACAAACAGTTACCATCATGTAGGGATACTGCAAATAGAGTTTAAATGTGCTATCTTTAGTAGTTTAGCTAATAAACCCAAGATTAGTATACGAAATGAAGTTTATTCATGGTGTTGCCCTTTTTATATTGAATGTAACATGTGGGATTATCCAATGATGTAGGACTGTTGCAAATGGAAGGAGTACTGGAAATGAAGGCTTTCAGAATGCCTTGTCCCACCTCAATGATGCACAGTATGGCTCTGTAAAGGATAATGGTGAATATGAAACCAAACCGGTGGCTGCTTTGTCTGGGTTTTATGCTGGTATAAGCATACGATGTCAATTTATTTGTCATTATTGCATTATATCATTGTTGATGTTGATTGGAAATTTTTTCTTCTTTAGATACGCAGAAAACAGCTAACATAAATGGTGTAGCTAGGCAAACATTCTCTGGACCTGGCTCAGCTGTTAATCTTCAGCAAGTGGGGAAGTGCAATTCTATTGAATCTCCTAATGCTGCAATTTTGGCTGGCAAAGCAGAGAATGAAAGCAATGGCTATATAGCCACACCACCTGAAACAAATGCATCTATCAGATCATTGAGCAGCTATTCTCTCTTGGATGGACCTGTTGACGGAATGCTGTCTCCTGCAAATAGGGCATCATGCAAGCCTGAAACAACCAATAATTCTGTGCTCGGCAATGTTGCAAGCACTGACATACCAAATGGGTGTCTCACCACTGTCGATTCTGGACAGCAGGAGGCGTCTGATTCTCACAGCTCAGTGGAGTTTACCCAGTATTTCCAAGAGGGCTATTGTAAAATATCAGAACTCGATGACTGCCGTGAGTTAACTGAAGCTGTTACTGATGCTGACAGCAGCAGCAGCCACTGCGAGAGAGAGAAGCCCGAGGAAGATGGGGATAACGATGACTTGCTTGGAGGAGTTTTTGCCTTCAGTGAAGAAGGTTATAGCCATCTATTCATATAAGTTATAGGTGGTCTGTCTACTGATATTCATCTTCTGATTTCTGCCCCTTATCATGTTGCAGGTTGACCTTACTATACTGCCTTACTTGAGATTGAGATATAACGGAAGAAAACGCTCAAAACATTCAGTGTGCAATAATATGTAGACGATGGTGAAATTCTAGTAGGCTTTCATGGAATAAAGCTGTGCGGAATTGATCATCTTCCATGGTACATATTTTTCAAGGTAAACCTTGCGCCTTGCTCTCAAAATGTGAAGCCAAGATTCCTCCAGGCAATTTACTAATCTGCGGATCCACGTTGAAATTTGGAAGGAGCTGGTGTTGTCGAGAAGTTGCTATTGCCTGCCGCAACACCCACCCACTTCCTTAGTGTTGGTTTGTACATATACTGTAAGACCCATTTGTTTTGTGCCATACTTCTGGGACATTTGGGTGGTTCTGAATCCGTACCCTGGCAGTCATATTTGTTGACCGCCGCTGCCAGGGCCTGTGAATGTTCCATGTTTATTTGTACATATACTTTCAGTTTTATTAGGAAAAGGGAAAAAAATCTAGCGACGATTAATGTGATATAACTTTATAAACATTCAGTAAAGAAAATTGCATTCACGATGTTATGCTTATTTGCATGTGTTGGGCACCTGTGCCAGAGTGGCTGTTGGATGGAGACAGCAAAGTTCCCAATCTGGTAGACGCCTCATGCTTCGTGCTTCGGTGCTTTAGAGATTTCTGACAGGAGAAAATCTCAACCCCCAAACTAGTTATTGGGGGAGCTATAATTTTGTTGACTTTTGAGGGTTCTAAAAGGCCTCACTATTCCAATTTTAAAAAGTTTGATGACTCTAGGAGTTGATTTACTCAAGGACGGGAGAGTATGAACTACCATGTAATTTTACATTCAGATCCTGTTTGGTAGAGCTCATATCACAAAGCTAATATGAGTAGATGAAGCTAAAAAACAGGCTTCTTTTGTTCCCACTGACTTTGGTGAGAGGAGAGAAGAGATAAAAACTTCTATAAGAGGAGAGGAGATAAAAAGACTCCTATAAATAGTGAATGCGTCAAAAAAGCCAAAGCCAGTAGAAACTCTACCAAACATGACCAGACTTGCAGTTTACATTAGATCTAAGCTTTAAAATTACCACTACCAGTAAATTAAGATATTTGGTACCAATAAAACAATATGAATCATTGTGCGATTTTATATTAGATCTAAGCCTTAAAATACCCGGTACCAATGGTAAAATTTGAAAGAGACATTACCATCTGTAATTTTCACTCCAACCTTTAACTGAATATTCCAAACCAGGCGTGTTAGAGCACTCCAACAGTTTGTCAATTTGTGTTTGGCAAAATATAGAATTTGCCAACTCTAAAATATATATGCCAAAAATAAAAAGATGTAAACTCCAACAGTTCCCTATATTGACTTGTGGACCGAAACGTTTTTTCGGGGTTTATTCTGTTTCTTTCGCGGGCGGCCGCGCGCCGTTTTTCTTCCGCCGTCACCGGTAGTCGGCGGACGGCGACTCTCCCTTCTTGTGTCGTCGCCATTTCGTCGTCGCCCTACGTCTACAATTTGAGTTTTATATTATCGATCATCCTATCGATTGAAAACAACAGAGGTCTGACTTACAGTTGGTGCTTGATCGATTGAAAACAAAGAGAGGTCCGACATGTATAAATCTGGACATGCATTCGTTCGTCGGCAATGCAAACAGAGCCGATCATACTTTTACTGTCCCTGTGACACATTGTCAGGCCGTCAAGCCGCGAGCGGTGTCTGACGGTGGCCGGAACCTCGACGGCGGCGGCTGTGAGACCTCCGTCGGGCGTCGTCACAGTTGCGCCGCACTGACGGCGGCACCGGCCACAGGCATGGGTGCGCTTCCCGCCGGAGAAGGGCCCGCTCGATGCGTTCTCGGGCGCGGCGAAGGACATGTTGTTTGCCGGCGACTACCCGCTGCGGCACTAGAGGGAGCAGTCGATCGAGCTGGGCTGGGAGGGGAAAAGGTCGCCCGCGAATGCGTCGCGAGTTTAGCGGGCGTAAAAATGCGCGCGATGGACTCTCTGGAGGACTTTGGCAAAAATGTCAAGCCAAAATGCTAAACTGTTCGACACCAAATATTCTAGTTTTTTTTTCAAAATCAAATATGTCAAACTCAATTGTCAAGGAGTTGCTCTGAAGTGGGCTGATTTCTACCTCTGATTGGGTCGGCCAGTTATGCCGCTGGCCCCTGACCTCGGCTTCTCACGGCCCTTCGGTTGCCTCGCCATTCTCCCGCTTCCCCTACCACCTCCGGTGATTGGCAGCTCCCAGCTGCATCGCCCACCAACCGCCCTCCACTAATCAGAGAACGCTAGTTGACAAATTACACAACCACACCCTTGTCGCCGACCCTGCCCAACTAGCGTCTCGCGTCGCCTGGTGGGACTATCGCTCCACCTAGGCCACTGTCTCGACCGCCACCACCTCCAATGTCACGACCAAGCGATAGGTGACTGGAAGATTTCCGATGAAGCTCTTTTGCCACCGCCTCCCGACCCTAACTCTAGCGAGACCTAAGTCCACAGGTAGTTGGCACAATGCTACAGCTCGACCAATCGGAATGGAAAATTTTCCTTCAAACCCACTTCCTCTAGCTTAGAACATCTCTAAGAGACTCTATATCCTTACTAAATATTAGAAATAAAGATTTTAGTGGAAATTACACTCCGACAACTCATCTAACTGGCCATTCAAATATAGCCATCTTCTATTTTCGCTAGCCACGTATACAAGACAGGAATGACCCTCTAATCTAATGTGCATGAGATATAGAAAAAATATTGGAGAGTGAAAATATATAGAAAACGATTTTAAAACGTGATTGAGAGAGTAATATTTAGGAACGCTCTTAGAGCAGCTCTAGTGTACACGAGAAACGAACCAAGGGGAGAGAGAAATACATGAAAGTTCGAACTCTACACTGCAGCAGTCGAACTGTGCCAAAAAAATCTTTGGTTCGACGCATGCTTTCAGTTCGAACCAAAGACAGTGCTCTGGTTTCTATTTGTTTATGGTTTTGTACGAGTCTCACACCCAAAAAAGCGAACCATACATTGGAGTTCTCTTCTGTTCGCTTGCAAGCAAATTAGACTCTAACTCCGTGGCCTGACACACGCAGTTCGGTTCGCTGTGACACTAGAGCTGCCCTTAGCTCAAAATCTCCACACCTTGCGAGGAGTCCCGGACACTGTGTACTAGGTACCTCCAACGTGTCGTATCACCGCCCAGAATAAGCCACCCAAGGCCACAAACAATGCACCACGCCGCTGACGCTGCTTCCCAACCGGAGGGCCGGCGAATGGCACTCCGATCCACACCACGTTCATTGCGAATCGCGCGCCCTTCGCCGATGCCGCAGCCCCCCCCGATGACCAGACGCGCACTGGCTCCCCGTTCCTGCACAGCGCCCACCGCGAGAGCGACGCGGGCGCGAGCCTCCAACCACCCCCCCCCCCCCCCCCCCCCCCCCCCCCCCCCACCCACCCATCCAAACCCGTGGCGCGGGGCAGCCGCGCGCCACCACAAGCACAAAGAGACCTCGCACCCCACCAGCCTAATCCCCCGCGGGCGGGCAGATAACGGTCGCGGCACGGAAAGAGGGGGGAGAGAGAGGAGGAGCGGAGAGCACTAGTCCAAGAGGCGCGGAGCAGGACCGGACACATGGCAGAGGAAGGGGAGGAGGCGGTCCCGCTGGCCGCGATGGTCGGGGAGGAGGACGTGGCGGCCGGGGAGGCGCCGCCGCCGACCCTGGACTTTGGGCTGCCCGCTGAGCTGATGTCCGTGCTGCCATCGGACCCGTTCGCTCAGCTGGACGTGGCGCGCAAGATCACCTCCATCGCGCTCTCGCAACGCCTCGGCTGTCTCGAGGCCGAGGCGGCGCGCCTGCGCTCGCAGCTCGCCGACCGCGACGCCGAGGCCGAGGACCTACGGGAGCGCGTCGAGCAGCTCGACGCCGCGCTCGCCGTCGCCACCGGTCGCCTCCGCCGCGCTGAGGAGGAGAAGGTAAATCACTAGCCGCCTAGCTGAGTGGCTGAGCTGTGCTTTCCGGGGAATGGTGGCTTCGGTCGGTCCCACCTGTCGGCGACTCTGGTCCCGCGACGCTTGCGCCTAACGTCGTCTCTATTCCAGTCCAGCAATGTAGCTGCGTGATATGTATGCTGCGCAATTTGGGCAACCGAAAATTACTACTTATTACCCCAATGCTTCTTCTTGTTATACTGATCGTGGACGATGCACCACGTACAGGAGGCACTGCTTCAGGAAAACTCTGCGCTGTCCAACACCGTTACGAAGCTGAACAGAGATGTCGCCAAGGTACCAAAACACTATTGCCTTGCACTTTGGGAAGAATTTGACAGATTTCTGTGTCTGTTGCACTACTAGTTTGGCACAATTACGTAGCAATCTCATCAACCATTGATTGGTGCTGTACATAAGCCTTGATTGCTATACCATTTTAAACTTCATAGCTGTGTATTCTACTTTGTTGTGCAGCTGGAAGTTTTCAGAAAGACACTTGTGCAGTCACTACAGGAAGATGACAGCAGTCATGTAAGTCTGGCATTCAGACTGTGTCTAGTTGTTAACTCAAGAACCCAGAAAATGACTAGCATTTCAATTCTTCCCTTGTTTGTATTTGTAGCTGAATTGAGAGTGATTTCTCTTTTTAAATTACTTTTCTATAGAATACTGCTCCCAGGGCAAGAGTTGCAGCAGCTTCAAATTTCTCCTCTGCTCCATCAGGTACTACATTCTTCTTGTGGTCCTTGTGCCTAGGTCCACATTATTCTAGTTCACTATGGTAGTGTTGACTGTTGGATTTTTGTCAGATGAAGATTCTGCATTTCCAACTTCCAAATCATCACAGATTTCAGAAACTTCAAGTTCAGTGTCAGAGGGAAACAGCCAAGTTGACCCAGATGGTCCATTCCCATTTGATATAGTTAATCTTGTCTAATACAAAAATCTGTTGAATGATGTTTTACACACAGAGCCTTTTTGTAGTTGCAGCACCTAGGCCACCCCGTCCACATGTATTTTTGCCGTCATACAACAGCACACCAAGGATGACTCCCCCAGGCTCACCTCCAAAAAGTTTTGCATCAGTGTCACCGCCAAGGCGACATTCAATCTCCGTTACGTCAATGAATATGTTTAATGACAGGTCCTCAGGTTTTTCTGGTCAGCATACCTCTCCATTTGACGCTCCAAGTCAAACAGGTTAGCTCATAACCTCAAGAGTTTTTAGTTATACTGTATGTCAAACACTTGAATGCTAATGCTGCTTTGTTCAGCAATCAGCATATATTACATTTAATTGGTCAAGATTTGTTACAATTTCACTGCAGTTCCACTGAACCCAAAAGTGAAATGTTTGTTTGCTTACTAGGTTCGGATCTTTGATTTCTGTGTCTAACACGAAAATCATAAATAAGATATCCATATACTCTTTCTCATTGAGAGTTATTTGTTTTAGGACGAACAAGAGTTGATGGAAAGGAGTTCTTTCGTCAGGTCAGGTATGTGCAGAAGTGCTCTTTTCCATGTATTCAGTTTAGCAATAGATTTTTTTTCTCTCTCGGAAATATACTCAAGCCTTGTGAGTGTAATATTTGCTAAGAGTTCATAGAAGGAGTTTGGTGTACTCATTTTAAATTCTGAAATTATGACCTTGTAGTGCCTTCAAGAACTGCACATAGCCGCACAGTAGGCTCAATTGGTTCCGAGGATCTTGTTTTCTATAAATCTAGAAAGAAACCTTTCAACTCCATTGATGCTTAATTATCACAAAAGAAATTTTTGTTCATTTTTCAAAGTGCGTGATTGATTTCCCTCTTTAACTGTTGTACATGCAGAAATCGATTGTCATATGAACAGTTTGGTGCATTCCTGGCTAATGTGAAGGAGCTGAACGCACACAGGCAGACCAGAGAGGTATAAATGGGTCAACACTGAATGAACATATGTTTGGGGATTTATGAACTTATTTTCTGATCCCCTTTTTGGTATTTGTTAAATGTCTCTTACAGGATACCTTAAGAAAGGCTGATGAGATCTTCGGTCCTGAAAACAAGGACCTGTACACCATTTTTGAGAGCCTAATAACTCGCAACGTTCGCTAATCTCCTCAAGGGTTGAAACATTACCCATGATCACTAGTGATTCAAGTTTTACCGGTATATTGTGATTACAGTATTTATCACTTTTTTCTATTCGAAGTCTAGTCTGTTGTGGATTGTTGGCATATAGTTCTATAGTTCTTTTTTTTTCATGCTTATATGTCCATGTAGGGTCCTGGGTTTGTTTGGAAGATACAATTTATATTCTAATAAAAATGGAGGAAATATTGGAATAAATGGGAATACGTTATTTGTCTGATATTTCTTGAAGATAATTAATAGACTACAATAGTGAAACAAGTGCAGAACAAAAGTTTAGCATCCAGCAGTGTACATGAAATCCATCTTAAGGCTTGTTTTGGATGCCCATGTATTTAACTCAACCCACATGTGATGGAATGGATTAGAGTGGAAATGAATTGAGATAGATACATGTGCATCCAAACAAGACCTTATGATAAATTTTATTGCTTATTAAAGCCCTTTCGTACAACTGTAACTTTGTTGAGTATCTTCTTTATTTTTTTGTACTATTCTATAGGATAGTGAAATATGATGTTAACTGTTTCGTTTTTTGGCATCTAATCTTTAATCCTTTTCCAGCAATATTGTACAAATAGATTGCTTATTTTCTGTCCTTTGCTATGTCTGCCCCTAAATGTTTTTGTGGCCTGCTCCAAATTGCCTTTTGCTCTTCAAAGCTCCCAACAACAGCTGATTGCTTGTCGCTAACCAAAGAATTTGCCAAATGGTTGAAATATGCTCCAGTATTCAAACTATATAATACATTCACTGGCTTTGCCCTCTTCTTGACCAAAATTTGCCCATTTGTGCTTTCGGTTGTGTTGGCAACAATGCATATTGGCTTCACTTTCACAGAGGGTTCCAAGTGAGATCCTTGGACAATGTAAACTGCGCCAAGAACTTCTCCAAGAAACATGTCCTACAAATGGAAGAGTTTACACAGACAGATCAAGAAATATGTCCTACAAATGAAGAGTTTGCACAAACAGATAATAAAAATGATCAAAGACTAGGTCAACTGTCAACAGTTCTAACATGGGACAATTAAATAAGAAAAATATGTTTTTAATTTTTCATTTTTGTCCTAATTTAAACTTCTCTAAATTTGACCAAGTTTATAGAAAAATATATTAACATCTACAATATCAAATAAATGATTTTTTTTCCTAGAGAACGTGCCCGTGTCATGAATTATCAAGACATGTTTCATTAAGAACTTAAAAAAAATAATTTGATATCAGAGATGATGTATTTTTCTACAAACATAGTTAAAGTTAAGGGAAGTATGACATAGAACAGACTAGAACAGAAGGAGCATTAGGCTATGTAACAAATTAAAGTTATTAATGCACTTTTGCCATAGAGGTCACTTACCATGTGGTGATAGAATTTCTGTTTCATCTGAAGTTGCTGAAGCAACAATAGCAAACGATAGACAAGTTTTGACTCGGGAGTATGCTGGGTGTGTTGCTTCAAAGCTCCAAGGACACCCCCAAATGAAGCAACCTTTCGTTGCACGGTAAGAGGAATGAGTGTGATATTCAGACTAGATTCTAGGACTGTTTTGGCGGCCATTGGATCGAGGAACATGTTGAACTCTGCATATCTGTTGGAGGGAACAGTGAACACATTTCCCTTCTCATCACTTCCATCTCTAATGAGTCCACCGACGACATAAACTCTCTGCACACAGACACAGAGAATGATAAGGTTTTATATAACAAATATCAGCTTTGCATCTGAATTAATTCACCAAAGGTCAGAACTTCCTTCGAAGTCTCGTACTACTCGGTGGCAAAAAGAACAGACCTCTATGACAGAGCTGGCGTCCTTGTCAGATAGCCAAATGCTGGCTAGATTGGTGAGAGGTCCGTTGGTGAGAACCGTGATCTTCTGACCTGGACCAAGTTGCTTCCTGACTGACTGCCAAACATCAAAAGCATGTGGCTGCTGGCGTTCGGGATGATCTAAATTTTCTGAAGTGAACCTAATCATGAAATGAACAGATACGAAATGTTTTATGACAAGCATTACCATTCATAGAAAGCGTCATTGAGTAGAGTGTTTACCTTCGAGGACTTCTTGGCAACGACCGAGCCAGTCCATACAATGTGTCTGAATCTACAAATCCACCACTTCCATGAGGGATAGCATAAGAATTGTTGCAACCAAGGGTTGGACTGCCCATTGCAGTAGTATTGCCAAGACTGACTGGAATGTCGTCGCGCCCCATCATATGTAGAAGATCATAAACAATGTCAATGCTAGCACTATTAGCCCAGCCGTTTCCATTGACCAAAACAGCCTGAAAATGATTAGTAGAGTGAGGTTTGTCAGGCAGTCAGTGTACAAGTGATGAGGAGTTGCAACATTTTGCAGCTTGGGACGTATATTAATTTCTCTCACCTTCAGATCAATTTCATGTCTAGATTTTTTCAGGAGGTATATGAGTGACACAAAATCTCCAGGGCTCATGTCCATGTCAAAGATGACTGGCTTGCCCCTAGTTACATTCATGAAATCCGGCTTGTAGAGAACCTCTCTGTAATATGGAAACTGTGTGCTTATGTTGAAACGGCCAGTATTTTTGGGGAGATTTAGAACCTGAAAAAAAATATTGGTGGCATCTGTGAGCTTGGACTTGACATTGCGACTTGTGATTTTCAGCCAAAAAACGCGCGAAGTATGCTTACCTCTAGGAATCTCTCTGAAAATTCCTTATCCAGTGGGCTACTCTTATTAGTGTTCGGCTTCGCGCTTGTTGCGACAAGCACCTGAACTGCTTCTGGACCGGACACTTCCTTAGTGTACCCATCCTAATTAAGGAGAAATGCAGGTTTTCAGGCATCAGAATTTGTCATGTCATGCATCGATCCAGTGCATTATTGGTTATATTACCTGGCATCTGCCTCTGCTGCTTCCGGGCACCAGACAGAAGGGATCTCTGATCCCAGTCTCAACATGGCCACTGTGAACACCACCCTTTTGCAGTCCAAACTTGGGAGTAGTTCGTCCATCAAAAAGAGGGTTAGAGCCGTCACGCACACCGTATGGTTTGTTGGATGTTACCACGGTGATGTTCATGTACTCAAGCTCGGCAAACTCATTATTGCTGCTGGCCGTTTCGCCATGGCGCATGCTGGAGAGGGCCACGCCGGCGGCAAATTGGTCCCACAAGTAGAAGCCCTGCATGCACCAGGAGCAAGCGTCGTCAGAGCTAGCGAGGTGGGAGTGATGACGGCCGGAGAATCGAAGAAGAGCACGAGGTAGCTCAGAAACTTGCCGTGTTGTCATGGCTGTCGTTTCGCCTCCTGAGCTTTGCCAGAGCCCCGTCCAGCGACAGGAAACAGTACTGTGCCTCGTACGTGGTCTGGCGCCGGCGCAGGAACTCGGAGTAGAACGCCTCCGTGATGGGGATGGTGTTGGTGGCGTCGAGAGGGATCATGGTGAGCGGGACGCCCGAGTGGAGCACCTGGTAGGCGGCGAAGGGGTCGCCGAAGAAGTTGAACTCGGCGACGGGGTTGGCGGCGGCGGCCGTGAACAGGTTGCCCGCCACCCTGACGCCGCCGCCGGAGACGTAGACGCGCTCCACGTTCCGCCTCAGGTGCGGGCGCGTCATCAGGAGGAGCGCCAGGTTGGTGTGCGTGCCCAGCAAGAGCACCGACGTCGGGCCGCCCGATAGCGCCTCCGCCATCACCCGCTGCGCCGTCGGCTGCTGCAGCGGCCCGTACCCCCGGGAACCCTGCGGGAGGAAGCCCTTCCGGACCCCGAAATTCGTGTCGGTACCCAGCCTCCCCGAGTGCGGGATGGCCTCCCGGTACCGGCAGCCGCCGGCCGTCGACATGCCCTGCATGTATGCGCACACGTCGTCGTAATAAGTGCTTAAAATGCATGGCTCGCGGCGTTGGTTCTTGGATTGGATCTACTCTAATCTAAGATATATATAGTAGTAAGATAATGGTTTGGTTTCTGTTACGTACCTGGTCGATTAGTGGTAGGTAGCCACCGACTCTGCGTTGTAGGTCGCCGGAGTAGGATATCCCGCCGTCGCCGCCGACGCCGACGGGGATGTCGTCGCGGCCCATCATGAAGAGGATGTCGTAGAGCTGGTTGACGGCGTGCCCAGCGTCGCTCCACGCGTTGGCGCTGACGGTAATGGCCTGCATTGTTCACGACAATAGTGACGCACACTAGTTAGCCCGATCGACGACCTTGGCTGGAAGATATGTCCGGGCTCTCAAATTGACGGCTACAAGGCGTTGAAACATGGCTACACTACTACTACTGCAAGAAGATAGTCAAAGCCAAGATGCGCTATCGCTGTCCATATAGTCTATATCTCTACACCACCTTTCTTTTTTCCCTCTTTTACCCAGTGACTAGTGATCCTGTTAGCAATGGCGACGATGCAATAAACAATTGAGGCGCGTGCGCATGGGGTTGAAATTCATCCCATTTCCGTCAGACACGAAAACGCCTATAATAGGATACTATCACATCATATACTGTACATAGTTCGGCGGGCCTGCGCAGACAGACACAGACGCAGTTTTGCGTTACCGGTTACAGCTAGCGATCCATGTCTGATAGATGTCTCCATCGATCTCCAGGGAGCAGTGATCCACCACGCGCGCCATGGTTGACGAGAGACAGAGCTTTGTTGGATCGGTAAAAATCAGTCTACTGTACTGGATTACTAGCGGGTCATATCAGAGCGACAGTTACACGTAGCACACGGGCCACACGATCGAGGAGAGAGAGCTTGACATGGCACCAACCTTGACGTCGAACTGGGACCGGTCCTGCTTGAGGATGTAGAGCAGCGCGAGCAAGTCGTCGGTGTCCATGTCCGTGTCCACCAGGAGCCGCCGCGGCGGAGCAGCTGCTGCACCGGCGGCTGACGATACTGTAAGGAACAACACGGCGACCGCCACGGTGACCACCACCTCCCGTAGCCGGGCCTGCTGGGCAGTCCTGCTGCTGCTCCCTTTCCAGCTCGGAGCCGTCGCCATGGATGGAGGACAGTTTTGTGCACGCAAGCGTCAAGCGTTGGAGGGTCAGGGACTCTCAGGGACTGTGTGGTAGGCTGGTAGCTACTAGCTAGCAGCCGAGCACCAAGGAGCGACGGGGGACGGTTGCCTGTTGGACTCGTCTTCTCGATCGCTGCCTGACGACGGAGGAGGGGGGGTGATGGGTGCGCGCATTTTATAGCTCCATTACCTCCCCTCCCCTCCCCTCCCAACAGCGGCTGTGCAGTGTGATAGCTAACTCGATCACTATAGGAGCAGGAGCAAGAGATAGGCGCGCGCCTACACACCGGCCTACCTGCTGGAATCTTAGGATCTTAAAATGTCCAACCAATTTCGCAGCAGCATTATCATCAATGCTTTCCTAAAAATTGTTTATGATAATATATGCCATGGTTATGGTTACATCAACGGTTCGTAATATGAATATGAATTCGACGGTGAAAATCATTTTCACAAATTATTTATATGATCCAAAATCATTATTGATGAAAATATTTCAATTACTACAAGAGACCCCATCTATCGCTCCCTTCTTCCCCGTCATCGTCACCACGTCGATGTCAATGGGCCCTATTAGTGATCTTCTTAGGACTCACCGTGTTTTTTTCTTTTAAACTTTAAAACCATTATTACCATGGTCGGTAATATGAGCCACCAACGATGATAATGGATTATCACCATGGACTTTCACCAATGAATTGTCTTACTTAACTTGCTTTGGTTGAATACATGGTTTTTTGTGCATTGATTAGACTTTTGAGTACAGATCCTATAAGCTGCCATATTATATAATATAAATAAAGATACAAGACCATTTTGCTTAACCACTACCAAAACAGTGGAATTTTTCTAATATTTTTAAGTAGTAATAAAATACTAGCACTAGTCATACCACATAAAAATCCTCACTAGAAGACATTTAGTAGGAGAAGTTCATACTATAATTTAAATACCAAAACACTAGAAGAACTCTACTTTACTAGAAGAACTTATAAATTTTGGTTGTGAACTCTAGCTCTCAGATCTAGACCGAATCTATAGTTTTTTTATTACATCAAATTGGTTTGAATATCTATATGTAATCAAAACTATATCAAAATGCTTTTGGCGTATCTTTGAACTTTGAGCTACGAGTATCTAGATCTTAGAAATATATGGATTTATTATTAGAGCTAGAGCTCTACAAGTCAAGGGTCTTAACAAGGACAACACTAACTTTACAAATGCCTATTAATTATCATACATTTTAGATGAAATTTACAAATATATAAAATTAATATTTTGGACTACTTGCTACTCATATCCCTCATAGAAAGAATTAAATAGTTCCTCTAATTCTATAATAAGAATTAATTTGAGAAACATACTAGTATTTACTCCATTTCAAATTATAAATCATTCTAACTTTTATAGATACATAGCATTTACTGTGTATCTAGACATAATGTACATTTGATTGTATAATAAAGCTAGACTTATAATTTGAATTGGAGGACGGAGCAGGTCTTAGAAAACTACTAACAAAAAAAGTTATTAGAAGAGAAAGATGTAGTTTTTTTTTTTGCAATAAGGTGCCAAAATACTACGAAAATGTGCAGCCTTTTGCAACCGGACGTCAAAATACATATGTAGAACTTCATTTTTTTTCTCTTGCTGAAGCAATCCTAAAAACTCCTAAATAACATTCCACTGAAGTAATTAAAAAACTGAAACAAATGTTATGAGAGTAATGCAACACTGCATATATTAATCATGCGTGACGAACTTGTAATTAACATAAAATTGAAGCAAAATTGACATCGATACAAAAGATAACATGCAAAACTAACCCCAAAGAAAATATTAATATTTATTATGTTCCAAATTATAAGTCAATCTACCTTTTCTAATTATGTAGATTTTTCTCTTTATATAGATATACTCCCTATGTCCCAAAATAATTATCATCCTTGTTTCCCAAGAAGTCAAAGGCTTTTAACTTCGACCAAATATATACAAGAAAATATTAATATTTATAGTACATAATTAATATCATTAGATAGATCAATGAATCTCATAAAAAACTTATTTAGAAATACAAATACTGCTAATGTTTTCTATGAATCTAGTCAAAATAAAAAGACAAAAGCATCTAGGCCCTAGTAGTTTGGGGGTTTAATGACAATGCAAGATTATTATGATTAACCTGGGTTTTGCATAGGAAAATGGAGTTAGGTCATGATAATGGTAATTGATTGACCAACCAATGGATTTCATGCCCCTTAGCGATGGTTATCGTTTCGGTTTTCAAAGAAAGGCGACAAGAATTAGAATGATCTAGGTCTAAGTGTTATATGAGTTAGGAGACACTTAGAGTAGATTAGGGTCTTTGTTTTTTACCTTTAACCGTATTATTAAGGTGGGGTTTGAATGGATAGCTTGAGTTAGGTAAGTCTAATGTGGTAGGTGTGGTGTACACTTGTGTAACATAGCCCTAAGTAGCTCTAGGTTGGCCCTAAGATCAGTTGGAACAACTTCTATTTTTGACGAAACTTGATTCAGAGTTGTTTGATGGGTTTAGTGAGCACTGAACGATGGTGCACCTAGCACCGGACGCGTACGTTGAGTGCAAAGTGGCTAGGTTAAGCAACCAGACACACTCCCCTTAGTCACTGAACACGCCGACGAACTCAGCTTACTCTCGAGAGAGCATCGAACGTTACACCGGACGTTGGGTCCCCTTCAGGGTCGCATCAGGTGAGATGCGTCTAGTCATTTCTAGTAAGGGTTCAGAGAGGTCAAATTGCCACCGGACGCGTCCGGTGAGTACTCATCAGACGCTCACCAACGTCTGATGACTACATAGTGGATTTCTAGAGAGTTCAGAGAGGCACCGGACGCGTCTGGTGCATGAGTACCGGAGCGTCTGGTGCTCAACACATTTTAATATGAACTAACCGTTAGCTAGGCCTCCGTACGTGTTGGTGCATCCGACCGGAGCGTCTGGTGCCCACTTAACGTATAGACTTTTAAACCAACAGGTATGTTGGTAGTGGAGGTATTTATACCCCTCTCTTGCTTCTCTAACCTACCTTTGCTCATTCCATTAGCTGAGATACATTTGGAGAGTGTGTGTGAGAACAAGAGCCCTAGTGAGGAGTTGAGATTTGCTAATCCCTTGCTTAGATCCCTCATTAGTGTTTAGAGAGCAACAAAGTGTGCATCCACTAACCTTATTAGGCTTGTGTGAATCAAGTGAGAGTTCTAGCTTGTTACTCTTGGTGATCGACAACACCTAGATGGTTCAGTGGCGATTGGGAGATTGAAGATCATTCGGTGGCGTTTGTAGATGACTCAAGCCATGTTGTGATCAGTTGTGGACGATTCACCGAGCCGGAGCAGCGACGAATTAGCCCGTAGAGAGCACTTGTTCCTTGTGCGGATCAAGGAGGAGCGATACCCTTGCGCGAGTGCTCCAACGAGGGCTACGAGGAGTGTCGACTCCTTGATACCTCGGGAAAACATCATCGTGCTAACTTTTCTTCTCCCTCTCTTGCAATTACTTTCCAACATTACTTTCTTTGCAATTGTTTCTTTCTCTCATGATCATGCTTGATTAGAATTACTTATAGGGTGTTGTTTTACTTGTGCTCTAGCTTAGTTTCATTATATAGCTTGTTTTTCACACTAATAGGCACATATGGGTGATTGGCTTTTAGAATAGGTTTTTTAATTTTCGCTTAGAGTTTTAAAAAAGCCCAATTTACCCTCCCCCTCTTGGACATCTTGATCCTTTCAAAAACGTTTGACCAACACTGATCGCGCACTTATTTTAGAACAGAGGGAGTATTATATATATATATATATATATATTTAAAAACTAAAAAAATATAAAAGTCAGAATAATATGCAATTTGGAACGGATCAGAGGGAGTAGATTTAATATGTGCAGCTCGACTGTTGGCGCTATTAGGACCCACTTTACATTTGGTGGGGTTAGAGCATCTATAAGAGATTAGCCAAAAAGTCTAGCTAAATTTATTAATTTTATTACTATCTAGAATAGATAATATTATAGTACTCTGATAGACTCTATAAAACCAAAAGGATGGATGACTAGTGAGCTAGGTAGGCTATCTAAAGTAAAGAGCAAATGAGGTATGATAGAAAACTACTAAATTTGAAGAGTCATTTACAGAGTCTGTTGAAGACATTTTTCCTTTAACGATAACTAAATTTACCTTTAGAAAATGATAAGACTAATCGCTTTGAGATCTCTTATGACACATAGAATCAAGCTCGGGATAACTTGATCGGTCCCCACTAAAGGTTAAGTTGGGCAACTGATCAACTAGGGTTAAATTGGGCAACTGATCGACCTAGTCCTTCGACAATGGGTACAGTCTACTATGTGTAATTAGGGTCTCTACTCTAGTGGATGGGTTAAATTGAACAATTGATCGACCTAGTTCTTTAACAATGGGTACGGTCTACTATGTACAATAATCTTCCTATGTTCAGCATGGGCGATCTTAATGACCTTATGCATGTCAATGAGAAGTTAGGTCCTACTTG
Organism: Microstegium vimineum; assembly: GCA_022036555.1. Lineage (NCBI taxonomy): Eukaryota > Viridiplantae > Streptophyta > Magnoliopsida > Poales > Poaceae > Microstegium > Microstegium vimineum. The sequence goes on along the minus strand of CM039128.1, from coordinate 39,903,498 downwards.
TGCTGATGTGAATCGTATTAATGAGTTTTGTGCACATGTTAAGCGTTGTGGTCTTTATTGACCTAGGTTATAGTGGTCCGACGTACACAAGGACAAATAAGTGTTTTCCTCTGTTCCTACCTATGAAAGGCTTGATCGTTGTTTAGGCAATGCAGAATGGTGCTTGGCGTACCCTGTCACTACCATCTACCACCTTCCTATGATGTACAGTGACCACACTCCTATTCTTTCTGTTTTAAATTCTCAACGGCCTCATACTAATAAACCTTTCCGTTTTGAGAATTGGTGGTTGATGGAACAGGATTACCAGGAGATCGTCAAACAAAGTTAGAACCGCTCAGCTGCTCGTGACTTCTCTCAAAAAACAAAGTACCTTGCAGCTGACCTCAGGAAATGGAGGAGGAAGAACCTAAGCACAGTGATCTGCTGGCCCAGATTGAGAGCCAAATCCTCGACCAACAGCAACTTCACCCTACTTAGCAGAACCATACCCTCCAGCAGCAGCTTCATGAAAAGCACCAAAACCTGCTTGCTAAAGAAAAATCTTACCACATCCAACGAGCAAAGAAAAGATGGACGGTATTGGGCGATAGGAACACGGCCTTATTCTATCAAGCCATTGTCAGGAGGAACAGGAAAAACATAATATCTTACCTCATCAACCCTGATGGCTCCCACTCTACCACCCCGGAGCAGTTAGTTGATACCTTAGTTCATTACTTCACTTCTATTTTCTCCTCTCAACTCCCCAACCATCAGCTCAGCATGCTTCCTGCTGATAGCCACCATCAAACTACCTATACTCCTATCACACTTCACTCCTAGCCGAACAACCCACACTCCATGGATCCCACGGGTGTTAATGATAGGTTCAATCTCACTATGGATGAGGAAGCACATCAAAACAATGATTTGTTGAGGTATACTTATTCCATTCCTAACTTAACTGAAATTCATGATCTTATCAGGCACATGAGAAGCAATGCAGCTCCTGGACCAGACGGCCTCAATGCATCTTTTTACAAATCAGCTTGGCATTGGGTAAAGAACGATATTCTCAGTATGGTAAATGATTTCTATTCCCATGGTCATATGCCTACTGCTATTAATCAAACTTATATTACTCTTATCCCTAAAATTAACCAACCCATTACTCCCCAGGACTATAGACCCATAAGTCTCTGTAATATCATTTACAAAATCATTTCCAAGTCTCTTGCTAATAGACTCAAAAAACACCTTCCCAACTTTATTAGTCAAGATCAGTCTGCTTTCGTTGCTCACAGACACATCTCCTCTAATATCATTATCACTCAGGAGATCATTCACTCCTTTAATTTAAAAAGTTGGAAACCAAATGTCTTCCTTCTTAAAATTGACGTAGCTAAAGCTTTTGACAGGTTGGAGTGGCATTTCATTTTGGCGGCTCTCCAAAGACTGGGTCTTAATGATAGTTTCACTAGACTGATCCATGCTTGTATTTACTCTCCTACCTTTTCAGTTCTAGTTAATGATGAACCTTCAGGGCAATTCAACTCTCAGAGAGGCTTAAGACATGGCTGCCCCCTATCCCCCTATATTTTTGTTATTGCCATTAATGAACTCTCTATTAGACTATAGGAAGCTCTGCAAAATAGCAGCCTCACTGGTGTTTTGCTAGGAACAGGCTGCCCAACCATTCACTCTCTCTTATTTGCAGATGACTTAATACTTTGTGGGAAGGCCTCAATGCAAGAAGCAAAAACAATAAAGGACATTCTTTATGAATTCTGCCAACAATCTGGTCAGTACCCTAATTTCCATAAATCTTCCATCTTCTTCAGCAAAAATGTTCCCCATAATATCAGGCACCAGATCAAAAGTATTTTCCCAGTACCTGACTTACAACCTAATACTATGCATCTAGGACACCCGATGATCTTCAACCATAGAGACAAGAACAAAGCTTATACTTTCATTTATAATAATAAATTTTTGGCTACGTTTGACACTCTGAAAGCAAATAAACTTAATCATGCTGGAAGGTTGCAATACATTAAATCAGTGCTAGCCTCTATTCCTATATATTATATGTCCACTATTCTTTTTTCTAAAACCTTTATTCAAAGAATTAACACCATCATTAGAAGGTTTTGGTGGACATGGGTTCAGGAAGAGCAAGACAATAGTCCCATTCCCTATCGCTCTTGGCAGGATATCTGCAAGCCCGCTGAGCAAGGGGGTTAGGCATAAGAGATATGGAAATAGTGAACAAAAGTTTGATTGTCCAATCTGCTTGGAATGTTGCTAACCACAAAAATCATCTTCTTTCAGCTATTTTAAAGGCCAAATACTATCCTAATGATTCCTTCTGGACTGCTCCTGATAAGGGATCCAGATCAGCTTATTGGTCTTCTGTTCTAAAGGTTAGGCATCATCTAATCTCCAATTCCATATATCAAATTCATGCAGGTAATTCCTCGATATGGTCAACTCCTTGGTTTCCAGTTTGGAACCAAATTCATGATCACCTCATCTTGCCTGTGGCTAACCCTCCTCTGCCGGCCAGGATCGCTGACCTTTGGGTCCCAGGTACCCACTCTTGGGACCTCCAATTTATTTCCAATACTTTCTCTAAACAGGTTGCTGAGTCCATATCTACCACCCCGATTGTCAACTCTGAACTAGAAGACATTCTACATTAGACTCCAATGAAGGATGGTAAGTGCACTACCAAAGCGGTTTACAATCACCTAGCTTCTCAACTGGTACATCAGCTGCCCACCCAAGGATCCAGGAGTATTACCCAAGGCGCCAACCTCATCCTACAAAAAGCTTGGAAGAGTAAGATCATTCCTCCTATTCTCAAAACCTTCACCTAGAGACTGATCAGGTGTGCAGTAGCCACTGGCGAACGAGCGGGCAGGTATTCTACGAACATCGACCACCATTGTTCTTATTGTGGGGCTCTTGAAAATGATCTTCACCTTTTTCTTCAATGTAACCTACCCAGGGAGGTTTGGGCCACGACCAACCCTCCAATTCTTACTAATAACTTTCCCTCTGAAGAAGATGGTCTTCAAGCGGCACTTTCCCTAATTATTGCACCCAACTCCACTCATGAAAGTTTATGTAAAACTCTTTTCATTCTTTGGTACAGTTGGAAGGCTCGTAATGACAACAGATTCCAGAGAAAAAATTGGACTCCTGTTTAGGTGCACCAAGCAGCAAATGCACACATGCATACTCACCTGTGTGCACTCAAGGAGCAGCTTGATAACAGCCACAATCAGATGGTCCCGAAGACCAACCAAGGTACAATTTTTTATACTACAGGTGCTCAAGGGATGCAACAACAGCAGGCTGACCATCACCAGTAGGATGATCAAAGAACTTCTCCTATTCAGATGACAGATTCTCGAAGCCATGCTACTGCTGCCACCACGGTCCACGGAGGCCAACCAAGGTATGCATATTTCCCATGTACAACTCAATCACGAACAAATTCAGGAGCACAGGTCCCCTACAAATATGTTGGACATGCTTCTGGTGCTCTTCCCAACATTACTTCTAGGACCTCGCTGTTATACGGATGCTTCCACCCAACTAGACCAAGTTGTTGCCGCTCCTAGACATGCGGGGATTGGTATCTTTATTGTCAATACACAGGTGCAACCTCCACATAGCATATTCATTAAGGCGGCAATGAAGGATTCCTCCTGTCATCATGGCAGAAGCAGCTGCATTGGCTCTTGCTGCCGAGGTCCTCAACGCTATGCAAATGTATCAAGTGACAATGTTATCAGATAATCAGTAGCTGGTCCATTTTCTAAATGGATCATATCTTAATCATCCACCCGGTTGGAGAATAAAGCCCTTCACACAGCTAATTGGCTCCAAGATTGATGCTACAGCAATAGAAATACGCAGGATTAAGAGAGGCCAGAATCAGATGGCAGATTTGCTTGCTAGACAAGCTCTTAGGGATATAGGATCGAATCAACTTTCTTTCAATGGTGATTGTTGTAGCTCATGAGCAAGAGCGTCTGTTACTCATGCACTCCAAAATGTAACCATAAACTCTATAATGGTTCAATGGATAGATCTCACCGTTGAAGATTGATGTCAACAGATACGTCTTTAAGAATAATATCTATTTGGGTGGGTTCTTTAAGACAGCCGCAAACTTTCATTCACTAAATCCATGTTCACGATTCATTTTTCAGAGACCTTAAATAGATACTGACGAAAAACACCTTTAAAAATCCATTTTGCTCGTGTCTTAAAATTCTTTTCTAGTAGTGTCGGATCAGCTTTACACCTAATTTAACTAAAAAATTCTACACTTTGCGGTGGCAAGAGCAATGCATAAATTTGCTATGATTTTTTCAAATGGAAAGGTGTCACTGCAAGTGCCCAGCGACGCATCGCACCTACATGAGGTGGAAGACCATACCACACATGACGATGTGGAATTGGAGGTTGTACGGAAATGACTACGGTAGAAACATTTTGAGAGGCGTTTGTTTTTTTCTAGCCGTAGTTGGATAAAAGTTTGTCTCTAAAAAACGGAGCAATGCTACAGTACACCCATTACCTACTAGGAGGATACAGTTCAAAAAATCTGAGCCATTAGTTTAATAGATTTTATAAATTAATTAAATAAAAAAATATCAAAGAAAAGACAGAAAATCGCAGCGCATGAAAAAAATGACCGCTTCTTTGTGCCTTAGACTGCTGCACATGGTGCGTTGCGCACCTGGCACAAATGAAAACAAAAGGGAAAGGCCTTGCTCAGTTGCTCCTGTGAAAAATATCTAAAACTTTCTTCAATTATCATAACTTACCAAACTAAAAATTAAATAAATATAAATTTAACATATTACCTTCTACTTCTATAAAGTAATAGATGATTTTAACCCTCCAATCACATGAAATGAACTGTTCATAGTTATTTAGAGATACCAGAGTAAAACCCCAAAAAATAGTTATAGAGATGAACCACAAAAAAACAGTTTTTAGAAATGATTGGAAACACCAACTGTCTCAAAAAAAATCATTTTTTAGTTGTGGTTTGCCTCTTGAACTATTTTTAGAGACCCATCTTTTATCCAAATGTGGTTAGAAAGCGGCCAGAAATATGGACTATCTGTAAAATCAATATATAAGAATTAATTACATATGTAACCTTAGATTTTAAAGTCGGTTGAACAAAGTCAGTTGCAATAAGGTACTGTTTGGTTCGGTGGGCCATGCAATGTCATCAGACCTATGGCTATGATTGTTTGCCTAGCCAAGAGCTACCTATCAGGCGTGAAACCAAACATGCCCTAATTAAGAGTCTGTTTGGTATGACTGTGTCTCTGGCTTTGGTAGTAGCTTCTGCCCAAGGGATGGAAGAACCGTATCAAACACTTTAGGAGGAGTCGTTTTCTAGTGAATGGTAGAGGAGCCGGCAAAACGTGGCTTCTTCTGTTGCTCCGAACCCTACAAAAATTACCAAAACAGGGATGTAAGCTGTGTACCGGGCCGTGATCACAGCCACTGTGTAGTCCGTGTCGGACGGGGAGCGGGGCCAGTGGCCACCACCCCCGTATGCATGACCACGTGAATGTGCTGCTAAGCTATAGCTAGCAACCCCGGTGCTTCGGCTGTATTTATGATTAGACGATGTTCCTTGCCATAATGGTGTGGAAATGTTAGGTAACTGGGGTCGCTGATGTATAGTACATCCCCAATTGGCGAATGCATGCGTTAGTTGTACGTGTTTCTGTACTCTCTCGTGTGGCACGCATCGCAGCTGCTGGTCGACAACGTACTGTGTGTGGTACCGGACCGGCTAGCGCCCACACCCACATGGTCCTGCGGATCGGAGCCGAGCTGGGAGAGGCAGAGGGACCATATATTGGTGGATGGTTTGCCCACTTTAGTCCTTCGGCTGCCCGCGTACGTACGTTGCGTGATGGCCTTGGCCTCTCATCATCCGATGGATCCATCCCATCCCAGTGGCACACGAGCACCATCTTTTCTAGGGGCAATCCGGCCCACCACTGCACCGCTGCCTATATGACTATGGAGCACGGAATCGAAGCTCGCTATGAACAAAGACGCGGTCGAGGAAAATGACCCGGCAGCCGGCCGGTACGTGTGGTCCGGCGTGAGTCTGCGAGGATAGCTAGGGACCGTGTGTGCTGTTGACTTGATGACCCACACACAGAAAAAAACGTTGGAGTCCACCTACAAGGCACCCGTAGCATACCATCAAAGGTCGCAACTCCGACGAGTCCATGTAGATTCAGGGGGTGTTTGGAGTTTGGACGCCGGCCACACAAAACCACGCCTAACTGTGGCGAGGTGTGGCGAAGGCGGAGGATTTAGCCGCCACACTCTGTGGCAGGTTTTGTAATGCATAAAGTTGTGGCTACCTCATCTGAATGACCAACCAAACAAGCATCAAAACTACTGTGGCGAGCCACAACTGTGGCGTGGCGTGCTATGGCCACCAACCAAAACACCCCTCATCCTTAGTAATATGAACCGTCGGTGACTGAAACCTGAAACCTAGAGCAAGCGAGCAGCCCATTAGCTAGGAAGATAAACGAGTACAACACTATTGTATCTTCCTTCCGAGGACCGTGGGCTTTTGAGGTAGGTCTATGAGCATCACTATACATTAGGCGAACTAGCCACCAGACATGAGATACTAGTTCAAACACAAAATCTATGTGTACTTGAGCTATGTATTCTATTTCACACGCACACACGCGCGCGTACACACACACACACACACATATATATATATATATATATATATATATATATATATATATACACACACACACGTGGTATGAGACCTCGCCATACAGCAGCCCCTGTCCCTAGGAAGTACGATAAGGAAGATGGACCTTGCTAAGTTATGCGGACCATTGTAAGCGCGATTCTAAGTCCACTCATCACTTAAACCTTAAGACACCTGACAAAACACAAACATAGGAGTATGTTAAGTCCCTAGGAGAGAGACTTCTAATCGACCCCTCTATATAATTGCTAGAGGTCTCAGGGGCTATACTTATCGGGTGCGCTCGCGCGCACCCTCTAGTCAAAGTCGAGCATGAGCCCAAGCACGCCCTCAACCTCTCCTTGGGGCTCAAGGATCGCCAAGGCTAGAGCTCTCGACCGACGGCATCCCGAACTTTGTCCCCGCTTGGTCCTAGCTTGAGCTAATGCTCGGACCAACTTAACAACTGACGCCCTGAGCGATGGCTTAACATGCCCAACATACGAGGACTTGGTAGGCCCAGGGCTCAACAATGCCAGCCTGATTGACAGGCATGAGATGTCGCTGACCCTGTCCCTGACAAGATCACGTAGATGGTGTGACACAACTGGACAAGCAGCTCCACCGACTTCAAGGGCACTAGAGCTCCTAGGCCCGCTCGTTGGTCCCCAAGCCAAGACATCTTCACCACCAATGAAGCCTTGAGAAGGTTTACCCATGGAGGCCAAACAACAACAAAACATCCCCTGACAGTCAAAGGTCAGGGCTCAGCGATGTCAGGCGGCGCCCATGCTCCCCAGACTCCACGACAACACTTAGGCCCATCCATGCCATAGCAGCACTGTTGGTATTTCTTATGACTATTGGATAAATCCGCAAGCGCACAGATTATACCGCTGTATCACTTCACCAAGGAGTATTCCGAGGTATCGTAATTTATATTATCTCAAAGGAAAGTCTTGCTAGAAATGATAATTGGATAGAGATCCTAGAGAGCACCTCAACTCTAGTACCAACTAGTATAGGGGAGTAAACGATATATGTGATGGGAAGGGGTTGATGAATGAAGAAGCTACGATAAAAGATACTTAGAACGGACCTCAGAGACTAACTAGGTGGGAGGACAACGAGAAGATTAAAGGGACTCCTATGTACTTCTCTCTACTTCAATATACTTACCTAATTAACTAGTCTAGACACTATAGTTTGTCTCCTCAATACAAGTATGCTAGGCGAGGGGATAGATCAGTAGGAGGACAAAACTCCTACCAGACTGCGCCCTCTTCTTACGAGGGTCTTACCTTTTAAGAACTTGCCTAAGAACACGTGGTGGAATACAACGACTAGACAATGCTGTCACCTCTTGCTAGCTACCACAAACAATCCATGCAGCAAGCGATAACCAAGGATACGATGATGTATAAGCACCACGCTTACACACAACTTACTACTTTGACTACGATCTATAATCAAAGCACCCTATAATAGGCAATTATCGCATACAAGAAAGGTCACAAGGATCACATACTATGGGTGTGAAGGCTATTAAAGAGCAAAAGCATATAGCAAGACTATATCTAGTATAGAAATGCTCAAAGTAAATACTAAGTAAAGTAAAGAGAAAGATATATATTGAATAAGATAAAGTCTTACAAAGAAGAAAAGATACAAGAGCTATACCATACTCTCCAGAAGACAACTCCGGAAATCCCGAGCACAGCTCGACTCAACTCTAACTCCCACTCTAGACTAACTCCTAGAACAATCTAAGGAATAGAGCTTGTAGGCTTCTTCTTCATGATTAGAGAGGGGGGTGTGACCCTCTATTTATAGTAGGAGGTGGAGTAGGGGCTACTCCGGCGCCATGTCAGCGATCCAGGGCCTTCCATTCTCCACCCTTGGATCCAACCGACCTTGAAACCGACCAAGGCATGGATGGTTGTGATCCAACACGTGGGTGTAGGGTCGAGATGGCGGACTAGAGGGGGGTGAATAGTCTTTTCTAAAACTTAAACGCTCTGGCTAACCGAATCAAATGCGGAATTAAAACTATCGGTCTAGCCAAGACTATACCCCTCTATCTATAACTTTAGCACCTAAAAAATTATACTAATTTGGCTTACTAAGGTGCCAAACTAGGAAGCTCACCTAAACAAGTCTAGGTTGCAAGGTCACACAAACCTAAGAAACTAGTACTCTAAGCACACCAGGAGCTCCTACACATACTAGTAAGCAAAGGACAAAGCACCTAAGCTCACTAGCAATGCTCTCTAGCAAGACTACACAAGTCAACTAGAGAGCTCAACTTACTTAACTACACAAACTAAGTAATGTGACTAACAAGGCTACACAAGCCAATTAGCCACTCAAGATCTACTTCTATGCTACACAAGCTAGAAGGTAACTAGGCAAGCTACACAAGCTAAACTAGTTACAAGAGCAACAACTAAACACTAGCACAAGTATGAGAATGTAAATACAAGCTAGTGATTTGGAGAATCCAAACCACCGAGAAGATGTACACAAGGTTGACACGATGATTTTTCTCCCGAGGTTCACTTGGTCGCCACCAAGGTAGTCCCCGTTGTGTCGACCACTCACTTGGTGATTCGGCGGCTAATAGGCGTTCACAAGCCTAGCCCACTAACTCGGGCGCCACAAGAATCTACCCACAAGTGAGGGTAGCTCAATGACACGCTCAACTAGAGTTTCTCTTCGCGATCTCCCGCGGGGCGAGCACAATACCCCTCACAAAGCACTTCTCCGGAGCGCCGCACAATCTTCTTGCGGGCTTAGACGGAGCCACAACCACCAAGCCGTCTAGGAGGTGGCAACCTCCAAGAGTAACAAGCACCACCGGCTTGCAACACGATCACCTAGTGCCACTCAATGGAACCTCGCAATGCAACGCACTAGAATCGCTCTCTCACACAATCGGATGAACTCTATCAAGTGTGTCTGAGTTAGAGGGCTTCCCAAGCACACCAACACAAGCCACAAAGGCCCTAGGGTGCTCAGCCAGCCCCAAGGACCGGCCAAGGACTATTTATAGGCTAGCCAAACAAACTAGCCGTTTTTCCCCTTCAACACACGTTCTGCAGAGGGTCCGGACGCACTGAACAGTGCGGGTCCGGACCATGCCTCTTGCGTCCGGACTCCTTCCCGTTTGAATCCGCCCGTTGGCGCGCTCGCCACAGGCTGCCACGTGCCTCCGGACTCTACTGTTCATAGGATCCGGACTCGCTATTCCCGGCGTCCGGAAATATTTTCCCAAGCGCCCGAGAGCACCCGAGAGCTCCCCCGAGCCAACAGCACCTCCGGATCTCCACACCAGAGAACAACAGAGAGCGCCAGAGTCCGGACCCTGCGTCCGGACCACAAACAGCGTCCGGATGCCTCTCCCAAGCCGAGCCAGCTAGGGTATGCCCCCGGACCCATCTCCGATGGTCCGGACCGGCCATACACCCTGCGTCTGGACCCTTGTCCAAGGCTCCTTTGAGCTTCCCAATACATCTCCAACTTCTCATGTGCTAACACAAATGTTTTCTTCACCCTGTGCAAGTGTGTTAGCATTTTTACAATCATTTTCAAAGCATTTTCACTTGCTTCTCACCACGCCACTCGATCCTAATTCATCGCAAAGTTAGATCGCTCATGGTGGCACTAGATAACCGATATGCAAACAAGTTTTCTCCTCTTGATAGTATGGCTATCTATCCTAAACCCGGTCATAAACTTCTCTACACACCTATGACCGGTGAAATGAAATGCCCTATAGGTTATACCTTTGCCTTGCGCATTCCATTCCATCTCCTTCTCCAATGTTGATGCAACACATGCACCAACCACTTGTCAAATGATATGATCCACTCCATATCATCACATGACCGTGTTGGTTCATCGATCTTGACCTCACTTGCTCTTCACCGTTGCCTTGGTCCATCGGCACCAAGCATCACCCGCTTGCCCTTCACACTTGCAACCGGTCCATCAAGCCAAGCCTCATCTTGATCTTCTCCACCTTGATCACATGACTCCATGTCATGTCTCATGTGTAATAAGCTCCTTCATCACACAACCACATCTGAACTAATCTTCTGTGTATATATCACTTGAACACATATTAGTTCACCTAGGTTGTCACTAAATTACCAAAATCACATAGAGACTTTCAGTGGGGGAGAGGTACGGCGGTTGGGGGGGACCCAACCGACCTAGGGGTGGTTCGGCCGAAGCCCCCTATGGCCAGTGGTGTCGACGGAATATGCGTCGCAGTCTACCTAGGGGGTACCCCACGGTAGTAGATTGTTAGGCGGAGGTGTGGCGACGGCGATCAAGCGTAACACAAAGAGCGTAAACACGGTGGTTTATACAGGTTCGGACCGGCAAACCACCGTAACACACTACGTCCTGTGCTCTGGTGGCTAGATTGATCTTGTATATCAGGTTACAAGATATGTAGATGATCTGAGAGAGGTTGTCTGAGGTTTTCGAGGGGGGGGGGGTCCCTGCTCGCCTTATATAGCCGGGGAGCAGGGTTACAATTTCCATATCTAACAGATTACGATCGGTTCCCTATGGCAAGGGATCCGAGTCTATCTACTAGGATCTTACTTGGCGAGCAAGTCTTCTTAGGAGTCCTTAGCGAGTATGACGGGCTGGTCGCGTGCCACAAGGCCTCGTAGGCTGGGTCGTCTCCTGGTCGGCAGGCCCAAGAAGGTCCTTGGGGATACGCCGAGGTTATATCCCCAACAAGTGGGCCCTCCCTTGCCTCCTTGGATGAGGTCCCACTAGTCAGGGACTGAGTGGGGCCTGTTTGGGCCCATTGGTGGTTCGGCCGAACCCCCCCCCCCACCTTGGGGGTTCTGGCCCACCTCTGTTGTCCTAAGTTTGGCCCCACTTGTCATTGGTGCTAATTGCTGGTTCTGAGTTGGTTGTCACGTTTATCTCCTTGGTGTGGGCCCATGGATCCATGTGCTTTGCATGTGAGCCGTTGAGAGGAAACACAGAGTGATCCAATGGATGGATTCCACTCTAGAGTGTCTCTCTTGGATCATGGCCGAGAGGGGAGAGCATGGTGGGCCCATAGGGTGGTCGGTCGACCCCCTATGTGGGCCCAACTGGCTCTCCTTTGCTCCATTTGTTCATTCCTGCACTCAAACACTCATAGACATGTGGAACTAGTTATTTGATAAAGTATGCTCATGATGTGTTTGTTTATCCTTGATCCTTGGATTGGTGGCAACATTTTAGCTATGTGAAAGATGGTCATAATTTGTGCCAACAAGATCCCCAAGCTTAACCTTTGTTCGTCCCGAGCAAACAATCAAACTTAGCTCGATGGATCAGGAGTTGCTACTATACTTCATATTTCAAGAGTACTAAGTCTAAAACAATCATACTTCTATTTTGAATGGAAAAGTTAGCAATAAAGACTTACCCATATTACCTTAGTCCTTCATGGGGCTTATAACTTTATCCGTTGTCTTGAGAGGTTGAGAGATAGAACAACTTGACTTGAGCACTAGTTTTCTCATTCTTTCACAAGTTTCATATCGGAGGTTTTGCAAGGTTTTTTGTAAAAGAAAAACTTAGTGTTCCTCAAAATGGTACTCTCGAGTCGCTCATAAGGTGTATGATTCCTCACCAAGGCATATATCAAAGTTTTGCCTTCTTTCATCCTATCTCTAAAGCTTATGTAGAGCTATAGGTAGGGATCAAAGATGTAGCAAACTTAATTTGCATATATTGTAAAGTCAAATTCCGGACCCGAGGAGAGAAATGTCATACTCTTAGATCAAGATGTGCAAGTGTGTGGAAACATGGCAAATGATCAATACTCCTATATGTGGATAATCTCTCTTTCCTAAAATTATTTTGAGACATAGCTATCTGTTTCATTTTTCTATGAGCTTTGAAGATGCTCATTCATTTTATTTTTTTCATTTTTTTCAAGAGAGCTTTGGAATGCTCAAAAAGATTAGGACATTAGAATGCCCTTGAATTTTCATAATTTTGCATAGTCTATGTCTCATTTACTAGCAACAAACTAGAGAGAGTTTTTCTACTTAGAGCATGGAGTATGAACTATGTGGAAATGTAAGGCATGTTTATGCGTACTTCCAGTGTAGAAGCAGCATGTATATGTGGCGTGTACGTGATCTTGATCTTGGGAGCATGATAAATCTCTAACCAAGGGTCACAAAACTAGACCAAACTCAACACAAAGCAAGCAGCTTATGTAGAAAGCTTATATCATGAAAGATCATGTATGGCTTTGGTAGGAATTTTCACCATTGAGGAACAACAAAGTGTTTTATCATTTTAATAAATAAATATTCCGATAGTCATTCTTGCTTAGAACAATATTATAACAGCTCTTGTCTTGTGATATCATGTCTCACAACAACTTAGACTTAGTTACGGCATTTGCAACCCACAAAAGTTTGAGGTTCATGATGGTTTCTTTTCAAGCCAAGTAATCCATACTTAAAGAAGTACCAAGTTGTAAACTAAGTTCTAGAGAAACACTTAGTAGAGCAACTATTCATCATTTCCATAGGAGATATTAATTTTCATGGAATAAGTGAGAGTAGAGAAAGTCTTTTTATTTTATTTTATCATATGCAGATTTTTAAATGCAAAGCTAAGATAAGAAAGAGAAATGCATGAATATAAATGCTGAAATCAAAAACTTACCTTAGTGGGGGAGAGAATCTCCCCCAAGCTTGTATTTTGCTTAATAATGCGGCGGATGTGGATGTTGTTGCCGCCAAAAGTCCCAACACCGATGTTGTTCTTCATGCATTGCTTGAATGTTCTCGGTCGTTTGTTGGACGATGCGTGTTGTCTCATTGTGCTCAACACGCAACTCACCAACGATGTTGGTAAGATGATCGAATTCTTGTCGTAGTTCACGATGCTCCCTGTCTCGTGTGGACGAGAAGGATGCTCGTGCTCATTGCGGTCGTGATGGTCGAGGAGGCATGCCACTTGAAGTGTGCATGGGATCGGAAGATGCATCGTCTTCTTCCTCGCCAACAACTCCTCGGGAAGGACCACCTTGCTCAAGATGAACAAAGTGTAGCCCCTCCTGAGCTCTTCTATTTGAGCCTGCAAAATCTCTTTGCCCAATTCCTTGATCTAAATCAAAGGTTAGCTTGCGGGTCCTATACAATTGAAGTTGCCTATTTGGAAGAGACACCTCAATTATATGACCACTGTAAATCATTTTTAAATCACCATTGGCATCTCTTTTTAGCATTTGAACATGAGCATGCTTAAGATATTCTTCAGAAATCATAGCTAATGGAGTAGAGATGTAAACAAAGGGGTTTGTGTCATCTAGCAGGTTCATGGATTCGGCAAGACGAGTAATTAAAGAAGTGAATTGAATAGATATATTACTCTCGATTGAGCTTTCCCAAAATTCCACTAAATATTTCACAGGAGAGATTCGCATTTTGTTGACCATGGCATAAAGTATTTTTAATTCCATGTCACTTATCAAGTTAGCATTACTTCCAGGAAACAAAGTCATTTTCATCCAAAGATGTATGAAACGAAGAGTTGGATTGTGGATCTCTTCAGGTGTAGGATTTGAGCAATCTTTTAGAGCAGAAATGGAGAACCAAAATTTCCTTTTGTTGAAACTACGCATGGTAGGGTCTAAATGAATCAAGCATGAATTATCAAAGCCCAGAGCAACACTTAGATGATTCCATGATAGACTATGGTTTTGATTAAACATGTGAAAGGAAATTCCAACATTAGAGATTTGGAGAGAGCTTAGAAATTCTGCGGTGAGCAACTCAATTCCAAACTCTTCTATTTGCCAAAAGCTAGACCAACCAATAGATGTAAAGATAGTTTCGAATTCGGTGGTCATACCTACGTTGGAGAGAAGACTTGGATCCAAAATCCATGTGTGCTCAAAATATCGACCCCGAAGAGAAAGATACCTTTGATACTCTAGTTGGTTGAACCAGAGTCCGCTTTGCTGATCATAGGTTGTCATCGGGGGTACCAATATTTCCTCGACATGTGGTACCTTTGTTGGTACTTTCTCCTCCTGAGGGTGTTCTTCGGTTTGGAGGTTCTCCCATGTGTATCGGGCCGAACCTCCCCTTGTTCTTCTTTGGGAAGTATCCTCTGATTGGTGGGAGCGTCGGGATGAGCTCCCACTCATAGCTTGCTTCATCTTCTTGAATGTGGATGTCAATGGGTTCTTCATCTTCTAGAGAGGAAGGGGGACACAAGAGCAAGACTAGAAAGGGATATGTGTATGTGGAGTGGATTTCTAGTTTGCCTTGTGGGGGAAGTTTGAGCTAAGAGAAGCTTGATGAAGACAAGAGATCTTCTTGTGGACTAGTGAGAGCAACACTACTTCTCTTTGAGAGCTAAGAACTTCTCTTGAATGTAGAGAGGAGAGAACGAGGCAAGGAGAGGCTTGATCTAGAACTAAATTCTTGTTGAGATGTGAGGGAATGAGCTCTCCTTGCATGGGGTTTTATAGGGGAAGGGAATGTCACCAAGGGGGTGCCAAGGAGTGGTTGGCCGACCACCCCTTGGGAATGCCCTTGGATGCCATGATCACATGTTAGTGGATGCCTTACACAAAGAAAAAGAGACAGAAGGAGGTGACACAAAGTGGTCGGCCATCCCTTTAAAGTAGAGATTCCACTCATACTTTTTCTAGTGCTTGGTGAAAGGTGAAATATGTGATATGATATGATCAAAAGCTGAGCTAAAGTGGTCAAGATTCTCCTCTTTAAACAAAGGATAGTGGGGGACAAAGGCATGTCATGCTTTGATTGAAAGTGACTGATATGTTTTCTTTTTCAAAGCATGACAAAGTGAAAGTGAAAGTTGGTTCCCCACTTTGGACAAGGAGTAGTGGGAGACAAGGATGTGTCATGCTTTAACCAAAAGTGATTGATGTACTTTAAAGCATGACAAGACAAAAGAGATGTCTCCCAAACAAAAAATTTGATTTTTGAAAATCCCACCTCACAAATCATGAGATGCTTTGACAAAGGATGGTGGAGAGGAAAAGATGGATGAGCATGAGTCACTTAGGGTGGTCAGCCGATCCCCTATTCCTCCATATTTTTCTTTTTCTTTTATAAAGGTTTCTACAGGTTTGCTAATTAACTAACCCAAGTTTGGATGTATATGCATGGTCGGCCGACCCCCTTATAGTCCCAACTTTTGTCAAATTTCAAAATTAAACTAACTCTCAAGTTTTATTTAATCTAAGTTTTAGTTTTATGAATTTTAAGTATGAAATAAATTAAAGGTTTGAACTAAATATAAGAAGGAAAATAAAAGATAACTACTGATTTACCTTTCGGCGAAGGCTCCTTGAATTTAAGTCCTCGGAGTGGGACTCTCCTTCTTGTTCATTCCTCGGGTGCACTAGATGACTCCGGAGGCGGAGACTGTGATGTGTGCACCTCTTTTGTTTTCCAAGCCTGTCTTGGATTGGATGGTTCGTCTTTCTTGAGTTCATTGATCTTGGCCTCCGGATATTGCTTCTTCTTTCTCGGAGCTTGAACTCTTCTTTTTGGTGGTTGTGCTTTTGTCTGCTTGTTCATCTTATAACCATTGAAAGCACATTTTACCTTATGACATGGGAATTGGAAGTGGATTTGTCCCGATCCCACGTAGATGACCGCGTTGGTGGTGTTGAGGAAGGGTCTTCCCAAAATGACGGGGACTTCCGTGTTAGCTCCCATGTCCAGGATGATGAAGTCGGTGGGGATGTACTCATCTTGGATGTTTACCAAGATATCCCTTGCGAGTCCCTCGGGAAACCTTATCGGTTGGTCTACCATCTGCAATCGAACACATGTGGGGACCAAGGGTCCTCCTAGCAAACTATCATAAGTTACCTTAGACATGATGTTCACGCCCGATCTAAGATCATAGAAGGCGGTGTGGAACGTTTGTTTCCCGATTGAGCACTTGATCGTCGGGAGGCCTGGATCTTCCTTCTTCATGATGAAGGGAGGATCAAGAAGATAGCCCCAATAGGAGCGAAGTGGAGGCTTACCGAACCTTGTGTTAACCATATTTACATGCTCAATTGAATCTTCAGGTTTCCCAGAAATTTTACCTTGTTCCATAGAGGGCATAGCTGTTGCTAATTGAGCTAGTTGGGTTTCTAGCATTTTATTAAAGCTCAATTGATTTTTCATAGCAGTTGTAAAGCTATCCATTTTCTCACCAAAGCTTTCAAGAACTTTATCAGTGGCAATCATCTTTTTATTTATTCCATCATTAATCTTTGATTGACCAAGAACAAGATCTTTTAATGAAGGCTGATTATTGTAAGAATTGTAATTATTGTAATTACCATTACCTCCATTATCTTGGTAGGAGGGGCGTGAGTTCCAGCTTCCTTGTTGTTGGGGTCAATACCCGTTGTTGTTGTTGTTGTTGTTGTTGTTGTTGTTGTTGTTGTTGTTGCTGATGAAGTTCACGTCCTCCTTTGATGTCTCGGGGCACTTATTGCCCGAGTGATCATTTCCTCTGCACACCTCGCACCATGGATCGGCTTCAATAGCTTGTGCCGCGGCGACTGGGTAGATGGCCTCTCGTTCCTTCTTGGAACCTTCTTCTATCTTATTTATCAAGAGGTCCATCTTGGCGGAGAGTATGTCCACCTCACTAACGGTGTACATACCTCTCTTCTTTGGCTGGAGACGTTCCTCACCCCATCCTTGGTTTATCACCATTTTCTTGATGAGGTCCTTGGCATTTCTCACTGTGTGTTGGAGAAATGCCCCTCCAGCGGCAGCATCAAGGTGACTACGGGCCATGCTAGTCAGCCCGTGGTAGAAACCTTGGATCAGGAGCCAGTCATCTATCCCAGATGAGGACAGGCACGAACGTACTCCTGGAGACGTTCCCATGCTTCGGGAATCGTCTCGTCAGATTGTTGCTGGAAGCTTGAGATCTTCCCACGAAGAGCATTGGTTTTGCCCGTCAGGAAGAACTTCTTGAGGAATGCATTAGCACACCTCTCTCATGTAGTGGCCTCTTCTTTGTAGGCATAGAACCATTGCTTCGCCTTTCCCAATAGCGAGAATGGAAAAAGGCGAAGGCGAATGGTGTCAGACGCCACTCCCTTGATGGTGAACGTGCCACATAACTCCATGAAGTGCTGGAGATGAGCATTGGCATCCTCATGGGGCTTTCCGCAAAACGGATTGGCCTGCACCATGTGGATCAAGGCGGGCTTCAGCTCGAAGGTGACATCCCGAAGTTATCCTCGGGACCCTGAGCTACGTGGGTAGCTGACGGAGCCGAGAAGTCAGAGATCGCCTTCTGGGCCATAGCTTCCTTGAGTGGTGGTGTAGAGCCTCCTTCCTTGAACGGATCCTGATTCGAGATGAACCTCTGAGGGGGAACTTGACGACGTCTAGTCCTCCTCAACAGCTGCTCAGGATCTTCAAGATAATTTCCCGACAGTTGGAAACCGCTCATAAATTGTCTGACTTCATAAGAAAGGAAGACACAGACAGGGGTAATCCCCTATGACTAATTGATAACTAAGTTAACGAGAATCTCTGGATTCAATCTAATTAAAATTTCTTGGCTAAGCTTTCCCCGGCAACGGCGCCAGAAATGCTTGTTGGTATTTCTTATGACTATTGGATAAATCCGCAAGCACGCAGATTATACCGCTGTAGCACTTCACCAAGGAGTATTCTGAGGTATCGTAATTTATATTATCCCAAAGGAAAGCCTTGCTAGAAATGATAATTTGATAGAGATCCTAGAGAGCACCTTAACTTTAGTACCAACTAGTATAGGGGGTAAATGATATATGTGATAGGAAGGGGTTTATGAATGAAGAAGCTACGATAAAAGATACTTAGAATGGATCTCAGAGACTAGCTAGGTGGGAGGACAACGAGAAGAGTAAAGGGACTCCTATGTACTTCTCTCTACTTCAATATACTTAGCTAATTAACTAGTCTAGACACTATAGTTTGTCTTCTCAATACAAGTATGCTAGGCGAGGGGATAGATCAGTAGGAGGACAAAACTCCTATCGAACTGCACCCTCTTCTTACAGGGGCCTTACCTTGTAAGAACTTGCCTAAGAACACGTGGTGGAATACAACGACTAGACAAGGTTGTCAGCTCTTGCTAGCTACCACAAACAATTTGTGCAGCAAGCGATAACCAAGGATAAGATGATGTATAAGCACCATGCTTACACACAACTTACTACTTTGACTATGATCTATAATCAAAGCACCCTATAACAGGCAATGATCGCATACGGGAAAGGTCACAAGGATCACAGACTATGGGTGTGAAGGCTATTAAAGAGCAAAAGCATATAGCAAGACTATATCTAGTATAGAAATGCTCAAAGTAAATACTAAGTAAAGTAAAGAGAAAGATATATATTGAATAAGATAAAGTCTTACAAAGAAGGAAAGATACAAGAGCTATACCAGACTCTCCAGAAGACAACTCCGGAAATCCCGAGCATAGCTCGACTCAACTCTAACTCCCACTCTAGACTAACTCCTAGAACAATCTAAGGAATAGATCTTGTAGCCTTCTTCTTCATGATTAGAGAGGGGGTGTGACCCTCTATTTATAGTAGGAGGTGGAGTAGGGGCTACTCCGGCGCCACATCAGCGATCCAGGACCTTCCATTCTCCACCCTTGGATCCAACCGACCTTGAAACCGACCAAGGCATGGATGGTTGTGATCCAACACGTGGGGGAGAGGTATGGCGGTTAGGGGGGACCCAACCGACCTAGGGGTGGTTTGGCCGAACCCCCCTATGGATAGTGGGCCCTCCCTTGCCTCCTTGGATGAGGTCCCACTAGTCAGGGAATGAGTGGGGCCTGTTTGGGCCCATTGGTGGTTCGGCCGAACCCCCCTTGGGGGTTCTGGCCCACCTCTGCTATCCTGAGGTTGGCCCCACTTGTCATTGGTGCTAATTGCTGGTTCTGAGTTGGTTGTCATGTTTATCTCCTTGGTGTGGGCCCATGGATCCATGTTCTTTGCTTGTGAGCCGTTGAGAGGAAACACAAAGTGATCCAATGGATGGATTCCACTCTAGAGTGCCTCTCTTGGATCATGGCCGAGAGGGGAGAGCATGGTGGGCCCATAGGGTGGTCGATCGACCCCCTATGTGGGCCCAACTGTCTCTCCTTTGCTCCATTTGTTCATTCCTGCACTCAAACACTCATAGACATATGGAACTAGTTATTTGATAAAGTATGCTCATGATGTGTTTGTTTATCCTTGAGCATTGGATTGGTGGCAACATTTTAGCTATGTGAAAGATGGTCATAATTTGTGCCAACAAGCACCCTCTTGGACCCTGACGCACAAAGACCATCGACCGTAGCCCCCAAACCACATTGTACCTGGCCTTCCTTGGGATATAAGGTAAAGGTCGACTCCCGTAGGAAGGGGATGGACATTCCAAGTTCAATCGAACATAGAGTAACCGAGAGGAACAATTATGCGTTACTTCCATGGCAACCCGACCAAAAAGAGAGATAGGAGCATTTCCTTTACTCGTTTGAGAAGAATACCTCATTGTCAACGAGCTATAGGATAGCACCAAAGTACCAAACGGTCATCTTCCAAATCTCTTTCTCCTTTGTTGTGACCTATCGATTTGGGTGCTCCCAAATATGAATAACTACTCACTTCTGAATGTGGGGTTTCGATAGAATGAACTAGGATACATCGTCATGTATTTATCTCATGTTCTTGAGTCCACCCGAGCCACAAGAGACACACACTCTTGATATTCAACGAACAACAATGTTTATCGTGGCAACAAACCCACAACAACACCCATCTAAAGAAGTGTTGGTTCAACCGGAAGCCGACTAAGTGATGTCGATCACTAAGAGTAATAATAAGTACAAACTCTCACTTTAGCTAAACAAGCGTAATGATGAAGGTGGGTGCACACTTTCTACTATTTATGCACTAATGAGGTCCTTAATCTTGTGATTATCAAATCTCAATCACTCCACTAGGAATGAACTCCTCCTTTCTCTCCAATAGATGCAACCAGTTCAAAAAATTGATAAGCAATCTCTCATGGATAAGATGGAGGGGTATAAATAACCCCCAATCTTTCCATTTGTTTTTATGGACAAACCATGCAAAAGTCATGACCATTAGACTAACTAATGCCCAAAATTAGACCAATTTGATGCCTCTCTAGTGGCTAGTTTCCAAACAAATCATTGTTTCATAGAAGGGGTAGTTTATGCTCCAATGGAACACATCAAACCAATCTAATGCTCTTAGAAACCCTCTAGAACCTCTCTAAAGTGCACCAACCTATGGTCCAATGCCTCCACTCTGCTTGGTCTAATGCATTGTAAAACCTATGACACATACTCTATGCTCCCTTGGGTGATCCTATCAGATAGTCTGATGTGGTAGCAACCCTAGCTGTCAACGTTCTGCACCGTATAGTTTAATGTAGAGCAAAGGTCCAGTTCGATGTAACATCAACAAAACCATTTACTTCCTTTTTCAAACTCCTTTGTGAAATTGGTTCCAAATGGTTTTTGGGCCTTCTCCAAGCTATTTAATGCTAAGTTAGACAAGTATGCAACACGCCTAAACCACTAGACTCGCCTATTTCAAGCTACTAGTTCATATCTAGTTTATAGTATGACCAAAAGAAAAACAAAGTCCTAAACTACTCTAAGCATCTCCCAACTTCAAAAGAGACTTAGAACTAGTCCATCCTTAACATCATCATCCATACTTTGAAAAGTGAAAATGAAATCCATCGATATGGACATCAAACCATTAATCACCCAAACAATCACCATTAGCGTGACCTAGCTCATAATGCCTTTGCAAAACACACATTAGTCACAATAATTTGTGTACTCACTATTCATCAAAAACCAAGTAAGGTCCAGATGCTTTCTCTACCTGAGTTGGGCACTAGACGCATCGACTTGTGTTGTGACTTAGCAAACTTTCTCCCATGCACCTTGGTCTCTAGCATCGAAGATGTCTTATGAGGGGCAGTTGAGCGTGGAAACTTCAAATCCCTCAATGGAGGTGTCCGTTGTGGCATCAAATCGCCACACCGCACCATTCAATCAGAGAACTTTTCAGAAATGATCTATGCTAACACTTACTAAACTTGTTAGAAGTAAACCAGATAGGGTTACCGGATCTCTAATAGCGCAAACAACTAGTTTTCCAACTGTTGGAAACTAACCATTGGGGACATCCAGTGTGGACATCCGATGGGCACCAGAAACCTTTGGTGCATGTGTGGCCAGGCTAGGAAGAGAGTAACAATTGGCTTTCTTTGATGGTTTATAAACCTTGGCCATCTTTTTGGAAATCTTGACACTTATGCACATCCTTTGAGATATAAGCAACACACTCCTCTCATTTGCATCCATTTGATTCACATTTGGGTGAGATTTGGGAGCCTCTAGTGCATCTGCATCTCCAGTTTGCATCTCATGGAACAAGTTGAGCATGGAGGCTGATTTGGTTCTTGTTACTCTTGGTGATTAGCATCACCAAGCTGACATAGAGTTGGAGTGATTGTTGAGGGGCATTTGGTGATTGTTGTCGCCTTTGATCGGGCAATTGTAAGGCGCTCTTGTGCTCGTCCCCTGGGAGATCATGAAGAGCAACTCTAGTGGAATGCTCATGGATAGTTGGAGTGGACTACTTAATTGATTCTTGTGGGACCCAATCCATGGTCTAGCTTGCTAGGAGAGTTAGCACGTAAATTATCATTTGGGGACTCGCCACAATAAGAACACGGGTTACCAGCAAGCAATAGAACCTCATGGATAAATCTTATGTTCATCTCTTGTCCTTGGTGGTTTTCTCACTATACAGTTGCTCTTTGTATTCATATTGCTTTTGTGTGTGCTAGTTGCTTGTTGATCTAGTTAGAGTAGCTTAGTTGTAGTTGTAACTACTTTTAGTTGCTCACTTTAGTAGCTATCTATTGTAGCTAGTGTTCTTTATAGCTTTTGTGGTGTTGTACCCTAGAGTAGAATGCAAAGCTACTAGAATTGATTAGGGGGCTTGCTTGAGTGAAATTAGAGCTAGTGCAAAATAGTTGCTTTTACGGTCTCATACTATACTAATAAACTTCTGCACTAATTGTTGAGTTTTGTAAATAGTTTTTATAGGCTATTCACCCCCCCCCCCCCCGCTCTAGCCATTTAGAACTTTTTAGATTGTGTCCCCATTGTTGAGGCGGCCATAAAGGCCTTTAGAGTCTCTTTCAACTCCCCTCTTTCCCAATCATCCACAAAGGTCAATCTAAGAATTTCACTAGAACGGGTATTACAAACTTCCCACATGCCCCTCATAAGAACAAATTGAGGACATCGCTAGGAACACCTTGTTGTCTAGGTTTCCAAGAACCAAATTATTGGTAGGTGTCAGAAGTGCTAAAGATATGGATCTTACTCTCAGAGGCACAAGCATCAAGAACTCGCTCCAATCTCACTCACAAATATGGGGATCTAAGCTTTTGTGAGAAAGTGAAGGGGAGAGGGAGAAAGGTGAATGCCTTTGTCACAAAGTTGTTGGAGAGCTTGAAAGTGCCAAGAGAGAGGGGGCCGAGTATTCTAGGGCTAGTTTGGATATTCTAGGGTGCGGCCCAAAATATTTGATAATACTCATCAAGCCACCCGGGGAGGCTCAGCCAAAAATTGCTAAGCACTAAGCACAAAAATTCCTAGGGGTGTAAATTCTATGATAGGGCCAAAATATTCGGGCACTTGCTGAAAAAAGAGTCCTAACAAAAGCTAGTCTGAGGGGTGCTAATTTGGGGTTCCTAAAGTTTTATTTAGTGATCCATTGAGCACTAAGGACACCTACAAGTAACAAAACTTTGATCTCTCTTAGTAGTACAACATCCTATACTCAAGTGAAGTTCAAATAAATTTGAAATAAAACCAAACTTCTTTAACTTTGAAACACAATGTGGCATCTTTCTTTGAAGTAAAAATTGAGAGGTCTCGTGAAACATTAATGTATAACTTAAAATCTCATGAAACATCATTAGCTCTTTATATGCATCATCATCTATTCAACAAAACCCATTAATAGGTTTGATGCACTTACAGGTACTAATGGTACTTTTCCAACACTGTTTGGAACACATGACTTCACCAGAATTTCACAGTTACCGGTTCAATTTCACCAGAAAAAAGCAAGAACAAAAAAAATCACATTCTTAACAGGCCTTAGAAGAGTACAATGAGAGGCTCCAGCCCAATGTCTTCAAAGAAAAAAAATAGATGTGCCAACGAAGGCCATAATATAGACTTTTGTTCTATTATTGGTTAATTAATAAATCTTATGTGATCTCTATATCTTATACTTTTTTAATTCATACTAGCATTCTATCTCATCATACAAATTGCCCACATCAGCATCTACTAGAATGTGATTATGATAGTCTACTAGCAGATACAGTTATGTCTTTATTTAAGCTATTCACGTAAGCAATTCATATCATCCACTAACATGCATTTAGTTATTGACAATGGCATGCTACATCATCCACTAACCTGTATTATAATATTTATCATATATACATATAAGTAAACATAAGTAGTATTATTACAAGTGTGATGTGTCTTCTAATTATTTTGTCTAAAAGTTAGACTATTACAAGTGCACCCCTTCATTCTCCCATTAGCTCTGGGCTGTCGGAGTAGCAATAGTGGTCCGCTGATAATGAACGCGCCCAAAAATTGGTCGGTGCCGTACGCTGGCCCGTTCGCGTGATGGGCTTGAATATGACAAATGACAATCAGCCCAGTTGATCCTTCAACTGAACTCCCGCTAATTGCTAGTAGGCCGATATACCCTGCATGCTAGAAAGCCTTTTTTTTTTCGTGATAAAAAAAACGAACTTTTTTTTCTCTCTGCACGAAGAAGATTAGAAGAACACATATACTCAACCCACTCACCACTGCTGACCTACGGACGCGCAAATGTCAAATGTACCCGAAGCCCGATCTCTGATTTTCAGTGATGAAACGGTGATTGAGCTAATTCAGCTCCCACTTAGATCTAAATAAATAAATACTTAATGTCCATGACTAAATAGATTCCTAAAAATGTTTTAAGTTGATTTTTTAAAACTTTAACTGAATTTAAAGAAAACATTAAGATTTACTCCCTCCGTACTAAAAAAGGTTATCGTTTAGGACAAGATTTTAGTCAAACATTGGGAATATAAATCATTAATAACTTTTAAATTGTTGAGTTTCAAAATGTAAAAATCATATCATAGATTTGTCTTGAAAAATACTTTCATAAAAGTATACATATATTATATTTTAATAAATATTTTTTAAAAATAAGTGGTTAAAGTTACACTTTGGAAACCGTGTCGTTTTCTAAAACGACAAGCTTTTTCAGTATGGAGGGAGTATGATATTATTCAATTTACTATAAAATATATTTTCATATGATACTCATTTTATATTATAAATGTTGTTATTTTTTAAATAAAATTCGTCAAAGTTAAAAAAATTTAATTGACACAAATTTTAAGAATTAGTTTATTCAGGGATAGAAGGTTTCATAGGGTCGTGAACTGTTCCCTATACTTTCTAGGGATGGTCGAAAGAATTGATATCCATATATATTTTAGTGTAAATATAAATATTAGTTTGTATAGATGTGTCCACATAAAGGTTATTCTCTAATTGATTTTACATATGTATTCAACGAAAATATAAATTTTGGATATTATTTGTATCCGCGAAATACAAATTATTTTTAAAATATCCCATCTTCAAATTATGATTAATTATATATGTAAATAAAAATAATTTTATTATAATAGATTATAAAGTTATTTATGGCTAACATTATTTTAATATTATTAATTATACATAAATCTTAAATTTAATTAATTTTAATATGGCTAAACATATTAATTAGTATTTTATATTATTTATATAATACTTCTAAAGTTTACTTTTACCTATTTGAATTCAGTAATTCATATATATATATTATATATTTAACTATTAAAATATTGATTAAAATACTTTAGTGTTGGTTGTTATTTTTATCCATGTTGTTATATAGTTTTAAACCTATTCTTCCATAATGATTTCGCTTAAACTACTTTCAACTTGTTTTAGCTTGTTTAAGCTTATTCCCTTGGAAAAATTCTACATAACCCCCTCAACTATGAGGAGTGGACTACTTAACCCTCTAAACTATAAAACTAGTTATTCTACCCCCTGAACTATCAAAACTAGCCAAATAACCCCCTCAAGGTGGTTTTGAGTGTAGTTTTGTCTTTTTCTTTCTTATTTATTTCTGTTGAATCATTCAAAAAATCATAATAAATCATAGAAAATCATAAAATAGAAAATATAATTTTGTTGGACTCCACATGAGTAGATCTACACATTGAACATATAATAGGGTATGCTTAAGTACAAAGTCTTTGTTATAGATTTAGATCTATGCTTTTCTATAACTAATTAGAAAAATTCATAACTACAATTTCAATGGTCTAATTGTTGTGAAATTTTTATGGTAAGCTAATTATTGTATGCTTCAATTGTGGTAAAAATTTCATACTCATTGGATCGTGTATAATTTAGTTATAAGTTTATTTGAATTTAACTACGGTATAAGCATATATAAATCTATAACTAAGTTATACATGATCCAATGGGTATGAATTTTTTTACCACATTTGAAGCATACAATAATTAGCATATCATAAAAATTTCACAACAATTGGACCACAAAAATTGTAGTTATGAATTTTTATTATTAATTATAGAAAAAACATAGAACTAAATATACAACAAAAACGTGTTACTAAAGAATATCATATTATATGTTAAATGTTACTCGTGTGGAGACAACAAAATTGAATTGTCTATTTTTACGATTTTCTATGATTTTTTATGATTTTTTAATGATTCAACCAAAATAAATAAGAAAGAAAAAGGCAAAACCATCCTGAAACCACCTAGAGACGGTTATTTGGCCGGTTTTGATAGTTCAGGGGTTAAATAGTCTACCACCAATAGTTGAGGGGGTTATGTAGACTTTTTCCTTATTCCCTCTCACAGAATACTATTAAATCGGCCGGCTTGTGTACCAGCTCAACATCCAAATTCGAGATGTCTGTTTTGCATTAATATCGATAATATCTGTAATTGTATTCAATTTTGAATTAAAATATAAAAAATAGTGGTATCTAAATCTGTATCCGTGCAAATCCGATCCAAGTTCACCCTACGCATAAATATATATTAAGGCCCCGTTTGATAGGGCTCCTAGTGGCTTTGACTTTTCTGACGTATTCACTGTTCAAACACTGTTCGCAGGAGCCATTTTTATCTCTCCTCCCCTCTCATCTCACAGAGCCAGTAGGAGTAGGTGGAGCTGAAAAGGTGGCTTCTCCTGCTCCCACTGGCTCTGTGGGAGAAGGGAGGAGGAAAAAAATCAGCTTCTGTAAAGTGTCTAAACAATGAATGTGTCAGAGAATTTGGAGTCGCTTTGAACCCTACTAAATGGGGCCTAAATGTATAATACACATTCATCGACGGCTCACGGTGTATATAACACTAGACCAATCAATGAGAAAGGTGCACTTTTGGCATTTCATTATCTTGTTTTTGATTTAAACTTCAAACATGTTATCAATACACTCGATTCATAAATGGAAAATAAGAGAATAATTCTCGATTCATAATATGGTTTCTATCCTGATAAGTGGTTGTATATTAAGATTCATAGATGAATCAACATAACTGAATATAAGTGCGGCACTTTAATAAATTAACATATAAAAGCTAGAAAGACTAAAAGAATCATTCTCCTTATGTGCCTCATCGCAGTTCCTTCTGTTCAAAACTTTATCATGTGTGCATATCGTAGCTACAAATGTGTTGTTGAGTGCTTAAGTGGCTGAGTGACCAAGCGACTAATAACTTTCTTGAGTTATGAGTGACCAAGCAATCGACGACCGGATGACTGAGTGTCCAAGTGATAGAGTGAGTGTCCGAGTGCATGAGTGGCTCATTTCTTGAGCGGCCAAGTGATTCGGTAGAGTTATCGTCAAGTGCCTGATCCAGTGGCCGAGTGACCGACTGATCGAGTGACCAAATGAATGACTTGGCTTAGTGGACAAGTGATTAGGTGATTAAGTTACTAAGTATCCAAGTGACTGGGTGGCCAAGTACCTGAGTAGCTCATTGCTTTAGTGGCCGTGTGACTAATCTGAGTTACTGAGTGACCCAGTGTCTGAGCAGCCGAGTTGAATGATCTAGTGACCAAGTGACTAATTAGCTGTGTAGCCCAATGATGATTGAGTTATTAAGTGTTCGAGTGCCTGAGTGGCTAATTGCTTGAGTGACTGAATGGCCGAGTAACCGAATGGAGTTATCGAGTGGCTAATTGATTGATTTTGTCGAATGTTATTTTAAGAAAGGTTTTTGCTCTGATACATATAAATAACTATGAACCATCTATTTAATTAGATCCGATGGTTAGAATCATCTATTACTTTCTAGAAGATAATTAGTGAAATATATATTTATCTATTTATTTATTTTATAAAGTAGGATAAATGATGAAAGTTTTGGATATAAAGATCTGTTTAGATATGATTGATACATAATTTATGGTAATTTTTTTACAATTAATATAGTATAACCGTAATTAGCATAAACTATTTATGTTTTGTACCTATGTAACCTGGCCACACGGAAGTGGCAATGTACGTGAAATTAATTTTTTGTGCGTATATGCGTGTCCAACTAACGTACACGAAACTTTTATGAGCCTACATGTGCACGTATGTATCCAAAATAATGAAAGTTGTATTGTGTATATATAAAAAGTTTTACGGGACTACGTACTTTACGTGTTTACTCCGTATATATGATGATTACGTATTTTATCAAAATTTATATAATTATACAACAGTAAATTTAAATTGTATAGTATATACACTTTATTATGTGACGTGCTCAGTACATGAGTCGTTGAAGATCTGCTTAGTCGTATGCACACAGAAAAAGGAAGGGTGCATAAAGAAAAGAAAGGGTCATGCCTTGGCTTGTGTGGATGGTGATGAGGGAATCTAATAATATTTATTTCTTATTTTCTAGTTATTTATAGTTAGTTAACTAATTCTAAAAATCTAAAAATCAACGGCCCAGATCTATTTGAGATATTACCTCCTAAAAAGTAAAATATGTACCATAGCATTGTCCTTTAAGAAAACGGTCATAATATTTCATTAAGAAAATAATTCGGATTGAAATCACATTTTACTATAATAGACGTGCAAGGCAACTTGCACATAAAACAAATTCATCAATGAAAAAAGTACAGTTCAATCATTTCAGTTTTTAGGGTCTGTTTGGTACAGCTCAGCCTAGTGAAGCTATTTTTTTTAAAAAAAATAGCTTTATAAGCAACCCTAAAGTTGAACTATTTTGAAAAAAAATATTTAGCAAAACAGCTTCACCAACAACTTTATACATGCATGTGGGAGGGAAAATATACATGCATACGAGAGAGAAAGGGAGAGAGAGTTATGATAAGCTACTAATTTCAGCTTAATCCCACTTTATATGGGAAAAAAAACTGCTTCATAGATCAAACTATTTTAAAAAGAGATGTTTAATTAAAAAAAACAGCTCACATCAACTGTACCAAACAGGCCCACCTCGAACACAGACCTCGATCATTTTAGCCGTTGGTTTTTTTTTTTTGACAAGCATTTTTTAGCCGTTGGTTACTTGGTTTGAACACGGCCGTCGCGGCATGCATGCGCCACAAGCGGCCCTGGCCAGGTGGCGCGGGTGAGGCCATATCCAGGAGGACACGGCGAGGCGAACGCGAGTGCGTGCGGTCGCGCGGATCCGCGGTTGTAGCCTGCAGGCTGTGCTGTAGCCCTGTGGTCGACATGAAATGGCCATGGAGAAATCCAACTGTCCTGGATCCAGATCATCGAGCACCTGCCCCGTGCTGGACCGTCTAAATGGAGCGTAGTGAGAATTCTGGCCCATTCACTCGATATCACCACTTGGAAAGAAATTTGGCGTCGCTCAAAAAAATATTAGGCATTGACATCCAAAAGTATTTGCCAGTTCTTTTTCTTAATTAATAGAGGAATTTTTCAGTTTGTAGAGTAGGGGACAATGTACCCATATGTGTAGTTGTAGTTATGACGGCGAGGGCAGGAACGTCCATAGTAGAACATACATGCTAGCGTCATTGTTTGCACGCCACACCGCACGGCGGCCACATAAGCTAATAGCGTTGTTTGGTTTATATATATAGCACAGATATGGCAGCCTCACAGTATAATTATGTCCTGTAGTAGGTACATCCGAAGTTTCTGATGGGAAATTATAAAGTGTTAGCTCCTGCCTGCGTGCTACGTACACTGCCAGCTACTGTGCGAGAAAGGGACTCAGATGTCACTTAAGTGCGTCGTCTGTGTGCCCACCGTACGTACCTTTCCACATTCATGATCAAGTCTGATGATCCCCCAGTTAAGCAGGAGTACGATATTCTTGCCTTCAAAGACATGATTTCGGTAGCACGCGTATTATGATGTCCTGCAAAAACGCTGTTTGTTTGGCCAGGGGGAAGGAGTACGTGTGAATGAATACAATCATTTCTCCCAACGGAATCATTCAGTTCTCATGTATTGTATAGGTAATTGTGCAAGTATTTGAACCGCACCTTCAATTAAGTTGTAACGAATTTGGAAACTTCATACAGCTAGTATTTTTGTAATACTAGGATCCACATCGTCTAAACAAAAAGAAAACAAGTGCAAAATGCACATTTAAAAATGACTAATTTCATTTGCAGTTGAGGATAAAATTGAAATTATACCAAGTTTCTTGTTTGTTTGCCATTTCTGTTTGTCTCAGTTGAGATCGAAATTGCACTTGAACTCTTGTTCACATGTTGCACTTCATTTGTCTTTATTATATGTATACCTCTGGCAACATCTCGAAAAACTGTGCTTCAGCTGGTATGCATGGGCCCACAAGTGGTGTTTTGTCGGACATCCGAGGGTATGGAGCGGTGATTAGCATTTTTATTATTATTTACTCATGCTTTAAGGCGAACGAGCAGAGCAGTGGCCTCGTCGTGGCCACAACGGGAAATAGCGTTAGCCAAACCAGGAGCTCCCTTCTCTCCCGGCCCTCTCCCTCTCAGCAAATTTAATAGCCCAGCATATCTTGGCTTGAACTGGAGCAGAGCAGAGAGTTGGAGAGTTCGTGCTATCTTACCTGGTGCAGTAAATAATGGTTGCCACGTAAGACTGGAGCTCGGTTTTTTAACCCAAGTCTACTTTTAGGTCAGTCTCAATGGAGAGTTTCGTGACGTTGTTTTTAAGACTGTCATGTCATACAAAATGGAATGAAACTCGGATGAAACACCCACTCTCAGTGAAGAGTTTCATTCTACAATTTCATAGACATTTAATTCCATGACTCATAGAGAGTTGGTAATCGTATCAAGAGAGTGTCATCCCCATAACACTCATTTCTTCTCTTTTTTTTTAAATATATTGTCATGTCATCAAAAGTATCTATGTGACAACATATTTAATACGAATGAAACTCAAATAACACTCCATTGAGATTGGCCTTACATCAGCAGGCCAATCTACTGCTGACTCGAATGAGAGATCGATTTGGCACTGCGACTCTACAGTGATCTCACGGGCCCCACGGCTCCATCTGTGAATCTTACCGTTGCCTTCCCGGGCCCCACGGCCTGACGACCCCCTCTGGCCAGGTCAATCAGCCCACTCGTCGCTGCCTCCTCCGTCAACTGGAAAAGTAATAAATGGGGAGACCGCCCCCAAATCTGCAACTAGCTTCTTTTACTGTTACACAGAGCCACTTTATTTTCCTGTCGTTCTCGTTGCCCACCCCTTTGTTATCGCTGGAATGTGGGACCGAAGACGGGGCTCTGGACCCCGTCCACGGTTAAGCGAGGTTTTGCCAGAGGAGCTAGTTATCCGTGGACCGTGGCTGTGGGCCGTCAACCTAGCTACCTTTGGTCCACGTACCCCATGTTACGGACTGCAAGAAACGTTTTTGGCTTATGCGTATGTACTAGGCTTATAGGAGTAGCCACCATGTACATTCCGGGAACTATTGAGGCTCTTGTCACCTCCTTCTTGTCCGAGCCTCGTAGACCATGCATGCATATAGCCACGTTCCAGCGTCTAGTGATTCAGGTGATCGAGGTCGTCGATAACCAGTAGCCAAATTTTCACTCCGCTAGTCACCAATTAATGTGTATGTATGAACGTGGTTATACCTCACCAGCCATCATCAGTGCCCACTGCCCACACTACTAGCTACTACTACAAGCTAAGCTTCACATGGCTCTCGCGAGAGCCGTCTTTGCCAGGATATGATGATATGAACACCACAAATCGGTCCCTTCTCTAGAGATTTTTTGTCACAGCCTCGCTGATGCCTCCGGATATCATCCCACGGTTTTGGACACGATTGCACACAACAAAAACTCCTCCGTCTCACATTCAAAAGACAGCCCCAGTACCCGGCTACCCGCATGTACGTTTTTGCTTCTATCACGGTCGTATTATTCCTTTTGCATGCCCACGGATGATAAGCTTTAGTTTTTTACGACTACTAGTAATTACTCACAACAAATATAATCTAGGATCGAACTTGCATCAATAATTTGTATTTCAGATGATTTCTCCTAGTTAAAATACGCTTTATCACTATTTGATGACGAATCAGTAAGTAATAACACGGTTTACATTATTAGCAGGTAGGTAATGGTAATCCAAAGCTTCCATTGCGTCGCATTATCCGTTCCCATCACAGGCGACAAAGCTTAATAATAATCCATAGATAGCCCATCTGCTCTACCGAGAAGATTTCTAGCCCCGGAGGCCCGGACGCCAGCGTGGCGAACAGAACCTGTCGCGATGGGGCCGAGCTAAGTGACCGACCCGTTACGCCCGCGTCGTGTTCCGGCCCCGTCGCAAAACCCTCCCCACCACGCCACAGGGGGTAGATCCACGAGCCCATCGGCCCCCAGCAATGCCAGGTGGGTCCGACAGAGTCCAGGCCCACGCGCAGCGTGACCACGGCCATGGCCGGATCGCAACTCGCAAAGTAGTAGTAGTATAGTACTCGGTTTCTAGCGCCAGAAAGGCTCGGACCGGCACTTCCC
Source organism: Microstegium vimineum (assembly GCA_022036555.1). Taxonomy (NCBI): domain Eukaryota; kingdom Viridiplantae; phylum Streptophyta; class Magnoliopsida; order Poales; family Poaceae; genus Microstegium; species Microstegium vimineum. The sequence goes on along the minus strand of CM039128.1, from coordinate 39,870,493 downwards.
CCGAGGCAGTCGCATTGATGGCGGCCAACTGCCACGTGAGCCGAGAGACCCCACCTGTCATGCTCAGGCCCTTGTGCCTCGGCCCCATCCGAGCCTCAGGCTCGGACAGCCGTTTGCGCCTCCGACCCTGCCGCGCAGCACGAAGCCACTAAAGAATTCGGAAGGCCATCGGAAAAGCAGAGAGAGCCAATGAGAGGACGGGAGGTGGGGAGTAGCAGCGTGGTAGTAGTGCGGTAGTGGGCTAGCTTGCCGCGGAGCAGAGAGACCAGAGAGCGAGAGCGAGCAGAGAAAGCGTAGGCGAAGCTCACGGCGAAGCGGAATTGATTGCGCCACGTCTTCTCCACCTCCGTCCGGCCCGTCCTCCCCAAGCCACCATCATTGCCGCCACCGCGCCGCCCGCCCGTCCGCTGCGCATTCTTTACTGTTTCTCTCTTGAGCTTGGCTTCTCGGCGAAGTGTTGCGGTTGCGCGCGGGTACTGGAGTGCGGAGAGCAGCGCGGCGGTACGTGTGCTGCCATAGTGAGCGAGGGAGGGAGGAAGCCACCACCCACCACCACACCTCCATTAAAGGCGCTCACGCGCCGCCTCCGGCTCCACGAGAAAGCGAGGCGAGAGGGACTCCTCCTCACTTCACTTCCTCCCCTCACGGGGGCAGCCACGCCCACGCCACGTACAAAGGCAGCTCGCCAACGCCCAGCAGCACCACCCCTCACGCCGTGCGCCTTTAAAGACTGCGCGCGCGACAAGCTTAAAGGTTCCCACGCCGCCGCTCGCGCTGCTCTCTCGGCTCGACGCGGTTGATCGGTGCTTTTGATTATCTGTTCCTTCCTTCTTGTTACAGTTGCAGTTGCAGAGCCAAAAGCAGATCGAGGACGGAGGAGCGGCAATGGCGGTGACCGCGCGGCTCGGCGCCGTCGTGATGGCGTGCGTCGTCTTGGCGGTGGCACCGCGGCCGGCGGCGGGGATCCTCGACCCCGTCGACTTCCTGGCGCTGCAGGCGGTGCGGCGGTCGCTAGACGACATGCCAGGCTCCGCGTTCTTCGACGGGTGGGACTTCACCGCCGACCCCTGCGGGTTCCCCGGCGTGTTCTGCGACGGGGACCGGGTGGCGTCGCTCGCGCTCGGCGACCCTCGGGCGGGGTCTCCAGGGCTGACGGGGAGGCTGGACCCAGCGCTGGGCCGGCTGTCCGCGCTCACCGAGCTGTCGCTCGTGCCGGGGCGCGTCGAAGGGGAGCTCCCGGCGTCGCTCGCGTCGTGCTCCAATCTCCGTTTCCTGGCGGTCAGCAAGAACCTCCTCTCCGGCCAGATACCCGACGGCTTCGGCGCGCTGTCCAACCTCCGGACGCTCGACGTCAGCTTCAATCAGATCTCCGGCACCATCCCGCCGTCCATCGCCGCGCTGCCGTCGATCACCAACCTCATCATCTGCCACAACCACCTCACCGGCGGCGTGCCATCGTTCCAAGACTCGTCCCCGCTCCTCCGGCTCGACCTCAAGCACAATGAGCTCTCCGGCGGCGTGCCCACCCTGCCGCCCGGGCTGCAGTACCTGTCGCTGTCCGCGAACAAGCTCAGCGGGACGGTGGATCAGGTGCTGCCTCAGCTGACCCGGCTCAACTTCCTCGACCTCAGCATGAACCAGCTGGACGGCCCGATCCCGGCGTCGGTGTTCTCGCTGCCGCTGTCTGTGCTGCAGCTGCAGCGCAACTTCTTCGCGGGGCCCGTGCAGCCGTGGAACGACGTGACCATCCCGGTGGTGGACCTGAGCTTCAACCGCTTCTGGGGCCAGCTCTCGCCGCTGCTGGCCAGCGTCGGGCAGCTGTACCTCAACAACAACAGGTTCACCGGCGAGGTCCCCGCGCGGCTGGTGCAGGAGCTGGTGGGCAACGGCGGCCTGCAGCTACTCTACCTGCAGCACAACTTCCTGACGGGCATCGAGATATCGCCGTCGTCGTCGCTCCCCTCCACCGTCTCGCTCTGCCTCATGTACAACTGCATGGTGCCGCCGGTGTACGCGCCGTGCCCGATCAAGGCAGGCTCGCAGAACACGCGGCCGGCAGACCAGTGCCCGGAGTGGAGGGGATGAGCTGATGCCAATGCCGGGATCACCTCGGATCACCGGTTGGAATAGCGGGGTGACAGAAGAATGGGATGGAGATTGCGAAACGGTGGTCTCTGATTCTTTGATTGTTTTGTCAAGTTGTTACTAGTGTTCTTATTCTTTTTTCGATTTGGGGGAAGGAAGGAGGATAGTTACAGACAAGTAAGTGCCTTAATAATCAGGATTTACAGGTGTAAGTTTTTGTTTAGTTGGTGTATTATGTGCATTGTGTATCTCTCTCTGCTGTATAGTGAGTGAGCAGTACTCCCTCCGTAGCTTCTATCACACACACTGGCGCTTGATGCTGTTAGATCAGATGATGGATGCTGTTAAGAGCCAGTGATGTGTTATTTATCAAATCATGTCACTGAACAAATCAATGTGAACAAGCATGCACTGTGCTTGATTTTGTTTCCCACGGCCACGTTATAGTGATCGTCTTTTTATTATTATTATTATTGACTGTTAGCGTCGTCTGCAAGGATGTGGTGTGCTGCTGTGATCTTATCCGTGAGATCATTGGATGGTTCGTGGGATGTCGAAAAGGCCCCGCTGCTCCTCGCTTCATCTCGATAGGAAGGTTTATGAAGTGTGCGCAATCCTATATAGAAAAGAGAGAATAAAGGTGAGATAATGAAATAGGCTCTAAATTTGGCACCAAGCTCATCACATTCTCCTACGCTGCATGCAGGTCCCCACCACCCTTCCCATAGTTGCTATTGACTCTTTTCCTTACAGCATGTGGGTCCATTTAATAAAAAATAAAATTTCAGATTACATGAAGAGCCTAACTATTGTACAACTTATTTTTCAGCTTGTCTCTAGATGATGTGGCTTGATTTAAAGTCAAGCTTATTGAACTTGCTCTAACTGGCTTTGCAGTCTGAATATCGATACGAGATCACTGAATTGCTTGCTGCAATTGAATTACTATTTCTCAATCATTTGTGATTTAGGGACTTCGGTGTATGGTCCCCTGCTTCCCTTGTAGTGAATGCCAGGTTATTATAATTATGCTCTCTGCTTTCCCTTCGCGTACTCTGTTATTCTCTGTCAGTGTAAAGCAATCCGAAGCTCTGCTGGTCTGTACTCTTTTTTCCTTCAGATTTATTACATAAGAGAACCAACTGCCCGATGAAAATTTGCCCTTCTCTGAGTGTTATCGTCAGGAAGGCCAGTGATACTGATAATAATCCTAGATGCTCGAAACCATGGAGAGTATAGGCCATGCATGTTCATCAACACGACTTCATCGTCACTTTTCAGCAAATAGATAATATTTTTTTTTCTCATAACAAATCAACATAAACAATCAACATAATCCAAATTTTAATGAAATAAGCAGCGCCCTACCCTCTCGAGCCGTACGGTACGATTCCGTGTGATTCAGTTGTCTCCACGGCATCCAAATCACAGCCCTAATCCAGTGTGATCCCACATAAGCACGCCCTGACCCGGCTGCTTTTACAAGCAAAATCGCACAGGACGGTACCCGTACCCGCGGTACTGTCTCGTCATGGCATGGCACCCCCAGCTCGATTGGCTATTTGGGACAAGGTACGAGGAGAACCGAGGACCCGTACGCCGCCGGACGGCGCCTCCCGAATCACGGTTCGCGGACGTGCAGGCCGGCTGCACGCTCTCCCGCGCAACCGGAGACGAACGATCTAGCGGGATCGGCCAGGCCATGCCATGCCAGGACCCTGCACAGACCTGGCGCTACGGCGCTGCTCCCACACGGACACGGCCCGCGATCCGACTCGGATGCACCTGCAGTCCTCCCTGCGGTGTACTGTACATACCCCAGGGCCGTGTACGGTGTACGTACCGCTAGGAGGAGCACAGGTGCGTGTACAATTAATTGTACAGCCCGCCATGGCGAGCAGTGATCACAGCGCCCGTGCAGGGGTTGGGTTGGGTTGGGTGCGCCGCTGGCTTTTACTGCCATGCCACCGGTGTGACGAGCATGCTGCGCATTTACTCCTTACGTTTCCTTTCGCCCTCCCTCGCATTTGTTCTCTCTCTCACCTCTTTCCGTAAACCGTCGCCGTATTTCGACGGCATGGTCCGTACGCAGCGCTCATGTTGCTAGCAACTTTAACGCGTGCAAGGACTCGTCCGCTCGTCAACCGAACTGCAAGGGGCATGTTTAGTTCCATCCCAAAATCCAAAATTTAAAATGTCAACTATTTTAAATTTTAAAATTCAAAATACAAAATATTTTAGGGGTGTTTAGTTTCAATCAAAGTTTGACTTATTTTGGATTCCAATGATAGAGATAGTGAGGGTGACACACAAACTAATGTAAATTTTGGATTATTTTAGTTTTTTAAGTCTAAAACCTAAAATAGAGAATGAACCACTTTTTGTCAAATATTTTGAGTGGTGTTTAGTTTTATTTTACAAAATAAAAAATCAAAATCTAAAATATTTTGAATTTCATAGGGATCTAAACATGCAAAGGCACAGCGGAGGCGATGGCGATTCATCACACAGGATAAGGATGGGTGTCTCACCACGGTTGGTTCGGTGGCATGGTCCCGCAGGCCCGCACGACAGGGACGCGGCACACCGAATTGCCCAAAAAAGCGTTCGTTTCCTGTTGCTTCGGCAAGCTGTGGCGGTGTGTGGCCTGTGGCTGCTGCAACAAAGCGGACCTCCCGAGAGATCCAGCCTTGGCATGTGTTCGGTCGGTTGTTCCGGTTCCGGAAAGCCTGACGCCAGATGCCAGATGCCGACTGGTCTTCCCCGTTTCTGGCTGGCTCTTTTGACTGCTCCCCGCGTGACGCCGTGGCCCTTTTTGCCGTCCACCTTCTTCTTCATCCATCCTTGTCGCCGAGAGGGATGTTTGTCGTCAAATCACACGACGCGATTCGATAAAGAAGAGCAGAGTTCAGGTTCTGGCAATCTGGCTGCCGGTCTAGCTTGGTAACTTGATGGTCACTTGACACACTGGACGACTACGCTACAAACGCCGGCGACAAATGTGCATTTTGGTTTTGGCTTCTCGGCTCTTTAACTCGGGGCTCCGGCGAAAAAGAACAGCGCTCGGCGCAGCGCACAGGCAGCGTGGGCGGTGGCATCGTGCTGGGGCGTCAAGGAGACGATGTCATCTTCTTCGTCCCGACGCGCTCTTGCCTTGCCGGTTGCTGCCGGTTCCCGGAAGCGCTAACATCTCACCACCATATTGGGTTTACTTCGATCTCATAGACTCATAGCGTCTCCAACAGTATTAAAAAATACTAAAAAAACAGATTTTTCAACATTTGCAAAACATATTGAAAAGGTAAGAACTCCAGCAATTTTTATAATATCGTGTCTAAAAGATAGAAGCTAATTTTACGTCACGAATCCTAAACTAATTCAAACTCCTTCAACGGCAGCGAGGGTGTCCATGGCGGCAGTGGCTAGCTATCGGGCGTCCTTGGCCGAGGGCAGCAGCGCGGGCGTCCGTGGCCAACGATCGGCGTCGGTGGCGGTCTGGGATACGGAAAGTTACGTGACGACGTTTCCACGGAAGGACTTCTAGGGTCTATTTTGCAAAAGGAGAGATTAGGGAGAGATGAATGGGAGGGGTTAATTGCTAATCTCTCCCACCATTAGCCATATCCATCGGATTTAGATCCAGCGTTTCACGTTAGAGTTTTCATAGTTTGCACACGAAGTTGGTTTCCATAGCATACGCTCCTCACATTTACATAAGAAACTATGTCCTACTTTTCTTTCTTCCCCATGTTTCTTCCAAAACTAAATAAATTTTACTTAAAGAAATTAGACTAAGGACCAAACCAAAATAAATTATAATTTAAAATGACATAAGTACTACTCCCTCCGTCCTAAATTATAAGACGTTCCAAGAATCTTGGAGAGTCAAAACATATCAAGCTTGATCAATAATTATAGAAAAAACTATAAAAACTTATGGTATTAAATAGACATGTTAACGAATCTAATAATACTTAGTTGACACCATAAATATTATTATATTGACATATAACTTTGGTCAAAGTCGAGATAGTTTGACTTTCCAAGATTCTTAAAACATCTTATAATTTGAGACAGATGGAGTACTAAGCAACCCTCGAACATTACTGCGTCAAATAAACTAGCGCAAAAGGTTGTTGCCACCACTTCTTTAATTGCTAAGATATGGACTCCTCAACTCAGTGTCGTTTCGATGAGGATCTATTAAATTTCTCTCTACAGGATTCAAATGGCGATTTGTGTAGCTTTTTTTTCTTCTCGGAAAATTATTAAGGTGTACGGTTTGGGTTTTTGAAGTTTGTGGCTATATAGGAGATGGGCAAGGAGGTCCAAGGCCCGATGGTGATGTGGGCAAGGAGGTGGCTATATAGTTCCAACGTCGTTCGAGACAAATGTGAAGTTATAAGAGAATCGAAAGAGGTACTCCACATACTCTTTTATATATATATATATATATATATATATAATATTCATGATATCATATAATATAAATTAATTAACTATGGAATGTATTTTCATAATATGTTTATCAGGTATCATAAATATTAATACTTTTTCTATTAGTTGGTTAAACTTTAGATAGCTTGATGATTAGGGATGAAACTAGAATGGTATTTTTTTCTAGATGAGGTACTATATGTCATTATGGAAAATGAATCATTAAAACAATGGTTGTACACTTGTACTCGCTCATGCCCAACCTCTTCCCAAACAGCTGCTCAAGCGGACCAATAACGTTTTGCAGGACATCATCATATGCTACCAAAACCTTTGAAGGCAAGAATAACGTACTTAACTAGAGGAGTCGATCATTATCTAAAAAAACCTAGAGGAGTCGATGGTGGACGCAAACAAAGGTTTATGAATGTGGAAAGTTTAGCACAGGCTGCACTTAGGATTCAAGACCATCATTAAGGTCTTTTGTATCTAAAAAGTCCCTAGAAGGCTAGAACTAAAGCACACAGAAAAGTTTCCTTTTGAAAACGACACTAGTCCCCTTTAGTCCCGGTTTGTCACCCAGCTGAAAAAAAATAAATCCTCCCACCACTACGACGCAGAACACTAGTCCCCTTTAGTCCACTAGTCCCCTTTAGTCCCGGTTTGTCACCCAGCTGAAAAAAAATAAATCCTCCCACCACTGTGTCGCACAAGAATAGAACATCCTCCCACCACTGCGTCGCACAAGAATCGAACTCAAGACCTCTAGCACAGTCTTGCATGCAGCTTACCACTCCACCTACACAACACATCTAACAATGAATGAGACGTTTTCCTTTTGAACCAACTCAACCAGAGACCTTTAGTCCCGGTTCGTAACACCAACCGGGACTAAAGGGCCTACCTTTAGTCCGGATTGGTATTACCAACCGGGACTAAAGGTCCTAGTATCTTTAGTCCCAGTTTTTAACACCAACCGGGACTAAAGGTGGGAATAAAGAGCCCCACCTGCAAAAAGCTGTTGCACTAGCCGTTGAGCAAGAGACTTTAGTCCCAGTTGGTATTACCAACCGGGACTAAAAGGGACATTTAGTCCCGGTCGCAAAAAATGCCGAGACTAAAGCCAAATTTGCATATCGTTCAAAGGCATGTTCTCTACTAGTGGAAGTACCCTATGGACAAAAGACTAGGCCTAACACTCACACAATTGAAGTATCGTGCATGACTAGTCACCATCGAGGTCTATAGTTTTTTTTTCTCGATCGGGTGTTCAACCCATTTTTCATTAAGAAGAAAGGTAACCAAATGTTACAAGGACAATGCATAGGACTTCGCAAGTAATCCTTGGATTACCGATGAAATTCAAAGGCACAAACACTAGCAAGAAAACCTGAGGGGGGAGACCCTCCACCTCAAACCCCCTAACCAACTAAGCCTAATGCATGAAGACAACACATCGAAGGCCAATAGTGTAGTGTAACCCGCAGAGGAGACGATACAAGCTTCAACCTTGGCAGCAAAGCATCCGCCAATGGCGCTAGAACGACCACAACGGCAAAGCATCTGCTAGAGAAGAGACCACAGTGGCAAAGCATCCGCTAGAACCAACATGACGGCAAAGCATCCGCCAGAGACGACGACCATCAACGCGGCAAAGCATCCGCGGAAGGGGGACCATCATGCTCACAGCAACAAAGCATCTTCCATAGAGGGGAGATCGTAGCAACATCGTCAGTAAAGCAACCGCCTAAGCAACATGACGACAAGGCAACCGCTGCGGGCACACCATCCAACTACTAGACAAACCGATGCGAAGAGAAACATGAAGCACAATCGGGCTTAGCACAGCAAGGGGCAACTCCAGGCAAGGAAGCGAAAGGGGCAGGAGCAAAGCAGCAAGAGCACTCCAATGATGCCTTCAGGAAGGGATCTGACGTCCGCAGACGCCATCATCATTGATAGAAGCACACATGGACTTTCATCCAATAAACCTACCCCGGCGACCCGAACGGTGATGACAAGCTTCGACGACGCCTTCAGGAAGGAAAATGACGCACACAACGCCACCGCCGCCGGCCCAGAGCAAGAATCTGGGCAGGTTAGATACCCAAGCATAGTAGTCGACATCGTTGGTCGGGGGAGGGGGTGCCACTGTGCCAAGCGCCACCCAAGCCGGCGAGCAGCGAGCTCAGGTCGTCGCTCGGCGCACAGAAACTCTGCTCGCACTCCACCACGTCGACGCTGTGCTGGCACGTGCTGGCACGGGTCCAGATCGACCGCCCTCGACCGACAAGCATAGGGGAAGGCTCGGGGGAGGCAGTCGCCTTTGTAGCAGGCCCGACACCGTCACCAGCTTTAGCACGCGCTCCCATGGACGACACCGCGCGAGGACGAGCATCCACACCCCAAAAGCCGCATGGAGGCACAGATCCGGTGAGAAGGAGGGCAGATCCGACCCCGAGGGCCCGGATCTGGCCTGCCGACCAGCCAGCTCGCCGGAGATGCACGAGGAGGAGCAAGGTGGAGGAGGTGTAGGGAAGAGAGGAGGAAGGGAGTAGGAATGCGACGAGAGCCCGTCGTGGGCCGCCACCGCCGCCGCACGCCGGGAGCGGCGGCGGCGGCGGTCGTAGAGCAGCTGGGATGGGGGTGGTGGCCTGCGGCGGCGGCCTGGCGGTGGTGGCGTGCGGGCCCTCGAGGTCTATAGCGCAATGGCAAATGCCATTGGTTGGGGGGCTCCCACCCAGGGTTCAAATCCTGGATGCGACACTTTATTCTAGATTTATTCCAGAATTTTCCGGCGCTATGCATTAAGTGGTAGGCGACGTTCCCGTCGACAGCGAGGCGTCTGTGGTGACTTCGTCAACTTCAAGATTTGCCGGCTCAGTCCTTCGAAAGTGCTCATAGGGGTAGTGCTTGTGTGTGTGTGTTCGTAGAGACGAGTGTGCGTACGTGTTGAGCGTCTGCGTTGTACTGTGTAATCTCAAAAAAATAAAAGAACATAGCCAATTTAACAGACTGACTTGTTAAGATCAATAGGCCATCTAACGAACCGACTTGTTAAGATCAACTTCACAGAGAAAGCTATATATATAAAAGTGGTGTGCTATGTCCTTCTTTATATTCTCAACTGTTCAACTCCTTATCTATCTCTACTTTTTAGTTCCCCCTCCGTCGACATGGTAAGGCCAATGCCATCCCTCTTTCACTTTGCCACTCCCCTTGTTCTCCTTCCCCACCGAGGCCACTTGTTGGCCATGACTTGCAATTTACAGCTGCTTTTTGGTAGCTCTCTCCATTGTACACCGCCGAGGAATGGTAAGTGTGATTTATTTTAATTTGTGTTTTATCACTGTGGCTATTGGCTATGTGAATTGCGTATGTACATATAATTAACTATGAACATGTAGTGGATCTACAATCCTATGCTTTTTGTTGTTTTTTTCCTTTTTTTTGTACGATGGCCTAACCAGGTCGGCATGACACGATTCACTAGACCAGGGCATCACAACCAAAATGATGGACTTCTCCTAATATTTTTAATTAGTAGTAAAACACCACTACTAATCATAACACATGAGAATTTTTACTAAGAGACATTTAGTAAGAAAAATTTATAGTAATTTTTGAATAGAAAAACATTAGGAGAACCCTACTTCACTAGCTAGGAGAAGTTTTAGATTTTGGTAGTGCACGGTTAACCTTTCCTAGCGTCGACCTTAAGCCCGTCAGGCGGCTCTGCCCAGCGCATTAAACTTTCCTAAATGAACTGTGTTTAAATGATCTCATGTTGTCTATTTATTAGCCATCACTATAATTAGGACGAGCCATTATCACAAAGGCAAAGGAAAGAGAAGGTATACAGGACGGGTCGTCGTACGGATTATATATTCGTACTATATATTTCGTGAGTACGACATGGGAGGATTAAAGGCCGGATTGCTGCAATTACTTCCTGCACCGTCGCAAAACTCACAAGGATGATGGTGTATGGTTCCCAGTACTTGTACGTCCCAGTGTTAATACCACCAAATTTCCATGCCCGTACTTGTCTGAATGCACTCGCTGGCATCGCTTGCTCTAGCTGTTCCATTCGTACATATCGGTACACTGTTTCCTCACACCTGCCCGCTGCCCGGCCCGTTCGTGCGAACTTTTGGTACGTCATTATACGTGCATCGCACTACAGAGAAGTGTCGCTTAAGCTAAACACTTACAAATCTACTACTACGTACAACCGTAAATAAACAGACAAATTTATGCCACAATGGCCAGTTCCCAAGAGGTAGAGAGTGTAAAAATTGGGCGTTTTTTTCTTAAAAAAATTGATTTCTCACCAAGGTCCAGGACGGCGTTGGGATTATTTGATCCAGCACAATTGGATTTTTCCGATGACCATTTCACGTGGACCACCAACCAATACAGCCGGGTGTGTACGCTATCACGTTAGTTTGCCTCGGCGTACATAGAGCTCCTCTTGATACCCGGCCAGCCACCGGCGGTCCGCGCACACACCTGCCACCAGATGCGGGTGGTCGGCCGGCCGCCTCCACCTCTCTCGGTCGAGATCGTCGTCCCCGCCGGCTGGCTGGCCACGGCCGTTTGTCGACCGCGCCCACACGGATGCCGCGGTGGCCGGCCGTCGTCGCCCTGGCGATTGGCCGTCCACATGCATCAGCCCTTGCGTTGCGCGTGCACACTCGTACGCATCGTCAGACTTGCATTCAATTCCCCTGTGATGATGATGGGCTGACTTCTCTTCTTTGTGAGAGGTACAAGTAGAGAAGAAGGGCTTTCGAGCATTTATATTTTAGCCCACAAGCTCACCCTCTGGCCTCTGTGTCGTCCATCAGCATGTGCAGGAGCCTGGAGAACCGGGAAGGTGTCTGCTTACCAGAGGCCTTGTTGAACTAGGCAACTAGGCTATATGGCATTCAAGGCCCGTCACGCGGAGTGCCATATCTGGGCCAACCGTAGGCCACCGACCAATTTGGCACCCATTCATTACCACACCATCGTTCATCCTTTTCTAAATTCCTACTCAACTTAGTATAGTGAGATTTACCTTCAAAAGTACTCTTATACTATTATAACTTTCCTAGTATACTTTAGACATTTTTTGTACTATTGCTGAAATGATATATCGGAGATGACCATGTCAAAGCCTACAACTGGTATGCGAGTAACGAGTTTGAGTTAAATTTGTTCGTCGATTAGGGCTTGTTTGATATAGTCGGATCCACATCAATTTGCATATGCTGAGTTGAATTAGAGTGGAACTTAAACTTAATTTTATCTCAACCAACTACAATATACGTGGATTGAAGTGAATCCTATAACATGCAAACTAGGCCTTAGTTTGATTTCTTGTTTGAGGATGGAATACAAAATAAGTACAAGCTTAATTAGTTTGATTTCTTGTGGTGAAACTAACCCATGTAGAGGCTCACACTTTTTTGGATTTATTCTAGTATTAAATGGTATTCTTCTGTTAGTTATAAGGAGTGTGCTAGTCGAGAACAAAGAAACATGTTGCGAGGTTCTCTTCGTCAGCAGTACTTTTCAGCGAATGAACAATGTTATCCTCTCACAACAAATTAGCATGAACATTTAACATAAGTCAAATTTCAGCGAAACGAACATCGTCAATCTTAAGTATGTTGGTTTAGTGTTTCGGAGGGTGCTCTTAGGGTTAGGGTTGTGTTCACGAGTTTATAGGAATACGTGTTTGTGCATGTATACTGAGAGCATCTGTTTCTACTATGATAAAAATGGGCTATGAAAATTAAAGAAAAAAGTTCAAAGTAATATCTTCAAGTGTCAGTTATGTCCAAATAACCTCCTAAAGTAACGTTTGGTTCTGTTTATTCCCTCAACTATTTTAGTCATTTTCATTTACCCCCTTAACAAGATTTTCCTGTTTCATTTCTCTACGCATAAGCCGAAGTTTACTTTCAAAATTTTTGAGGTGATAGTGGACAACATAAATTATTTATAAAAAGAGTCTCTCTTATAAATACCTCTACTTTGTAATGAAACTATTGTGGCTTTTCCTTTTTTTACTTTGTGAATTTGCCTTTGTGTTTTCAAAATGAATACCACTTTACCCCTATTATGTCATTCTCCCTTTAAGGTGTTAACTTTTGTAAAAAAACAAATATACTCATATGATTTTCGCCCTAGTTTTAGGGTCAATTGTGATTTTACCCCTAATTTGGAATAAGAAATTTATATTGTATTTTGACAAAAATAGTTATATTTGTTCAAATATATTTGGCACAAGTTCATGTCATCTTTACCTTGTAGTACTACCTCCGGTCATCTTTTATATGACGTTTTGGACATCAAGATGGAAGTGCAAACAAGCTCCCAAACAAAATCAGTTCACGACCCAAGCAAAATGGAAATAAAATGTAGAAGGGTATATGTACCTCATGCAGGAATGAAATGTTTTACATCACTTCACGAGCTATATACAATCCCAGTGCAGGAATGAAAAATTTACAATCACGAGTTGTACTCTTCAGGAACAAGATTTCTGAAGCTACTACTTTTGGGGGATCTTCACATCCAAATTGGGCATCGGCTTCAGCCACATGTCACAAATCACCAGGGGTGAAGCCAAGATTTATTGTCACTAGGTCGGGACAAACCAATAATACTAACTGTTGGTTGCAATGGTACATTACCATATATAACACCAAAAAATATACAATAGAATTATAATAGCCAACAGAATATATCAAAAGAAACTTTCACTGTAGTAGTTACCTCCTATAGGTTCCCTCTCTACGGTTACGTTCCTCCATCTTGTGAAAGCGGATGATCACATCATCATTTGGAATTGTGGCTAGAAATTCTTGTCTCACGAAGCATACGATACAATCATTCATAAATCCACCTCCAATACGATTTCATAGTATTGTCTTCACAATTTTTATTGCTGAAAAGCCCCTCTCAACTGATGTAATGGCAACCGGAAGAACTCATACTAGCTTGAGAAGACGATACACCAAAGGAAAACCTAGATGCTTGTTTGTACTCATCATCAACTTATCAAGTTCAAAAATACTATTAAGCTCACGACCAAGATCCCTTAGTTGTGTTGAATCAAAATCATCAGGATATTACTTAGCCAACTCAATTAAACTCTCAAATTTGAAAGCCTCAAAAGAATTTTTGGGATTGAAAGCAACAATTTAAGTGAGCAATTGAGAGTTTACCTCATTGAAACAACCATGAACTTTGCAGATTACAAGTCAATAATTGGATTGAAGTAATCATATTTGTGATGTTGATAGTTGGTTCGATTGGTCTTCTTTCTTGGCTTATGACGATCAATATAGTCATCATCTATATCCAACACGAGAATGCCATGTTCTTCACAAAATGATTGCACGCCTTGCAACAAAAAATCCCAACCATCATATTGTTGACGCCAAAAATGGGTTCTGACGTCAGCACCGCGCAAGGCTTACCGTCGTGGAAGCAGAGTCCTGATCTCTTAAACCTCTGATTGACAAGACCACTTTGGTTGATTCAATCTCAAGGCGTACGAGTCAATTTGGCCTACAATTGACAAGGAGACAAACTGTCAAATTATAGAACCTGCCAGTTGTTGCTAGACAGTTCCATGAATATGCGTCTCTCAGATAGCCGATGGTCAAAGTAAATTGACTAGAGAGTCAACTCCTAGCAGTGTAGAGCTCAATGATAAGATGCAAACAACTTTCATGATATATCATTAATAAAGCATGCAATTAACCGATCTCATTAGTATATGTAGTAAAGATGTGATACATGTAACATTTACTGACTCAAGCTACCAGATCTACTGAACATATCAGATAAAGATTAACCATCAACAGAGGTGTGTTCTCATGCAGCCGTGATAACAATTAACCTGATAACTTAGCTCGTTTACTAGCATTGAGGTGTTTTCATGAAACCACAAAAGTAAACAAGCTAAACCACGTCCAGTATATCTAATAGATATGATCATGTTGAAACAACAAAAGAACATGTATTATATGAAGAAAGCGCAACCAGATTGGCTATTCAACCAATATGGGGTCCATGAAGCATGAAGAGCTTTTTACCTGTGTGCCATTATAAAAGTTCAAAATGCCTTGTATACCATTGAGATGAAAAAAAGCTCTTCAGTACCCTCGTCCAAAGTTTTCTTTCCCCAGATGCCATTTCGGTCAGTTTTGCTTGTAACAACAGTTAACAACCAGCGGAAAAGACGAATTTTCCCTCAGTTATGGAATGCATCAAAATTTTCATTCTTTCCTTAGGTGCCACTTTGATCCTGTGATCCCCCTTCTCTCTGTATACCCCCTGTTCTCTGTATATGTCCATATGAAAAACTCTAATAATTATAATAATAAATTTGAAATGCATAAAAAATAATCGATAAACATGACAAAAACAATAAGTATTTAGACTAAAATACATTCAGACATAAATGAAGTCCAGATTTATCATGACGTGCATAGTCAGCTTGATTACAGAGTCAAGTTTGCACACAAAAGATGGTCACAATGACCTCATTACTAATAAGGTGCATAGCCAGTCATGTTTACACACAAAAAATGGCCACGTTGACATCATTACTAATTTAAACATTGTCTTGGTCATGCAGACCTGAAGTACTACAAAAGATTGTCATACAGATGCAAACTCATCAAAGATTAAGTTTTTTCTTGCTTCTAGTTCCCATGGCTGGACTAGAAGGGGAAGTAGGGGCCTTGCTGCGGGTTGACATGGCTGGACTAGCCTTGTTTGGAGTCAATTTTTTCGCAATGGCCCTCTT
Organism: Microstegium vimineum; assembly: GCA_022036555.1. Classification (NCBI taxonomy): domain Eukaryota; kingdom Viridiplantae; phylum Streptophyta; class Magnoliopsida; order Poales; family Poaceae; genus Microstegium; species Microstegium vimineum. The sequence continues at coordinate 39,855,159 of CM039128.1, read as the reverse complement.
CTTCTTGCGCTGTTACTGACTTGTGCTCTTGTCAGTTGTGTGCAGCTCACTTGATCCTGAAGGGAACGTGATGGCCAATGGATCTAGGTGATTTGATCCTGTTCCAGATCCTTTGAAAAAAGAAGACATGCATACAAACTTTAGTTAACCTATTAAAGTGGTGAGCAGACAATTATAAGAAATTAGCTTACCTCACAGAGGGGTCACTACCCTCAGCTATTGAAGTATTGGAAGTACTCTTTTGTTTCTTCGCACGAGTTGATGAGGATGATTTGTTCTTCCTTTTCTTTGATAGATCCACAACAGTAGGTAAAACTGGAAAGACCATCCTTTGTGCAGGTGCTGCAGGCACAATGCTGGTCTCAGTAGTAGCTACCGTTATCTTCTTTTTCTTCCTTTTAGGTGGACCTCTGCATGGATAAATATGTTAGCAACAATGTAAACATGTAAAAATAAGAATAAAGTTCAGGCCCTATGTTACCTTTCAGCAAGCATTGCTGCTATGTCTGCTGGGTCACCATCCTTGCAAGTGTACCAATGATGTCCATATTGCTGACAGATCGGACACTGATGCCTACCCTTGGATCCTTTACTGCCACCATCTGCTGCACCCTTGTATCTATTTTTCTTTCTCCTACCAGCCGTTGACTTCAACAATGGAAGATGCATGAAGAAACCATGCTCTTTTTTAGGCCACATGGATTTGTCTCGTATAGAAGGGATTGTACCATCATATGTAGCCCTAAAGCTCTGTACAGAGTAGCAGTTGTCCACATGATCTTCTATCCTCTCTCCAGGTATAGAGGTGATGTAGGCAATTGCATGCTTACATGGTAATCTAGAGACATCCCATACTCGACATGTGCATGTTCTTTCACGCAGGTTCACAACAAACCTATGAGTAGAATCTTTCCTTGCCAAAACCTCTGCAATGCCATCAAGTGAGCTGGTCACAACATCAATGTCAAGGTTCCTACTTTCCTCCTTTAGCTTACTTATGATGTGGGGCAAAAATTTTCCTTCCATTTTATGTGCAATTTTTTCCTTAGGTTCCACTTGATTAGAATCTTCTGCCTTATAGTATCCATCAAGTCATCTAGATGCAGCCCCTTATCAGCTTTTAACCAATTGTTGAAGCTTTTTGCTAAATTATTGGTGACATAGTCAACTTTTGACAATGCAGAGTACTGACTTGTTGTCCACAGTTTTGTATGAGTTTGCTGCATGTACAATATTGCTGCTGGATTTGCTTCAGACATGGCCTCGATATGCTGGTCAAACCAATATGCAGTCCAAGAATAAGCACAAGCCCACAAATGTTCATCAAACACTTTTCCAGAGTACCTTTTCTTAAAATTCTGCACCAAGTGATACATACACTCTCTATGCTCCGCATATGGAAATACCTCACTAACTCCTGTCATGACTGCCTGACAACTGCAAAAGGTCAGACCAGGTGGGGTACCTATAGCTTCCTTAAGCCTCTCCATGAACCAAATCCAATTTTCATTGGTTTCAGAATCAATGACTCCTATAGCAACTGGGTACATCCATTTATGCCCATCAAGTGCACAAGCAATGCATAACTGACCTCTAAATTTTCCAGTTAGGAATGTACTATCAACAACCATATAAGGCTTGCAACCTCTAAGGACACCTTCAACACAAGGTTTCATTGCAAAAAAAAGTCTATTGAATTTGATCTTATCCTCTATTGTATGATGATCAATGACAACAAAGTTGTCAGGACAGGATTTTTCTATCTGTTCCTTAAACCTGTACAAGTTGTCAAAACTTCCTTTCCAGTTACCATACAACTCGTCCATAGCAAGTTCCTTACATGTGTACACTTTCTTGTAGTTGATAGTGACCTTCCAATCTTCCTTCAATCTTCTCCTAAGTTCTTTGGGCCGAACAGTTGGGTCCTCAGCTAACCAATGCTTAATCTTCTCACGAATCCAAAACTTGGTAGCATGTTTCGAGCACCCACCAGTCCTCCTACCACTTTGACCTTCATGATCAGGATAAGGGTTCACCTTGACCTACAAAGTTTAGTTTCACACGGACTTAAATAAATTCAAAAGGATGAACAAATATGACCAAACTACATAAATAAATGAAAAATAAATTACCTGTACAGTGACTTTATCACTTAATGTCGATGCATGAAGCCTCCAGTTACAACCATCTTTCACTCCCGCACAGTGTGTTCGATACCTCCTTGGTTCACTCTTTTCAATGTTATACTCAAATTCTTTCTTGATAGCATATGTAGCAAGAGCCAACTTAAATTCACGCATGTTTGGATAGATGCTTCCTACTTCCACAGGAGGGTCATCTTTGTTGTATACAACTTGAGGCATGTGAGATGGCAATCTATCATTAACAATCTCATCTACCTCAGCATCCATATCGGAGTCAGACATAGAATCACATTCGGAGTCTGAACCTGATTTTGAATCCTCATCCTCTTTCTTGGTTGTGTTAGCATTTGCATGAGAAGTAGGTGCTATGTCAAGGTATAAACCATCCTCATCAACCCCCACATGTTCATTCTCTAGTTCAGGATTTATAAGATAATTATCCTCAGCATCAACCATGTCATTTTTTGGTTCTGTAACAGTCCCAATTTTAGTTTCTTTGCTATGTTATACATGGCTAGGGCAAGCATTGATGGGTGCATGGGACTGCAACATTGTCCCATAGTGGATTTTCAGGTGGATTCAAAAAGCCCCATTGAATTTCATCTCTACAATTGAAAGATGAACAACATACATGTCTACAGAGTTTAATTAAATCCCAACCAAAACAAACATGGCACTAATGTAACGCAATTGATGCATTGTTGCAACTCACCCATCTGTTGGTCACCCGTCTGCCATCTCTAAGGCCTTCCCACGCGAGGTCGCGTGGCCTATCTCCAGCAATGCAAGGCCGCGAGCGACGCAGAGCCGCGACGCCCTGTGTGCCGCCGACGCCTGCTCGCCCCGCCTGGATCACGGCCTCGCGCGAATCCCCGGCCGCGCGTTCCCCTCACACGCGAAGCTCGTCCTGCGCCCCGCCTCCGCCCGCGAGAAGCCGCGCGCAAGCCCCCACGCAAAGCTCGTCTTGCGCCCAACCTCCGCCCGCATGAGACACAGGGCCGCGCCGTCTCCTTTTCCGTGATGCAGTAGTTGCTTCCTGTCGGATACCTAATTTAATGGTAAAACTTGCAAAAAACATAACAATCAACCAAGGACCTATTGATAGCCATCCGAGAAAGGATGAGAATCCCATCAAGGTTAAATCACAGCAGCCGAAAGCCCACGAAGGAGGAGGTGTGGGGGTCGCGATCCAGCTAGCCCAGGTAGGCAGACATGCCTTGGGTAGACGTGACTTCACCTCGCTCGACGTCGAAAGCAAGGCGACTCCGCAGCCCGGGAAGACGTGCCCGCATCTCCACCTGTACCAACGTCCCTCTAGCCTAAACCAGCCCAGGTCTTCGCAATAAGGCCATGAGTTGCAGGAGGGACCTCAGTGGTAGATAAATTATTCATTTGTCCCTATCAGAAGAAGAGGATGCTAGTATTTAGCCTCTCACGATGCACTCTCTACGAGATAAGAACGAAGGTACAGAACCACGAAGAGAAGTACACCCCGTGTAATCCGGGGCTCAGGATAACGTTCTGGCCTCTTCCCAAACAGAGACATGTCGAGTTCCCCAATCGGGGACGAGACGGAGCAGGACTTGAGGACAAACAAGAATCATGCCTCTCGCGGGAGCGGAGTCAGTCTCACACGCCCTCGGCCCCTACAGAAACCCTCAGAATGGGGGTACATCGGGTACGGGGGGCCCTCAGAGTAATGGAGTCCATTGGCCAGGCGCGAAGGAATCTTGCCATATACAAAAATAATTGGAAGAAGGTATAACGGTGTACCCGTCGACGGAACAACAGAAAACCACACCTCTATCCTACTGCGGGCTCAACCGACCCCCCCCCCCCCCCGCGTGCTCTCTTTGGCGGTGCGACGAAGAACCGACACGACACCCAGCCGCCGACCAAGTACAAGGGCAATAGGAATATAGTATTATAGGTGTCCACTATCCTTCCTGAAGAAGGCAAGGATAAGGCACAACCTCCCACGTAGACCCTTCTCGGTGCACGCTTGTAACCCCCCTGAGCTCCTTGCGACTATAAAAGGAGAGCAAGGGGGACGACGCCAGACATTGAACGACAAAGCTAGAACACAGTACACCCACTCGCTGAAGCATTCAGAGACTTGGGACACACACTCCCTCTCTTGACCCAGCTTGTATACCCCCTCCAAGCAGAGATAAGGAACACGAGTAGCTACACACTAGACATAGGGATTTCTTGCCCGAACCAGTATAAACCTCTTGTCTCTTTGTCTCACCATTCAGAACCCGACACGCGTACAAATTTACTTGTTGGTAGTTTCTAAACACCGACACTTCCCCACTCCCACTGCTCTCTAGGGTTTGGCTTCTAGGAAGAAGAAGGAAGAGCAATGGGGAGAAGAAGACATGATTGAATCGGGATTGAACATAGCTCATGAGTGAACAGAGAGAAGATGGGCAATAGAGTAATTTTAGGTCACGTTGGAAGGGAGCTCCATTAGAATCAGACGTCCAGGCAACGGAAGTGGCAGCTAGGGCAAGAAAAAATTTACTAAGGGAATAGAAGAACTTTTTGTTTCTGCAATGGTATGTAGGTCAATGTGAACTTTTATAATGGTACATACGTAAAAAGCTCAAGCATGAATAAGATCCATTCGCCTAATTACAGATAGATCTGAGACTAAACAAATGTAGCCTAACATAGTCTGCAGTGGGGTCCGGTAGATGTAGTCGTACTGAGTATATTAAATAAAATCCACCTATTCTTAGATCAATCCAATAGCTAAGAAAATGTCTCGAACCCACAACATGTAACAATCACGATCAACAGATTAGCCGATAGGATCTTAGATCTATAGCTTTGACGAGTATAAGAATGTATGTGCATAAAACAATATATCCAGATAGAATTGAGGCTTAGGCAATCTGTTCATTGAGATTGGGCAAGATATTGTTGTAGTAAATAAACAATGTATAACAAACAATATCGGTAACTTAATGAATCTATTAAAGCGCCAATCTAATAGAGCTGATAACTAGCTTGAGACAATGACTCATGTGAAATTGAAGCAATGCAGCCCCATGAACACAAATTCAAACCGATAGCTAGCTCAGATCGAGCTTGCACGAGTTACACAATACAACAATACAAATGAGACATGAACCGTGGCTAGACTTACAAGCAAACCGGAGGTCGATCTGGTCGATGCAGCCCTGTTCATCGAAGGTTCACCGAAATCTACTCTACTTCTACTCCTAGGGTTTTGGCCGGTGGTCGAAGGGTTTGTGTTTGATTTGATTGGATGTCCTTTACAATACCTTGACTTATGCTATTTATAGACCATAGCATATACCCTAACCGACCATTCTAAATATAAGGAAACAAAAGATAACTTGGGCCACAATCTTTCCTTTCAACAAAGCCCGATGTGCACATACTTTTGTAACTGGCCAAAAAATTCTCTTGCGTGATCTTCTTGATTACTTAGCATAGTGGATCCTTTGGGTCCATCTAAATGGCATCATTTGAAGCCTACCACGAGGGCCCATACACATATATCCGGACACGCCAAATAAAATATAGTGTCAACACATATTTAATTTGCTAAAAATTTTGGTTGGTTAACTTCACGTGTAACATGACCGCTGTTGGTATTTCTTATGACTATTGGATAAATCCGCAAGCACACAGATTATACCATTGTAGCACTTCACCGGGAGTATTCCAGGTATCGTATTTTCCTCAGGGAACGATAAGTGAGTTAACTAGGAATATGGTTATGTCCTACGTGGATCAAGGGAGACTATGATAACTAAGTTGAGAGGTTGGATATAGCAAAGATATCTAACAAGGTATAGTTGGTTATACTAGCTTTACCAGCCCTTCTCTTGCAGGAGGCGATGAGATAGATCAGTAAGAGGACAAAACTCTAACCGGACCGCGCCATCATATTGTATCGAGGCCCTACCTTTTAAGAACTTATGTGACACACGTGGTGGAATACGAACACTAGATAGAGTTGTCACCTTCTACTAGCATCCACAAACAATCCGCGCGATAAGTGGTTTACAAAGGTAAGATCTAGTCTAGACACCACGTCTACACTATTCTTACTACTTTAACCCTTGCATAAGATTAAAGCACTCTACTTAAAGTAAAGCGATGAACAAGCGTGAAAAGATGTATAACGGCTATGCCAGAAGTAGAATATCAAATGCTATAAAGAACTTGGATGTATCACTCGGAGAAGACGCTAGACAGGCCCGGCTCTCCTCCAGGCTCTCCTCACTCTCCTCCAACTAGCATAGCACTACGACAGAGCTCCACTAAGATACTAAGGAGTAGTTTCTCCAATGAGGCATGAAATGATTAGGAAGCTCTAGGGTTTATTTATAGCTAGAGGGAGAGCCTAGTGCCACGTCAGTGATCCGCATCACCTCCATCGATCACCATAGGATCAAACCGTCATTAGAACCGACTTAGATCAACGGGGGAGATCAAGTGGGTGCATGGAGGCATGCAGGGAGTCGGTGGGGAGGTCAGTGCACCTTTTGGGCACCTGACCATGGTCGTCCGATCACCCCCTGATAGGAGGCCTGTGGGTGGTCTCTGGCCCCACCTAGGTGGTCGGCCGACCGTGAGTTGGGGCCTTTGGCCTCCATCTTTCGTGTGGAGCATGGCCCACATGTCATAGACACCTTGGCAATAGTTTTGTATTTTTTCGAGATAGTTTGTGGGCCCATGTATCCTCGTGCTTTGATCTAGAGCCGTTGAGAAGAAGTACAGAGGAGATCCAAGGGTGAATCTTCACTCTAGGAGGTCTCTTATGGATCATGGAGACATGGGAGGCCTTGGTGGTCCCTTAGTGGGGTCGGTCGACCCCCCTAAGTGGGCCCACAGGCTCCCAAGTGTCCATATTTGCTATTACCTGCATAGAACAAACTCAAGGTACAGGTGGAACCAATTATTGATAAAATGCTCTAGATATGTTATTATACTCTTGAATCCAAGGTTGTTGACAGTATTTTGAGGGTGTAAAAACATGGTGTAATTACTGTCAACAAGATCCCCCATACTTACCTCTTTGCTCGTCCTCGAGTAAAGGTTAAAAGATAACAAGACTATGTTATTCAAAGTATAAAGCAAGCATAAAGATTCACTCAAGACATTTTGTTATACCAATGGGATATGTGGTATTGGCTAACATATATCCTTGAGAAGTTAAGGAATGGAACAATTCTCAAGGCAAAGTCATCTTCCCAAATCATATTTTAGTACTTGAAGCTTTTGGTAATTTTTTTCAAATAAGTCTCATAAGTCATCTTACTCCTCATATAGCACTCTAGATCGCTCAAGGTGTATGATTCCTTACCAAGGCATGAAGTTGCCTTCTTTTTGTCTTCCTACTTCTAAAAAGTTTATGTGGAGCTTAGGTAGGGATAAACAATGTAGCATACTTACTTTGCATATATTGTAAAGTCAAATTCCGAATCCAAGGAGAGAAGTGTCATACTCTTAGATCAAGATGTGCAAGTGTGTGGAAACATGTCAAATGATCAAAACTCCTTTATAAGATCTCTCTTTCCTAACTTATTGTTTTGAGACATAGCTATCATTTTTTTTCTATGAGCTTTGGATTGTTCTTTTTTTGGGATGAGCTTTGATGTGCTCATCATTTTCTAAAACTTGGGACTTTTTATGCCCCTAAATATTTTGCATAGTCTATGTCTCATTTACTAGCACTATACTAGAGAGATTATTCTAATGAAGCATAGAGTATGAACTATGTGGAAATGTAAGACATGTTTTTGCGTACTTCCAGTGTAAAAGCAACATGTATATGTGGCGTGCATGTGATCTTGATCTTGGGAGCATGATAGATCTCTCAACAAGGGTCACAGAACTTGACCAAACTCAACACAAAGCAAGGGGATTATGTAGAAATCTTATATCATGAAAGAGTATATATGATTTTGGTAGGAATTTTCTCACTATAGAGGAGTAGTGACATTATGGTTTTATGACATTTTCAAAAGTTAATCTCCAAGAACCTTAAATAGATAGGGTATGAATCATGAGCTGAGAACTATATCACATTAATCAACAACTTAGTCAATATGGTTCCCTATGAAGATATTTTCCCACTAGCATAAGCAAAAGCAAGAATTCATCTTTATGACGCTTTTACCCTCAGAACATCATAGATCATGTCACTTTTCAAATTTTAGTTTCAAATGTGATCTTCTTGTTTTTATTTAATATTAAAAAGGTAGATAAACTAAGTACTTCATTTTATGAAGAAATAAAATTTTATTTTATTTATGATTATTATTATTTATTTATTTATTTATTTATTTTATTTTATTTATATAATTGGAAGAGAAATTAACTAAGTGATTACTTTCATGAAGAAATTATTTTTATTTCATTTTATTTTTATTTTTGAAAGAGAAAAATGGGTAAACAAATGAAAAGCATATAGGAAAAGGGGAGAGATGTGGCAAACCAGTCAGAGTAGATGTTTGAAGTTGAGTGAATGATGGCTGGTGGGCCCGAGGCCTCTAGGCACGGTCGGCCGACCGCCCCCTGGGGCCGTTTGGCCACTTCGAACTCTGCATTCAGATCTCATACCTCTGAATATTGCTTTGCTCTGTCTTTTCTGAATTTTGGCCTCCAAAGTGCATCGACCGATGCACAAAAGTGGTCGTTTTGGTCCAATTTTTGTGTGGAACGTGTCATGGATGTATACAACATGATTCAGTGGCCGTTCTGGTGTTTTGACAAGTTGGAGTGTCGACCGACCTTCCCCCATACTTGTTTCAGCACATACTGTGACAAGGATAGAGAGAGATCAAATGCAGGGGTTCTGCTAGGGTAAGATACCAGCAGAACCAAGAGTTTCATTTGTTATTGACAGCTTAGGCATAAGTTCGTTGATTCATGAGTGATATACTAACAAGCCTAAGTGCCAAGGGTGAAGGTGGAGAGAGAAAGTATTATGGCCTTAGTATAAGGGATGCCAAGCATCTTGCCATGCTTTCTTCTATTAGAACCATGATGAAGGTTGTGTTGATGGTTCTAGAGGATGACTAAGGAGAAGGAGGGGCAAGGAGATCTTCTCTCTCAATGGCTTTGGATAAGCGCTTGAGCTTTGCATTAGTGATAATGCGAAGATCATTAAAGCTATATCTTCAAGACCTAGACGCACCACCATTCTCTCCTTAGAAACCTCTTCTTCGAAGCTGGTAATGCTTTCTTTGGCAAAAATACATAGAAACTTTTCCATATCACTCTTCTTCTTGGTGGAACCATGGTGAGGTCAAGGAAGGTGAGAAATGAGAGGTTAAGAAGAAAGAATCCAACGTCCTTCGCCTCTATTTTCACTTAGATCGTGCCGGAAACAGGATAGGAATGTTGGTCCAACATTCAGGAGTAATGAGCTTGGCTGAAGGGCCAAATCCACGGTCGGCCGACCACTTTTAGAGAGGTTTGGCTCGACCGAGCCTGGATTGGAGGTCCCACGGGTCAGGTTAGGCAGGTCGTGCAACGTCGGGCTGAGAAGCCTCAACATGCGGTCGGCCGACCGCCTTTCGGGGCCAAATGGGCCAAGATTTCGTGTGGGAGATGACAGGTACATGCTAATTCTAGGGTCGATCATGAAAATGAACAAAAAAATTAAAACAAGTAGATTTTAGTTCTTAATTGGTTTAAGGACAAAATCTATCATGTTCATTTCATGCTCAGGTGATTCATGTTCATGAATAACTTTGAGACATTGACCATTTACCTTTAAAGGTGTTGCAACCGTAACCTTGAAGCGTGACGATTCCATGTGTCACAACATTGATGATGATGAATGGTCTTTCTCTTGTGAATCATCGCATTGTACTCAGATCCTTTTCTCCATTCATTGCTTCTCTCCTGTGAAGGATTAGTGGACAACACATACCCGAAGGAAAACACATATGATTCGAAGCAGGGGCATTATTGTCATAGAAACAGAGGACATCTTCTATGCTATAGAAAAGTTGGCTTTAACATTTTAGCACAAAAAGAGATGTTCTATCATTGTTCACCAATTCTTTAAAGGTTAAGCAAGGTTGAGGCAAAGATGTGCAAGATTATTTCATTACTACCTCAACCCTTGATTTGTCTCTATGAAAGATCTCATGACTTAACCACCAAAATTTTGAAGTTATCATGCATTGGTTAGTCCAAGAGCATAACCAAATTCCATACAAGTTTACTTTAGGTTCATTAATCAAACTTGACACCATGTCTAATTTGATTAAGGAAGGCTATTTAACCTAAGCACCATGTTTAATTTAAAGAGCTTATAGAAGTATGTACACTAATCCCAAACCAAAGGATACTCATAAAAGAACCAAGAAGCATGAAGGCATCAAGAGATTCAAAGGGGAGACAGGATCATGGATGGTGAACCGGATGAGCATTTGCAGATTTTTTTATTATTATTTTTATGACTTAGCAAGATGAGCAAGGTAAAAAGAGAAAGCAAGGTAGAGACAACCAAACAAAATTAAGAATGAAGCATGATATAAATTAGAGAAATCCACTCCCCCATACTTGGATTTTGTAACATTTTACAATGTGAAAATCCAAGTCTAGGATGTGAAATTTTCTTTTAAATGTGCTTCATTATTGAAGGATGTTTGGTTGGACATACCTTGTGTTTTCCTCCATTGTTATTTTTGTTCAAACCTGAAATGGTTAGTGATAAAATTACCCGAAGGAACACTTTCACAAATATTCCTTTAATCTCTTTTTACAAAGTCATTTTATTTATTTTAGAATTTTAGGAAAAAAATATTTATTTTGTTTCATATTTTTAAGCAAACTTTAATAGAAAAGAAGAAGACTTGGGTTAGCTCCGAAAAGTGCTTAATTTTAAGACACAAGCTTGTCTTTGGGAAACCTTCAAGTTGCAACTCATGTTGGTGAAGCGGATTCCCCTTCAACTCCAACATTTTCAAATATATCCTCAAGACCAAAACCACTACGAGATTTGCAAAATTTATGGTAGACAAACACATCTACAACCAATCTTACAAAGATTTTAGAAACCAGAAGCATGAAGAGGTTGTAGATCATGAGTGCAGTGATGGTAGAGGGAAGGATTGATTTGGGAGATTTCTCATTTGAGCATGGATTTGATTGGAAGATCGGGGAATAACTTCCATGCTCATTGACATCATTCTCCCTATCAAGGAGTGGGTGATCACTTTCTTTATCATGTCATTTCAAGTCATTAAGGCTTGAATGGGTCATGGCTGTTGGCGAGATTGACATTAGTTCACCCCTTGGATCAAGAACTGGTTTGGATTCTAACCCTTTGATGAGAGCTCGGGAAGACCAAACAGGTAGATAATCTTCACCTATTCTATGATCAAGCTTCTCATTTCCTATTGTGTTCTCCAAAATTCTCATGATTGGCCTTCCGATAAAGGTGAGATGGAAGGAAAGTCTAGGAAGGTCAAAGATATGGAAATCTAGGAAGATCTTGAGATCATCAACCACCACAAGGACATTATGAAGGACTCCTAAACAATCAAGGATTTGACCATTAGGGAGTTTAAGGTTTTTTGTGATTGGGATAGATAATCCTTTGATGATGTTGGAACATGGAAATGAGGAATGATGTTGACCCCAAGGCTAGGATCATAGCAAATGTCGCCATCAATGCCCAACACTTGACAGGATATCCTCCTTATATGTGATGGAATTTTAGCAACTTCTTTAGAAGATTCGACCTTATCCAACCATTCTTGACTTACAATGGTAGACAGAGGCTCTAACCGTTGATTATGCTCCTCTTGGTCAGATTTATGGCCATCAAGGCTTCCATGTCTCGGGTGTCTTAATGAATTCCTAGAATCATTGAGTGGGTCATCATAAGACTTGAATGAAGGAACACATGGGGGATCATCAGGATCAAGGATGGGTTCATAAGATAAGTCAGATGTGGGCATAGAGAAGAAGAGGATAGATTTGACTTCTAAACACTTTAGTTCTTCTTCTATAAGCTCACTCGATATTTCTTCATCAAATATCCCAAGCTTTTCCTGATGTGTCATGTGGGAAGTCGAGGCGCAAGATGATGTTTATTTTGGAGGTTTTTGAAGAGATCCCTTCATGAGAGGTCTAGAAAGATGTTTCTTAGAAGGTCTCTTTAGGAAAGGATCATTTTGGGCATTCCCAAAACCAGCAAGATCATATGAAAGGTTAGCCTCGAACTCGAAGGAATGGTTTAGATGTTGAATTTCTTCTTCCTTCGAGATTTGTGGTATTTGTGGTTCAGGATCGATGGCAGAAACTTTGGATGGGAGTGGTGGTGATTTGGGTATCGAGATTTCCTTTCTAGAGACTGTTTTTTCTCCTTCTATGGATCCTTCATTATAAACGTTAGTGTAGGGGTGTTTTCAAGAATCTTCATGAGAAGACTCTTCCCTTCACTAATGGGTAAACACAGGAAGGCTCCCCTAGAAGTCATGTCAAGAAGTTATGCAGAATCTTTGCTAAGACCGCCATAAAAGTGTTGTACCAATGTTGGCTCGGTTATAGCAAGATCAGGGCCAAATGATACTAGATCTAAGAGACGGGCTCATGTCGCACCAAGAGATTCTTTCTCCTTTTGTGAGAAGTTGATGACCTCTTTTCGAAGACGAACAACTCGAGAGGCGGGAAAGAAAGCTAGGCAGAATTTGAATTGTAACTTTTCTCATTCTCCGTTTGGGTCATCTACGTGGTGAAGGTACCATTGTTTGGCTATTCCCATCAAAGAAAACGAAAATAGCTTCCACTTAAGGGTACCTCGCCTCATCCCATGGATGTGGACACATGAACACAATTGTTCAAAGTCACGTAGATGAATGTAGGGATTTTCGTTTTCGTCCTCAGAAAAAGGTTTGTTCTGAACCATCCTTATGAGGCTTGGGCGAAGCTCATAAGGAATGTCCAATATGGCCTGAGATGAACTAGGTGGCTCCAACCCAGCGCCCGTTGGAGCACCATACTCGAAAAGAGGTGTTTGATCCATAAGTGTGTATGTGCAAGGAAATGTTTAAATCAAACAAGGATAATAGGACCAAAGGGTTCTAGTTAAAACAGCTACCATTCCCCGGCAACGGCGCCAGAAATGCTTGTTGGTATTTCTTATGACTATTGGATAAATCCGCAAGCACACAGATTATACCATTGTAGCACTTCACCGGGAGTATTCCAGGTATCGTATTTTCCTTAGGGAACGATAAGTGAGTTAACTAGGAATATGGTTATGTTCTATGATGGATCAAGGGAGACTATGATAACTGGGTTGAGAGGTTCGATATAGCAAAGATATCTAACAAGGTATAGCTGGTTATACTGGCTTTATCAACCCTTCTCTTGCAGGAGGCGATGAGATAGACCAGTAAGAGGACAAAACTCTAATCGGACTGTGCCATCATATTGTATCGAGGCCCTACATTTTAAGAACTTATATAACACACGTGGTGGAATACGAAGACTAGATAGAGTTGTCACCTTCTACTAGCATCCACAAACAATCCGCGCGATAAGTGGTGTATAAAGGTAAGATCTAGTCTAGACACCACGTTTACACTATTCTTACTACTTTAACCCTTGCATAAGATTAAAGCACTCTACTTAAAGTAAAGCGATGAACAAGCGCGAAAAGATGTATAACAATTATGCCAGAAGTAGAATATCAAATGCTATAAAGAACTCAGATGTATCACTTACAAGTGCTAAACTTACAAGAGAATCGCATCCGCTGAGGTACAACTCGGAGAAGACGCTAGACATGTCCGGCTCTCCTCCAGGCTCTCCTCACTCTCCTCCAACTAGCATAGCACTACGACAGAGCTCCGCTAAGATACTAAGGAGTAGTTTCTCCAATGAGGCATGAAATGAATAGGAAGCTCTAGGGGTCTATTTATAGCTAGAAAGAGAGCCTAGTGCCACGTCAGCGATCCGCACCACCTCCATCGATCACCGTAGGATCAAACCGTCATTAAAACCGACTTAGATCAATGAGGGAGATCAAATGGGTGCATGGAGGCATGCAGGGAGTCGGTGGGGAGGTCGGTGCACCTTTTGGGCACCTGACCATGGTCGGTCGACCACCCCCTGACAGGTGGGCCCTGCCCATTTTTTCTAGAAGCTGACCCCACTGGTCAGGAGGCCTATGGGTGGTCTCTAGCCCCACCTAAGCGGTCGGTCGACCGTGAGCTGGGGCCTTTGGCCTCCATCTTTCGTGTGGAGCATGGCCCACATGTCATAGACACCTTGGCAATAGTTTTGTATTTTTCCGAGATAGTTTGTGGGCCAATATATCCTCGTTCTTTGATTTAGAGCCGTTGAGAAGAAGCACAGAGGAGATCCAAGGGTGAATCTTCACTCTAGGAGATCTCTTATGGATCATGGACACATGGGAGGCCTTGGTGGTCCCTTAGTGGGGTCGGCCGACCCCCCTAAGTGGGCTCAGAGGCTCCCAAGTGTCCCTATTTGCTGTTACCTGCATAGAACATACTCAAGGTACTGGTGGAACCAATTATTGATAAAATGCTCTAGCAATGTTATTATACTCTTGAATCCAAGGTTGTTAACGGTATTTTGAGGGTGTAAAAACATGGTGTAATTACTGTCAAGAACCGCCAAGATATATTTGTATTTTGTCTGCAAGGACATTGACAAAGAATTTGCCATTTGTTCCTTGCCAGCTGACTCATCATCTACTAATAGGCAAAACATATCCCCACTACTTTCTTCAATGATAATTTCACCATGATCTGTAAAAAATTGGCTAACCATTAATTTCTTTATACAAATGAGAGAACATTTACCTCTTGTCGTGATATCCACAAAGAGCGATGACTAGTATGATTTGTATTTGATGCAGTGATGTCTCTTCTTGTTCTTGAAATGTCTCCTTCATTATTCTCGTTATCATTGGGGGCAGAGGTAATTTCCTTTTATATAGAATCATTTTGATGTGCTTTGATTGTCTATCAAATTAGTCACATAATTAAACACTAAAGTAGATAGATATTGATGTGTTCATATGCATGCAGCCATTCATACGATTAAAATGAATGTCCTGTCTCCAAATAACCAAATTCAGATAGCTGAGAGCATGTCGCGACAGTGGCGGATCTACCATTGGTGCATGGGGTACAGCTGTCCCCCAAAATTTGTAAAAAGAAATCAAGTATATATACTCTTTAATATTTTATATATGTATAATACGTTGCTAAATACAATTGCTAACATACTCAGCCTATAAAATAACCCAACACTCTAAAATCGTTGCTTTATATGTTCAACAATAGCTAATTTTTAAACTACACAGCAGTATTTGAACTATATCGTTTTCATTCGTACCCCATGATTAAAATCCTAGATCCGCCCACTGTGTCACGGTGCCCGGCTGCCGGCGAGCGTTGAGGTAGTGCGGTACCCCTATCACCGGTTGCCATCGAGCGCCGGCACAACCTGCCTGCTGCCTGTCGATAGCCGCCGCCCAGCCTGCAGTTGATTCGCCATGGGAGCTGTAGCGTTGGGGAGGCAACGATGTTTGGCCTTCTGGTTTGCTGCTATAGGCTATTAGGCTTGACTGGGTCCACTAGGACGATGGGGGCAGTGGAAAATAGGCCTTTAGGCCTTGAGGCTGGCCTTATTAGCATGAACCTGTGTGCCTTGCTGATGAACGATGGGCCATTATTTGGCCAGAGTCATGGACGCTGGACTGCCAGGCAGCCGTGGTCATATGTTTGTTTATCGGGGTCTTACAAGATGAAACTTTTGGTACCTGTAACACATTCGTTGGAAACCGTGGGTGTCGACATGGTTCACCGATATGTCAAATAACAGTGGAGTAATATTTATATCGGGGTCTGTCTATGTCAAATATATTTAACGGGGGAGTAATATTTATATCTTAGTTTTTTTATTATATCACAATCATAATTTATAAGTTTTTCTAATGAAGTAGATTTCTCTAATTCTCTTAATGTTTTAATATTCAAAATTAGTATAATTTTTTCTACTAAATTTATCGTGTATACCAATTCTATTTGGTTCCATCCAATTGACTAGTAGTTGTGTTAGCCATGAGAAATCAGCAAAGCGTCATTTTCTAAACAAACAACTAATTATTAGTCAGCTAAAAATTTTAGTCGTAATTTATCCCAACAGAGAGGCTATTAGGTGTCCTGATTTTATTAGGCAAACCTCCTACTAGTTGTTTGCCACCTCAGCTAATTTGAGGCAACTCTAGCCCCATCTAATAACCATCCCATAACTCATCTAAACAAGCTCTGATCGGTGGTGGTGTGTAAGATATTAGCTGGTTTATTAGCTAAGGATTTAAAAATGTAATTAAAGATGTGATACGAAAACCTGAAACGATATTTACTAAGGGATAGAGGGAGTAATTTTTAGGTGTGATTGGAAGCCCTTCCCCTATAGGACTCTAGTGCCCGAGCCGAAGCCTCAAAGAAAAAGCTAGTTTTCGGACTCGGCTCCTCCGATTGGGTGATATAAGTTCAGTCTTAATAGAGGTTTTATGGGAGTGTCATGCACATTTATTAGAGTGTCACGTTATCAAATCTGGCCTTTTTATATGAAACGATGAGGAGAAAGAGGGGATTTGTTTCATCCCCACTACACGACCTGGGCACCGTTTCCTACACGGTGAAACCCGATTGAAACTCGCACTGAGAAAGAAAAGTTTCATCAGGGAGTCGGGGACGCGAGACCGTCGTACGGGCGTCGCGGGCACGGCCGCCGCGCGGGCAAGCTTCTCCAGCGTCGCCGCGGGCGAGCTCCGTCGACGGAGCGGAGACGCCGCGGGTGTGCGGACGAGGCCGTCGCGCCGGCGCGGGCGAGCACCTCCGGCACGCAGGCACGGCCGCCGCAGGCAAGCTCCTCCGTCGCGCGGGCGAGGACGTCGAGCGGGAGGACGCCGCGGGTGTGCGGACGAGGCCGTCGCGCCGGCGCGGGCGAGCACCTCCGGCACGCAGGCACGGCCGCCGCAGGCAAGCTCCTCCGTCGCGCGGGCGAGGACGTCGAGCGGGAGGCCGCCGCGGGTGTGCGGACAAGGCCGCCGTGGGCCGTCGCACAGGCGCCGCTGCCGCAGGCCGTCGCACGGGCAAGGCCGCCGCGGGAGAGCCCCTCCGCCGCGCGCGAGCTCCGCGGGAGAGCCCCTCAGCCGCGCGCGAGGCCGCTGTGCGGGCGAGCGCCGCCGCTGGCTTGGCGGCCGTCCGGGCGAGTGCCTCCGTCGATGCAGCGCGAGGTCAACCCTCCCCATCGCGTGACTTTGCATGGAGAGAAAAACTGGTTTAATGCAGCAGTTTCATGTATTGAAAACCGGGAGATAAAACTCCCCATTGAGACTGGCCTAAGTACTCATCGCTTGTGCTGCGTTTGTACCACCATAGATTAAAATCCTAGCTACGCCACTGCATATATGTCAAATAGCAGTGGAGTAATATTTATATCGGGTCTTTCTATATCAAATATACTTATCGTTTAAAGATAGGGGAGTAATATTTATGCCTTAGCTTTTTTTATTATATCACAATCAGAATTTATAAGTTTTTTTAATGAAGTAGATTTCTCTAATTCTCTTATAGTGTTTTAATATTCAAAATTAGTATAAACTTTTCTACTAAATTTCTCGTGTATACCAATTCTATGTGGTTCCATCCAATTAACTATTAGTTGTGTTAGCCAGGAGAAATCAGCAAAGCGTCCTTTTCTATACAAACAGCTAATTATTTTTTTTAGAGAACGTGTGAAGCACTCGTGTTTTATTAAGACGAAGAGAGTGTTTAGTACAGACAGGTAATCCATAGATTACAAACAACTAATTATTAGCCAGCTAAAAATTCATAGATTACAAACAGCTAATTATTAGCCAGCTAAAAATTTTAGTTGTAATTAATTCATCCCAACAGAGAGGCTATTAGGTGGCCTGATTTTATTAGACAAGCGTCACAAGCCTCCTACTAGTTGTTTGCCACCTCAGCTAATTTGAGGTAACTCTAGCCCCATCTAATAAACTATCCTAACTCATCTAAACATGCTCTGATAGGTACGTGGTATATGTAAGATATTAGATGGTTCATTAGCTGAGGATTTAAAATGTATCTCCAGCTATTTTTTAACAGCTAAACTGTTGACTGTACAAGAGCAAACCGGCTCTTATAGTAGATCCGTGCCGACAAAAGATTGATGGATAGCCGGATAGGGTCCATGATTTTGTAGCAGCTAGCGACTCACGAGGCTGAAACGAGCAGAGCACGCACCGATAAATAAACGTGGCCTGCCGGCCAGTACGTCGCGTGTACTCTTGTGATCCTGTCGGTGTCGCCCCGCTCCTGCCCCTAGGGCCATATAGGCTGCCCTTAGCTCATCGATCGGCGCCGTCCTCCCCTCCCGGCCTCTATATATCTGCGCTCCTCTCAGCTTAGACCGTCCCCGTAGTAGCTCGTACGCCTTTCGCTCTCTCTCGTGGCGTCGTCGTCGGCGTATGGACGACGACGACACTATCTATCCGGTAACTAGCTAGTCCTTGCTGTGGAGAGGTGGAGGATGGAGAAGATGCTGTTGCTTCCGTCGAGGAGGAGGACGACGACCCTGGCGGCGTTTCTGGCGGCCTTGTTGGTGGCGACGACAGTCTTGGCCATCTCCGGTGGCGCGGCGGCGGCGGCGCCCCATCGGATTCTGGTGGACACGGACATGGACACCGACGACTTGTTGGCGCTGCTCTACATCCTCAAGCAGAACCGGTCCGAGTTCGACCTCAAGGTACGTAGACCTCTAGCGCCTGGGTTTCTCATCAATATCGTCCGTCCTTGTAGCTTTGCATCCGGAGCAGCTAGGAGGACTACGATGCAATTATATGTAGCTTCTCCATGAGCAAGAACATAATAATAACCACGTTTTTTATCCTTATATATATATTTGCCTGTAAACTTTTTTCCAACAAAAATAATTATTGCTGCGTGCGTGCGTGCGTGAATAGACCTGGCATGTGGCAAGTGTGGCATTGGTTCCGGCCGTCTCTATCGTGACGACGACTATATATAGTAGACGTACGCAGGATGATTGATTAGACGCTAGCGAGATCACTGTTCGCATCGCATTATCAATAGAGAGTTTTGGGTCTATCAACGAGAATTTGTGACCATTTTCGCTCGAGATTCTTCGATGTCAATCTACCTACGTGTAACATTGTTCATCTCTCAATTAATGAACCGTTCCGTGCTTAGTTGACAAAAAAACTTCAATTTGGCTACTAGCACTTCCGTGTGCATGCATAACTAAAGTCACAGTTTCGTTCAAAAAAACTAAAGTCACAGAGCACTACAAAAAGTACGTTCCGCTCTCAGTTCTCGACTGAGTCAGAGTCAAGTACGAGAGAAATTATATCCATTTCCCCAGATGGGAGCGACGATCTGACCTGGGTTATATATACAACATATAATGATGCCTTCTCTTTTTTAACCTTTTTTTAAGTGAAAAAAAATCATACTACCTAATAATATGATCAGAGATGGAGAATCTTCTGCATGAATACTTAAGTTTATGTGTATAAAATAAAACAAAGCATGATTCTGTTTGATGCATGGCACGCTGTCATTATTCAAACCAAATATATTTAATAAATTACAATGATAGGTAGCAGATACGACAGCGATGGAGCATCGACCCTTTGAGCTTTTGACCAAATAAATGCTCTGTAATGTCAATATTATCTGGGTTACAAAGAGAATATTTGAGGAGTGCCGTCGTTCGTCAGTTGGAAGTAGGAAGCTTGTCCTTCTATCATGAAAATCAGTATATGCATACTATATATATAGCAAGCACTATCATTTTATGATGAGAAAATTAGTTTCTTGGCCCTAAAAAAATTGTCCTTAGTTTCTTGGCCATTTTTTTCAACTTGCCAATTTGGCCCCAAAACGAGTTTTGTTTAGTTTCTTGACTCTTTCTATTAGTTTGACAAGCTAACGATGTTAGATGCAACGTGTAATGACTTTTTTATCCCTAGAGCCTAAAGATGGCAATGGGTAGGTATCACAAAATCACACCCGCGAGGATATTCTTATGCCCGCACTCACGCCCGCCACCTGACACGGGAAGCACTATGCGCCCGCGCCCACATACCTGCGAGAGTGGGGATCTGGGGAGGGGCTTCGGAATGAAGCGGGAAGGACGGCCTAGGTCAGAGCTTCAAAACATAGTCGAGAGGGCAGCGGGCGACATTAGATCCTCGCCGGGAGTACGTGGGTCGGTGTCGGAGACTCGGTGCGAGGAGGCTGATGTGCCGCATCGGAGAAAGGAGGCTACGAGTGGGGATCTAGGGGAGGCCGGAGGCGCGCACCGCCAAGTGGAGGAGGCAAAATTGAGGTGTCGTGCACGTGTAACCCGCGAGCCCGTACGATGACCATGAGTTGGGGAGGCGGGGACGTGGGGTGCCAGGGTCGAGTGGGTTCAGCAAGTGGAATGGTGGGAGTGGGAGTGGGATATGCAGGAAACTCTAGAATCGGATGCATATATATACCTTCTACAATGGCCCACATGTCAGTGCACGCTTAGCGGGTTTGCGAGTGTGGGCATGCTATTGGCATGCTATTTTCCTACCGTCTAGCTTTGCATGTTTTAATTTAGGGAAACCCTATTTTTTCCCACAAGTGTTACGTTCAACGCCAAGGGTAAAAGAATAATTTCACCTTGTTTTTAACATCGTTAGCTTATCAAACTTACGAAAGGTCCAAGAAACCAATCGAAACTTGTTTTGGAGCCAAATAGACAAGTTTAAAAGAAAAAGGACCAAGAAACTATTCTTTCTTTTATGATCCCATAATAAACTTCTATTTTTCCTCGTCCCTCTTTTTTTCTTTCACCTAATATAATATTCCAGCCTCCGCTACCATTCTAAATCATTGGTTTGTTTCGTTTATTTTGTTTAGTTAAGTTTTTTTCTTTTTTTATCAAGATCCATCTAAACATTAAATTAGTTAATTAAATTGACCATATAATATGTACCCATACCATATTTATTTAGTGACCTTACATTATAATATGTTTTTATATATAAACCCGACCAAAGTTAGATAAATATGAATGATGATAAAATTAAAAGCCACTAGATGTTAAAGTACATATAGAATGGGACATGCTGATGAAAGAACGTTCGATTGAACGAACGCACACACACGGCCCGACCCGTTCCCTCCCCCGCAACGCGCGCACGGGAGCTGCTGGCGCTCGGACGTCCGGCCCAAGCACAACAGCTCCCCACACTCACATCACACCACGCCCGTGCACAGCATCCCACCCACACCACCTCGCTGGACACCCACACCATCTTGCTGGAGTCTCGTCGGAGCATCGCCGGACCCTTGCCGGAGCATCGCCGGAAATCCGCTGAAACATAAAATAAAATAAAAAACCGAAACATCAAAATACAAACTATTGAAACATCAAAATACGAAGTAATGAAACAAAGAGAAATTGAAACAACAACACCTGAAAACACCACCGAAAACAAAGGAATGAAACAATGAGAGAAACATAATGAAACATGAGATTATATGAAATAGAAATAAGAGATTAACTAAAAATGAAACAATAGAAACACACAACACACAGAACGAGACAATGAAAAAAATTGAACCAAAAATATCATGCAATTGAAACAAAAGATTGCAATGACTGAAACAACAAGTTCAAAGAAAAAGAAACAAAACAACGATACTATTGAAGAGGAGAGCAGAGAGGAGGACGAAGCCCTACCTGGGCTGGATCCGACCGACTCCACCGCCGCCCTCAGCCGGATCCGGCAGATCCGAATCGTCACCGCCATCACTGGGGTCGTGCAAACATGGAGGACGCGAGGGAAGAAGAATGAGGAAACGAACGGCTGGCTGCCGCGGCTACCGGCTTGGCCGTCGTTGTGTGGCATGCGCCATCGGCTCTGCGCCGCCATGCCTAGGTGCCGCCAGGCCGGCCGTGCCAAGCGCACGGAGAGGACCTCGCTTCTGGATGGACCTCCCATAGCGACCCATGTCGGGAGAGAAGGCGAGGGGTGGGCGTGGCGGAGGCGGCTGACGCACCGGGATGGAGAGGGGGTGGAGCAGCGGGCGGAGGGAACGAGGATGTGTGGTGGAGCAGCGAACGGAGGAGACGAGGAGTGTGGTGTGGATAAAGACGAGCGTGTGTGGTGGGCCGGGAGCTGGGCCAAAGCAAAAAAGTTACAGTTCTATGGTTAGAACGTATTCTACCGAGCATTACCGATATAGAATAGGATTTGATCTTAGTTTGGGCTTCCCAAATCAGCCCAGGCACATACTTTGGTCTTCGATGGCCTGGTGGGCGTGGAGCCGCCGATAAAAATAAAAAAAAAAGTCTAATTTTCTCCTTTAACTTTGGATTGCGTCCGTTTTTACCCACTAAACTATAAAACTAGAAATCTTTCCTTTTATAACTTAAAAAACCGTTTGTTTTACCTCCTCGACCGGTTTTGAACAATGTTTTTCTACAATGACCGTGGTTTTTTTTTTATTTTAACTTAATCTTTTAAAAATCATAGAAAAATATAAAATCCATTTCTTTTGTACTTCACGTGGATAGATCTATATATGATATACTTTAGTATAAAGTTTTTCCAATTAATTATTATAAAAGAATAGATTTAAATCTGTGACAAAAACTTTATACTCAAGCATATTATATTATATATTTAATATATATCTCTACTCATGTGGAATCTAACAAAATTATATTTTCTATTTTATGATTTTTCTATGATATACTATGATTTTTCAAAGTTTTAGCTGAAATAAATAAAAAAAAAGAGAAAACTATTATTATTGTAGCAAAATCACTGTGCAAAACCGGTGAAGGAGATAAAATGAAAGATTTTCAAAGTTAGAGGAGGAAATATTTTGGTTTCATAATTCAGGGAGAAAAAAATGAACCAGATCAAAGTTATTGCAGGAAAATTTGACTTTTACCCCGTCGATACCAATCGGCCGAGCGTCTTCCGGGCTGCGGGGCGGGGGGGGGGGGGGGGGGCGACAGGGCAATGCTAGTCCTTGAACGGATGTAGAACTGTAGAAGACGGGTGCGGGCCTGCGGGGGCCACAAGTAGCGGCGCGGCCTCGGCGGTAGGCGAATAGGGGCAGCGATGATGCCGTGTCATCTGCGTTTCCTCCGCGGAAACCATGAGCGGCCGCGGTGGACGGCCCCCGAGGTGGGACGCGGCAGTTGCCGGTGGGTGAAGAGGCAGAACGGTAAGAAACCAAGGTCACTTCTAGCCTTCACCAAGCTCCACAAGGCAAATTAGAAAATGTCAGCTGAAATATCAAAGTTCAGTGTATGTGCTTTTGAGTTTGAGTCAATCAGAATGGGATCCAGCCATACTAGGACAATGCATCCACTGCACTGATGGATTCTGCATATTTCTGATGATATGGCGATAGAGCTCCAACGATTATCCCTTTGTAGTTCTGCCTAAGAACAATACAAATGTACATGTGCATTGTGTTCCTGGAAGAGCAGTTACTAGCGAGCTCAGGGTACTGATGCCGTTAGAACCTTCAAGGTTGGGAAGAGATCGGCTATTGATTCGAGGCAATGCAAGCTTGTTGCATCTCAATTGCAGTAGTCAGGAATGTTGCTTTCATGTTTTATGTTTTTTTTCTCCCAAAGGGACAGCAAAAGTTTTACCTAGATTTTTATAGACAGAAAAAAAATGAGTGTCGGTCCAGTTTTTTTATCTTTCTTGTATTATGTAAGATATATTAACTGGTTTATTAGCTGAGGATTTAACTGGACTGAGACCCCGCGTCGTCCTCCCGCACGGACGGCTCGGGCGGCATCAAACCCTAGCCGTCCCCCGACGTCTTCCACCCCTTCCCTCCCCTCGCCGCCCTCAGAGGGCGCCGCCGGGAGGCCCACGCGGCTCCCCATGAAGGTGGCGGCGAGGATCCTCCCAGGTGAGCCTCGCGGGCGCGTCCGTGCGGGCGTGACGGCCGGCGGCGAGGCGGATGCGAGCCTCGCCGGCGCGTCCACTAGTGGGACGGCCGACGGCGTGGACGGATTCGTGTGGCGTGCCGGCGAGGAGGGCGGATGCGGCCCTCCGGAATCTGGGCGGCGACGGCGGAGCAGTGGCCTGGGCGGCTGTATCAGGACCCAGCGGCGATTCGGCGCCTTGGCGCCTGGATCCAGAGCCCCGGTGGTCGGCCCTGGCTAGAGCCTCCGCAACGGTGATCGTCAAGATGGAGGAGTCGGCATGGGGCACCGGGTTTGGCCTTACGGCTGGATCCTGAGCCCCTGGGCTGGGGGCGGCGAGGTTCTCGCCTCTTTGCTGCTGGCGGTGGAACGACAACGACGACGTCGGCGTCAGTTAGAGTCGGCAATAGTTTCCGGATCTAAGAGTTGGCGACCTTTGTGGCCAGATTCGGCGATGGTGCACGTCGCTGGTGTTTGGCGTAACGGCATGGTCCTTGGTGGGATGTGGCAAGGGTGCTAGCGACCATATTTCGACGGCGGTGACGTCTGTGGGCGCCACTTTCCTCGCTGGAGGCGTTGTATCGTTCTTCAAGTGGATCTCTCCAGGTGAAAACCAACACTAGTCTCTGGTTGGGCGACGATGGCGTCTCAGGATGACATTTTCTCGTTGGAGACGTCGCTTTTGAAAGATCCCTTGGGTTGTCGGCTAGTGCTGGCATCGAGATGTTGGTACATTGCACATGCATCTGGTGCCTTGTGTTGTTGCCAGATTACTGGATCCGGAGTCTCCAATGGTGGTGTTCCCATTGGGAATGTAATTTTTTTCGTCGTTTATTTTTATTTTTACGTGCACCAGTGTTATCGGGTGACTTTTTGTCGTACCTGTAACCCTGACTTTTTGCTGTAATAATTTGGCCTGATGCATCCTCTCGGATGACTGAAGCCGGAAATATATTTTCCTTTATCTAAAAAAAAGCTGAGGATTTAACTCAGCTATTTATAACGAACAGCTAAACTGTTGATATGGCTTTTGAGTTTGAGTCAATTAGAATGGGATCCAGCCATACTAGCTAGGACAATGCATCCACTGCACTGATGGATTCTGCGTATTTCTGATGATATGGCGATAGAGCTCCAACGATTATCCTTTTGTAGTTCGGCCTAAGAACAATACAAATGTACATGTGCATTGTGTTCCTGGAAGAGCAGTTACTAGCGAGCTCAGGGTACCGATGCCGTTAGAACCTTCAAGTTTGGGAAGAGATCGGCTATTGATTCGAGGCAATGCAAGCTTGTTGCATCTCAATTGCAGTAGTCAGGAATGTTGCTTTCATGTTTTATGTTTTTTTTCCTCCCAAAGGGACAGCAAAAGCTTTACCACGATTTTTATAGACAGAAAAAAAAAGAGTGTCGGTCCAGTTTTTTTAGCTTTCTTGTATTATGTGCCGTGTTGATACTAGACCTGGTTGTAGTCTGGAGGGATTTGCTAAGGGGTGCCAATGAGAGTTGAGTGTTTTTGTTTTGTTTCACTTGTTTTGTTATGCTACCCTCGGTACAGGTGTGCTGCTATTATCAGACCCTAACAATGTTTTATTAGGCTTGCCTGATTTTATTAGGCAAGCCTCCTGCTAGTTGTTTGCCACTTCAGCTAATTTGAGGTAACTCTAGCCCCATCTAATAACTATCCTAACTCATCTAATTTGTATTATTAGCTGAGGATTTAACTCAGCTATTTATGACGAACAGCTAAACTGTTGACTGTACTGTACAAGAGCAAAGCGGCTCTAAGTAGATCCGTGCCGACAAAAAAAGATTGATGGATAGGGTCCATGATTTTGTAGCAGAGACTCACGAGACTGAAAGGAGCAGAGCACGCACCCGAGAAATAACGTGGCCTGCCGGTCAGTCGTGTGTAGTCTTGTCGGTGTCGCCCCGCTCCTGCCCCGCCTATAGGCTGCCCTCAGCTCATCGATCAGCGCCGTCGTCCTCCCCTCCCGGCCTCTCTCTATCTGCGCTCCTGCAGCCGACCGTCCCCGTAGTAGCTCGTACGCCTTTCGCGTGCCACAGCCAGCCAGCCCCTCTCTCGTCGCGTCGTCGTCGGCATATTATGGACGACGACGACGACAAGGCGACACTAGCTAGCTATCCGGTAACTAGCTAGTCCTAGTACTAACACACACGGCTTGCTTGCTTGCTGTGGAGAGCGAGGTGGAGAGGATGGAGAAGATGCTGGTGCTTCCGTCGAGGAGGAGGACGACGACGACCGTGGCGGCGTCGTTTCTGGCGGCCTTGTTGGTGGCGACGACAGTCTTGGCCATCTCCGGTGGCGCGGCGGCGGCGGCGGCGCCCCATCGGATTCTGGTGGACACGGACATGGATACCGAAGACTTGTTGGCGCTGCTCTACATCCTCAAGCAGAACCGGTCCGAGTTCGACCTCAAGGTACGTACGTTGACCCTCTAGCACCTGGCCGGGTTTCTCATAAATATCGTCCGTCCTTGTAGCTTTGCATCCGGAGCAGCTAGGAGGACTACGATGCAATTATATGTAGCTTCTCCATGAGCAAGAACATAATAACCACGTTTTGTCTGTAAAAAAAATTCATCAAAATAATTGCTGCGTGCGTGCGTGCATAGACCTGGCATGTGGAAAGTGACATTTGGTTCCGTCTCTATCGTGATTCGTGACTAGTACGACTATAGTAGACGTACGCAGGCCCGGATGATTGATTAGACGTTAGCGAGATCACTTTTCGTTTGAGCTTACGAGTAGTATAGAATTAATTTAATTTAATTTTTCAGCTATTAAACAATGTTTTTCTCTCGTTATAAATTAATTAGTTCTACGAAGCAGCTACAGCCGTAATAAATCCGGTCCAACAAAGCCCAGACCATCATTGCATTGCATTATTATCGATAGAGAGTTTCGGGTCTGTCAACGTGAATTTGTGACCATGCATTTTGGCTCGAGATTCTTCCATGTCAATCTAGCTGCGTGTACCATTGTTCATCTCTCAATTAATATATGAACCGTTCCGTGCTTAGCTGACAAAAAAAAACTTCAATTTGGCCACAAGCACTTCCGTTTAAAGTCACATAGCACTACAAAAAGTACGTTCCGTTCTCAGTTCTCGACTGATCGAGTTAGAGAGTCAAGTACGAGAGAAAATAATATCCATTTCCCCAAATGGGAGCGACGATCTGACCTGGGTTATATATACAACATATAACGACTTCAGTTCTCTTCCCCCCCCCCCCCCCCCCCCCCTTTTTTTTTAAGTGAAAAAATCATATACTACCGAATATGATCCAGGAGATGGAGAAGAATCTTCTGCATGAATACTTAAGTCTATGTGTATAAAATAAAACAAAGCATGATTCTGTTTGACGCATGGCACTGTCATTATTCAAACCAAATATAATTAATAAATTACAATGATAGGTAGCAGATAAGACAGCGATGGAGCATCGACCTTTTGAGCTTTTGACCAAATAAATGCTCTGTAATGTCTATATTATCTGGATTACAAAGAGAATATTTATGAGTGCCGTCGTTCGTCAGTTGGAACTGGGAAGCTTGTCACATTCGACCATGTATATCAGTATATATAATAGCAACCACTATCATTTTATGATGAGAAAATTAGTTTCTTGACCCTAAAAAAATTGTCCTTAGTTTCTTGGCCCTTTTTCGATCAAACTTGCCTATTTGGCCCTAAAATGAACGAGTTTTGTTATGTTTGTTGGCTCTTTCCGTTGGTTTGACAAGCTAATGATGTTAAATGCAACGTGTAATTACTCCTTTATTTAGCGCCTAAAGATGGCAATGGGTAAAACCTGCGCGGATATATAGGTATCACAAAATCGCACTCGCGCTCACGTCCACCACCTGCCACGGGCAGCACTATGCGCTCATGCCCACATACCCACGAGAGCGAGGATCTAGGGGAGGGGCTTCGAAACGGAGTGGGAAGGACGGCCTAGGTTGGAGCTTGAAAACGTAACATAGACCGGAGAGGGCAGTAGGCGACATCAAAGCCTCGCCGGGAGTACGTGGGTCGACGTCAGAGACTCGGTGCGAGGAGGCTGATGTGCCGCGTTGGAGCAAGGATGCCGCGATTGAGGATGTAGGGAGAGGCCGGAGGCGCGCGTGCCGCCGAGTGGAGGAGGCAAAACCAAGGCGCAATGCAACCTGCAAGCCCGCGCGGCGACCACTTATGATCCCATAATAAACTTCTATTTTCCCTCGTCCCTCTTTTTTTCTTTTATGATCCCATAAAAAACTTCTATTTTTCTTTTATGATCCCATAATAAACTTCTAGTTCCCCTCATCCCTCTTTTTTATTTAACCTAATATAGTACTCCTACCCGGCTACCATTCTAAATCGTTGGTGTTTTTAGTTTATTTTGTTTAGTTAAGTTTTTCTATTTTTTATCAAGCGTATAGAAAAATGTATTACCCATCTACAACATTAAATTAGTTAATTAAATTGACTATATAATATGAGCCCATACCATATTTATTTAGTGACCTTATACTATGTTTTTATAAACCCGACCAAAGTTAGATAAATATGAATGATGACAAAATTAATTAAAAATCACCACATGTTAAAGTAGATATAGAATAAGATTTGATCTTAGTCCCAGGCACATACTGGGGGGGGGGGGGGGGCGGGCGGGAGATAGGGCAACGAACGTAGTAGAACTGTAGGGGGTGTTTGATATGGTGGCCCGACGGCTCGGGTGCGCCCTCCGGCTGCAACTCGCGCTGTTTTGATATCGTCCACCCATCACCGGGCCAGGCCACACTCGTGCAAAACTCCTTCTCTCTCTTGGCTCCCGGCAAACGACATCCACTTCCGTTTTTTGGGAGCCTGGCTGGCTTCAGCGTTCAGTGCAGCATCAAGTCACCTCCCGACTCTCACCGCCTCACCTCTCACCTGCTCCCTGTCTTCTCCTTCTACTATGACACGGCGGAGGCCCGGTCCTCGTCACCGACGTCGGCACCTCTGTTGCTCACGCTACTGCTCGGCGATGGCAAGGAGCGCCCGCGCCGTGCTCAGCCGCTGGCCGCTGCGAGCAGGTCCGTGCTCTGCCACGCACGAGTGACGACGGTGTCGAGCAGGTCGCGGTCGCGAGCCGCGGAGCTCCACGGTTTGCGGCGACGAACGTGAGGAACACCAAGCTCAGTGGCGGTCGCGGCAGCCACGTTCTTCGCCGTCGGCTTTGGCTGCTTCTTGGACCGCTGCCGTTGATGGCGCGATGGCGGCGTCGGAGGACCCGCGGCTGAGCGAGCGCACCCATGTTGACGCCGTGAGGCCGAGGTGGGCGCGGCGTTCGTCATGCCGCTCGCGCTGGCTCCTTCGTGGTGGCGCCCTGCAATGTGCAGCTGATGGACGCCGATGCCGAGACCAACGCCCTGCTAGTGTTCGATGAAATGACAAAGAGGGGGTAATATTACCAGGTTCGAAGTCCACGGTCACCCGATTCTAGTGTGCACACAAACAAACATGATCTAAATTGAGCTCGGCTCTGTTGGAACATGACAATCAAACACATGAGGTTGCACCGTTACGGCCAGGCTCAGGCTGGCCACGACCAGGCCGGCCAGTCTGGCCACATAGAGTCAGGAAATCAAACAGGCCCTAGAAGACGGGTGCGGGCCTGCGGGGCGCCACAAGTAGCGGCGCGGCCTCGGCGGTAAGCGAATAGGGGCAGCGATGATGCCGTGCCCTCTGCGTTTCCTCCGCGGAAACCATGACCGGCCGCGGATGGACGACCCCCGAGGTGGGACGCGGCAGTGGCTGGTGGGTGAAGAGGCAGAATGGTAAGAACTAAGAAACCATGGTCACTTCTAGCTCCACAAGGCAAATTAGAAAATGTCAGCTGAAATATCAAAATTTAGTGTATGTACTTTTGACTTTGAGTCAATCAGAATGGGATCCAGCAATAATAGGACAATGCATTCACTGCACTGATGGATTCTGCATATTTCTGATGATATGGCGATAGAGCTCCAACGATTATCCCTTTGTAGTTCTGCCTAAGAACAATACATTATACATACATGTGCATTGTGTTCCTGGAAGAGCAGTTACTAGCGAGCTCAGGGTACTGATGCCGTTAGAACCTTCAAGTTTGGGAATAGATCGGCTATTGATTCGAGGCAATGCAAGCTTGTTGCATCTCAATTGCAGTAGTCACTGAGAGAGAATATCTCGGGATTAATTATGTATTAGATGGCAAGAGTACAGGGGTACATATACGTATATAGGCAAGGATCATTAGGGTTTATAGAAACATCCAATCCTTGCCTAATCTGCCATCTACACATAAGGCAGTCTAGCCATGGACTTGGACGCCAGGCCCAAGGCCTCTACAGCAGGCACATATTCTAACACTCCCCCTCAGTCGAAACGTCAGCCACTTTGCACATTTAGACTGGACCTAAACTCCGTAAACACTGAGGAAGGCAACCCCTTGGTGAAGATATCTGCATACTGAGATGAGGTGGGGACATGCAGAACCCGAAGATCACCAATGGCAACTCGCTCTCGGACGAAGTGAAGATCGATCTCAATGTGCTTTGTTCGCTGATGTTGAACTGGATCGGAGGTCATGTAGACAGCACTGATGTTGTTGCAATACACCAGTGTAGTGCGCCTGAGAGGGGTGTGCAACTCCAGAAGTAGCCGGCGCAGCCAGGTGGCCTCTGCAACTCCGTTTGCCACGGCTCGATACTCAACTTTGGCACTTGATCTTGAGACGGTGTTCTGGCGCTTGGAGGACCAGGAGACGAGATTGTTGCCAAGGAACACAGCGTAGCCCGAGGTGGACCTGCGGGTGTCCGGACAATCGGCCCAATCAGCATCAGTGTAGACCACAAGATCAGTCGACGAGGATGGCTGCAGTAAGACACCAAGGTGGAGAGTGCCTTGAACATAGCGAAGGATCCACTTCAAGGCTGCCAGATGAGGGTCACGAGGATCATGCATGTGAAGACAGACCTGCTGAACTGCATATGCAATGTCTGGCCGAGTGAACGTCAGGTACTGAAGAGCTCCAGCAAGGCTGCGAAAGTTTGTAGCATCAGACACTAGGGCCCCCTCAGTTGCAGCAACCTTCGGATTGGTGTCAACTGGAGTGGAGCACGACTTGCACTCTTTCATCCCCGCACGGTCCAGAATGTCCAGCATATACTGTCGCTGTGAGAGAAAGAGGCCATCATCACTGCGCTGAACCTGCATACGAGGAAGTGATGCAGCTCACCAAGATCTTTCATGGCGAACTCCTGCTTGAGAGCAGATATAATCCCTGTGAGGAGACCGGGTGAGGAAGCTGTGAGGACAATTTCATCCACATAGAGCAAAAGGTAGGTTGTGTCCGATCCATGCTGGTAGATGAATAGTGAGGTGTCTGACTTGGCTTCAACAAACCCAGTGGATAGCAGGAAGGAGGCCATCCGGCTGTACCATGCACGAGGGGCCTGTTTCAGACCATAGAGGGACTTCTTCAGGAGGCAGACAAAATCCGGGTGAGCTGGATCTTCGAAACCGGACGGTTGCTGGCAGAACACGGTCTCGGACAGGTTGCCATGAAGAAAAGCGTTCTTCACATCAAGCTGGTGTATGGGACAGCTGCAGGAGAGCGCCAGGGAGAGCACTGTGCGGACGGTAGCAGGCTTCACCACGGGACTGAAGGTCTCATCAAAGTCAACGCCAGGCCGCTGAGTGAAACCACGAAGAACCCAGCGCACCTTGTACCTCTCGAGGGAGCCATCAGACTTGAACTTGTGCTTGAAAATCCACTTGCCAGTGACCACATTGGCCCGAGGAGGTCGAGGCACGAGATCCCAAGTGTGATTCTCCAGCAAGGCACTGTGTTCCTCTTCCATGGCCGCTCGCCAGCTGGGGTCTGCAAGGGCACTACGGAAAGTCTTCGGCACTGGAGAGAGTGAGGCGGCGTGGAAGGCGGCGGGCATCCGGAATCCGTGCTTCGAACGTGTCGCCATGGCGTGCTGGTTTGCCACTGGAGGCACAGCTACGGCGCCTGTGGGAAGCGGCACAGCTGGTGCAGCTGAGGCAGGTGCAGCAGGGGTCGTCCGACGGGAGTAGTGCTGTGCGAAGAACCGCTCCAATCGTAGAGGAGGGAAACCCGGTGGAGGACTGGCGCCCGCACGCAAGGCGGGTGGGACGTAGAACGGTGAGGACGCTCCATGTGCGCCTGGTGGCGCCGTGGCCGCGCGTGGCGCGGTGGGAGTCCCCGGTGCCCGTAGCGCAGGTGGGATGTAGAGCGCGGGCACCGCAGAAGCGTCGGTGTCATCAGCAGGCGACGAGGGCGCCCCAGGCACAGTCACAGAAGGACCGACAGGGGCGCTGGAGGCATCAGACGTGCTGAGAGGTGTTCCTGCAGACAAAAACTTGTGCATCGTTCCGATAGGAGGGAGCACAGGTGTCATCAAGGAACTGTAGGTCTGCTGGGGCACGAGGACCATATCGCTCGGCAAAGGGAAAGGCCGTTTCATCGAAGATGACGTGCCGGGAGATGATGACTTTGTTGGTGGAGAGGTCAAGGCAGCGGTACCCTTTGTGATGAGCAGAATAGCCTAGGAAGACACACATGACAGACCGAGGAGCAAGTTTGTGAGGGGCAGTGGCTGACATGTTTGGGTAACATTTGCAACCGAAGACTCGTAGATGATCATATGCTGGTGGCTTGCCGAAAAGGGCAAGGTGGGGCGTGGAGAAGTGGAGAGTCTTCGTGGGCAGGATGTTAACCAAGACAGTGGCTGTGTTGAGTGCCTCTACCCAGTAGGATGGAGGCATGGACGCCTGAAAAAGCAAGCAGCGAGCGACATTATTTGTAGAGCGGATAATGCGTTCAACTTTACCATTCTGAGACGAAGTGTAAGGGCAGGACATGCGGAGGTGTATTCCGTGTGACAGGAAGAACTGGCGGAAGCTAGAGTTATCGAACTCGCGCCCGTTGTCGCACTGGACAACCTTGATGTGTGCACCGAACTGGGTGGAGGCGTGGGCAATGAAGTGATCAAGCGTGCTGAAAGTGTCAGATTTGAGACGCAAAGGAAAAGTCCACAAGTAATGAGTGCAATCATCAAGTATGACCAAATAATATTTATAACCAGAAATGCTGACAACTGGAGAGGTCCATAAATCACAGTGTATAAGATCAAACTTGCTAGACGCACGGGAGGTGGACACATGAAAGGGCAGACGAACATGACGCCCTAACTGACAAGCATGACACAAATCTGAACAATCTTGAATATGACAAGACACACTAGACGCGAGCTTGGACAAAGCCTCATGACCAGGGTGACCAAGACGTCGATGCCACAGTGTGTGTGTGTGGGGGGGGGGGGGGGGCGACGAGAGAGTGCGCTGGTGGAAGACGAAGAGGATATAGCGGTCCGAAGCTATTGCACCTGACAATCTCGGTCCGAGATGGAAGAACCTTCACAGAACAACCAGCGGGATCAAACTCAACAGAACAGTTATTATCGGTGGTAAACTGACGAACAGAGATAAGATTCTTAATAAGTTGTGGTGACACAAGAACATTATTAAGACGTAAGGTGGGTGACAACTCTGTGGAGCCGGTGGCAGTGACAGGTAAAGTAGAGCCATTACCAACGACAATAGATGAAGGAGTAGGGTACCGCGGGAAGAGAACATGTGAAAGAGAGGAGTGGGATGTCATGTGTGAAGTAGCACCTGAGTCAAAATACCATTCGTTGGGCGCGGAAGGAGTGTTCAACGTCGTCGTGCTGAAGGCGGATGCGAGCGCTGTGGGATCCCAGGAAAGAAGGCCGGCAACGGGGTTGTAGTACCCCGGGGCAGCCCATGACGCCGATCCATCGGAGGTGGGAGCAGTGCCCTGTTGCTGGTGCGCAAGCAGCGCGTGCTGCTGCGCCTGCTGCTGTGCCAGGAGGTGAGGTGGCACTGGGATGGGCGCCAGCGGTGGTCGAGGATCCCCTGGCCACATCTGGATGGACCCCGTCCAGGGGTTGAAGATGCTCGGCCAGGGCCGACCGCCGCCAGTGGACTACTGCTGCTGGTGGTGGGGTGCAGCAGGGGCGCGTGGCTGCCCAGAGTGGCCACCGCCGCTGCTGTTGCCTTTGCCCCCCCCCCCCCCCCCCCCCGCCCCGTTGCGCTTGTTCCGGCGGCTATTCTTGCCGCCGTTGCCTCCGGAGGCTGCACCAGAGGATGCAGAGGGGTGCGGCGTCGAGGTGACCAGCGCTGTAGCAGGGGCCTCCTGGCGGTTCTCCATGGAGAGCTCCTCAAGGATGAGGTCGTCGCGGGCCTCCAGAAAGGAGGGGAAGGGTCGAGCGCGACGAAGGAGAGTCCCGACGTGGCTGAAACGCTCGTTCAGTCCACAGATGAGGTTGAGGACGAGTGTGCGATCAGTGACCACTTCGCCGAGGGCCGTGAGGTCGTCAGCCATCTTCTTCAGCCGACGGCAGTAGTCGGTGACGGAGAGCTCGCCCTGGACGAAGTTACGAAACCGCGTCTCGAGGTGGATGGAGCGGGCTTCACGATTGCCGAGGAACTGCGACTGGACGGCAAGCCATGCCTACCGGGCGGTGGAGTCCTGGGCAGAGACGATCTCGCCGAGTTCGTCGGTGAGGGTGGCAATGATCCACGACTTGACGACGCAATCCATCCGGGCCCAGTCGGGAGAGACGGGATCCGGGGCGTTCTCGCGAACGTGGTCCTGGAGGGAGAACTTGCCGAGGATGAGGAGGAACTGATCGCGCCACCGGTTGAAGTTCCCTGAGTCGACGTCAAGGATGGTGGTTACGTGGTTCCGGATGTTGCTGGCGGTGACGGCCTGGGAGTGAAGCTGCAGAAGGGCAGCGGCTTCGTGGTGGAGCAGAGCCGCACGAAGGTCAGGTGGCGGTTCTGGCGCGAGCGCTGCTGCAGCAGCAGCCCACTCCTTGGCAGCCCGGGCCAGGGCAGCGGTGGCTCGCTGGGCGGCAGCGTCCCGTTCCTTGGAGGCGGCGGTGGCTTCCTCCTCAGCCTGGAGGGCGCGCGCCAGGGCCGCGTCGCGAGCCTGGGCGGCGGCTGCATCGGCACTGGCCTGCTCCTTGGCCAGTGCGAGTTCGTCGTCCTGGACGGCGGCAGAGGAGCCGTCGTCACGCGGAGAGGGAGGGCGGCGTGCCAGGCATCGTGGAAGGAGGCTGGCGCGGGAGGGCGGCGCGGTGAGGACCCGACGCGCGCTCGGGAGGGCGGCGCGGTGGGGAACCGTCGCACGCGCGGGAGGGCGGCGCGATCGGAAGCCTACACGCGCCGGGCAGCGGAAAAAAGGAAAGAGTCTGTTGATACCATGAGAGAGAATATCTCAGGATTAATTATGTATTAGATGGCAAGAGTACAGGGGTACATATACATATATAGGCAAGGATCATTAGGGTTTATAGAAACACCCAATCCTTGCCTAATCTGCCATCTACACATAAGGCAGTCCAGCCATGGGCTTGGACGCCAGGCCCAAGGCCTCTACAGCAGGCACATATTCTAACAGTCAGGAATGTTGCTTTCATGTTTTATGTTTTTTTTCCTCCCAAAGGGACAGCAAAAGCTTTACCACGATTTTTATAGACAGAAAAAAATGAGTGTCGGTCCAGTTTTTTTTAGCTTTCTTGTTTTATGTGCTGTGTTGATATCAGACCTGGTTGTAGTCTGGAGGGATTTGCTAAGGGGTGCCAATGTGAGTTGAGTGTTTTTGTTTTGTTTCACTTGTTTGCTCTGCTACCCTAGCTACAGGTGTGCTGCTATTATCAGACCCTAACAAAGTTTTATATCACTATCTCTTGTTCAGTCTTGTTCCAGGATAAACTTTAGTGTTGGGGTAACTTTTTGTGTAGTCCGATTGTTCTAAAATGCATTATACATACAACATAAGCTTATTTTTTTTCCTTGCTAAACATAACCAGGCAGTTACCATTGATGTGAATGTGTGGAGTGATGCTGGACATGCTGTGAATCATCTGTATGATCTGCTCTATATGATGGGTCGTGATGACATCCCAGTTGGTGTTGGTGGTGATGGTGGAATATCAGACTCAGGCACCATATATCCAAATGTTGGTGGTTATTTACCACTGATTGATCAGGTACCAAGTTTTACATTAGTTTCCACTGTAACAATGTAGTGTAGAGAGGACTAGTTAACTTTCATATCTAGAGAATTAATTAGTTCTCCTGTGGGCTGTGATTCTCTAGTTTAATTACTAGGAGTAGATACTAATATTTATGTTAATATTTAGGGCATGACAACGGTTGGAGGCTGCCGGTACAGGCAAGCTATTCCACTAGAAGGTGGTGGACGGTTGGACGTGGACACAAACTATGGAATCAGAAGGGGCTTCCTTCCACAGGTAGTGTATCACTTTGGTTATCTTCTTTGTTGATTCTTTGTATGTTGACATTTCCATGATCCTTTAATACTGAACTAAAAGCATATTGTAATAAAAACTAAAAAGATAGAAGGGTGTCCACTAGATCCTACCAATGCGTCTAAATGTCTCTCGAAATTAGTTATATTTCAGCTGGAGTCTGATTTGTTTTAAATTTGAAGATAAGCTGATCAGTGGGAATTTATCTACAATGCATCTAAATGTCAAGAGCAGCTGAGCAATTATATTTTCAGTCTACGCTAACTAGGCATGAGGCGAAACAAAAACCAACTTTAGGCTTATTATTTACAATATTTAGTGATAACTTGCTTTGTGGAAGACATGCAATCTACTTAGATTAACAGTTTTTACTAACAGGGTCACAGAAGATATATGCCACTTCAGCAACCTACAGCACAACAAGTATTGATAGATACAGTTTCTGCTGGCCCTACAACAGTCTTTCTCATAGGATCACACACGAACTTCGCCATTTTTCTCATGACATATCCACACCTGAAAAGAAATGTGGAGCACATATACATTATGGGTGGTGGAGTGAGATCAAAGAACCCTACAGGTTGCTGTCCAAAAAATGCTACAGGTTGTACGCCACAGCAGTGTGGTGACCATGGTAACATGTTTACTACTTACTCTACCAACCCAAATGCAGAATTCAACATATTCGGAGATCCTTTCGCCGCATACCAGGTATAAACCTTAGATTTGCAAGATAGGACCTTTTTGACCCTTTTTATTGATGCTTGAATGTGGATTTTCTTATTTCATTTGAATATATGTGTTTCTTTACTATCCTCCTTTTCTTTGAATCCACTATGGCATTTGTAGCATGTTCTCTTTGGAGCAAAGGCAAAATCATGCCTCGTTTTTTTGTCTACTCTCATTTCTCAATGTTTGCGTGGATTATTGTCACTTGTTAGTTTGTTATTTGTCTTATGCTTTAGTGTGCTGTAATGCTTCAGCTTGCATGCTTAATTACAAATAATGCATGAAGCTGTATTTAGCTCATCGTTATTCCATATCAATTAATGGATCAGCTAATCAGCTAGTTGAAAATTGCTTCTATGCCATTGGGATAACCACTCATTCTGCCACATGATAACTTGCTCGCCCCTCTATACCATCATATTATTGCCATCACTTCACTGTTAGTTTAGCTATTAAGTAATACATGCAGGTCATTTTTTCCTCCCTTGTCATTCTCCTCGCTCTCCCACCTACACTTGGACCCCATCAGTAATATAGCCTTCTTATATTTCCCCAGAAAGTATGATGAGTGGCAAAATGAATAAATGATCTTTGCATGCTTTCATTGACCATTAAATTAAAAAAAATTATTGTATGGAGGATATGGACTTTGTGAAATGATGGCCAATAAGGGAGCATGACTTATTTGGTAGTAAATTGTGGACTGAGGAGTTTATCAGTGGCATGAAAGGATTTTTTTTTTCAAAGAAGCTAACATATGAACCTCATCAGGTGTTTCACTCTGGCATACCAATTACTCTTGTTCCTCTTGATGCGACAAATACAATTCCAATCAACAAAGAATTCTTCTATGAATTTGAGCGTCGTCAAAGTACTTATGAGGCGCAATACTGCTTCAAGTCTTTAAAGATGGCTCGTGACACATGGTTCAATGACGAATTCTATACAGTAAGTTCATGTATTTGTTCCATCTCATTTGGTACATGTTTCTTTTTCACTGTTACTTGTTTTTCTTTATTCATGTTTCTTGTATTTTCTTGTTCAGAGCTATTTTATGTGGGATTCTTTTACCTCTGGTGTTGCCATTTCCAGCATGTGCAATGATAAGAAGGTTAAATATGGAAATGATTTTGCGCAGCTTGAATATATGAACATTACAGTAGTAACTTCAAACAAACCATATGGTGTGCATGATGGCTCAAACCCATTATTCGACGGTCGTACTACTCCCAAGTTTGGTCTTCAAAAGGATGGAGTTCATAGTGGTCATGTTCAAACTGGGGTTACAGATAACTTCTGTCTTGTCAAGGGCAGTAACAAAGGAAGATGCGAGGTACTATATGACCACCAAATAGTTATTATGGACAGCTGCATAGTTCTTTTCCAGATGAAAAAGTTACTGCTGATATCTGTTAACTTCATAGAAATTATGTCAACTTCCCTCAGTACATACCTCTGTTATTTTGTTATGATGTCGCCAGACAGGCAGAGATAAACATAACTACTATATTATAATTCTTTGATTTGAATATACATAACTTTTATGAAGAATGCATTATAAATAATGGTACACATGTTACTATTTGTATTGGACAAGTTACTATTCCATTTTGCAATTAAATAAGATTTATGAATAAATTCTACTGTCTAAGGATACACTGAATAATTGTTTTTCTTAGGATGGATACACTAAGGAAGTTTCCAGTCCAGAAGCAGCCCACATTCGTGTTGCTACAAAAGCTAAGCCAAACGTGGATAAGAATAGCCCTCTGGACAGGGAGTTTTTCGTGAGCTTCCTAGAGGTAAGCTATTCTGCCTGTTGGCTCATGTCACAAGATTCACAACTCATATTTTTTTGCATTATACCAGTTCTTTCTGATCAATGTTGTTTCTAGTATGTAAAGCTGGAATGATCTAATAGGCTTGATTGCTTATGTATCACAACATGCCAGTTGCATCCCTTTATTATTCTTACATGTATATCATTAGTTGTAAATTGTAAATCATTGCTAGTGTTTTTTTTCACTTTTCAGTTAATTTATCCATAGGTAGCTAAATTAGCACTTAGCACTTTAACATCATCTTACCATTAGCAGAATTTACACCATCAGCTTCAGCTTGTATTTGCAACACAGTGCTGAACTTTTATTTTCATTGATTCATTCAATAATAGATACTAAAATTAAGTTTCGTGATCAGTAGTTTCCTAATAGGGGAACATTATGTGAAACGTCTCCTCTTTAGTAACTGATATTCTGTCACACAAAGTTTTATATGAAGGCTCTAATGCACTTAAATGCAGTGTTATCTATGAAACCAAAAAAGTTGCTCCAAGCATTTGTCATCAATAATTTCATGTGATGTCAGCCTACTCTTATAACTAGACTATGACCTGCAGGCACTAAACCTTCAGGAAAACTCTGGCCGTTTCGACATTAAGGCACAATTTCCATTCTACAGAGAGGTTCTTAATAAGCCATCATTGAAAAGCAAAAAAACGGGGAGACCTGTTATTATTGACATGGACATGAGTCCTGGAGATTTTGTCTCCCTTATATACCTCTTAAAGGCACCTCCTGAAGTAATAGATTTAAAGGTACAATTATTGGGAATGGTACAGTGTTATGCTTAGATGCAATTAAAGATTTTGTTTTGTATTTGTTTTGATGAATGCAATTTAACTATAATGATTACAGGGGATTTTGGTCAGTGGCAATGGGTGGTCCAATGTTGCAAGCATTGATATTATTTATGATATTTTACATATGATGGGCCATGATGACATTCCTGTTGGACGTGGTAATACCACTGCATTAGGAACTCCAAGTCTTGGTTGCGAATATGTCAGTATTATTCCCCAAGGCAGTGGAGGACTTATTGACTCAGACACTCTTTATGGACTAGCTCGATCATTGCCAAGAAGCCCTAGAAGGTTATTTTTTTGTAGCCACCAGATTAACCAGCATATCAGTTAGCGCCCATGGCCTAGATACTTACAATTTTCTGCTTTTCATTCTTAGGTATACTGCTGAAAATTCAGTAAAATATGGTGCTCCTAGAAACACTGACCATCCAGAACTTCGGCAGCCATTGGCTTTTGAAGTTTGGCAGTCTATCAAAGAGCAGCTTGATCCAAGTGAGAAGATCACTGTTCTTACCACTGGACCTCTTACAAATTTAGCCAATATCATGCTCTCTGACAGGAATTCAAGTTCTGTAATAGAGGTCAGCTGTTTGATACCTTTTGTTGCTAATTTCATTTTTTTCACTCTTATTAGTATTGATATGCAAACGTCCTTTGTATGCACTATGTAGAAGGTCTACATTGTTGGAGGCCATATCAGAGATGAAAATGATTCGAAGGGAAATTTGTTTACTGTTCCATCAAATAGATATGCAGAGTTTAATATGTTCCTTGATCCACTAGCTGCGAAAATAGTCCTGGAGTCATCTCTGGATATCACACTTATTCCTCTTAGCTCTCAAAGAAAAGCTGCATCCTTTCAGTGTATCCTTCAAGCTCTAAAGCATACTGATCATACTCCAGAATCAAGTTTTGTGCACCGATT
Source organism: Microstegium vimineum (assembly GCA_022036555.1). Taxonomy (NCBI): domain Eukaryota; kingdom Viridiplantae; phylum Streptophyta; class Magnoliopsida; order Poales; family Poaceae; genus Microstegium; species Microstegium vimineum. The sequence continues at coordinate 39,814,277 of CM039128.1, read as the reverse complement.
GCTGCTCTCACTACATGATCTTCAGCAGAAGCATGGGCTTTACCACCATATGGTAAATGTGTTTAATTGCTTATATTCCTCTGCTACAACTAATCTTGCCAAACAAGCATCATAGTATAAATATAAATAACTCCATAATGGTTCACACATCCATGTTGCGATATGTTGTTTCAAACTGAACTTGCCTATTGGGAGTCTAGAATCCAGATGACTGCCAATTGTTCAAATGAGAAAAGGGGACACTCTCAATCTGTCAAAGGAGTAACCAAGCTCACCTTATTTCCTTTTTGGCTAGATTCATCTGAATCAATTTAAATTTTTCATTTTGACTCCGAACAGGTTTTAATAGTATCTCTGTTTCAGTGAACAAAAAGCAAGCTCAAAATAACATAGTTTCACCTAGAACTAGAGTGCTCTGGGTGCCCACAAGGGTTTCCTACTATAAAAGTAGGAAGTCACTAGCTCTGCTGGGATTTTGGTCTCTTGCCCCAATAGTTATGTTGTGCCTTTCGGAACAGATCCTAGAATGAATCAATTTAAATTTTTCATTTTGACTCCGAACAGGTTTTAATAGTATCTCTGTTTCAGTGAACAAAAAGCAAGCTCAAAATAACATAGTTTCACCTAGAACTAGAGTGCTCTGGGTGCCCACAAGGGTTTCCTACTATAAAAGTAGGAAGTCACTAGCTCTGCTGGGATTTTGGTCTCTTGCCCCAATAGTTATGTTGTGCCTTTCGGAACAGATCCTAGAAGTACTTATGAAAAAAATATGTTCATGTTCTTGGTCGAGCGCAGCCTTTTGTCTTATTTCTCTTTCCTTGATCGAGCGCAGCTCTTGTTCGATTTCTCTTTCTTTGATTGAGCCCATAGAAGCAAATCTGGCGAAAATCATACATCTTAAATCGAGATAGAAGTTCATTAAATACTGATTTTTTGGGGGTTTGTGTTATCATAATAACAGGATTTATTTCTGGGAGAAATTCTTGGTGCTGTTTACCTGGTGGAAGGATTGAATATAAAACCATCTTTGAAGCTGAAGCAAATAAGTGTTGTTGCCAACAACACTACAGACATGGACGGTCAGATTGCTATTGACATGCAGAGTGCAAGTTCGGTGAAAGTATTAATTGATTTTAGTACTGAAGATTATTACAGTCGAATCGCCAATTCTTTAGGCAACAAAGAGCAATCTGCAGTTATTGGTAGCTTTGAAGAACAAACCGCAGTCTGGAGCAGACCCCTTTGAAATTGGAGACATGAACAGAAATGAACCTATTTTTTATGTAGTATATGCAGTAATGGTGCCATGTTGGTGAAGCACAACCTAATTGAACTCCGTTACGGAGTATGCCCCTAGCTTATAAAGGTAGTTTCATACATGGTCTATATCTTTTCAGGATTCATCCTATTTATTTTGGCACTTGTAACTGCAAGCATTTTTTCCCCCTCTAAATGTAACAACCACCACTTGTTCAACAGTGTACGTTAGGTTGCATCCCTTAATACCATGCCAATCCGAGTTGAAATTGATGCAAATAGCAAAGGGAATTACAATAATAATATTTACCTAATGTTTATGAAACAGCATTGATGTACCATTTGCATTGTTTTTCGAGGAAGGTGGGCACATCCTATAAAAAATAGTTATGGATATGCCTATGCCTATGCGTATGTTCAGAAAAAATTTGTTGTTACGACTTATTTACAGTCAAGAGATCAGAAGTTTGAAATTACACCGAAAACATACCAACGGACGTGCAGGCAAGCAGCGACAGTTGCTAGCAAGCCAATGGCCCCGGTCGTACTGACCCCACAACGGAAAAGAAAAACAATGTTACCTCCTAAACTATAGTTATGCTCTGATTTTTCTCTTTTTAAAAAATAAAATAAAATAAAAGCAGACATCTTACTTACCTTCTCAACTTTCAAAACTATTTAAATTACCTCCTTGCCTGATTAGAAGTGAATTTCGTGGTAGTTTCATCATTTTTTATAGTTAAAAACTAGGCAAATTATTGATAAGGTTTTTAAACCACAAAAAATGTTTTTAAGGTTTTTGGATTTTTTAAAAATCTAAGGTCCCGTTTGAATCCCTGGAATTGAATCCATTTTAATAATCATAATTTAGAGACATATTAATTAAGTTAATATGATTATATATATGTATTATAATTGCATATTATTGTTCACTATATGAAAGACATACTTATTTGTTGTATTTCTATCGTAGGAGAGGGAGTTTGAACAACATGTTATAAGTTGCAAATAGAAATATGGAATGATGATCTATAGAATTAATTTCCATCTCTCACCCTATGAATTTGATATAGACTTAATTGTGACCTTTGGAAAGTGGTGGACTGTCAAATTCCAAGCTAAATAGCTTAATTTATTAAGGTAGATTTCAATTCATCCAAATGAAGGGATTCAAACGACCCTTAGAGATATATTGACACATGATAAACATAAGAAATATTTAGAGGTCATGAACATCTCTAAAAGCTTTCAGATTTGGTTAGCTCTAGAAAAATCTAAAAAATATCCAAAAATGAAAAAAATCTAATCAATGTCTAAACATATTTTGAGGACTTTCCACAACAAAACATAATATGTAGCCAAAATGAATGCATAATAATATAGTATGAATGCACTCAACATTAAATGTGTGTTTTATTCTTGCTAGATGCATCTTATATTTTTATTGTGTAAAGTCTTTTAAATGGATTTAGACATCAAATATAAAGTTTTGGAAATTTTTCAAATTTTCAATATCTTTTTCCTTTTCCTCGAGCTAAATTAACCTTTTGAAGCTTTTGGAGATATTTTCATGAGGTATAAATATTTTATTTAGATTTATCGTGTCTTGGTCTATCTCCAAGATTTTTATTTGAATTTTTAGAAACTTAAAGATATTTTTGTGGTTTAAAAATCGCATTAGACATTTTAAACTTCAAATAAAAAATGATGAAATGACCTTGAAAACAAATTCCAGCATGATTTTTTGACGAGAGACAGGAAGCTAATTTAAATAGTTCAAGAAATAAGAACGGACAAAAATGGGTGGAAATTATTCTCTTGTTTCTGTTATCGTACCTATAGCCAATAGCGGTGACGTGAGCAGAATGTCCTAGTACTCTAGTATAGTATTAAAAGAGGGATTAATACGGGTGGAAATACTATGAAAACAGACGATAACAGGAAACTTAATCCGAGATTATATGCTACATATATGAGTCTAAATAGGCAAGTCAAAGTGAAGAAATAAATTTTACCCTATTCACTAGCACTACTTCAACACTACTTTTGAGCGAACGAAATAATACAACAAATCAACATAAGCTAAAATTTTAACAAAACGAACAACTCCATCATCAAGCTCCGCCACTGGCCAAAGGTGACAGTGCATTAGAGCTAAACTGTGTAACCTCGTTGCCAAGGTTCTGACGCTAACCTTCTATATTCGGAATAAGGTCGTCCAAAGGATGGAAATGTCAATTTTTTTTCAAGAAAACAAATTGCAAAAAACAAAGTCGGCTGAGCTTATGGCTGTATACCGCTGGCCTCCAGGCTTTGTTCCGCTAGTAAAAAAACCAGCTTATTCCGGCTGATCGAATATTGTTTTGTAAGAGACAATAAAATAAAACAAACTAAAGGTAGTTTAAGAATACTTTGCCTACTAAGTAGCGAGTTACTATTCCCTGTGTTAAAAAAGAACGCAATTCTCATATTTTAAGGAGTCAACTAATTTAAATTTTAACCAAAATTATATAAAAATACTAATATTTATAATAAAAATAAACATTATTAGAATAGTTACGGTACTATCATAATAAATTTATTTATATATTTTGTTAAAGTTAGCCACTATAAATTTAATCAAACTTAAACTTAAACCTTATTTGACCGGAACGAATCCTATAATTGTACTCCCTCCGTCTTAAAATAAATGCAATTGTAGAGTTTAAAATTTGTCTCACAAAATATGCTACTTATCATAAAAGACAAATAGTATCGGGAAACTTCTTATATAAAACAAAAGAAAAATAGCTAGCAACTTATAAAAGACAAGGGGTATTTTGGTAATTTTAAGCATAACTTTGGTTTGCATGCACAATCGCAGAATTATTTTTATCGGATGTCTCCTAAGAGACGGGAGTACTTTTTTTTTTTAATCGGATGTCTCCTAAGAGACGGGAGTACTTTTTTTTTAGGGAGAAGGGGACCGAGGTTGCAACTTTTGAATGTTGCGATTGGAATATTGCTGGAATCGCGCCTATCCATCCTCATAAACCACAACAGAAATTCCCGCCAGACTACAAGATGGAGGGCAGCAAGCTCAACATGCTGCAGGCTGGCTGATCGCGAGCTGCTACTGCATCAGCAATCCAGCATCAACACCAGGTCACCCGCACCACCTTGCTCGAGCCGTGAGATGCATCAAACACCGCAGTCAAATCAAGGATAAAAAAAAAAATCATGGCGTGGCAGGGGACGGTTGAACTGGAGCTCAGGACTCAGGAGTTCTGACTTTAGTTTTCTGTTTTCAGGGGGTCTAGGCGGCGTATCCGCCGCCACTGCTCATCCCCGCGACGCGCCACTCCTATGGTGTTTCTGATCAAATGGAGCAAGCCTCCAATGGGGCACTGCCGGCGCCTCCACCGCTTCCTCTCGTCTGCCGCCGCCAGAGCTGCAGCGCCGATCCCTGCCCGGCACGTCCCCCGGGCACCCGGCACGTCCTCGCAAAGCGCCCGCATTCGGGAGCTCGGCCGCCTCGGCCGTTTGCGCGAGGCCAGGGAGGTGTTCGACGCGATGCCCTTCCGCGACATCATCGCCTGGAACTCCATGATCTTCGCCTACTGCAACAACCGGATGCCCGACGCGGCGAGGTCGCTCGCTGACGCGATCTCCGGCGGGAACCTGCGGACTGGCACCATCCTGCTGTCGGGCTACGCTCGCGCCGGGCGCGTGCGTGACGCTCGGAGCGTGTTCGATGAAATGGGCGTGCGGAACACCGTGGCGTGGAATGCCATGGTTACCTGCTATGTCCAGAACGGGGACATCGCCCTGGGACGCAAGATGTTCGATGCAATGCCGAACAGGAATGTCTCGTCATGGAACACAATGCTTACTGGGTACTGCCATAGCCAACTGATGGTGGATGCAAGGAATCTGTTTGAACAAATGCCAGAACGCAACTTGGTTTCTTGGACAGTGATGATTTCTGGGTATGTTCTGATTGAGCAGCATGGCAAGGCTTGGGACATGTTCCGCACAATGCTATGTGAAGGAATGCTACCAGAGCAACCAAACCTTGTTTCTGTGCTTTCAGCTGTACGTCATCTTAGTGAACCTGGCATTCTAGAGAGTATCCACGTTCTTGTGCATAAGACTGGCTTTGAGAAGGATGTTGTCGTTAGCACTGCCTTACTTAATGTTTACACTAAGGATGTAAATATGCTTGACACGGCAGTAAAATTCTTTGGGGGTATGGCAGTTAGGAATGAGTACACATGGTCAACCATGATCGCTGCACTATCCCAGGCTGGACAAACAGATGATGCTTTTGCTATTTACCAAAGAGATCCTCTAAAGTCTGTTGCTAGTCGGACTGCAATGCTCACAGGCCTTGCTCGATATGGAAGGATTAATGATGCAAAGATTTTATTTGACCAGATTCCTGAGCCTAATGTTGTATCCTGGAATGCCATGATTACTGGGTACATGCAGAATGAAATGGTTGATGAAGCAGAAGAGCTTTTTAACAGGATGCCTTTTAGAAACGCAATATCTTGGGCTGGGATGATTGCAGGGTATGCACATAATGGGAGGAGTGAACAAGCTTTGGTTTTGCTCCAAGCTCTCCACAGGAATGGAATGTTACCTAGCCTGTCTAGCTTGACTAGTAGTTTCTTTGCTTGTTCAAATATCGAAGCTCTTGAGACAGGAAAGCAAGTTCATTCACTTGCAGTGAAGGCCGGCTGTCAGTTTAATAGCTATGTATGTAATGCACTGATTACTCTGTATGCTAAGTGCAGAAACATAGGTTTTGTGAGACAAATATTTGATCGGATGACAGTTAAAGATACAGTGTCTTATAACTCTTTTATGACCGCACTTGTACAAAATAATCTGCTTGATGAAGCGAGAGATATATTTGACAATATGCCGAGTCGAGATGTTGTCTCTTGGACTACGATAATATCTGCATATGCACAAGCTGACCAGGGGAATGATGCTGTAGAGATTTTCAGAAGTATGCTGCATGAGCGTGAGTTACCTAATCCACCTATATTGACTATAGTTCTTGGCCTCAGTGGAAGTCTTGGTGCTCCCAAACTTGGACAGCAAATTCACACAGTCGCTATTAAACTTGGAATGGATTCAGGACTTCTAGTGGCTAATGCTCTTGTCTCGATGTACTTCAAGTGTGGTTCTGCAGACTCCCTCAAGGTTTTTGATTCAATGGAAGAACGGGACATTTTTACATGGAATACCGTCATTACGGGCTATGCTCAACATGGCCTTGGAAGAGAAGCCATCAGAATGTATGAACTAATGGTATCTGCAGGAGTGTTGCCTAACGAGGTCACTTTTGTGGGGCTTTTACATGCATGTAGCCACTCTGGTTTGGTAAATGAAGGGCGCCAGTTTTTCAAGTCTATGAGCAGTGATTATGGACTAACTCCTCTGCTGGAGCACTATGCTTGTATGGTCGACCTACTTGGGCGAGCTGGTGATGTGCAAGGAGCTGAACAGTTTATTTATGATATTCCTATTGAGCCAGATTCAGTGATCTGGAGTGCACTTCTTGGGGCATGCAAGATTCACAAGAATGTAGAAATTGGTAGGAGAGCAGCTGAGAAACTTTTCTCTATTGAGCCTTCAAATGCTGGGAATTATGTCATGTTGTCAAATATATATTCCTCCCAAGGAATGTGGGACGAAGTTGCAAAGGTACGAAAACTTATGAAAGAACAAGGTGTGAACAAGGATCCTGGTTGTAGCTGGATGCAGATAAAGAACAAAATGCACTCATTTGTCACTGCAGATGAGGAACATGAGCAAACTCAAGATATATATGCTACCCTTCGGGAGTTATACACTTTGCTAAAGGCCACAGGGTATGTACCTGACACAGACTTTGTTCTCCATGACATCGATGAAGAGCAGAAGGAAAGCTCGCTTCTGTACCACAGTGAGAAGCTTGCTGTTGCTTATGGCCTTCTTGTTACACCCAAGGGCATGCCCATACAGATAATGAAGAACCTTAGAATATGTGGTGACTGTCACACTTTCATCAAGTTTGTATCCTATGTCACCAAGAGAGAAATTGATGTTAGGGATGGGAATCGATTCCATCATTTCAGGAATGGAAGCTGTGCCTGTGGTGATTTTTGGTGATAAATTATCCATGAACCAGCAGGTCCTCTTCACACTACCCCCTCAAACACAGGTTGTGTGTTCTCTTCACCCATGTTTTAGTTTCCCTTTAGTTTCTATCTGTATCTAAATCCCTTTTCATGTTATCCCAATTGATCAAAGAGGGATTTGCTATGTGATATTCATATTCTTAATGGGTTACACAAAAGTTGGCATGAAGATGGGTTTGTACACTAGAAAATTGGCGCATGCCCATATGAAGTTTGAATTCAACGCAGAGCAAAACAAGATTCCTTATATGACGTGTTTCTTATCATTGTTGATGTTTTTCCCTGGATTGCATTTTGATAGATAGTGTAGTTAATCTGTATTCCTGTTATCATATGTCTCACTGGTGTTTTGTACATTTCAGATCAAGCCTGAGTGCAGGGAGAGGCAATACCTTACCTCTTGGATGTTCATCTCTATATTAAGGAGGTCATCCATAGGTTAGTCATTTCATCATCACCAAACCATTATAAAAATAATTGATTGATTATGATATCACTGTGCGTTGTGTTCTCTACTGAATGTTTTATGCTTTGGTGTTCTATAAGTTCTGCTGTAATCTGCACAGATATGCAGGTCTGGACCATTGATGTTATGTCTTGCCTCACCAGTGTCTGCTTCTGATAGTGTGGCTATCTGAACAGTTTCTACAGATTCTGCCTTAGCTTGCCAATTAACGCGTTCAGCAGGACAGAGCTGTAAATTTGAAATGGCAACACCACAATCCTGAAGTTGAAATATTGGTAAGAAACTCAGATAGGTGGATAAATGTTGAACCACCTAGCTAAGAGTTTAAAGACAGATGGTAGGTAGGTGTTGGAACTTGGAAGGCCATGCAGCTCCCTTGTTATGAACACCATCTGGGATCAGGAATTGTGGAAAGCTCAAGAACTACTTTCCTAAATGGAAGAAAGACAACAAATCTCAGTTAAAGTTGATAAGGAAACCCTTACAAGGTTAGCAATCATGATGAGAACCAGAAAAGAGGAAGATTGTGGAGGAAAAAGTGCTCAAAGTAGATGTGCAAGATGAGCTGTGAGCTTTCCCCCTACATTATTCTGATGTCGCATCAAAGATAAAGACCAAGAATGGGCAGGCAGGCAAGGAGAAATGCTCCTGGTAGGTCTCTCTACCAGAAAACTCAATTGTCAATGACAGCTCTGTTATTCTTCAGCTTAGCCTATATATCTCTCGTTTTTATTAATAAAAATTGCATCCAAAGCCTTGCAGGGTTCATCTTAGTTTTCTTTAGACAAGGTGTACTACTCGTCTTTGTTTATCCTTTTATTCTAGGATTTGTATTCAATAATTTCTTTGTCAGGTTGCAGTACAAGATTAATTCTGATTGCAACTTTTTTTTTCTTCTCGATTCTGTCTGGCCTGCAATTTGAATGGTAGTAGATGTAGTGACTGCAATGAATTGATAGCGTTGGACAGTGAGAACCCAAGATTTATAAAAAGCTTAATTCTGTTGGCCTCATATTTTCTAGCTGAGCCATATTGAATTCTTTTTAAGGTTTATTGTTTATAAAAATGGTGAATGCAGGAATAGAACAGTTAGTGATGTGGTCTGTAAATGGCAAATTTGATCTCCACAATCAATGTGCCAAGTTGGGAGCATTAATTTTTAGCCATGCACAAAACTTAGAATAGAATTATGTTTTTTCAACACAAAGAATAGAATTATGTTCATTGTCTACCTTCTAGTTTGTATCCCATTCTTTTAGGTTCATCCTTTTAATCTTTTATATCTTACTCTTCACTATTTTCGTTATTATAGCCATCTAATGTTCAGATTTTTTTTTACTATGTAGGAGAACTGTGTGGCATTTCATCAGTATGAAGAAGAGAGAAATACAAAGGAAAGAGGGGAATTGCCTTTTCCGGATCTTGATTTTGGACGAGGTTAGTACAATGTGTCCTACATATGCATCTAGGATGTTACTTCGATAATGACAAGCACCTTAATTGTGGCTTTCAAACTGCATTGCTTTTTTACATTACTTGTGAATAAAGTTATATCGAGAAAAAACAGAAATTGATGGTACTTTGAGAAATTAAATAAATAAAACAAACAAGACAAAGAAAAACTATAATACACAAATATAACAAACGTACTAAATAACATAACTATTGTCGCATGATATGTTTCATGTTTGCTTAATGTGTCATCCAGGGCTATACCTTGTATCATCATTCTTGTCATGATCCAATATCGTATTAGATGGACTGGAAGCTGAAAGAACTAAAAACCTGCAACATGCTATTTTTGATAAATTTAGCTATTATTCAAGTATATTTGATGCAGTTTGCTCTACTTTAGTCACTTCTATGGCACAGGCACTCTTTTCATCTTTGGATGTGTGGGTTATTTCTCTTATAACTGCATTTTAAAAAAGCATTTATGTTCAAACTGAAAGGGAAGGAAACATTTAGCCTCGGTAGGAGGTGAAGGACATAGCTCATTCTGTTGACTATTGAATTGTCAATGCATACATTTTAGAAAATTATACATTCCCTTGGATTTTTTTCTTAACATACTAGTTATATTTAATTATTTATATACATTCCCTTGGATTTTTCTTAACGTACTAGTTATACATCACCTCTGCTGTAGCTTGCATTGGTAAGATCGAGTAGTATGTTACCTTATGATAAGAAACTTATATATATTATTCAATGTTTTAAATAGCGAGCTAAGGCCAAGGTGTTTAGCGTTTTATAAACCGTAATTAGCGGACTTTAGCGGCAAAATTGTGCATGAACGCAAATAGCGGCACAATTTTTTTTAAGCTATTTCGGGCTATAACGGCAAAAATAGCGGGCTATTTTTTTCCTTGATATTGTTAGGTGATGTTTCTTTAGGAGTACAAGCACTGCTTGGCTGGGTTATAAATATCACATTTCTTGAGCACAAGCAAGCAATCCTAGCCATTTTACTGTCTTTGTCTGAGGAATAACAAAAGCAAGTACTGAATCATTCAGCAGGACAGTTGAAAGTTTTTTTTACCAAGTACCACGCATCAAGTTACCTATCTACCGATTCTTTTTAAACATAAAAATGGTAAAAACCACATTGAAAACAAATTATAACCTAACAGGAAGCTAATTTAAACGATTTTGATAAATGAGAGTAAAACAAAAGGCCTTGTTTTGACTGGCTACCGTCTCATGCCAGGTTTGGGTCCTTCTGGTGGCATGATATTTTGAAGCTCCTAGGTTCTTTTAAGGGGCTAGCCACTGTGACTATTAGAGATGGTTCTTCTTGTTTCCTTTGGACAGACCAATGGAGTGATCAGATTTTAGAAGCTTATTTGCCAGAGCTTTATTCCTATGCTAGAAGCAGAAGCATCTCACTGAAGCAAGCGTGTCAGTCTCAATCACTTCAGGATCTTTTTCATTTGCCTTTGTCAGTGGAGGCTTTTAGCAATTTTAAGTTCTGGAGATGCTCTTAGATTCCCTGCAACTAGCTGAGGACCCAGACATTTGGGTATATATCTGGAATCCAAATGTATTTTCTTCACAGCAGTCATATGCTCACTTGATGGGAACGCAGCAGGTTCATAGAGCCTTTCTCTTGGCTTTGGAAAGCTTGCAATCAGAACAAGAGGAATGTATTCTATTGGCTGTTATTGAAGGATCGGTTGAATACAAGAAATCTTTTAAGGCGCAAAACAATGTTCTTGGAAGACTATAACTGTGTTCTCTGTACAAACTCAGAAGAGAACTTACAACATTTATTTCTGGGTTGCCCCTTTGCTAGAGCTATGTGGAGCACCCTGGGACTAAGTATCCTTCTCACAGCTGATCCTTTTGAAGTAATCATCTCGTTCAGAAATCAGTTGAATGTTCCTTTTTTTTATGGAATATACTATATCAATGTGCTGGCCTAGTTGGTCAGTTGGCAATGACACGATCTTCAGGCACATCGCCCCTTCTTTACGATCCTGGAAGCGTCACTTCAAATTAAAGCTTTTAAACCCCAGATCAATCGATGGCTAGAAACTTATGTGTAGTTGTCTTAATTTTCTTTATATCATTTTTGTCTCCTGAAAGGAAATGAAAGAACTTTTGTTCTGTTCAATAAAAACTCAGTAGGGAGTGATCCCTCCTGTTTACCCTAAATAAAACTAATAAGAGGCTTTTATTTAGAGAATGGTTCTAACATACTCCCTCGGTCTCAAAAAGGAAGTCGTTATGGGATGTATGTCGGTTAAACTTTCTCAACTTTAACTAAGTTTGTAGAAAATACGTGTAACATTTATATCTCCAAATAAATTTGTTAAAAAACTAAACTTAAAAATCTTTCCAATGATACTAATTAGTTAGCATAATTATTTATATATTTTAATATATAATTGCTGGCATTTTGAAAACGTTGACTTGTCGAGAAGCAAGAATGACATCTATTTATGGACGGAGAGAGTAGTCGATTAGGTGTTGTTGGATTCGCTAAAATTTAACTTACCTTAGATATTTATACTGATTTGTTGCGAGAGTTATATATCGTTCACTGAAATAGTGGTGACAGGCCAGGCGCTCGCTCAAGCACCTGCCCGAACGCCCTCCCCTCCCCCGGCGCTGGCGCTGGCGCTGGCGCGATCGCGTAGAGCGCGCGCAGCAGGAAAAGCCAGAAACGGCTGGTCGGTGCTCATCGCGTCTGCTCCAAATTATTACTTCTTTTTTCCCGAGCAGAAGGTTCCGGAAGCAAGGGACGCTTCCGGAAACAAGGCGTTGCGTTCTCTCCAGCTGCATATAAATTCCGTCGTCCCGCGTGTCCTCCCTCTCCGTCTATTCTTGGGCTGTCGGCCTCACGTTTTCCACTGCTTCCGGAGGCTTCCTCCCCACTGCCTCACGTTTTCCCTTCTCTTCCTCCCAATACCAGTTGAGAGAAGTCAGCACAATGACTCATATCCTTGGCCATACATTGATTTTTCTACCCCCTCTGTTTTTTGTTCCTGTTGTTCTATCGATTCTTGCAGGTCCTACCAGATTCTTTTTGTCCTTTTTGATGTTTTCTGTTGTACCGGTGTGTTTCGGATGATGCTGCTGTTTTGTCCAACCTTGACCTGAGCTGGGCGGCACGCGGCGACCAGAGAGCGCAGGCCCGGCGGGCCGCGGCCAAGGGGCGCGACGACGGGCTCACCCCGGAGCAGCGGCGGGAGCGGGACGCCAAGGCGCTGCAGGAGAAGGCTGCCAGGAAGGCGGCGCAGGCCGCGGGAGGAGGTGGCGGAGGTGCCGACGCCAAGGGCCGCAAGAACGCCGGCAAGAAGTAGCCGGGATATTCGGATTTGCAAGAGGTTTCTCTTTCTCCCGATCTGGCGAAATTGGGTTGTCCTAGCAGTTTTTAGATTAGCTCTGTTCGTGTTGGAAGATCTGTATTGCTTATTGCTTACATCTGGAATAGAATGCGATTTTATGAAGTATAGCAAATATTTTTTTAAAAAAAAAAATGGCGTTGGTACTTTGCTTTGCAAGTGATTTGCTGTACAGCAACAAGGTAGAACTGCAAGCCGGCTTCAACAGTGTTCATTGAGAGAATAAGCTAAAATACAGCTAAATAGTTCAAAAGAACAGGGCCATAATATTTACAAAACGATGAGCTATGTCCATCAAAAGTTAACAAACATCGACAACCAAAAACACGTTCCCTCCAACGGACATGAAGCTTTATAAAACAACAACATATTCACAAAGGTTTCAGTTCAGTATTTACAAAATTACAATTTACCACGGCAACACAGAATCTTTCTTCCTTTCTTTTTTATGAGCAGTAAATAAAGATCACTCGCTGCACGGTCGACTCAATCAACATCAGAAGCCTCTTCATCACGTGCAGTGGTCCATTTCGCTACCTGGCCGTCCCAGGATGAGCTCACAAGCGTGGGCTCAAATGGGTGCCAACTGCAGTCACGAATAGCCGTTTGATGATATTTCAGCTTCGCAACTTGCGATCCACTCACCTGCAACACAAAACGAAACTGAGAATCAACTGACATTGTTAATCAATAGCAACTGGTGTTCTGTGTTCTTGTCAGATCATGCACAATTTATCGGCAGGTAAAACGAAGTTCTCTATCCACTGCTGTGAAAAATGGCATACATTCATCGAGCAGACAGATTACCACCCAGGAATGCTATGGTATAAATGAAATGCGTCAGGACGAAACATACCACATCATAGATGTGAACGCAGGAATCATACGACCCTGTATATATGTACCTTTGCCCAGTGCTGCAGAAACAAGAAATTATACATCAATGAACCTAGATATACTGTATAACTGAAACACTTAAAAAATCGAAATCCTATTGGTTGCTCATATAATAATGATAATAATAATAATAAAATAATAATAGGGAGACGTCACTAGTGGAACTTTCAATAAAGTTGTACCAATGGAGGTAAAATGGTTACCTGTAAGCAGGAGAAAAGTAGCAACGGATCAATGTCCACGGTATGTTCATGCGGGTGCTTTAACTGTTTATTCTGCTGGGGATACCTTGAATATCTGTAGTCCCATGTTGAGTTTTCATCTGCATAACTGCATATAGAAGAATAGACTACTTTTATACTGTAAGATGGCCACTTAAATCTAAGTTTGAGCAGCTTAAGATAAGAAAATGGAGTCCGCAAACTGGCCGCTGTTGTCTGTTGAGGGTGACAACACAATCCTCGTACATCAGATACATTTGACATTGGTGCCTTAACAGTCTTATTGTTAGTAAAGGTAAGACTCATAATTTGTGTGCTAGGGCTGAATTGCCTCTAGGCTTTGCTCCCCTTTATATACACTAGAGCTCAATAGAGCTTCTTGGGATACAAGTTTGCTTTAAGAGCATATTCCTAATGCTGTAAAGTAAAGCTAGCCTAAAGCATAAAGCAACTGTCTAAACTGAAAGTAAAGACTAATAACTAAAGTGCTCTAACAGCACAGGCTTATCTATCAATTCTCCCCCTAAGCCTTGCTTCATCTTGTCTTGCCAATCTTCATGAGCCCAATCTTGCTTCTCATCTCTTCAAACTTGGTCTTTCCAAGTGCCTTGGTGAGAATGTCTGCAAGTTGCTCATTTGTGCAGATGTGATCTGCCTTGATGCTCCCTTCATCCATGCAATCTCTGATGAAATGGAACTTTGTCCTGATATGCTTACTCCTGTCATGGAACACAGGATTCTTGGCAAGAGCTAATGCAGACTTGTTGTCCACCTTCAACTCCAGAACTTCCACTCTTCTTCCCAGCAAATCAGCCAACAACCTTGATAGCCAGAGTGCCTGAGTTGCTGTTGTAGTCATGGCCACATACTCAGCTTCACAGCTTGAGAGTGCCACTACTCTTTGCTTGACAGACTGCCAACTGACCAAGCTATTGCCTAGGAAGAAGAGACAGCCAGTAGTACTCTTGTTGGAATCAATGTCTCCAGCAAGATCTGAGTCACAGTAGCCCAAGAACCTTGCTGAATCTGGTGCCTTGCTGAAGTGGAGGCCATAGTCAAGGGTACCTGCCAAGTACCTGAGAATCCTCCTGACTACCATTTGGTGTTCAGTGGTAGGTCTCTCCAAGAACCTGCTCACAAATCCCACTGAAAATGCCAGGTCTGGCCTAGTGTGGACCAAGTACCTTAAGCTTCCAACCAAACTTCTGTATTGAGTTGGATCTGCTTCCTCTGTTGTGCTCTCCTTGCTCAGCTTCAGCCTTTCCTCCATTGGAGTGGCAGCAGGGTTGCAATCAGCCATGCTTCCCAACTCCACAATCCTCTTGGCATAGTGGCTCTGCCTCAGAGTGATCCCACTACTGCCTTGATGTACTTCTACTCCCAGATAGAAGCTGGGCAACCCAAGGTCACTCATCTCAAAGATGGTCATCATCTCTGCCTTGAAAGCTCTCACTTCCTCCTCCTTGACTCCAGTGATGATCAAATCATCCACATAGACTCCAACCAGTAGGACAAAGCCATTGGAGCCTCTTCTGTAGATAGCAGCCTCATGGTTGCTTTGTACAAACCCCATTTTCTTCAAGGTTGAATTCAGTTTTGCATTCCAAGCCCTGGGTGCCTGCCTCAGTCCATACAGAGCCTTATGGAGCAGATAGACCTTGTCTTCTTCCCCTGAGACAGCAAAACCAGGTGGCTGCTGCACATAGACCTCCTCCTTGAGCTCCCCATTGAGGAATGCTAACTTGACATCCATGTGGTGGACTTTCCACCCCTCTTGAGCAGCTAGTGCCAGGAGCAGCCTTACTGACTCCATTCTTGCAACAGGAGCGAAAGCATCTTCATAGTCCACCCCCTTCTTGCTGCACAAAACCCCGAGCCACAAGCCTTGCCTTGTGTTTGATCACAACACCTTCCTCATTCTTCTTTAGCTTAAACACCCACTTCAGAGTGATTGGTCGATGACCAGCTCGGGGTGGCACCAGCTCCCAGGTGCCATTGCGCTCAATAGCGCCCAGCTCTTCCTCCATCGCAGCTTGCCAGGCTGGATTGTCCTTCGCCTCTGCGTAGGTAGTCGGCTCGCCCGAGCAGGAGAGGTTCAGCTCGGCGAAGAGCCTCTGCGCCGGCGGTGGGGTGGCCTCATCCCCGATGAGATCAGTGACGCGGCGGTAGCGCAGCTGCTCACTGTCGTGGTAGGCGTCCACCCTCTCTTCGTCGTCCTCCAGGGGAGTCACGTGCTCGACCCGAGGACTGGAGCTGCTTGCCGCTGGCGATGGCGTGGCGGTGGAGTGGCCGCCGCCACGGGATCCTCTGCTTCCTCCTAACCTTGTGAGGGCTCCGGTGTACTGAAGCGCGGCGGAGGAGTTGGCGATGGTAATGCCGAGCTAGGAGCTCCGGGCACCACCTCTTTCCAGGGGTACTCGACGGTGAAGTCGCTGTCGCCTTCCTCCGATGTGCTTGCCGCCGGAGATGTCCAGTCCCAGCCGCGGCCTTCGTCGAACACGACGTCGCGGCTGACACGCACGCGCTGGGACACCGGATCGTAGATCCTGTAGGCCTTCGCGCCCTCCGCATAGCCGATGAACACGCCGGCCTCGCCGCGGTCATCCAGCTTGCGGAGCTGAGTCAGGCGCCTGGTGTAGGCGACACAACCAAACACCTTGAGGTGGCCCAAGGTCGGTGAACGACCGTGCCATGCCTCGTAGGGAGTGATGCACTCCAGTGCTCGCGTCGGGGCACGGTTCAGAAGGTGCACCGCCGTCATCACGGCCTCCCCCCAAAGTCTTGCCAGCAGACCACGCTACTTGAGCAGAGCACGTGCCATGGCCACCACAGTTTGATTCCTGCGCTCAACGACCCCATTTTGCTGGGGAGAGTGAGGGGCACTGAAATGTCGTTTGATACCTTGGTTGGCGCAGTAGGAGCTGAACTCGGCGACGGTGAACTCGCCGCCGTTGTCCGTGCGCAGGACCTTGAGCTGACAGCCACTTTCCACCTCTGTTGCAGCCTTGATGCGCTTGATCGCCTCCCCAGCAGCATCCTTGGTCGGCAGCAGCGCTGCCCACATGAACCGGGTGGCGTCGTCCACCAGTAGAAGGATGTAGCGGTTGCCCGCCGGTGTCGCCGGCGTCACGGGTCCGCATAGGTCGCGGTGCACCAACTCCAAGTTCTTCTGGGCACGGTACGACGTCGCGGACGGGAATGATCGCCGCTTCTGCTTGGTGGTGACGCAGACGTCGCAGACTTGCTCCACGTGGTCGATCTTGGGGATCCCACGGGCCATGTCCCCTCTGCTCAGACGCCGTAGTGCATCAAAGTGCAGGTGGCCGAGCCTCTCGTGCCACTGCCACGCCTTGTCGTCCTTGCGCGCGGCGAGGCAGCATGGCTGCGCAGCTTCCAGGTGTAGGATGTAAAGGCGGTTAGCTCCTCGAGCTACCTTAGCGAGCAGGCGGCCGCTGCGATCCCAGATGCGCAGCACGCCATTGTCAATCTCCACCATGGAGCCTTCCTCATCCAACTGCCCAAGACTCATGATCGAGTTCTTGAGGGCAGGGATGAAGTAAACCCCATGCAACACGCGGTGCTCGCCGGTCTTGCCTTGGAACACGATGGTGCCGATGCCGCGAGTGTCCACCTTGGACGCATCCCCGAAGCGCAGTGTCGCGGACGTCGGTGTTCAAGTCGGCGAAGAGCTCGCGTCGGCCTGTCATGTGGTGCGTTGCGCCGCTGTCGAGGTACCAGCCTCCCATCTTCTCTTCTTCTTCATCGACGCCGTGGAAGGCGCGGGCTCTAGGCTCCTCCAAGGTCACTTCTTGCGCGGCCAGAGAGTAGGCCGGCGCATCCTTGTCCAACTCGACGAACGCGTGCGCCATGAACAACGCGCCGTCCTCTTCTCACTCGGCGTACTGGGCACGCCTAGCGTATCCACCAGCACTGCCGCCGCGGCCACCACCTTGATCGCCTCCTCGTCCGCCACGGTCACCTCCACCGCCGCGCTCTCGTCGTGGCAGGCGGCAATCGCGCACCCAGTGGCCCTCCAAGCCACAATTGAGGCAGGTGTTCGGCCCACGGTTGTCACCCGGGGGGGGGGGGGGCGCGCTCACCGCCACCATCACCGCAGCCAGCGCCGCGCCCTCGGCCACGCGCGCCGCCACGACCCCGCTGGAATCTTCCTCCGTGACCACGCTGCTGCCTGGGAGCCGAGCCACCGGCATCCTCAGCGCCTTTCTTCTCCTTCTTCGACGGCCTCCCACATGTCGTGCGCCTGCATCCGCAGCTTCATGAGCTGCGACCACTCATGGTAGTTGGTCTTGTCCAGCATCGGCCACGCCGTGCTGCTGCCGGAGTCGCGGTAGACCACTCTGTCCCGCGACTCATGGCGCCCGCCGCCGCGGCCTCGCCTGCGGTCGCGTGGAGACTGAGAGCGGCGCCGATCCTTCCGATCGCGCGGGCTCTCAGAGCGCCTGGAGTCCTTCTCCATCTTCTCCTCCTTTGCAGCAATCTCTGCTCGCAGCGCCTGCGCGGTCCTCGCCGCCTCCTCTACTGCAGCCGCGGCCTGCCTCGCTGCCTCGATCGCCGCCGTTGCTGCTGCCTCTGCAGCCAGCAAGCGCGCAGCCCGGAGGTTGGAGACGCCCTGCGCTCCATCACCGGTGACAGTAGCTCCGTCCTCGACGGCCAAAGCCTTGGCCTTGGTGGCGGCGGCGGCGGCTCGCTCGGCAGAGGTAGACATGGCTGAGAAGGTGGAAAAGGTAGGGTTTTCTTGGGCTCTCTCTCACACAACCAGAGCTTTGATACCAATTGTTAGTAAAGGTAAGACTCATAATTTGTGTGCTAGGGCTGAATTGCCTCTAGGCTTTGCTCCCCTTTATATACACTAGAGCTCAATAGAGCTTCTTGGGATACAAGTTTGCTTTAAGAGCATATTCCTAATGTTGTAAAGTAAAGCTAGCCTAAAGCATAAAGCAACTGTCTAAACTGAAAGTAAAGACTAATAACTAAAGTGCTCTAACAGCACAGGCTTATCTATCAATTCTCCCCCTAAGCCTTGCTTCATCTTGTCTTGCCAATCTTCATGAGCCCAATCTTGCTTCTCATCTCTTCAAACTTGGTCTTTCCAAGTGCCTTGGTGAGAATGTCTGCAAGTTGCTCATTTGTGCAGATGTGATCTGCCTTGATGCTCCCTTCATCCATGCAATCTCTGATCAAAATGGTAAACGATTCGCAGCCACAGAGCAAATGGGAGGTTTTTGTAGCTTGACAAAGACACATATTACTACCCTCTCTGGGGTGCATCATAAAGCATCAATAGAGAAGTTTACATTCTTTTGCATTTGTCATCGAAGAAAGTCCAACAAATAGCATAAATGGAAAAAGACGACCATGATTGGAAACTTTTCCTATGTATGGCCTAACTTATTTTGGCTACTATATGAAAGCAAAAGACAGCTTCACTCCAGTAGACTTTCGCAACAGTTCACTTCACACCCACAACTTTTAAAATGTTCTACCATTTACTTGGAATCGACATGCAGAGAAAGTGGACAACAAGAGCAACTCATCACCACCAAAGTTTGAGTTCCTGGCTCCTAGCAATTTGTTCTCATTGTGCTTATGCTTTTTGTCTTTCTCCTTACCTCCTTTGTGCCCCTTTTGCTCTGGTAAGTCTGGAACACTCTTCTTCGTGATGAAAAACACACCCAGCACATTCTCAAAAAACAAATAGTCATAGGTTGTAGGTACATATCACAAGGTGAATAGAGTGGCATTGGAGCTGGGTCCAATGGGAACCCAAATTCTACATGTACTTTGCTGACAGAACCGTTGAGCAGCATATTCTCTTTTTCATTTTTTACCACAGTCCAGTGCCACATTCCACTCCAAGGGCTTAGGGCATTGCAGTTCTGGTTGGTTTTGCAGTAATTCTGCTGTAAGGTGCAAACTGCCCAAGAGGGACATTGTGTGGGGCAAATGGAAGGGACCAGAGAGGAGGAAAGGAGAGCATTTTATGCTAACTTGTTCTCAGGACTCATATTGTCATCAAGATGCAAGGTAGCATGAGCATTGAGCAGTGTAACCTGTCAAATTGTGATAAAATTGAAGTGGAATACTGGTACAGCAGCATGATATGAGTCATGGAAATATATAGGGAAGTTCGACACTTGAAATCTGCCTTTTCTTTCTTAAAGATAGAAGCCAGCTAGAGAACACCTTTATAAACCCCTTCAACTTAAAATACAGGCCACAGCCACTCATCCATGCTTTTGTCCAGCTCATAATTCAATGACCGTACTTGATAGCTGATAAGCATTTCTCCATCATGTTTTGTTTGCATCCTTGGTGAGAGCCTCTCATATTTCTGCCATCAACTAGCGCTTTCTCTGCTGCTTCTCTACAGCCGGTGGCATCTTCCCTATATCCAGAACTAGCTTGTCCCCAAGCAAGCATAATTAAATCTCTTAAAAAATTGTGCAATGGGAGATACAAGTGCTCCTAGGGGTTGGTTGAAATGGGGTGTTAATCAGTTCTTGATTGGCGCCTGAGGCACCATTGCCTAGACATTCCTGAGTGCACAAGAATTTCTTGTGTTCATGTCTAACTTAAAATCAAACAGGCCGGGAGGCATGTGTTAGATATATGGGATTTTTGGATACAAGCCATTACAATTTTGCAAGTTTGGAAATACGCCATTACAATTCACCTATTTGGAGAGCTGCCATTATAATTCTATCTTTCTCTCATTTGTACCATTTTCTACGCATCCCACCTATATGGCCCACCGTCAGAAACGTATATGTACAGGATCACCTACGGACGTCGTCTCCTCCGTTCCTTTGTTAGATTGAGCACGCCCGCGGCGGCGAGCGCATGAGGCGGAGAGCATGACGAGCATCCCGTGGCGGCTTGCACGCGAGTAGAGTGGCAGCGAACGCGGCGAGAGCCACCACGTCGGTGCAAGACATGATGCTGGGGCACTCGAGCTCCAGCGCCGTCGTGGCGTGCGTATGTTTGCTGCTTGGCAGCCAAGCACGGAGCAACGATGAGTGCCTTGCCTACGGCTGCAACAAAGGATGCAAGGAGAAATTGACCACGGTTCTGCGGGAGCTGCAAACGGCCGGCGAGCACGGGTGGAAGTGGCACGCGGTGCCAGCGGCCGTGTAGCACATGGACGGCCACCGCTGCTGAGCACGGGGGGCAACACGTGGCCGGCGAGCGCGGCACGGCTCGAACGTCCCGCCTGCACACTGCGCTCCCGCACGCCGCCATGTCCCACGGCGCCCCGCACGACCTTAACATCCAGGCTGTGTCTGTGGTCTGACAGCAAGCACACGACGGCCGTGGGTCCGCAGCCTCCTCTGCGACTGCCCAGCCATGGGCGCTTGGAGGCCACTCCTGGCGCCGCTGGTGGCGCTCCTCCGCGCGCCGCACAGGGCCAACACACGCTCCACCAGGGATGCGCTCAGGGCGCTGTACCCGCCAAGCCGTGTCGCGTTGGGCGCCGTGCAGGTGCTCTTCACGTTGGTGGTGACGGACGCATGCAGCGGTATCGTGGACGCCACAGCGAGCGCTTGTCGCGCTCCCCGCTGCTCCTCCCGCGTCCAGGCCGCTGCGGCCGCTCGTCACACTCTTCGCCTTGCGCGCTCGCCGCTACTCCGCTCGCACACAGGCTGCCGGGGGCGCTCGCCGCGATCTCTGCTGCTCCGCAAGCGCGCAGGCCGTCGCGGGCGCTCATCGTGTTGTCCGCCTCACGCACTCGCCGCTGCTCCGCTACTCCGCTAGCGTGGAGGCCGCCGCGGGCAAGCGCCGCCTCATGCCCGGTCTGCCGCGGGCGGGCTCATTCTAACGGAGGAGGAGACGTCCGTGAATGTTTCTGTACATGTACGTATCTGACAGTGGGCCGTACAGGTGGGAGGTGTAGAAAATGGCATGCACGAGGGAGAGGTAGAATTACAATGGCAGCTCTCCAAATAGGTAAATTGTAATGGCGTATCTCTAAACTTGCAAAATTGTAATGGTCTAGATCCAAAAATCCCTAGATATATATGTTCTTATATATTTCTGTTTGTATAAGGGTCTATTTGCATTCTTGATCATGTACATATTTGGGTTTTAGCCCTTCTTCTCAATACAAACACTATTCCAATTTCCAAACACCATGTATGTCAAATAGTGCACTTGGCTTCTTAGAACATCTCCAACTTGTTTGCTGCTGTCGCAATCAGATCCATAATCTTGAAGGGCCAGAAATTTGGATCATCAGCTCTGTAACTTCAAAGGGCCTAAAATTCCGATACAGGAAGGTCAAAACTGTACTTATGCGGTCATGCCTATGCTAGTAGCTCCCAAATCTGGCCAGGGGCTCCTGTGTCTTTCTTAGGCATACCAAAACAAATGACCATACCACTAACCTGCTGTGGAATAGATCCACAAACAAGTACAAGTGGCCCTGGAACCTTGGTAGGATCGGAAGGCTAGATGGAGTGGGAGTGCAGGACAACAGTTAGTGGATGCTACACGCTTATGTTATTTCTCAATGGATTATCTCCACAGACACGCCGGGGGTACTTAGGGAATGTAAGGTTAGCTCTCCAATCATTCTTGTTGCCTGGGAGATTTGGAAACATAAGAATGCCATTGTCTTTGAAGGTGCTAGACCAAACATTCAGAATCTCCTCACAGTGGCTAATGAAAGCAACCTGTGGTGTTTGGCTGGTACCTCGGCCCTCCACCAACTCCTCCTTAGGTCGCTAGGCCCCAACCCTTGAGGGTGGTTGGAGCCTTGGAGGTGGGCTGGTTGTGGTAGTGTTGTGTCCCTAAGCAGCTTAGCTTGACATGTTTTTTGTAGTCTTGTGTGTGTTTCCGGAAGGGCTTTAGCCTCTCCCTTTTCTGTATGCCGTTTGTAACTTTTTCCTTCTTAATGAAATGACACACAGCTCTCCTGCGTTGTTAGAAGAAAAAAAAAGGGGAATGTGACCCCTTCTTCTCCACTGAAAGTACTCCTCCACCCCTCCCTCTTATCCTTCTGTACATATGGAATGCATGATCCCAGGATATCCAGCTCTGGTCTTCATCCCTCCATCCTAGGACAGCCCTTTCTCCGACAGAGGGTACTGTGTTCTGACTTGAGAGGGAGCTGATGCGGGACCCCTCCTATCCTTTGGCACCCCCAAAAAACCATCCTTCTGCTGATGGATTCTAGGGGAAACTATCCTCATCGCTGCCTCCCAGACCTGTCCCAGGGTAATCCAACAGAGGATTCCTTTGGTGAAAGCTGAGGGGGCTTCCTCCGGTTGCTGCTTCTGTCTAGCTAGCAACCTCCAGAGGGACCCTTCGTGGCTGCTCCTGATAGTTCTTTCATTGTCCTCCCAAAGGGACCCCCGTCGAGCCTCCAGGGACCTCTTTCCAAGGGCCTCCAGGATCAAGCGATGGCCCACTTCCCCAACACTACCTTTGGATCCATCAATAGCATTTGTTTCTTCTGAAACTCAAGTCTACAGTTTGGATATCAATACTGCAGCTTGCCAGAAAAGGGGGAGGAACATAACAATTGCATTTGTACAAAGTATCAATGGATTCTGTTGGAGCAATCAGATAACAGAGCATAACGAAATTAAGAAAATAGAGTTGTAGATTAACCCCAATCTCCTAAGAGTCAGATGTGAACTAGAAAATTGACTCCATGTAGCAAATGTAATATTCACAGAAAAAAAATGTAGCAAATGTAATTTATTACCTACATCCCAAAAAGGATGCAATTATGGGTTTGGATGAGTCACAGTTCCTTAAATTTGACTAAGTTTATATAAAAACTTAAAATTTATGACTCTAAATAGGTGTGAAATATACTTCATGGTGAATCTAATTATAATTATTAGATGCCATAAATAGTTTTTTTTATGTATTTGGTCAAAGTTGAGACAGATTGGCTTCGTAGAAAGCTGGAATTGCATCCTTTTGGGCACGGAGGGAGTAGATCAAATGAACATCGAAGGAAATATAAGCAAGAAAGTAGGCAATTTTCATACTGTATGAGCAGGTAAACGTAATGTCAATTTGTTTGCATGAAGGTCATAGACATATATTGATTCATCATTGCTTCCAGCAACAAGTTCCCGTCCATCAGAGGAAAATTTCACAGAAAATATTCCAAACGAATATTGAACATCTTCATGCTGTGAAAAATCCAATCCATCATGGATATCCTGCAGAAAGATGTAAAATTGTAATTACTATTGACTAAGTGTAATAAACAGTTAAGGATATTATGTCTAACATGGTACACCTCCAAAAGGTATTGTAACTGCTTTCAAGCACCCAGAGTAATTAACTGCTAAACAAAATGAATATCATCCCTAAAAACATATATATATATATAACCTTATCACGTAACTGAGCTCATCAATATATTCCTAGGTTCATCAATTAAACTGAATGGTAAATACACTAGCGGAGGACAGGTACATCTTGTCTTCTAACATTAGCACCATCCAGCTGATGGATTGAATGCCAATTTTAAGAAATAAAAAGTTAATGAACTAGCTATTATTTTACCAAGAAACAACTCCTAAATCCCCAGAGGTTCCTTGACTAAAATAGGTTCCGTGCTTGTATATTTTGCACTATTTATTCACAATGGATGTTAAAATGAAATGCAGTTATGGATGATTAACATAAAAATCATATTATTGAAGAAACATGTCTATTGTTTGCTGTGCAACCAGGCATGTGAAAGTCCAAAGCAAACCTAACTACATCCACTTCTTTACCATAAAAAACTTGAAAAGCAAATGAGTGCAAATTACAAGAACCTAGTAAGAACTCACAGTGACGTTAGCATAGGATTCTCTTGCGGCGTTTCCGACATTGACAATATGGATAATAGGTGCCAGACTAGAGTAGGCCTGCAGATTTATATTTATAATGAAAAAAAAAATTATTCAGCCTGATATGCAAGAAAATATGGGGAGCAAGAGAGAGCTTTCCACAGACTGATGAAGTATTATATATACATAAATGATAATATGATATGCAAACATAAAAGGTGAATGCATTTTGAAACGTCCAAGACATACTCATACCAAAAACAAAATATGTAACATCATGTCATGAAGAACCAAATGGACTAGAATGAAGGACCAAATGGACTAGATGAAGTCTAAAATGTTTCAGTAAACTTCATTGTCCTACAGGTACTTCCAGTGATTATAGTGTATTTATATGTAATTGTTAGAAAAACTTTGATACATTTAATCTTGGTAGCCAGAGACAAGTAATGTACATATTGCAAAATTCGCTTTTGGATACTAGTCTCTCATGAAACATCATTTCCCAACTTCAACATGTTTCCACTAGAAAAACTGGAAACTACTCTCAAAAAATACAATAATGAATAAGGCAAACCTTGATGTAAAACATGTAACCACATCTGATACTCTTTGGTTTATTCACATCTGTTGAACAGAGTTGCATATCGAATATTTCTT
Organism: Microstegium vimineum; assembly: GCA_022036555.1. Lineage (NCBI taxonomy): Eukaryota > Viridiplantae > Streptophyta > Magnoliopsida > Poales > Poaceae > Microstegium > Microstegium vimineum. The sequence goes on along the minus strand of CM039128.1, from coordinate 39,788,936 downwards.
CTCAATAAGAAGAATAATAAAAGAGACTAAAGTTGTGAAAAGCCAGGAGACACTTACAAGATACCGTTGATCAGGTGATAAGGATACATCACTGATTGTCCATCTCAAATTCCTAGTATGAATGTCTTTGTGTATGCTCCAGCCTCTATCAGCATCGTATATTCTTATGTGACTTCCCTGAAAAAGAAAAGAAATGTATTATATTATGTCTATAAATTTTAATTTTAAAAAATGCATAACATAATGACAGAAAAAGTAAACTAAACACCGGGAAATTCTGACTTAAACTTGCTAAAAAACTCGACTATTGTTGGTTGAGCATAGCATACCTGAAAACCAGTAACAAAAAGAGTACCATCAGCAGAAAACTGTGAAACGTAAGCACGAGAATCCATCCTATCCAATAATTCAGGGCCGTTCATTGGAACATAGCGACCTAGAACAAATGCACGGTCACCAGAAGAGAACGTCCCCTTTCCAGAACAATCAATTTCCCTTCGAGATAATAACTTGGCCATTGATATTATGCCTCTGTTGGTACCCATGGACTTGGAGCTTTCACTAAGTCCTGATCTCATTCGGGTCATATGAAAAATATCGTTATGCGGTTTTGCAAACTCATTGTTCACTTGAACTGAGGCAGATCCATCAGTATTCTGCCCTTCAGGCTCATAGTATTCATCTTCGAGCCTACTCATGCCATAACCCATTCTTTCAGGCTGATGTATTTATCGATTCTCTCTGCAAACGCATATCAATATTAAGATTCAAAGGCTTGCTTATAAAAATTGGAAAGTTTCCAAGGAACAACGAAATTTGTTACTTCTTTGCAATTGCATAAAAAGGCACATATCACGTGAGAGCAGCTTATGTTGGCCATGATCGTCGAATGTGTTTTGATTAACTATAATTCACAAGCCCAATTCAAACCTCTGTTTCTGCTCTATATACACCCTATAAATTGTGATGTTGCACCATAAAATATATCAAAACAGTGAAACTGCATTTGTGAACCAGAACAAAGGTTTTACTACTGATAATTACTACTCCCTCCATTCCAAATTATAAGTTATTGCAACTTTCTTGGAGATTCAAACAGGGTTCCAAAAAGCGGCACTAAGCGCAAGCTTCAGCGTCCTGAAGCGCTAAGCGGACGGGTAGCGCTTCGCCATGCTGTTTAAGCGCTCCCAAAGCGGCGTGACTGCCTTGGTGGCGCGCAGGGAAGCCACAGGGGCCGGGCGCTGTAGACGGTCCAGTGGAGGGAGGAGTGGAGAGGGAGGTGTGTACGCAGGGTCGCCGGCCGGTGTGCGGAGGACGAAGGCGAGGGCGGGAGGCGGAGCCGCTGACGCCGCCGCCGAACCTTGGACTGCCCCGCCGTCGCTGAGAGCCCGAGCCTGAGCGCCGCCTCCGTCGCCTACGTGCCGAGCGCGTACGCAGGGTCGCCAGCCGGTGTGCGGAGGACGGAGGCGAAGGCGGAAGGCGGGAGGGGAGCCGCTGACGTCGCCGCCGAATTTGGGACTAGTACACTTGTAATTACATCAGATTCGAATACAAATAGCTCAAGTTATTAGGGGGGAAAAAGGGATAGGCATACCTAGTGGGTGCTAATCACCGACGAAGGACCTGTGAGCAACTGGTGTAGGGCGGCGGCGGTTGTTGCGCAGTCGTCGCCACGATAGAGCGATCGAGAGAAAGAGCCCGCGCACGCTGGGGGTTGGGAGAACCACGCAAGAGCGAGCAACAGAGAGAGGAAGGAAGGACTGGAGTGGCGACGGGATAACAAAAATGCAGGGCCGCTTGCCTGTGGCCTGTGGCCTGTGTCCTGTGGCCTGCGAACGTCTTTTTAAGAATTTTTAATACTTCATTAAATATTTGGATGAAGTCAAACATATCTCTCGGTCCATGAAAGAATAGATTTATAAATTTATCCTATGAACTTTGACCAAAATTCTATAATAAAATATTAAAAATTATGATATCAAATTAGTATCATTAGATTTATTTAAGAACATATTCTTACACGGTGTTCATTTTAAGTCATAGATATTGTTATATTTTGTTATAAAGTTAGTCAAAGTTAAAAAAAATTGACTGACATGGATTCTAAAAATTGATTCTTTCATAGGCGGAGGGAGTACTTAGTTTTAACTAAGTTCATAGAAAATAGATAATAGATAATATTGTAAACATTTATGACTTTAAATAAACTAAAAATGAGTATGTATTTCATCATTAAGTTGATTATATTTATTGAGTATCGCAAATGTTAATGTGATTTTTCAATAAATTTGGTCAAATTTAAAATTATTTAATTTACAACAAGAAAAATTTGCATTCTTCTTTTTTGAAAGAGTAACAACCATTGAGTGATTAACTAGCTCTGGTTTGAGGAATGAATTAGTCCATCATCTATTTATTCTTCACTTTTTGTGTGATTAGTTTATCGTCACCTCATTCCTATTTAAGTTTTGTGTGATCTACAAATCAAGATTTTATGAGGTTATGTGGGAGGTGATGGCTCAAACATTTAATTCGTTAGTTAGCGAAACCGAACTTAATTTGGACTAAAAGTTGACACAAAACAAGAAATGACATCGATGTCCTACTACCTACCCATTTCTCTCTCCTGTCTCCTCAAAGCAAGAGCACTCTTAATTATCTTTGCTCAAGAATACTATACTACTCCCTCCATTTGTTTGACTTTTTTTACCTCAACTTTGACCACTCGTCTTATTTAAAAAATTTGTGTAAACATAGTCAAATTTAAGTCATTTATGTAGACTATTTATCAAATAAGTAAGCCACACAAAAAGAAATGATATTTTTGCACAGAATTTTAAATAAGACGAGTGGTCAAGCTTAGGGTTGAAAAAATCAAACGAACTATAATTTGAAACGGATTAAGTAGTACCTAATTGTCCATGTATCAAACAGTATATAACTAAATTTTAGTCATTTATTTACTCCCTCCGTCCTAAAAAATATAAATCTTGTTTTAAGAGAATTCAAAGAATCTTAATTTTGACTAAGTTTATAAAATATTTTATCTACATTTAGATCTCCAATTATGAAAATAGATTTTATCATTAATCTAATTATACTTTATTACACATAGTAAATCATGAATATTAATATTTTTTTTATAGAAAAAGGAAATAATATTAATAAATAAATAAATAAATAAATATATATATTTTGGTAAAATATAGCTCACAAATTAAAAGGCTAAATTAAATATATTTAGATATATTAATATATATATATATATATATATATATAATGTTATAGCTCACAAATTAAAAGGCTAAATTAAATTTCGTTTGCACCATTAAATTTATTTCAATAAATACTTCACAACAAGATCTCACATGAATATATTTAGATAAAGTAATAAGTGACTACTATAATTAGTAGTTGGTATAGATATAGAGGATGATGAGTGCGGAAGAAAATGTGTATAGAGAAGGGAATCTTGATGACTAGGATATAGAGGATGAAAATCAGTCTAAGTAGTCGTGCATATTCTCAGACTTGTGGGCTGAGCTGAGCTCTTTCTCTCGGCTGGGTTGTGGGCTCTTGTGGGCCTACACCGAACTGGACCACGCCCGGTTCAGCACCGTACTGCTCTCCCTTCCCTCCTCTCTTATCCATAGCGCAGGAGTGGAGAGATAAAAGGTGAAAGAAAGAAAGAGGGGACAGTGTCTTTGCACCAGTGGCAGGTGGATACGCGAGGAGTAAGCTAGCAGCACGAGGGCCAGGCTTGACTTTTTTTTTCTCTCTCTCCCCCGGAGAAAATAGGGCGTGTAGAGAGAGAGTGTGTAGTGCGGTACCTGCGGGCGCAGTAGTAGGGCACAGGACTAGGGGTGGCGTAGGCGTAGTGAGAAGGCAGAGGCAGCACGATGCGTGATGGGCGTCGCGCCGGTACTGCGTGTGGGGGTAGACGCGGACACGTTTCGAGCTACAACTGGTGCGCGCGTCCCTCTCGGCGCAAAGCAACGCAGAGCCTCGCTTCGTCTCGTCGTCCCGGTCCGCTTCGTACGTTGCTGCCAGCTTGTCCGACCCGTCGTCTCTCCTTTCCTTTAGCAAAAAAAATTCTCGCTCGGTCTGCCCCCGTGTTCTTGGCTCCAAAACCCGGCCCGGGACGGGGATATTTTAGATGTTGGTCAGATCTGGTAAGAATCGGCCTATGGATCGTCACATCCTTTTCCCGTTCTGGATCTCAAGTAAAAGACGAAAAAGATTGTAGATAGATTTCGTTTTCCTCTCCCAATTCTCAAGAACAATACAAAAGAACACGCGAAAGATAAATATATGAGGGAGAGTCATCTCTTCATTAGTCCATATAGGGAGTAGATATACAAGTAGTCCCTTTATATAGACTAGCAAAACATACCCGTACGTTGCAACGGGACATATTATTGCGTGATTAATTAAAGTTATTAGCTTTTTTATTTGGTTTAATTAGGGAATTTTATCTCAACTAAATAATTTTTCATGATAAATGTACTATCTTTTCGTAGTGGCGTACATGCACAATGGTTTGTGATTTCCTGAGCAGTAGCCTCGATCTGATTCGTGGTGGTCTCGATCTCGCACGATTTGGTATTCATCTTGCTCTCGTCTTTTTGTTTTCAACGACACTCCATATGAATCTTAGAACAAGCAGCAAGCACATGATCAAGATCAGGTACTTGTTATGCTAGACATGAAAGAGGCGGAGGAGGCCACCGACCGTGTGGTGGTCGTGTTGTCCTTGTATGCCGAGACGTGGCTCATGGACATAGACTTCGGGCAGTTTCTAGGCCGGCGTCGTTGGCTGGTGGACATGTTGTCCCCGTAAGCTGAGAGGGGCGGGGCGCCTCGTGCTAGCCATCCTCGAGCTCGACATCAATAGCATCGAGCATCTCACTGTTTAGGGTGACATGGAGCAGTAAATCTTCGCATTGAGACCTATGAACGTGGAGCACATCCTGGGTAGCACCTTCTCGACCACCACCCCACGGGTTGCCGGTTCGTGTCGATGTTATACGACGACTTTCTCGTCCGGAGCATCTTCAACACCGACATAGAGGGCCGGTGCACGTAGTGGAAGATCCCAACCACGAGTTCAATACGCGCTTCCTCTGTGCTTTGGTGGCAGGTTGCGTGCACGCCGAGCTACATGGCCGCCGCCTCCCACTGTTTGGCCACGCTGCGAGCTCGGGCGCCCCTCTTGACCTCCAGAATGCGGTCAACTGATTCAAGTTTTACAATATCTTCCATGTCGTCTTGAACGACGACCCACGCCAACTATGGGGAGATGGTGACGACATGACTGACAACAGCTTCGCCGATGTCTTTCATGACACTGCAAATCTCAGTACAAGCCGGTTCCTACGCTAGGTTGGGTTTTAAATGGGAAAAGAAACCCAAGCTACAAAGGGGTGGATGAATTTGATTCCGACACTACATGAAGTCAAACTCTAATTAAAATAACTATTTAGCTTTGATTTTTTTTATATTAGAAAACTCATCTAGTGGGCTGTACGACTCCATTGTCAATAGTTCCTTTTTTTCCCTGAGCACTCATTCTATGTATCTTTTGTTTTTCACTTTTCCTATATTTCAGGTGTCTGAAATTTAAGATGATGTTAGGTAACACTAATGTACCATCAACTACTTGTTAATTTTATAATTTGTTATTTGTCTTTGTGTTATAACATATTAAATTTCTATTCTTGTCCTCTTATAGAAATAATTGTAATTGTTAAATTGTTTTTGTGCCAATATATATAAGGGTTCGTTTGGATGCAGATATTGGAGAGGCTGGAATTGAATTGGGTTCAATACCAAAGCAACCATGGTATTGAAATAGCCACAAATCGAATGTTATTATTTAGATGCAAAAACATAGAATTGAAATGTTGGGAAAGCTCACTGGCCATGACGGACGGAGATTGGCAGCGGCCACCACGGTGGTCCACGGTAGGGTGAGCTCGACCATGGCTGGCGGATCTCGGGGTCGGCAACTGCAGCCATGAGGGAGCTCGACCCTGGTCATGTGGGGCGGATCTCGGTGGGCCATAGCAGGGCTGCGCGGGCCATGGAGAAGTGGCACCGGCCATAGAGAGAAGAAGGGGAGAAGAAGGGGCGCCGACCTTGGAGAAGAAGGGGGAGGAGAAGGGGCGCCGGCCACGAGGAAGAGCCGAAGAGGGGCGCTGCCCTGGGGAAGAAGAGGGAGAAGCGGGGCCGCCGACCTTGGAGAAGAAGGGGGAGGAGAAGGGGCGCCAGCCACGAGGAAGAGCCGAAGAGGGGCGTCGCCGCGCTAGGGAAGAAGAGGGGCGCCGCCCTGGGGAAGAAGAGGGAGAAGCGGGGGCGCCGACCTTGGAGAAGAAGGGGGAGGAGAAGGGGCGTCAGCCACGAGGAAGAGCCGAAGAGGGGTGCCGCCGCGCCGGGGAAGAAGAGGGGCGCCGCCGCTGCCAGCCATGGAGAAGGGGCGCCGGGCACAGCCGATGCGACGGGGACGCCTTCGCGCTCGGCCTCCGCATCGCGGACTCGCGTTGGGGGGTGAATGCCGCACAATACGAAGCTGTGGGGCTACATATTGGAGATGAGGAGGGGCAGGCATAGCCAATACCGATTGGTATTGGGTTCAGATTCCAATTCGGAATTCTTAACCATCCAAACGGTGGAATTGAGAGCTTCACAATACCAATTCTAAATCCTGAGGCCCAATATCTACATCCAAATGGGGCATAAGATTTTGTAAGGTTTGTAGTTTTGTTTAACATATTGTTTATTTCTTAGAACAAAAAATTACAGATCGTGTCTATATAAATTACAACGAACTAAAATTGTAATTATAGTATAAAATATATACAATAACTGTTGCCTAAAATAAAACTAAAATTCAGGCACCTGAAATTTAGCAAATCTCTTTGTTTTTCTATATATTTTTTAGGATTTATATTTGTTGTTTTATGAGCACTTGCTCTTTGTACTTTGTTTTCCATAATGTTCCGGAGTCCTATACCTATCCAGATTATGTGACGAATCGAAAAAACATTAGCATGGCCTGGTCGGAAATTAAAAATCGGACGTGTGAGTCCGTTCGGGATTCTACCTACATGAAAAAAAAGACGGCAGCGTATAGGCTCAGAAAAAATAGAAAGAGAATTTTTTGTCGGTGTTGAATTAGATGGACAATAAAAAAAGATTTCATTTTTAATATATAATACGTTTTGTACTCCGACTCTATATCATGCTAGATAAGAACTATTTTAGATAATATAAACATATTGTTCGGTAGTTATAGAGAGACAAATCTAATAGAATGGACGAACCAAAAAAGTAGGGGAGAGAAATTTAACCTCTTTATTATTAGGTATAGATATAGATATAGCCTGCAGGGCATATATGGTATGAGCCCATCAATCCTCTGATTGAGGAATTTTTAACACTCCCCCTTGTGCGAATATCATGACAAATACATGCCTCGCTAAAACTCCAAAAACCCAATGGAAAAAAATATGGAGAAAGAGTATATTATTGTCGTTTAAAGCATTTGCGCATTGTTGCCTTATTAAAAACCTTACATGAGAAACTTCAGAAAAACTCATCAAGAAAAAAAGAGTACAACATATGTCTTCAGGACAAATTGTGACCTTCTAGATCATATCATTTGAATTCTCTAGAACTCTTATCAAGGGTTAATATTCTAGGGAAATTCTCCCCCTGAATCTTACAAAATTGTCTCACTATGTCAATAATGCTTTCTACAGGAAGTAAATGCACATAGAGACTTAACAAATGTATCGCATATATTACAAGGATCATTTCATAATTTTAACCTCATCTTACTTCTGGAAGTCGTAGAGTAAAAATATGAAGAGTACATAAATAATAAACCCACTTTTATAAATAGTGTTATGATAGAACCTTCAACAAAAGTTAGGAACTCACCATTTAGAATAACACCTTCTAGATATTGTTTAAGACCTTCAAAGTCTCATTACGATCAATATCTTATAAATACTCCCCCTGATGATAACATTTGTTCAAGTCATTCATTCTCATGCCATTAACCATTACTTAGCAATAAATATAGACATAGATAGTGTAAATGATATTACAATATTTCCACATACTCAGTCTTCAGGACTTTGTCTCGCTATTCTTCAATAACATTGAGAATAGATAAGAATATAGGGGAGTTTATCATTTCTAGCTTGCATACAACGGGATGCATATTTGTGCACTCTAAAATTGCAACGTCATGCATCTTTGAGATGTGACTAATAATCATCGGTCTTCATATAATTATAAAATTTCTCTATTCATAATACTGGTGACTCCTTCTAGGATTCATTCTAGATTCTTCGAGAACCTTTATGTTCAATATATAATAAAACATCACAAGTTTGTATTTCTAGCATAACGGGGAAAGTATTGCTAGTAACACCAAATTACAACATCGGTTTTCAGAGGATACTATAATTCCAAATCTTCAAGTGGAGAACACATTATGTCACAAATACACATACATATACTTTTGTTCATTTGAGTTCCTCTTTAAATTCTTATACCCTGGGTCTCACATGGGTCTTTATTCCTTCTAAGGAATTTATTTATTTGGTGCATTAGGACTATAACCATATATTCCTTCAAGGAAAACCTTCAGGGGTTGAAAATATTGGTACAAGATGTTGCTCTCCATGGATTTTCAGAATCCAATAACTGCATATTTGAATTCATGCCATTAGCCAGATTCGTTATATAGTGAAGAATCATGGCCCTATTGGTTTCGGTGATTAACGACTAGCGAAAGATTATTATGGCTAATGTGTGTTTTGCAGAGGCTATGCGTAGCTTAGCCACAGTAATCAAAGTGAATGGGCATAAAAGGTTATCTATAAGCCCTCAAGATGGATATCGTTTCAGTTTGCAAAGAGACATGATGAAGACCCTAGAATGTTAGGACTAAGTGCCATAAGGAGATGAAGGACACTTAGAAATAGATAGGGCTTCTATTTGGTCTTTGGCCGTACGATAAATAGGGGTCTAGACTAGTAACTTGACTTAGGAAAGCTTCATGACTTAGGTGTGGTGCACACTTGATATCCTTAGCTCTAAGCAAGCCTATGGTGACCGTAAGATAGCCTAAAACAAACTCCAAATTAACCGCGATGAAAACCAGAATTGAGAGAGAAGTTAACTGGGCGTCGGACGCTGACGCAAGCATGACGTAGCGTCCGTCGGCCGCCCAGTGCGCCCAGTTGAGAGCCCCAGAATTTCAGAGGGCGACGGATGCATGAGGCGTTGGACGCTAGGATAGCGTCTGTCGACCTTCCAGTGGGCATGTTTTCAGCCAGTCCGAGCCAGGGGCGTCGAACGCTGGAGCTCAGCATCCGTCGGTTTGCGATGGAGCGTCCGTCGCCCAAACTCGTGAACAGAAACTAGCCGTTGGGCTATGGGACGGACCGTCCGTCGCCAACTTAAAAGCTGACTTTTGCCAGCCTGAGGCAGTTTAGTGTGGGGGCTATTTATAGCCCCTCCCTTACCTTCCCACCTTGCCTTTGCTCATTTCAGTTGTTGAGATCCTTGAGAAGGTTGGGAAGAGAGCAAGATCCCTAGAGAGAGAGAGAGAGATAGATTCTCGAATCCATCCATCCTCTCCTCTAGTTCATCCAAGAGTCCAAGTGTGCATCCACTCTAGTTGTGAAGCTTGAGTGAGTCAAGTGAAGATCAAGGCTTGTTACTCTTGGTGATCGACATCACCTAGATGGTCCGATGGTGCTTGGGAGGAAGGTGATCGCCAGAGGATTGTCGACGACCCTTCTCCACCGACTTGTGGTCGGTTGTGGGCGGTTCACCGAGCCAGAGTGGCGAAGAACCAGCCCGTAGAGAGCACTCTACCCTTGCGCGGGTAGAGGGAGAGCAATACCCTTGCGCGAGTGCTCCAACGAGGACTAGGGGGAGTGTCGACTCCTCGATACCTCAGCAAAACGTTGTCATGTCAATCTTTCTATCCCTAGCTCTTTCATACTGCATTACTTACCGCATCGTCCTTACTTTCATTGAATTACTACCGCTTTCTAGTTAGGACACACTACCGGTAGGCACTAGGGGGTAATTGGCATTGCTAGGTTTTCATATTGCTTTAGAAATTTGAAATAAGCCCAATTCACCCCCCCTCTTGGGCATCTTGATCCTTTCAATTGGTATCAGAGCAAGGTTTGCTCTAAATTAGGCTTTACCGCCTAGAGCAAGATGTCCCATGGGGATGGACCACCTCCCATGTTCGATGGAGACGACTTTCCTTATTGGAAAGTTCGTATGGAGGCCTATCTAGAGGCCGTGGATGCGGGCGTGCTCAAAGCCGCCACAAAGGGGGGTTCTTACTTCGCGGAAGACCCTTACTTTGAGAAGCACAATGCCAAGATGAAGAATATCCTCTTTCGTGGCATTTGCAAGGATGTCTTCAACCGAGCGCATAATGCCAAAGATGCATTTGAGTTGTGGACCACTATTTGTGCTCTTCACGATGGCACAAAGAGTGAGCGTGAGGAACGCTATCACTTGGTCATGGCAAAGCTCAATTATTTTACTATGCTTGCTAATGAAAATGCTAATGAGATCTACTCATGTCTTAACATTCTTGTATAAGATTTGAATGGGCTTGGCCTCAACCAAATGCCACTGGCCGATGTGGTGCGCAAGATTCTTTGTGTCTTGCCAATTGACAAGTATAGTCACATCGTCACGGTTCTTTATCAAGGAGACCTCTCCGCCGCTACACCAACACAAGTATTGGGCAAGATAAATGCTCATGAGATGTATATGAAGATTGGTGATGGTGTCTCTTCATCCTCCTCCAAGAAGAAAGAAAAAGAAAAGGAGGAAAAGAAGGACTTGGCTCTCAAGGCATCCTCTTCGGAGAAGTGCAAGATGCAATTTGTCTATGAGAGTGCAAGTGATGATGAAGATGATGAAAACATTGCCCTCATGGTGAAGAAGACCACCAAGATGTTGAAGAGGCTAAACAAGAATGGAGTCAAGTTTGACTCAAAGAAGAAGAAATTCTTCACAAGCTCTTCAAGGAAGCCCATATCCCAAATGAAGTGCTACAATTGTGGCATTCTTGGTCATATAGCTCATGCTTGCATCGAAGAGAAGAAAGACAAGTTCAAGAACTACAAGAAGAAGGGTGCACAAGATGATTCTAGTGATGTTGACAAGAAGCAAGTCAAGCCTTACAAGAAGAAGAACTTTGACTTCCACAAGAAAAAGAAGGATGACAAGGCTTACATTGTGGGTGATTGGCTCACCCACATTGAGGGCTGTTAACACAGGATTTTTGCACAATGACAAGTGGGCCAGTGCACGGTGAGTCGGCGGAGATAGATGCTCAAGCATTCGGCAAAGTCCGTGCGGTCGGTTAATTCCCAGTTTCGGCGATTGATCGTGCAGTCGGTTAATCAGAAGAAGGGCGGTTACCATCGGAGCGACAAATGTGGCAAGTGAGAGCCGAATAAGTAACGATGGTTGCGATAATTAAGGCAATGAAGACTCCGAAGGAAACCAAAGTCAAAATATTGTATCTTTTCCTTTAATATTTTGTAGTTGTGTCCTCTTAGGACTCATGTCATGACCAGGGTATAAATATAAGCCCTTAGCTATTGTAAAAGGTGTTCACAACCAAATCAATACAACCGCCCCCCTGCCAACTTTGAGTCCTTTTGTCATGTCATCGAGTTCTTCGAGAGGAATCATCGATCCGTTGACCTCCGTAAGTCTTGACAACCTTGTTATCATGTCTAGTATCATGCGGTGGATTTAGATGTTGATGCAAGTAGTCTTGTTTATTATCAATGATCGTGCAGCGGATCCTTGATTGATGACCAAGAAGTATTTACTTATATTTTGTTTACAAGTAAATACCGTGCGGCAAGTGTTTGCTCGATATACTTAGCATAAGAAAGATAGTTATCGGCTCTCATAGATTTGACAAAATCTATTGGATTCATTAAGTTATCGTGTTGCATGTTTTAGATAATCTTTATGTATTTGCAAACACTCTTTTGCCCAATCTAGATTGATACGGTTCGACTCTTATATAGATCTATCTATGTTGCAATGAGTTATTGCTTTCATGTTTCTCTTATAAGTAGATCTTATATCTACAATAGTCGAATTAGTTTGAATCTAGATTGTTACGTGTTGCGGGTTCATGCATGCTATCCATGTTTAAGCTTTGATGATGCTGGGTATCGTGCGACAGATGCAGGCTTTAGATTAGTTTAACCATGTTTGCTTACGTGTTTCCTTCATCATGGACCCCAATTCGGCTTATTGCCGAGCTTGGTTATGCTTTAATCTATACTCAACTATGATTCATTTGTACGTCCTTTTCTCATGCACGCGCGTTCGGCAATCGGAGGTTCACGTACTCTATGTCTGTTTTAGCCGAATGTTCCATAAAACCTGTTGGTAGATAGTTTCCATAGCTGTATGTCGTTGTAAGTGTCTTCAAGGCCGTACATATGGAACTGTCTGGTATTATCTGGCACGTTCCAGTTTATATCTAATGACTTTCATCCCTTGTTAGTTTTAGGTCAAACTGACTCGCACGTTTTCGGTTCTCGAAGCACCCGGGCACCCGATTGAAGCCACGCTTTTCGGCTTGCTGTGTGTGAGACACAATACATCACTTTTTGTGTCAACACACTTTTTGGCACACTCGGTGGGACACACCATACTTTCAAGATGCCTGAAATCGAAAATTTAGAGATTCTGAATGTAACAATTGACGAATTGCTTGAGGAGATGAGGGCTGCGGTTCAGAAGGTGTGCGATGAGTTTCAGGACAAGTGCTTGATGTCCTTCTCAAGAAACAAAAGCAGCAAGGTTTTTCAGAAGCAGTCCCTTCCGAGGACTCTCCTCCCACATCAGACTGACTACATTGAGGTAGAGGATGCACGGGAAGTGGTTGAAGTGGTTCACAAGGCTGTAAGCGATACTATAAGGAGCCATCACACCGCTTTCCTGAATACCTTTTGCTCAATCATGGTTAATATATTCGGTCTGGCAGTTGACAAGTGCTTTGAGGAGTTTGCTGGTCCAATGCAAGGACCGATGTTGTTCAATGTACCAAGGCACAAAGAGAAGGCGACCGAGGATGGTGGAGTGTCTGGCATCAACCAAGGCGGATTGCTTCCTCATCAGCAACCAACCTACGACCAGCTCACATTCGACACAACAGGAGAAATCCCAAATTCCGCTTCCAAGGTGTCTCCATTAGTGAACAGACTGCAGAAAAATATGTATGGAGGAGTGTATCAAGAGTTTACCGATTACAGCGCCATCAACGCTCTCCCGAATCCGGGATATGAAAACCCAACAGGGATGCCTTTTGAAGGGCATGCACGTGGAGCCCCTAATTCTAATGTTGATCTCATCATGGATCGGATGGCGGACATGATGAAGAATCAGTTCGGCTTAAAGCCGAAGAATCAGTCCTATGCATACAAGTCCCCTTATCCAAAGTGGTACAACCGAGTGGCTCTCCCTCCAAGGGTTAAGGCTCCCGCGGATCTAACCAAGTTCTCAGGCCAAGATGACACCAACACTATAGAGCACATCAGTCGATACTTGATGCAGCTGGGAGAAGCATCCACAGATGATGCTTGGAGGATTCGGTATTTCCCTTTGTCTCTGATAGGACCAGCCTTCACATGGTTCACGTCTCTGCCGACGAACTCCATCGGCAGCTAGGCGGATTTAGAGCAAAAATTCCATGCGTACTTCTTCACAGGCACCAATGAGAAGAAGCTAGTCGATCTCATGGGCTTGATACAGAGGGCAAATGAAACGCCCCAAGAGTATCTCCGCAGGTTCAGAGAAACCAAAAACTTGTGCTATTCTCTGAGTTTACCAGATGACCAGTTACCGGGGATGGCAGTGGTAGGCATGCAGCCGAACATCAGAGAGAAGCTGTTCGGCATGGACTTCGAGGACCTTGGTCAGTTGTCACAACGTTTGGCGATGATGAGTAACCAGGCATAAGGGTTCAGAAGAGACGATCGTTTTCAGAAAAGTGATATGACTAATACAGTGTATCGGAATTTCCTAGAAGAGGCAACGAAGTTCGAAGACGAGGATGAGGTCGCCGCAGCCGAACTGGTCTGGGCAAAGGAACCAACTCAAGTCAATCAGCGATGGTTGAGGCAGCAAAAAGGTACTTACAACTTTGATGTATCCAAATCAGACAAGCTGTTCGAGTTGTTGCTTAGGGAAGGACGCATCAAGCTGCCTAAAGAACACCCTATGCTGCGTCCTGAAGGAGTAAAGGATAGGAGATTTTGTGGATACCACAACACCAATTCTCATGCCATCAATGATTGCCGAGTGTTTAGAATGAAGATCCAGAAAGCTATTCAGGAGGGACATTTGAAGTTTGACGGCAAGATGAAGATTGACGCTAACCCTTTTGCACAGAACACAATATCTTTCTCTATGAATATGGTTGCCGTGGAATACTCCAATGGCAAGGGCGAGATGAAAGTGCTGACCTCAGATAGAGCGAAAAAGTCTGGTGTTGTTGACCCTAATCGGCAGATTACAGATGAGGAGCTTCGGAAATGAGGACAGTTCCAGAGTAGCCGAACTGAAAGAGGGGAAGCTTCCAAACCCAGGGTCACAACGCAGATCCTATTGAACAAATGGCAACGAGAGCAAGAGCAGTATCAGAGGCGGATGCATTACGAGGAGCAGAGGTTCATAGAGGAACGTCAGAGGCATGAGGAAGAAGTGTATCAGAGGGAACATGAGTGCTTGAGAGAGTAGGAGCCGTCTCATTAGGGATGCTCGTTTTTCAAATATTGTTGGAATGAAGGCCTAAAGTTGCCTACTAGAGATAATTGCCCCAAATGCAGTGATCAGTATTCAGGGTATAGGCAGTCTCAGGTCAACCACCGTCTGGTCCATGAAAGACTTGGAGCACATGCTCCTGGGGACGATCGACGTTTAAAAATAGGTGACTCAGAGGATCGGCAAGGTAAAAGGTTTGCCGATCAAGAGTGGGGTCGTTCTGAGGAACGAGAGCATCAGGAGTATGCATGGCAGAACGGGCAGTTGTGTCCACCAGGTCCAAAGAAGAGCCATAAAAGGAGGGTGCAACGCTTGAGGAACAGAGAGCTAGCACAAGTGACTGCCGAACAGAAACCGACATGGCGTCCTTAGGGAAAATTCAATGGATACAACCATTCGGCTGATACGTACATGGCCTTCTTCATTCCATCAGAATTTATAGCTCCTGAGGACCAAATTATCGAAGATGAAGTGTCTTCGGCTGATGATGAGAACGAGTATCATAACCTAATGGCCCAGCTTATCCTAACTCAACAAGCAGTGTTCGACAAACCGGCCAGACATCGACACTTGAAGGCGCTTTACGTGAAGGGATATATCAATGACAAGCCCTTGACCAAGATGTTGGTTGATGGAGGAGCTGCCATCAATATCATGCCGTATACTACCTTCAGGAAGCTCGGAATGACCAATGAGGAGTTGTTGAAGACCAATTTGGTACTTAGAGACTTTGCTGGCAACCCTTCCGACACTCAGGGGGCAGTGCACGTCGAGTTGATGATTGGGTCAAAGACTCTGATCACTACCTTCTTTGTCATAGACGGCAAGGGGGCATATAGTCTGCTACTGGGAAGAGATTGGATCCATGCCAACTGCTGTATACCTTCAACCATGCATCAGGCTCTCATTCAATGGGTTGGAGATGATGTGGAGATTGTCCAGGCCGATGATTCGGTAAGTGTTGCTGCCACAGAGCCTGTCTACTGGGAGTATGATGGCTTTGATTGTTTCTTTGGGAAGATTTGGGGAGAAGGTCCTGTGAATGTCTCCGGCAGGGGCCAACAGCCGATCCAAGCAATCGGCTCTGAGAGCAATTTTTAATGGGGAACACGATCGATGACAGCGAAGGGAAGCTGGGACGTGGCTTCATGTCGGCCAATAAGCTAGAGGAAATAAATGTTGGTGATAGTGTTAAACCAAGGTCGATGTTCATCAGTGCAAATTTAGACCAAGAGCATAGGTTGAAGGTTATAGACCTACTAAAAGAATTCAAAGATTGTTTCACTTGGGATTATACAGAGATGCCAGGGCTGGATCGTTCTATTGTTGAGCATAAATTGCCGATCAAGTCTGGATACTGTCCTTTCAAACAACCTCCCCAAAAAATTTACAAAGAGGAGGTACTGGCTGATGTGAAGAAGGAAGTTGAAAGATTATTGGAAGCTAACTTCATTCGGCCATGCAAATATGCAGATTGGGTTTCAAACATAGTCCCGGTTTACAAGAAAAATGGAAAGATGAGGGTTTGCATTGATTTTAGAAATCTCAACAAAGCTACTCCTATGGACGGTTACCCGATGCCAGTTACCGATCTGCTCGTCGACGCATCGGCTGGTTATGAAGTCATCAGCTTTATGGATGGTAATGCCAGTTATAACCAAATCTTTGTGGCGATAGAGGATATTTCAAAGACAGCCTTCAGATGCCCTGGTCATATTGGTTTGTTTGAATGGATTGTCATGAATTTCGGTTTGAAAAATGGCGGTGCAACCTATCAGAGAGCTATGAACTACATGTTTCACGAGTTGATCGGCAAGATTGTGGAAATCTATATTGATGACGTGGTGGTGAAATCTAGAAACCATGAAGGGCATTTGGCCGATTTGAGGAAGACCTTGGAGTGCACTAGGAAGCATGGCTTGAGGATGAACCCGAATAAATGTGCCTTTGGAGTCTCGGCTGGTGAGTTTTTAGGCTTTCTAGTCCATAAAGGAGGGATCGAAGTCGGCAAGAAGAGCATGGAAGCAATGGACAAGGTGGTACCTCCAATCAATCTCACAGACTTGCAATCATTGCTGGGTAGATTAATTTTGTAAGGAGATTCATATCTAACTTGTCAGAAAGAGTGTTGCCCTTCTCTCCACTATTGAAGCTTAAAAAGGATCAAGAGTTTGTATGGGGTGACGTACAACAGAAGGCTTTTGATGAGATAAAAGAATACATGAAGGCGCCACTCGTATTGGGACCTCCACAACTTGACAAGCCTTTTAAGTTGTACGTGGCGGCCGACAACCTGACAATAGGGTCAGCCCTCATGCTAGAGTTTGAAGGAAAAGAAAGAGTAGTAGCTTACCTTAGCCGAAAATTACTAGATCCAGAGACAAGGTATTCGGCTATAGAAAGGCTTTGCTTATGTGTGTTTTATTCATGTACTAAGCTTCGGCATTATCTGTTAAATGCCAAATGTGTAGTGGTTTCTGAGTTCGATGTGA
Source organism: Microstegium vimineum (assembly GCA_022036555.1). NCBI lineage: Eukaryota > Viridiplantae > Streptophyta > Magnoliopsida > Poales > Poaceae > Microstegium > Microstegium vimineum. The sequence goes on along the minus strand of CM039128.1, from coordinate 39,771,597 downwards.
TAAAACACATGTTATTGATGCCAATTTTAAATGGAAGAATTGGCAAATGGATTTTAGCTCTGTCAGAATTTGATTTAAAGTACGAATCGGCAAAGGTAGTAAAACGTCATGTTATTGCTGATTTTGTCACCCAACACCGTGATGCCTCTGCTAAGATGGTGACCATTGCACCATGGACTTTGTTTTTTGATGGTTCATCTTGTAGCAAAGGTGGTGGGGCCGGTGTTCTCTTGGTTTCTCCTAGAGGTTTGACCTTTGAGTATGCCATCCCTATTGGATTCTTGGTTACTAATAATCAAGCAGAATATGAAGCATTGCTTAGAGGGCTCCGACTGCTTGTCAAAATAAAGGCTATTGCTGTTGAGGTTTTTGGAGATTCTGAGCTGGTAATTAACCAACTGATCGGCTAGTATGAGTGCAAGAGTAATATGTTAAAGGGATATTATGAAGAGTGTCGAGAGCTTCTGAAGAGTTTCCAGGTAGCCACCTTGCATCATATCCCTAGGGGGCAGAATGAAGAAGCAAACAGACTTGCTCAAAGTGCCTCGGGATACAGAGAGGATCAGGAAATTCATGCTTTGGATGAAGATCGGGTAATTGATGACTGGAGAAACGAAATTGCCGATTATTTAAAAAATCAATCACAAAAGGTTTCCCGAAAGCTCAGATATAAGGCTATCAAGTTCGTGCTCCTTGATGACCAATTGTACTATAAGTCCATAGATGGAGTGCTCCTCAAATGTTTGAATCAAGAGGAGTCCAGAAAGCTGATGTATGAAGTGCATGAAGGGGTATGTGGTGCGCATCAGTCGGCTTACCAGATGAAATGGATAATAAGGAGGACTGGTTATTTTTGGCCAACCATGCTTGAGGATTGTTTTGAATATTACAAGTGATGTCAAGACTGTCAGAGATTTGATAATATTCAGAGGGCTCCAGCGTCGTCCTTAAACCCAATTGTCAAGCCTTGGCCGTTCAGGGGATGGGCATCATCCACTAGTCCAAATGTGGAAGGTTCATATGTTGGCAAATCTTGTCCAAGCTCAAAGACTTTTCTGGCTTCTGTTTCATTGGTAATCAGCTCCCTGTATCTTATGATTGATGAAAAGAAACGTCTTGGGGGCAGCTATCCACATCCTAATTGCCTGGATGCCACATTGGGATTGTAGAATTCATAGGTGGGCTGCACCATTCTCCCATGATGAAATTCGGCTGACAGGATACATGGCTTGATGAAGGAGTTGAAAATTTTAGTAGATACCTTATCAGAACAGCCAGACTCATAGCTGAATTTGTAAGGGAAGATCAAGTCATCATTTTCTTTATAAGGAAGCCAGAGCACGTTATTGAAACCTTTGAAGAACAGTTTGAAAAGGTGACCAATATCCATGTCAATGCTGATGGATGATGATGCTTCTCCATAGGTTTGGCAGCTCTTGGTTGTTGCTGGATCACCCTCGACATAATTAACCGAAGGAAAGCTTAAATTGTGAAGGGGTACAGACATTACTTGATGCATGTAGAGTTGCAACCACATCTGGATAAACCACCAAGGGCCACTCACACAGGAAATCCCTTGCCATGGTACATTTGGATAGAAATCTGATGCATCATGTGGTATACAGATCCTAGGAGATATTTACCCAGGGGAATTAGTGTGCATGCAGCTAAATCTTCAGCCATTATCATGTGATTCAGGGTTGGCTCATTGGATCTTCCACAGAAGATAAACCTGCATAGCCACATGTTCATAAAGGCTCTGCTTTCCTTTTCAGAGACAGTACCAGTTGCTTCCATGTAGGTTTGGATGTATCCAACCCATCCACCTCCTGATTTAACAGCTCTCTAGTTACTTTTGCCCTTATACTGACAAGGGTGTACTGATTTGGAGACGTTTAAGCCAGTCATCATGAACACATCGGCTAAGGTAGGAGTCATCATACCATGGCCAAAGACGAAAGCGTTGATGGCGTCAGACCAGAAGTGGGAGGCTGCTATCAAAAGCGGTTCGTTTCTAGGCATTTCTGACAGAGATAACTCTAGACAGTGGGTGATATCTTAACTGTCCCAATTGCCGCAACTTTTTTCCAGCATCCTCCGGTACCAGTTTCGCCATCCGGCTATTGGAGGAAGTGGCCAGGTCTTGAAAGTGTTTGGCCATTGGTTTGGTGGAGTCACTTCCAATTTGAAAGGAATCCTCAAAGTTTCCTTCTCAATGATCTTGGTTGGGTCAAGACTGCCCATAGGACCGAGGAGGTAGGAATCAGGGTTCACAGCATAAGGAATCAAAATCTCGTTCTTGTACTCCTTCGAATATTGGAATCAAGAAAACGAATGGGTTAGGAGAGAAGCAGAAAAACCGATCGAGGATTGCCGAATACATAAGAAGATGAGTTAGAGTTTTACCTCTGGGATCTCGTCCTAAGTTGCCATTGAAGGTTCGATGCAGATTTGAGGGTGCCAAAGTGTGGATTTTTTGGATTGCGGCTGCGGCGTTGAATAGTATAAACCTAGGGGGAAAAAGAAGCTTGCGGTCAATTTTAGAATAAGCGGCTTTTATCACGAAATTGAGGGGGCATGTGTTAACACAAGATTTTTGCACAATGACAAGTGGGCTAGTGCACGGTGAGTCGGCAGAGATAGATGCTCAGATCATTCGGCAAAGTCCGTGCGGTTGGTTAATTCCCAGTTTCCGCGATTGATCGTGCAGTCGGTTAATCAGAAGGGCGGTTTCCATCGGAGCGACAAAGGTGGCAAGTGAGAGCCGAATAAGTAACGATGGTTGCGATAATTAAGGCAATGAAGACTTCGAAGGAAACCAAAGTCAAAATATTGTATCTTTTCCTTTAATATTTTGTAGTCGTGTCCTCTTAGGACTCATGTCATGGCCAGGGTATAAATATAAGCCCTTAGCTATTGTAAAAGGTGTTCACAACCAAATCAATACAACCGGCCCCATGCCAACTTCGAGTCCTTTTGTCGTGTCATCGAGTTCTTCGAGAGGATTCATCGATCCGTCGACCTCCGTAAGTTTTGACAACCTTGTTATCATGTCTAGTATCATGCGGTGGATTTAGATGTTGATGCAAGTAGTCTTGTTTATTATCAATGATCGTGCGGCGGATCCTTGATTGATGACCAAGAAGTCTTTACTTATATTTTGTTTACAAGTAAATACCATGCGGCAGGTGTTTGGTCGATATACTTAGCATAAGCAAGATAGTTATCGGCTCTCATAGATTTGGCAAAATCTATTGGATTCATTAAGTTATCGTGTTGCATGTTTTAGATAATCTTTACGTATTTGCATACACTCTTTTGCCCAATCTAGATTGATACGGTTCGGCTCTTATATAGATCTATTTATGTTGCAATGAGTTATTGCTTTCATGTTGCTTTTATAAGTATATCTTATATCTATAATAGCCGAATTAGTTTGAATCTAGATTGTTACGTGTTGCGGGTTCATGCATGTTATCCATGTTTAAGCTTTGATGATGCTGGGTATCGTGCGATAGATGCAGGCTTTAGATTAGTTTAACCATGTTTGCTTATGTGTTTCCTTCATCATGGACCCCAATTCGGCTTATTGCCGAGCTTGGTTATGCTTTAATCTATACTCAACTATGATTCGTTTGTATGTCCTTTTCTCATGCACGCGCGTTCGACAATCGGAGGTTCACGTACTCTATGTCTGTTTTAGCCGAATGTTCCATAAAGCCTGTTGGCAGCTAGCTTCCATAGCTGTATGTCATTGTAAGTGGCTTCAGGGCCGTACATATGGAACTGTGTGGTATTATCCGGCACGTTCCAGTTTATATCTAATGACTTTCATCCCTTGTTAGTTTCAGGTCAAACTGACTGGCACATTTTCGGTTCTCGAAGCACTCGGGCACCCGATTGAAGCCACACTTTTGGGCTTGCTGTGTGTGAGACACAGTACACCACTTTTTGTGTCAACAAGGGCTCAAGTGATTCCTCCTATGGTGATAGTGAAGATGAGAAGGTGGCCGCATTGGTGATTGGTTCTTCTACTCCACCGCCACCTCCTCATTCATCACGGGGCTCATCCTCTACACACCTATGCCTCATGGCTAAAGGTGACAAGAAGGTACAAAAAGAGGATGAGGATGATAGTGGTGAATCTAGTGGTAGTGATAGTGATGATGATGACACACCATCCTATGATGAGCTAATTAAAATTTGCAACAAGTACTCTAGCATCATTAGGAGGTACAAAGGTAAAAATGACAAACTCCAAGACATCAAAGATAACTTGCATGCTAAGCTTGATGCCTTGTCTAGTGCTAATGATGATTTGAAGCTTGAGAACAATTCTCTCACATCTAGGACTAGGGAGCTCAAAGCCTCACTCAAGCAAGCTAATGAGAAACATGATAAGCTTGAGAGGTTAACACAAGAGCTCCATACAAGGTACAACTTGCTAAAAGATGACTACAACCAAGTTATAAATGAATATGGCACACTTGTGGTAGCTAATGAAATTATTACAAATGATCTTTCTACACATGTTGCTATTAACCCGGTTGTTAAGTGTGATATAGCTACTTCTTGTGAGGACTTGCTTGATGAAGTTGCTAGTGAGCAAAATGCTAAGTGCAAGGGCAAGAAGGTATTTGAGGCCGAAAAATATGATGACTACATGAAGATGAGAGTGGAGAACTCAAAGCTCAAAGAAGAGCTCATCAACCTCAAGGCTAACAAGCCACTCATAATCAAGCCGGCCAAGGAAGTTGACAAGGATGCTATCACCTTGATCAACACACTTAAAGAAGAAAATGCAAAGCTCAAGGTTGAGAAGATCAAGCTTGCAAGTAGAATGGAGAAGTTCACCAATGTCCACAACCTCCAAAGTGAGCTCTTGATGAACACTATCATGAAGACTGACAAGACCGATATTGGGTTCAAGGAGAACCAACTCATGAAGGCCAAGGTCAAGATTGAAGCAAAGAATTATTACAAGAACAAGGCCACAAGCAACAACTATGAACAAGCAAAGGCAAAGCCTAGAAGATGCTTTGAGTGTGGAGAAGTTGGTCACTTTGCTCATGATTGCAAGACTCCACCGCCCAAGACCTTGCCCAAGCACACAAGGCCATTTGCTCATGATGCACACTTTGTCATCAACAAGGACTCCAAGGGTATAACACTTGTGGTGTTTCTTGGTCCTAAAATGAAGAACAAGCCTAGAGTGCTATGGGTTGCTAAGGAGTTGGTTGACAAGGCTATGGGACCTCGCCAAGTGTGGATTCCCAAACAACAAGCTTAACTCCAAGTTGCTTGTGTGTAGGTGAACTACAAGACCGGTGGAAGTCATTGGGTGATTGATAGTGGTTGCATTCAACATATGACCAGTGACTCCCGGATGTTCACCACACTTGATAAAGATTGTGAAGGGCAAGACACGATTACCTTTGGGGACAATTCAAAAGTCAAAGTGCAAGGCCTAGGCAAAGTGGAAATCTCAAATGATCAATCAATATCAAATGTCTTGCTAGTACAATCATTGAGCTTCAACTTGCTATCGGTTGGTCAACTTTGTGATCTTGGTTTCCAATGTCTCTTTACTCCAAGTGAGGTGGTTGTGTCCAAGATAGATGACAAGTCATTGATATTCAAAGGGTTTCGGCACAACAACCTCTACTTAGTGGATTTCACCTCAAATGAAGCTAGTTTGCAAACATGTCTATTCTCCAAGAGTTCTTTGGGTTGGCTATGGCATAGAATATTAGCACATGTGGGAATGTCAACTTTGAAGAAGCTTGTCAAGAAGGAGATGGTTAGAGGTGTGAAGGGTGTGGTGTTTGAGAAGGACACATTGTGTAGTGCATGTCAAGCCTGCAAGCACGTGGCAAACACTCATCCCACCAAAGCTTTCATGTCAACCTCAAGAGTCCTAGAGCTACTCCACATGGATCTATTTGGACCTACCACCTATGCTAGCCTTGGAGGCAATCTTTTTTGCTTGGTGGTAGTTGATGACTACTCTAGGTACACTTGGGTGTTCTTTCTTCAAGACAAGGGAGAGACACAAGGCATATTCAAGAAGTTTGCAACAAGAGCACAAAATGAATTTGATGTGAAGATCAAGAAGATTAGAAGTGATAATGGCACCGAGTTTGTGAACACCAAGATTGAAGACTATTGTGATGAAGTTGGGATCAAGCATGAAGTGTCCGCCACATATACCCCACAACAAAATGGTGTAGTTGAGAGGAAGAACCGGACATTGATCACACTTCCTAGATCCATGCTTGATGAATACAACACCTCTGAGAAGTTTTGGGCCGAAGAAATTGTTGGTATTTCTTATGACTATTGGATAAATCCGCAAGCGCACAGATTATACCGATGTAGCACTTCACCAAGGAGTATTCCGAGGTATCGTAATTTATATTATCCCAAAGGAAAGCCTTGCTAGAAATGATAATTGGATAGAGATCCTAGAGAGCACCTCAACTTTAGTACCAACTAGTATAGGGGGGTAAATGATAAATGTGATAGGAAGGGGTTGATGAATAAATAAGCTACGGTAAAGGATACTTAGAACGGACCTCAGAGACTAGCTAGGTGGGACGACAACGAGAAGAGAACATGGACTCCTATGTACTTCACTCTACTTCAATATACTTAGCTAATTAACTAGTCTAGACACTATAGTTTGTCTCCTCAATACAAATATGCTAGGTGAGGGGATAGATCAGTAGGAGGACAAAACTCCTACCGGACCGCGCCCTCTTCTTACGGGGGCCTTACCTTTTAAGAACTTTCCTAAGAACACATGGTGGAATACAACGACTAGACAAGGCTGTCACCTCTTGCTAGCTACCACAAACAATCCGTGCAGCAAGCGATAACCAAGGATAAGATGATGTATAAGCACCACGCTTACACACAACTTACTACTTTGACTACAATCTATAATCAAAGCACACTATAACAGGCAATGATCACATACGGGAAAGGTCACAAGGATCACAGACTATGGGTGTGAAGGCTATTAAAGAGCAAAAGCATATAGCGAGACTATATCTAGTATAGAAATGCTCAAAGTAAATACTAAGTAAAGTAAAGAGAAAGATATATATTGAATAAGATAAAGTCTTACAAAGAAGGAAAGAAACAAGAGCTATACCAGACTCTCCAGAGGACGACTCCGGAAATCCCGAGCATAGCTCGACTCAACTCTAAGTCCCACTCTAGACTAACTCCTAGAACAATCTAAGGAATAGAGCTTGTATGCTTCTTCTTCATGATTAGAGAGGGGGGTGTGACCCTCTATTTATAGCAGGAGGTGGAGTAGGGGCTACTCCGGCATCACGTCAGCGATCCAGGGCCATCCATTCCCCACCCTTGGATCCAACCGACCTTGGAACCGACCAAGGCATGGATGGTGGTGATCCAACACGTGGGGAGGAGCTATGGTGGTTGGGGGGGACCCAACCGACCTAGGGGGCATTCGGCTAAATCCCCCTATGGCCAGTGGGCCCTCCCTTGCCTCCTTGGATGAGGTCCCACCTGTCAGGGACTGAGTGGGACCTGTTTGGGCCCAAAGGTGATTCGGTCAAACCCCCCTTGGGGGTTCTGGCCCGCCTCTGGTATCCTGAGGCTGGCCCCACTTGTCATTGGTGCTAATTGCTGGTTCTAAGTTGGTTGTCACGTTTATCCTTTGTCTTGAGAGGTTGAGAGATAGAACAACTTGACTTGAGCACTAGTTTTCTTATTCTTTCACAAGTTTCATATCTTAGGTTTTGCAAGATTTTGTAAAAGAAAACTTAGTGTTCCTCAAATGGTATTCTCGAGTCGCTGATAAGGTGTATGATTCCTCACCAAGGCATATATAAAAGTTTGCCTTCTTTCATCCTATCTCTAAAGCTTATGTGGAGCTATAGGTAGGAGTCAAAGATATAACAAAATTACCTTGCATATATTGTAAAGTCAAATTCTGGACCCGAGGAGAGAAGTGTCATACTCTTAGATCAAGATGTGCAAGTGTGTGGAAACATGGCAAATGATCAATACTCCTATATGTGGATAATCTCTCTTTCCTAATTTTTTTTGAGACATAGCTATATGTTTCATTTTTCTATGAGCTTTGAAGATGCTCATTCATTTCATCATTTTTCATTTTTTTTCAAGAGAGCTTTGGAAATGCTCATAAAGATTTGGACTTTAGAATGCCCTTGAATTTTTCATAATTTTGCATAGTCTATGTATCATTTACTAGCACTATACTAGAGAGAGAGAGTTTTTCTACTTAGAGCATGGAGTATGAACTATGTGGAAATGTGAGGCATGTTTCTGCGTACTTCCAGTGTAGAAGCAACATGTATATGTGGCGTGTACGTGATCTTGATCTTGGGAGCATGATAAATCTCTCAACAAGGGTCACAAAACTTGACCAAACTCAACACAAAGCAAGCAACTTATGTAGAATGCTTATATCATAAAAGATCATGTATGGCTTTGGTAGGAATTTTCACCATTGAGGAACAACAAAGTGTTTTAATCATTTTAATAAATAAAACTCCGATAGTCATTCTTGCGTAGAACAATATTATAGCAGCTCTTATCTTGTCGTATCATGTCTCACAACAACTTAGACTTAGTTACGACATTTGCAACCCACAAAAGTTTGAGGTTCATGATGGTTTCTTTTAAGCCAAATAATCTATACTTAAAGAAGCACCAAGTTGTAAACTAAGTTCTAGAGGAACACTTAGCAGAGCAACTATTCATGATTTCCATAGGAGATATTAATTTTCATGGGGCATGTGAGAGTGGAGTAAGAGAAAGTCTTTTTATTTTATTTTATCATATGCAGATTTTTAAATGCAAAGCTAAGATAAGCAAGAGAATGCATAAATGTAAATGCTGAAAATAAAACTTACCTTAGTGGGGGAGAGAATCTCCCCCAGGCTTGTCTTTTGCTTAATGGTGCGGCGGATGTGGATGTTGTTGCCGCCAAAAGTCCCAATACCGCTGTTGTTCTTCTTGTATTGCTTGAATGTTCTCGGCGATTTGCGGGACGATGCGTGCTATTTCATCGTGCTCAACACGCAACTCACCTAGGGTATTGGTGAGGTGATCGAATTCTTGCTGCAACCCACGATGCTCCCTGTCTCGTGTGGACGAGAAGGATGCTTGTGCTCGTTGCGGCCGTGATGGTTGAGGAGGCATGCCACTTGAAGTGTGCATGAGATCAGAAGATGCATCGTCTTCCTCCTCGCCAATAGCTCCTCGGGAAGGACCACCTTGCTCAAGATGAACAAAGTGTAGCCCCTCCTGAGCTCTCCTGTTTGAGCCTGCAAAATCTCTCTGCCCACTTCCTTGATCTAAATCAAGGGTTAGTTTGCGGGTCCTATACAATTGAAGTTGCCTATTTGGAAGAGGCACCTCAATTGTATGGCCACTGTAAATGAAAGGTCCTTGTGTGATTTTGGTAATTGAGTGACAACTTAGGTGAACTAATATGTGTTTAAGTGATATATATACACATGAGATTAGTTCACAGGTGATTGTGTGATGAAGGAGCTTATTGTACATGAGACATGACATGGATTCATGTGATCAAGGTGGAGAAGATCAAGATGAGGCTTGGCTTGATGGACCGGTTGCAAGTGTGAAGGGCAAGCGGGTGATGCTTGGCGCCGATGGACCAAGGCAACGATGAAGAGCAAGTGAGGTCAAGGTCGATGAACCAACACGGTCATGTGATGATATGGAACGGATCATATCATTTGACAAGTGGTTGGTGCATGTGTTGCATCAACATTGGAGAAGGAGATGGAATGGAATGCGCAAGGCAAAGGTATAACCATAGGGCATCTGATTTCACCGGTCATAGGTGTGTAGAGAAGATTATGACCGGGTTTAGGATAGATAGCCGTACTATCAAGAGGAGCAAACTTGTTTGCATATCAGTTATCTAGAGCCACCGTGAGCGATCTAACTTTGCGATGAATTAGGATCGAGTGGCGTGGTGAGAAGCAAGTGAAAATGCTTTGAAAATATTGTGAAAATGCTAACACACTTGCACAAGGTGGTGATCACATTTGTGTTAGCACATGAGAAGCAAGGAAGAAGTCAGAGAAGTGTTTGAGCAGAGACAGTCAATCTGGACGCAGGGTCCGGACGCTAGGGCATGTGCTGTTCGGACCATGGCGCATGCGTCCGGAAGCAAACCCTAGGCAGTTGCGGCTGAGGAGAGGAGTCCGGACGCTGTTTGCGGTCCGGACGCAGAGCTCCGGATGCAGGGTCCGGAGTGTGGCGCTCTCTGTTGTTCTCTGGTGTGGAGATCCGGACGCACGTGTGTTGGTCCGGTGTGGCACTGTTATGTGCGTCCGGAGGTGCTGTTGGCTTGGCGGAGCTCTCGGGTGCTCTCAGGCGCTCGGGAAAATATTTCCGGATGCCGGGAATAGCGAGTCCGGACCCTATGAACAGTAGAGTCCGGAGGCACGTGGCGGCCTGTGGCGAGCGTGCCAATGGGCGGATTCAAACGGGAAGGAGTCCAGATGCAAGCTGCATGGTCCGGACCTGCACTGCTGCGTGCGTCTAGACCCTCTGTAGGAAGCCCAATGTTGGGGCAAAACGGCTAGTTTCGATGGTGAGGCTATTTATAGCCCTTGGCCGGCCCTTGGGGCTGGTTGAGCACCTTGGGCATTTGTTGCCTCTAGTGTGCTTGGTGAAGGAGCCCTCTAACTCACTTGTGCAAGCAAATAGTATGATCTAATTGCGAGTGAGTGATCTCTAGTGCGTCGCTTTGAGAGATAGCTTCGTGTGGCACTAGGTGATCGTGTTGCAAGCTCGTGGTGTTTGTTACTCTTGGAGGTTGCCACCTCCTAGACGGTTTGGTGGCTTGTGGCTCCGTCGAAGCGCGCAAGAAGATTGTGCAGCGCTCCGGAGAAATGCTTGTGAGGGGTATTGTGCTAGCCCCGCGGGAGATCGCGAAGAGCAACTCTAGTTGAGCATTTCATTGAGCTACCCTCACTTGTGGGTAGATTCTTGCGGCGCCCGAGTTAGTGGGCTAGGCTTGTGAACGCCTATTAGCCGCCGAATCACCAAGTGAGTGGTCGACACAACGGGGACTAGCTTGGTGGCGACCAAGTGAACTTCGGGAGAAAAATCACCGTGTCAACCTTGTACATCTTCTTGGTGGTTTGCATTCTCCAAATCACTAACTTGTATTTACTTATTCTTACTTGTGCTAGTGGTTAGTTGTTGCTCTTGTAATTAGTTAGCTTGTGTAGCTTAACTAGTTGCCTTCTAGCTTGTGTAGCATAGAAGTAGCTCTTGAGTGGCTAATTGACTTGTGTAGCCTTGTTAGTCACATTGCTTAGTTTGTGTAGCTAAGTAAGTTGAGCTCTCTAGTTGGCTTGTATAGTCTTGCTAGAGAGCATCGCTAGTGAGCTTAGGTGCTTTGTGCTTTGCTTACTAGTATGTGTAGGAGCTCCCGGTTTGCTTAGAGTACTAGTTGCTTAGGTTTGTGTGACCTTGCAACCTAGACTTATTTAGGTGAGCCTCCTAGCTTGGTACCTTAAGTAGCATAATAGACATCTTTGCTAGGTGCTAAAGTAATAGATAGAGGGGTGTAGTCTTGGCTAGACCGATAGTTTTATTTCCGCAATAGTTTCGGTTAGCCATTGCGCTTAAGTTTTTAGAAAAGACTATTCACCCCCCTCTAGTCCGCCATCTCGACCCTATAAGTGGTATCAAAGCTTGGTCTCTCATTTGTGGTCTTTACCGACCCGAGAGGATGGCGACTTATGGGCTAGATGTTGAGTGTCCACACATTTTTTATGGCACACACTTTGCACGGTGGAGAAATTGGTTGCGAACACATGGTTGATATGTGCCCATGATGTTTAGTTTTGATGATGAGTGATTGATCAACACTTGGGTGTTTCAGTTTGAGCGGTTATCACTAATCCTTTGCGAAAGCAAATGTGTGCCTGTCTATCGGCTTGTGGTGTGCAGGTGCTATGCCTAGTGACAGTGGTCAATGGCGTGGAGAAGGTCGAGTAGAGGCTTGCCGTGCCGATGGACTGAGAGCGGTGAAGGGCGGAAGCGGGGCTCGGACTGAGGGACCATGGGCGCCGGCGGACTAGTTGTGGTGGCTAGTACTTGGCACCGGCGAGTGCGAGAAGACATGGAGGTAGACCGAGTCGACCAAGTCAAGACGGTGGACGCGCGAGTCGAGCGGAGGCTCAGGGGACTCGGAGTTCGACCGGGCGAAGACAAGGTGGCTTGCGTCGAGTGGTTTGGTGGTTTGGGCCTCAAAACCATCCGCGTCGGTTTCCGAGTTTGGGCCGCAAAACTCAGGGTTCGGTAGTTGAGCCGAAAACTACCGGTGGCGGGTTTCGTGGGTTTGGGCCTCAAAACCTGGGCGGCGCTTCCGAGGAAGCGGGGATGGCACGTGGCGGAATCCTGGAGGTTGCGTCGAGGCGATGGAAACTCCTGGCAGGAAGCGGGGCCGTCCATTCAAATCGAGGGAGATATTTACCGGAGCTTGGACTGCAATGCTTAGGCTAGGTAGTTCACTCATTGTATCTAGGGGGGTCTTTGGGAAATAGCCAAAGCCTCTAATAAATAGAGGATGAAGGGGTATCCTCATGCTATCTCTCTTGAACCCTAATCATTTGCCCCAACTCTTGCTCTCTCTAACCTCTCTCTAGTTCATGAGATCCTAGGTTGATCCCACCAACCTTTGTAAGAACTCGAGTTTGTTGCGAGGAATCGGAGGCCGTAAACTCCGTAAGCCATGGTGGCTTCGATTTCGTGATTGCGTCCCGTTTTGCTTGTGTTCTTCGCGTTTTTGCTTTTGCTCCCTCTTTTCCCAAGATGATTTCTCTTTGTAGGGAGTAGCTCTTGTAAATCCATTTGAATCAAGTTGTTCGTATTCAAGAGGAGCATCTTTGCACCGAAGGATTCATCCTCAAACCTCTTGAGTACGCAGATCGGGTGATTTCTTTGCGACGCTCTTCATTTTCCCTTTTCTCCCCCAAATCCGAGTGTTCCCGCTCATCCGACCCAAATTGAGCGATGATTTCTTCGAGATAGCTCCCCAACTGCACTAGGATCATGCCTACAAAGTTTGGTTGCAGTTGGTGATCATTTGGTCGAGATTTGGGAAGATTTGGCGGAGGAAAATCGCTTTTTGGGGTTTCTGCGCGTTTTTCGGGGTCGTCGGACGCTCCGAGGGTTTTGCGTCGGACGCTGGTACGTGCTGACGTCAGCGTCCGTCGCTCGGTGTGTCTGAGCCTTTGGTTTGGCGCTGGACGCTCCTCAGGGTTCGTCGCCAACCGTCCGTCGCCTCTGCTGTTTCTGAGTTTCTGTCTGGCTCTCTGGAAGGTCGACGGACGCTCGCCTAAGCGTCCGTCGCGCAGCGTCCGACGCCAACGGACGCTCACCCAAGCGTCCGTCGCCCAGCGTCCGACGCCCTGCATTCTGGTTCTCTTTTGCAGTGCTCTCTGGAAGGTCGATGGACGATCTCTCAGCGTCTGTCGCCAGCGTCCGTCGCCCTGTCCTGGAGCGTCCGTCGCCTGTTTTTCTGGTTGTTTTGCTTAGGGTTTTGTCTCTTTCTCATAGGGGTTGAGAACTCTATCTTGGGGGTTTCCGGTGAGTTTTCCTCCACTGCCGGTTGAGCACCCAACAACTGGGTTTGGCTTTTGGGAAGAGTGGCCCGAATATTTCGAGAGAAATTTGAGGCTCCCATTCACCCCCCCTCTGGTCGCCGTTCTCGGTCCTTCATTGGTTGACGTGCAATTTTAAGTTTATTTCTCCCGAAATGTGGTGGATTGTAGATGTGGGACTCTCTTGTGCAATTGAGAGAGAGGATGCAACTCAAGCACAAAAGAAGTGCATACATCTCGATTGGCAAGCTACTAACATTCTCTACCATTCTATGAAAGATAACATCTTTGGTGAGATTATGGACATGAAGAGCGCTCATGAGATTTGGACCTACCTCATTGTAAAATATGAGAAGGTACCAAACAATGATGATGATGTGTCCAAGTTGGTGGAACATGAGGATGTTGAGCATGACCACAACTTGGTGGTTGTGGAAGATTGCTCCACCTCATGTTCAAGTGATGATGAAGATGATCTATCCATCAAGAAATCACTTGACAAGGATAATGAAGGCCCAACATCAAGTGTTGCAATTGATGATGATGATGATGATGATGCATGCTCGGGCTATGAGAGTGATGCTTCCACAAGCCCTTCTACCTCATCACATTGCTTCATGTCACATGGTGACACTAAGGTATCAATTGGCAATATGATTGTACATTGTGATGACCCTAACTTTGAGCTTGTGTGCAAACTCTCAAAGGCTTTAGCAAGTGAGTTAAATAAAAAAAGAAACTAAAAGATGAAAACTCATTTCTAAAGACCTCATGTGAAGAACATAAGCACTTGATGTTCTTAAATCTTCACATGATGAACTAAAATTGGATCATGAGCAACTCCGCTTGTCTCATGAAGATTTAGTTCACAAACATGGTTCTCTCATTAATGAATTGCTAAATCTTAAAAATGAAGAGAGCTCATCACTTAGGTCAAATGATCAATCACATGTTGTTGCTAACCCTTGTGATGTAGGGAGGAAGAGTGTATCCACCTCTTGTTATGATTTACTTCATATGCCATGTTCGTCACATATAGGTGCTTGTTCTACTTCTATGTCTCGTGAGACTAACCTTTTGAAGGAGAACAATGAGCTCAAAAGTGAACTGAAGAATATGAGCAACAAGCTAGAGAGGTGCTACACTTCCAAGGTCACCTTTGATCAAATGATGAACAATCAAAGAAGACATGGTGACAAGAGTGGAATCGGTTTCCATAAGGGCAAGGGCAAGAAAGAGAAGAAGCAAGAACAAAAGAAGCTATCTCATTTCATGTGCTTCAAGTGCCATGGGATGAGACATCTTGCAAATGTTTGCCCAACCAAGATTGCTCAAGCTAAGCCACAAGTTAAGCCCGAAGTGCAATGCAAGATCAACCATCAAGATGGTGATTTGGGAATGATGAAGAAAAAGACAAGAAGAGGTGGCAAAGCAAGAGCAAGGCATCCAACTCATATGCATGATGCCAACAAGATGATGATGAACAAAGATCAAGAGAAGAATCATTTGGCTCACATCAAGTGCTTCAAGTGTGAAGATATGAGACACTTTGCCTCGAAGTGTCCTACCAAGCTTGAGATGAAGATTCAAGCACAAGAAAAGGGGCAAGACAATGAGAAGCACAACATGAGCAAGGAAGAAAAGGCTCAAGTAAAGAGAGTGTGCTACTCATGTCGGGAAAGGGGACACATGGCTCATTCATGTCCCCTAGGTATGACTTCTAAGCCGATTTCAATTGTTGATGATCATATGTTTAGAAAGGATGGTAGTGGTACCTCTATGGTTGCTATTGCAAAACATCCCGCTATTCATACTAAGGTATTGCCTAAGTATGTTGCCCCTAACTTGAGAGGACCCAAACTAGTTTGGGTACCATCAAGAAGTGGATGAATGTATGTAGGTATCATTGGCATTGGAGGCTTGATTCAATGTGTTTCATATTGTTTATCATATGATTGAGTCAAGTAGTGAATCTTAGTGCTATTCTCATCCCAATGTCAATTGAAAAGAATGACGTCCAAGTGCTACAACATACAAGTGCATGCTCAATTTGTGGTGGTTGATTGGATGAATTGAAGATATGCAAATTATCAAGTTAAAGCTTGCTAATGGATTGATCATGATCTACTAAGGTATATTTTTTGTTGATCAAGTTCATTTGGGTGTGTATAAGATATTTTAATTGGATATACACATAGTGCATGTGAGTTGATTGAATTGGATATATATGTGCACTAGTTGCTTGCTATAAGTTGATTGAATGGATTAATGCTTAGTGATCAAATTTGAGTTTGTTTGAATGGATATGATCTAGAGACTACTCTTAGTAAGTGGATTTAATGGATATATGTCTCTTGAGAGTGTTCAAACAAGTTGATATCAAGTTTTGATTCAAATTGAAGAAGCATAGCTCAATTTGTCAACTCTTGTCAATTTTCGAAATCTGAGCTAGCTGTGATCATAGCCATGTTTGAGAGTTCAAATCTATTTGGATTGGCTTGAATTTTGGTACACATGCTCTACACTTATATTATGAGTTGCTGTGAAAGTTTCATGATTAATGGATAAGGGATACTTCGGTTTTGGAGTGGATCTTGCCAACATATGTGCAGCAGTTTTCAGCATATACCTAGGTGGGAAGATGTGAAATCTGGTAGCAATCTAGAAGTCAAATGAATCTCAAATTTTTATGGCTACTATATGACTTAGTAAAGCACATCTCCACCAAATTTCATGGTCATTGGATATGTACTTTGGGATATATTATATATTTTTTGAAGAGTACATAATCTGCCAGAAAAGTGACAATTATCGGATTGATCAAAAGTCACTTAGTTTGAAAGATCCTCAAGTTGGAATCATGCTTATAAATGATTGAGATACCTATGTTAATATAAGTACAAGACAATTTGATTATGGAAGTGTATTTGGCACATGTTTAGTACTCAAGATGAAGATCAATCAAACAAAGCAATTTCAAGTGAGTGTCAAGGATGATTCTTGGAGAGAGGTGACTTCTCCCTTTTGTAGGGGCTTGCCGCCTTTTGTAGGTAAACCAAGGACATTACTTGGAAGGCTAACATGGAAGTGGTGATCTAGGAATAATTTGGAGATTCTTAGTTGAAAGCTATCAATAGGATTGATCAAAAGAAAGCAAGCAACAACCAAGAGAGATTCATAATCTTAACTTACAAGTGGTATCACCTTCTACATGTGGTACATCATTTGGTATTCTCTCATGCAAGCAAAGATCAAGAAAGAAGCAAGTCAACCACAACAAGAAAGTGCACTTGATCATTAGTGGGACTCAAATCATATGGGTGAAGATTAACATTCCAAGTGGTATTCATTGGTCTTCACCATGCTCTTAATGGGAATTCACATTGCTAATTGGAGATGAAAATTTGACTATCCTCTACTCCAACATAGAAAAGGTGAAATTGTTTGACATATGCATACATCTAATACTTATAACTTGTTTAGTGCATATAGTCATACATAGTAATCATTCATTGAAAATCAAATGAATTTTATGCTTATAGCCTACCACTATAGCTTGATTGAGTTGTTTGATCTAGTGGTAGTATATAAGTTTGTTCATGAGCTAGTAAACCCAAGTACTTGATCTATTTTGGATTGCAATCAAGTGAAAGTACAACCTCTATAAGATAACCGCTTAATGTGTGTGAACAAGCTTAGAGAGGGTTTAAACCGGACTTGGAAGCTTATGCTATTCATTTTAGCTCAAGTCCAACATAGAAGTTCATGAAGATGAATCTAGTTCAAGAACAAGACAACAATGCAAATGGATATCAAGATGTAACTTACAAATGGTATCTAGACTTATGCTAATCTTTCAAATAGTATCAACCTTCATATTGGTACTTGCAAAAGATGTCTAGCTCTAGCATACTTGTGGTGATCCACATTTAGTTAATTCAAGAAAATTCTACAAGTGGTTTCTCACAAGTGATATCCTACAATAAAAGTGATCCTCAACTTTAAGTGATCAAATCATAGTTCTCTTGCTTGAAAAGCTCATTCGGGTGACATTTGCTTTGACCACAAGGGAGTTGCCCTACTCAATGGTATAATGGTCAATGATCTTACATGAAGAGTCATCCAATACATATGTGTTAGTGTCCATCAAAAAGTATCAACCATCTACCCTAGTACAACCTTTGCATCAATAAAGAAGTGTTACCTTTTATGGAAATTGATGACAAAGGGGGAGAGATTAGTGCAAATATATGATTATATGGTGAAAATGCACTAAAAGTGAAAGGGACATGGACATGGACAAGGGAACAAGATCAAAGGATCAAAGTCTTGGACTAATAAATGCACACAAGTAGGGGGAGCAAGCTCATGAACTTGGTTGATTGCATTTGATATGTGCATATATTCATGTTCTTGCTTGCATATTGCATAAGTATTATCTTTATATGCATGCTTGTGTGGTGTATGATAGTTATAGGATTTACATGATGACTTGATAAACTAGCATGCATAGGTTGGTAAGCTAGATAGTTGTTCTAGTAAGTGGTATCTAGAACCCTTGCTTATAATGTTGATCTCGCGGGGTTTCAAGTGTTTTTGTGCTATCTAGCTAACCATGGTGATGCTAAGGATGAACTTCAAAGTGAAACTACATGGGTATCTTCAAAGGTTTATTCTATATCCCTTAGCATCACTTAGTAGTGCTAGCACTCCCAAAAATTCCTATTTATGCATGTGTGCAATGCTTAAACCAAATCTTGTTGAGCACACATGTAGGGGGGCACACATGTAGGGGGAGCTATCACTACCAAGTTGGATCTTGTGATATTTATCCAAATCTTGGTATAGAGCTTAAATGTTGGATAAATGACATAATGTCCAAAAAGATCTTAATTTCCATATCTTTGTAGAGTTGTCATCAATTACCAAAAAGGGGGAGATTGAAAGGTCCTTGTGTGATTTTGGTAATTGAGTGACAACTTAGGTGAACTAATATGTGTTTAAGTGATATATATACACATGAGATTAGTTCACGGGTGATTGTGTGATGAAGGAGCTTATTGCACATGAGACATGACATGGAGTCATGTGATCAAGGTGGAGAAGATCAAGATGAAGCTTGGCTTGATGGATCGGTTGCAAGTGTGAAGGGCAAGCGGGTGATGCTTGGCGTCGATGGACCATGGCAACGATGAAGAGCAAGTGAGGTCAAGGTCGATGAACCAACACGGTCATGTGATGATATGGAACGGATCATATCATTTGACAAGTGGTTGGTGCATGTGTTGCATCAACATTGGAGAAGGAGATGGAATGGAATGCGCAAGGCAAAGGTATAACCAAAGGGCATCTCATTTCACCGGTCATAGGTGTGTAGAGAAGATTATGACCGGGTTTAGGATAGATAGCCGTACTATCAAGAGGAGCAAACTTGTTTGCATATCGGTTATCTAGTGCCACCGTGAGCGATCTAACTTTGCGATGAATTAGGATCGAGTGGTGTGGTGAGAAGCAAGTGAAAATGCTTTGAAAATATTGTGAAAATGCTAACACACTTGCACAAGGTGGTGATCACGTTTGTGTTAGCACATGAGAAGCAAGGAAGAAGTCGGAGAAGTGTTTGAACAGAGACAGTCAGTCCGGACGCTGGGTCCGGACGCTAGGGCATGTGCTGTCCGGACCATGGCGCATGCGTCCGGAAGCAAACCCTAGGCAGTTGCGGCTGAGGAGAGGAGTCCGGACGCCGTTTGCGGTCCGGACGCAGGGTTCAGAGTGTGGCGCTCTCTGTTGTCCTCTGGTGTGGAGATCCGGATGCACGTGTGTTGGTCCGATGTGACATTGTTATGTGCGTCCGGAGGTGCTGTTGGCTCGGGGGAGCTCTTGGGTGCTCTCGGGCGCTCGGGAAAATATTTCCGGACGCCGAGAATAGCGAGTCTGAACCCTAGGAATAGTAGAGTCCGGAGGCATGTGGCGGCCTGTGGCGAGCGCGCCAATGGGCGGATTCAAACGGGAAGGAGTCCGGATGCAAGCTGCATGGTCCGGACCCGCACTGTTGCGTGCGTCCGGACCCTCTGCAGGAAGCCCAATGTTGGGGCAAAACGGCTAGTTTCGATGGTGAGGCTATTTATAGCCCTTGGCCGGCCCTTGGGGCTAGTGGAGCACCTTGGGCATTTGTTGCCTCTAGTGTGCTTGGTGAAGGAGCCCTCTAACTCACTTGTGCAAGGAAATAGTGTGATCTAATTGCGAGTGAGTGATCTCTAGTGCGTCGCTTTGAGAGATAGCTTCGTGTGGCACTAGGTGATCGTGTTGCAAGCTCGTGGTGCTTGTTACTCTTGGAGGTTGCCACCTCCTAGACGGCTTGGTGGCTTGTGGCTCCGTCGAAGCGCGCAAGAAGATTGTGTGGCGCTCCGGAGAAGTGCTTGTGAGGGGTATTGTGCTTGCCCCGTGGGAGATCGCGAAGAGAAACTCTAGTTGAGCGTGTCATTGAGCTACCCTCACCTGTGGGTAGATTCTTGCAGCGCCCGAGTTAGTGGGCTAGGTTGGTGAACAACTATTAGCCGCCGAATCAGCAAGTGAGTGGTCGACACAACGGGGACTAGCTTGGTGGCAACCAAGTGAATCTCGGGAGAAAAATCATCGTGTCAACCTTGTACATCTTCTCGGTGGTTTGCATTCTCCAAATCACTAGCCTGTATTTACTTATTCTTACTTGTGCTAGTGGTTAGTTGTTGCTCTTGTAACTAGTTAGCTTGTGTAGCTTAACTAGTTGCCTTCTAGCTTGTGTAGCATAGAAGTATCTCTTGAGTGGCTAATTGGCTTGTGTAGCCTTGTTAGTCACATTGCTTAGTTTGTGTAGCTAAGTAAGTTGAGATCTCTAGTTGTCTTGTGTAGTCTTGCTAGAGAGCATCGCTAGTGAGCTTAGGTGCTTTGTGCTTTGCTTACTAGTATGTGTAGGAGCTCCCGGTTTGCTTAGAGTACTAGTTGCTTAGGTTTGTGTGACCTTGCAACCTAGACTTATTTAGGTGAGCCTCCTAGATTGGTACCTTAAGTAGCATAATAGACATCTTTGCTAGGTGCTAAAGTAATAGATAGAGGTTTGTAGTCTTGGCTATACTGATAGTTTTATTTCCGCAATAGTTTCGGTTAGCCGTTGCGCTTAAGTTTTTAGAAAAGACTATTCACCCCCCTCTAGTCCGCCATCTCGACCCTATAATAAATCATTTTTAAAACACCATTGACATCTCTTTTTAGCATTTGAACATGAGCAAGATATTGTTCCGAGATGATTGCTAAAGGAAATTTCCTTTTGTTGAAACTACGCATGGTAAGGTCTAAATCAATCAAGCATGAATTATCAAAGCCCAGAGCAACACTTAGATGATTCCATGATAGACTATGGTTTTGATTAAACATGTGAAAGGAAATTCCAACATTAGAGATTTCGAGAGAGCTTAGAAATTCTACGGTGAGCAACTCAATTCCAAACTCTTCTATTCGCCAAAAACTAGACCAACCAATAGAGGTAAAGATAGTTTCGAATTCGGTGGTCATACCTGCGTTGGAGAGGAGTCTTGGATCCAAAATCCATGTGTGCTCAAAAGATCGATCCCGAAGAGAAAGGTACCTCTGATACTCTAGTTGGTTGAACCAGAGTCCGCTTTGCTGATCATAGGTTGTCATCGGGGGTACCAATAATGCCTCGACATGTGGTACCTCTGTTGGTACTTCCTCCTTCTGAGGGTGTTCTTCAGTTTGGAGGTTCTCCCATGTGTATCGGGCCAAACCTCCCCTTGTTCTTCTTTGGGAAGTATCCTCGGATTGGTGGGAGCGTCGGGATGAGCTCCCACTCATAGCTTGCTTCATCTTCTTGAATGCGGATGTCAATGGGTTCTTCATCTTCTAGAGAGGAAGAGGGACACAAGAGCAGGACTAGAAAGGGGTATGTGTATGTGGAGTGGATTTCTAGTTTGCCTTGTGGGGAGAAGTTTGAGCTAAGAGAAGTTTGATGAAGACAAGAGATCTTCTTGTGGGCTAGTGAGAGCAACAAAACTTCTCTTTGAGAGCTAAGAACTTCTCTTGAATGTAGAGAGAGGAGAGAGCAAGGCAAGGAGAGGCTTGATCTAGAACTGAATTCTTTTTGAGGTGTGAGGGAATTAGCTCTCCTTGCATGGGGTTTTATAGGGGAAATAAGTGGCACCAAGGGGGTGCCATGATCACATGTCTAGTGGATGCCTTACACAAAGCAAAAGAGAGAGAAGGAGGTGACACGAAGTGGTCGGCCATCCCTTAAAAGTAGAGATTCCACTAATGCTTTCTAGTGCTTGGTGAACGGTGAAGGATGTGATATGATGTGATCAAAAGCTGAGCTAAAGTGGTCAAGATTCTCCTCTTTAGACAAAGGGTAGTGGGGGACAAAGGTATGTCATGCTTTGATTGAAAGTGATTGATGTGTTTTCTTTTTCAAAGCATGTCAAAGTGAAAGTGATGGATGTCATGATTCCCCACTTTGGACAACTAGTGGGAGACAAGGATGTGCCATGCTTAAAGTGATTGATGTACTTTAAAGCATGACAAGACAAAAGAGATGTCTCCCAAAGCAAGAATCTGATTTTTGAAAAGCCCACCTCCCAAATCATGAGATGCTTGGATAAAGGATGGTGGAGAGGAAAAGAGGGATGAAGATGGGGCCTCTAAGGTGTTCGGCCGAACCCCTAGTGCTCCATTTTCTTTTTCTTTTTCTTTTATAAAGGTCCCTAAATGATCCTTAATTAAATAAGCCAAAGTGGGATGCAAAAAGGTGTTCGGCCGAACCCCCTATGTCCCTAATTTTTGTCAAGTTTTAGTGCTAAACTAATTATCAAGTTTTATTTAATCTAACCTTAGTTTTCTAAATTTTAAGTATGAAAGAAATTAAAGGTTTGAACTAAATGTAAGAAGGAAAATAAAAGATAACTACCGATTTACCTTTCGACGCAGGCTCCTTGGTTTTTAAGTCCTCGGAGTAGGACTCTCCTTCTTGTTCATTCCTTGGGTGCACTAGATGACTCCGGAGGCGGAGACGGTGATGTGTGCACCTCTTTTGTTTTCCAAACCTACCTTGGATTGGCGGGTTCGTCCTTCTTGAGTTCATTGATCTTGTCCTCCGGATATTGCTTCTTCTTTCTCGGAGCTTGAACTCTTCTTTTTGGTGGTTGTGCTTTTGCCTGCTTGTTTAGCTTATAACCATTGAAAGGACATTTTACCTTATGACTTGGGAATTGGAAGTGGATTTGGCCCGATCCCACGTAGATGACCGAGTTGGTGGTGTTGAGGAAAGGCCTTCCCAAAATGACAGGGACTTCCGTGTTAGCTCCCATGTCCAGGATAATGAAGTCGGTGGGGATGCACTCATCTTGTATGTTCACCAAGATATCCCTTGCGAGTCCCTTGGGAAACCGTATCGTTTGGTCTGCCATCTGCAAGCAAACACATGTGGGGACCAAAGATCCTCCTAACAGATTGTCATATGTTACCTTGGACATGATGTTGACGCCCAATCCAAGATCGCAGAAGACGGTGTGGAACGTCTGCTATCCAATTGAGCACTTGATCGTCGGGAGGCCTAGATCTTCCTTCTTCATGATGAAAGGAGGATCGAGTAGATAGCCCCAATAGGAGCGAAGTGGAGGCTTACCGAACCTCAAGTTAACCATATTTACATGCTCAATTGAATCTGCTGGTTTCCCAGGAATTTTACCTTGTTCCATAGATGGCATAGCTGCTGCTAATTGAGCTAATTGGGTTTGTAGCATTTTATTAAAGCTCAATTGACTTTTCATAGCAGTTGTAAAGCTATCCATTTTCTCACCAAAGTTTTCAAGAACTTTATCAGTGGCAATCATTTTTCTATTTATGCCATCATTAATCTTAGATTGCCCAAGAACAAGATCTTTTAATGAAGGTTGGTTATTGTAAGAATTGTTGTAATTATTGTAATTACCATTACCTCCATTACCTTGGTAGAAAGGGCGTGAATTCCAGCTTCCTTGTTGTTGGGGTCGATACCCGTTGTTGTTGTTGTTGTTGTTGTTGTTGTTGTTGTTGTTGTTGTTGTTACTGTTGTTGTTGTTGTTGCTGATGAAATTCACGTCCTCCTTCGAAGTCTTGGGGAAATTGTTGCCCGAGTGATCATTTCCTCCGCACACCTCGCACCATGGATCGGCTTCAATAGCTTGTGCAACGGCGACTGGGTAGATGGCCTCTCGTTCCTTCTTGGAACCTTCTTCTATCTTATTCATCAGGAGGTCCATCTTGGCGGAGAGTATGTCCACCTCATTAATGGTATGCATACCTCTCCTCTTTGGCTGGAGACGTTCGTCACCCCATCCTTGGTTGATCACCATTTTCTTGATGAGGTCCTTGGCATTCATTACTGTGTGTTGGAGAAATGCCCCTCCAGCGGCAGCGTCAAGGTGACTACGGGCCATGCTAGTCAGCCCATGGTAGAAACCTTGGATCAGGAGCCAGTCGTCTATCCCATGATGAGGACAGGCACGAACGTACTCGTAGAGACGTTCCCATGCTTCGAGAATTGTCTCATCAGATTGTTGTTGGAAGCTTGAGATCTTCCCGCGAAGAGCATTGGTTTTTCCCATCGGGAAGAACTTATTGAGGAATGCGTTAGCACACCTCTCCCATGTAGTGGCCTCTACTTT
The DNA here is from genome assembly GCA_022036555.1 of Microstegium vimineum. Classification (NCBI taxonomy): domain Eukaryota; kingdom Viridiplantae; phylum Streptophyta; class Magnoliopsida; order Poales; family Poaceae; genus Microstegium; species Microstegium vimineum. The sequence continues at coordinate 39,747,251 of CM039128.1, read as the reverse complement.
GTGGGCGTAGAACCATTGCTTTGCCTTTCCCAATAGCGAGAATGGAAAAAGACAAAGGCGAATGGCATCAGACGCCACTCCCTTAATGGTGAACGTGCCACATAACTCCATGAAGTGCTGGAGATGAGCATTGGCATCCTCATGGGGCTTTCCACAAAACGGGTTGGCCTTCTCCATGTGGATCAAGGCGGGCTTCAGCTCGAAGGTGGCATCCCCGAAGTTGACCTCGGGACCCTGAGCTACGTGGGTAGCTGATGGAGTCGAGAAGTCAGAGATCGCCTTCTGGGCCATAGCTTCCTTGAGTGGTGGTGTAGAGCCTCCTTCCTTGAACGGATCCTGGTTCGAGATGAACCTCTGAGAGGGAACTCGACGACGTCTAGTCCTCCTCAACAGCTGTAACACCTCAAGTGTTAGGCATAATTAAGTTGTTCCTAATTAAAACCTAAAGCATTCATGCATAGCATCATCATTTCATGTGTTATTCCTTTTGCTTTGATCCTTGTTTGTAAAATATGTTTAACCTTGAATAACCATGCCAAATTCAATCTTTAGTTAATGCTTTAATTATGTTTTGAAAGTAGGTTTAATTCCCTGAAATTTAATTGTCTTAGCAATATTTAAAAATAATGTTCTATAGGCCTTAATTTGAGTTTGATTGTTTAGTTTAAAATGTAAATCTAATTTGTTCTTAATGTTTAAAGCTTTCTTGTGTAGTTTTTAATTCTGAGCAACTTTTGTTTTTGCACCAAAACCTGAAAAAGAGTTTAAATTGATCAAAAGATGATTTGAAACAATTTGAAAAAATAAAAAAATCAAAATCAAAATTAGAAAAGCTTACCTGGCTTAAGTGGGCGGGCGCTCCACTTCCGGCCCAGCGGCCGAAGCCGGCCCGAGTCAGCGCGCGCGCCCGTCTCCCGCCCGTGCCTCACGCGCAGCGCGCGTGCGCCGACCGCGCACCGACTGTGGCCGCCGCGTGGACGCCCTGTGCGCCGTTGCCCACCGCGTGGCCGCCATGCGCGTCGACGACGGCCGCGTGGCCGCCGAGCTCTGGCTGAGCCGCACCTACACCCGAAGCGGACGCACCCCGGTCCCCCCTCCCTCCTTTCTGTCCCCCTCGCTCTCTCTCCCTCGCCCAACCCTAGCGCAGCAGCAGCAGCCAAGCGCCGCCGTCGCCTGCACCGCTGCTCGCCGCGCCGTTCCCATGGCTCTGCTCCACGCCGCCGACCACCGTGCGCACCACAGATCCGCCACACCAACCCGCCTCCGCAACACAGCAGCACCGCCACGGTAAGGCTTCACCCGGCGCCAATCGCGCGCCGCCGCGCTGCGGCCGCCAGAGCTCTGCTCCGCACGTTTCGCGCTGCCTTCCCCTTCCTCGTCTCCGTTCGGTGCTCGGCAAGTTCCGTGGTGAGCCCGCGGTTCTCGACCGCCGCTTCCTGCACTGCGTCGCGGCCTGAGTCCCGCCCGACGTCGCGCGTCATTGCCACCACGCCGCCATGGCCAGCGGGGAGCTCGCCGCGAGCTCCCATGCGCCTCGCGGGACCGCCACCATCTTCGCCTCGCTCAGGCGGAGCCGGCCAGAGCCTCTGCGCTGCCGGAGCCATCGCCGTCGGCGAGCAGCGCCGCCGCGGTGTACGCTTGTGTGTGTGTGTGTACGTGTGTGTGGCTAACGTGTGGGCCCGAGGCCCCACCTGTCGGTCACTAGTGCGTGTGTTTGTGTGTGTTCCCGTGTACGCGTAGCGTTTTAGGTTTAAAACAGAGAGAAATTGATTTTCCTTATTTCTTTGTGAATCTTGTAAATTGAGTATAAAATCACAGAAAAATGTTAAAAATGCCAAACTTGTTTTGTTAGGTTTCTTTTGTCTAGATCTACAGTTTGGTGTATTTTGCATGATTTATTGTATAAGTTTTCTGTGTAGATTTAATTAATCTTGTTTAAGGCTGAATCTTGTAAAATGCATAGATATTAATTGATAGCTCTGAAAAATGTGAAACTTGTTTTGTTCGATTTCTGTAGTAGAGATCTATCTATGAAAAATATGAGCTACCCTATGTTCTGTTTAGCAAATCTTTGTAGGGTTTAAAATGTGATAAGTAACTAGGTTAATGAATTTTAATAACTGTTTTGTGCAATATAAATATTTGATACTTTTTCTAAGGTATCCTGGTATTTAGTAGTATTAGATAAAAATGTGTGCTGATCTGTTTGATGCTTTTCAAAGTACAACTCTAGTTCAATTGTTATCTTACCATGATAAGAAAGGCTATTAGTGTAACCTTGCTTGCTTAAGTTGATTAAGTGGATGGATAATGATTAAGTGTTATATTTATACAGCACCTCGCATACATATCATTTCATCATGTTCACATTTCATCATATGCACTTATACACACTCGCATCGCATCATACAGGATCGCAAGACGAGAACCCGGAGAACGTGACTCAGGAGCAGGAGCCAGCCACTCAGGAGGTGCAGCTCGAGGATCCCGGTGAGGAGGACCAGCTGCAGGAGTGCCCGAATCACGTCGCCAGCATCTTTGAGCAAGGCAAGCCCCGAAGCATTCTCCCGGTTTGCAAAAGTCTAACATTTATTATTTGCACTTTATTGATGCATTAAGTATAGGAGTTGAGTGCAACCGTTGATGCAGATTACCTTGTTATCCTATCTATACTTTACCTTGTTACCCAAAGTTCGATCGTGGAAGTCATGCTTAGTTGGCTTAGTTCGGTAGAAGTCGGGTGATTCCATTTCCCGCGAGATATAGGATCTATCCTCATCACATGTTATGGTCTATCTTGGAATGATAGCCGGAATTGTTAATGGAACTAAGATCAACGGGAAACTCCCTATACATTGGAAGGGGGTGACTCGACTGTGTCAAATAAGGACTATTCGTGTTGTCGCCCCTCTAGTCATGTTGAACGCATGCCCTACACTTAACTGGAAGGATAACTCGTTCCGACCGTGAAGCCAGAACACTATTCGGGCCAGGTGTGGTCAGCGACGCATCGTACTGGTGCGAGGCGGGGTTCGGCACAGGGCGCGATTTAAGACCTTCTCACGTGCTGGCTTTCGGGTGGGCCCTTGGTATCGTGCTCCCTGTTCATCCCGCGACTTTACCCGAATAGTGTCTTCGGTGACCTGTAGCTCACGTGGCTTGTGAGTGTGGTTTGTGTAGGGAATACCCCCTCAGCTGAGTAGGAATCCGATTCGAATCGCCATCCCTTGCGGTGGGGAAATGCTCAAAGTAAATACTAAGTAAAGTAAAGAGAAAGATATATATTGAATAAGATAAAGTCTTACAAAGAAGAAAAGATACAAGAGCTATACCAGACTCTCCAGAAGACGACTCCGGAAATCCCAAGCACAGCTCGACTCAACTCTAACTACCACTCTAGACTAACTCCTAGAACAATCTAAGGAATAGAGCTTGTAGGCTTCTTCTTCATGATTAGAGAGGGGGTGTGACCCTCTATTTATAGCAGGAGGTGGAGTAGGGGCTACTCCGACACCAAGTCAGCGATCTAGGGCCATCCATTCCCCACCCTTGGATCCAACCGACCTTGGAACCGACCAAGGCATGGATGGTGGTGATCCAACACGTGGGGAGGAGCTATGGCGGTTGGGGGGGACCCAACCGACCTAGGGAGCATTCTGAGTTGGTTGTCACGTTTATCACCTTGGTGTGGGCCCATGGATCTGTGTGCTTCGCTTGTGAGCCGTTGAGAGGAAACACAGAGTGATCCAATGGATGGATTCCACTCTAGAGTGCCTCTCTTGGATCATGGCCAAGAGAAGAGAGCATGGTGGGCCCATATGGCTCTTCTTTGCTCCATTTGTTCATTCCTGCACTCGAACACTCATGGAGATGTGGAACTAGTTATTTGATAAAGTATGCTCATGATGTGTTTGTTTACCCTTGATCCTTGGATTGGTGGCACCATTTTAGCTATGTAAAATATGGTCATAATTTGTGCCAACAGCAATCAACACCGCATGCTGTGCGGCCAACCGGTAATTTTTCCAAAGGCTTCTCAAGAAGATCCCCTATGAGCTTGTGAATGGGAAGAAACCGGATATATCCTTCTTCCGAGTGTTTGGATGCAAAGTGTACATCTACAAGAAGTGTCAACACTTGGGCAAGTTCCAAAGGCGTTGTGACATTGGTTTCTTACTTGGCTATTCACTTAAATCCAAGGCATATCGAGTATTTAACAAAGCCTCCGGCCTAGTTGAAGAAAGATATGACTTGGAGTTTGATGAAAATAATGGCTCTTAAGAAGAGCATGAGAATCTTGATGATGTAGGTGATTAACCCTTGAGGGAGGCTATGAAGAATATGCCCGTTGGTGCCATCAACCCACTAGAGGTGGAAGATGTTGAAGATGATGCAAATCAAGAACCTTCTCCACCTCACACGCCTCAAGTTGTTGAAGAACAAGTAAGGGAAGCAAAAGAAGATACCTTCATCCCTCAAGATCAAGCCGAGGCTCAAGCTAGTGATGTTGATGCACCACAACCTATGACTTGTCTTTGTCTCATAACCTCCCGGGTTTGAAGACCCAAATTGTCCTAATCATGTGTATAGGTTGTCCAAGGCACTCTATGGATTGAAGCAAGCACCTCGTGCTTGGTATGAGTGGCTAAGGGACTTACTACTCAAGAAGGGCTTCAAGATCGGGAAAGTGGATACCACACTATTCACCAAGGTGCTAGATGGAGAGATCTTTGTTTGCCAAGTATATGTCGATGACATTATATTTGGGTCAACAAACCAAGATCATAGCAAGGAATTTGATGCATTGATGTCCAAGGAGTTCGATATGTCGATGATTGGCGAGCTTACCTTCTTCCTTGGCTTCCAAGTGAAGCAATTGAGGGAGGGCACCTTCATATCACAAGAGAAGTACACTCATGATGTGCTCAAGAAATTATAGATGGAGGATTGCAAGCCAATCAAGACCCCAATGCCTACTAATGGGCATCTCAATCTTGATGAGGGAGGTAACCCGATCGACCAAACTCTTTATCGCTCGATGATCGGTAGTTTACTTTACCTCACCGCTTCTAGGCCAGATATCATGTTTAGTGTGTGTATGTGTGCAAGGTTCCAAGCTAATCCTAAGGAATCACACTTAAGTGCGGTAAAAAGAATCAAAAGGTACATAAGGCACACCCCTAGCATTGGCCTTTGGTATCCCAAAGGAGCTCCCTTCCAACTTGTTGGCTCCAGAGACGTTCACTCCGCGACGGACGCGTCTGTCGCATGAGCGTCGGATGATAGCGAGCGTCCGGAAATATTTTCTCAGAATTTCTTTAGAAACCCGAGAGCAACGAGTTGACGCCGAACACTAAGGCGCAGCGTCTGTCGCAAAGCAACAGAGCGTCCGACGCCCAGAGAAGCTTTTGGATACTTACTGGAAGCGCGACGGACGCTGGCGCCGGAGCGTCCGACGCAAACTTGAAGAGCGTGCGACGCCCCCGAAAGAGGCACAACGGCTAGTTTTTGAGAGGTGTCTATTTAAGGGCATGTGGTTGGTTGGAGCTCCTGCTCTCGAATCTAGGACTTGTCATACACTCTTGTGAGCTCCCAAGCACCTCTCCCACTCATCTCTTTGATTCTTGTTCATCCCAAAAGAGATAGAGTGCATCCAAGTGCATTGCTTAGTGATTTGCATCTAGAAGCACTTGGTGATCGTTCTTGCTACGATTTTCCTATTATTCTTGGTGTTTGCCAACACCTAGACGGCTTGGAGCAAGGAGGAGTCAACACGATTTGGTGATTGTTCGTGGTTGATCCCGGTGATTTTTGAGAGGGCTTGTACCCACCTCGGCGGAGCGCCAAATGGTAACTCTAGTAAATTGCTCGTGTCATTGAGTTACTCTCACTTGGGTGGATTCTTGTGGCGCTCAAGTTGTGAGCTAGGCTTGTCATTGCCTATTAGCCACCGAATCACCATTTGAGTAGTCGACACAACGGGGACTAGCTTGGTGGCAACCAAGTGAACCTTGGGAGAAAAATCATTATGTCATCTTGTCTCCCAGCTATTCATTGGTATTCATTGTGATTGGTTCATCCCATTGACATCCATACATCCCAAGGCATCGGTATAACAATCACCCTTATCCTTGTTTTTACATTTCTTCATATCTTGTCTAGTTAGCTTGCTAGTTAGTTCTTTTGTTAGTTGTGTTAGCTTGCTTGAGCTAAGTGCCTTAGGTTCTTGCTATTGTCTGTTGGCACTTAGTTAACTAGAATTACTTGGATAGGTGGCTTTGCACCCCTAGTAGAGCTAGAGCAAAAAACTTTGCTTTAGTGTTATCTAACCCTTTGCTCTAGTGGTTTGTAGAATTTTTAATAGGCTATTCACCCCCCCTTCTAGCCATCTAGGACCTTTCAACGGCTTCTTAGCTCTAGCTCCGGGCCGTCTTCCACTCCGCAGCTTCAGTTGCCCGGAGTCTCTCAGCCGCAGTACACTACTCAGACTCAGTCCACTCCTATAGTGGTGCCGACTCCAGCGTTACCATCCGAAGGACAACAGAGTCAGGCACCAGACTCACCAGCGTGTTAGACACCGATGACCCTAGTGTCATCTTGGTTAGCCACCCCCGGAGAGTTTCAGACGGGATTTACACCTGCCCGAGGAGCTACCATGGCCGAGGCCTCTCGCGACCTTACAGCCTCCTACCAGGAGATCACTGGCGAGGCCTCACCAGTCAGAGAGTAGCTTGACGCTCCTGAGACTCAGCCAACAGAGGTTGAGGTTCCTCCTCCGGCGACGGTACCACTCTTCAGTTGCGTCATCGGAGATTGGACCCGACTGCTCGTCACAGACAGTCACTACACCTCTATTGCTTGCTGTCACCACTGATGCCACCGCAGTTGCAGTTCAGGCAGTGGAGTCAGCAGCCCCAGCTCAGCCAGAGAGTTAACATGCAGAGGATGCCGGAGCAGCTACAGTGGCAGTGTCTTCACCGTCTCAGTCTCAGGGACAGCCAATCGAGCTAATTGCAGCTGTTACACTTACGACATTGGCTTCCACACCTTCTCCTCCATCTCGAGTCTATGCTCGTCGGACCTCCATGCCCGCACCTCAGGCAGGACCGTCAGAGGCTCCAGTTGACACAGTCACTCCGTCTAAGCCTCAAGGGGAGTTGGGAGAGACATCTACCACTCCTGATGACACCGCAACTCCAGCTCCTATTGACACCATAGCTCAGCCTACAGACACAACGTCAGTGCCAGACACTCAGGGTGTTGACTCAGATGACTCTAATCTATAGGACTTTGTGCTTCTTGATCGCAAGGCTGCAGCTACCTCGACTTCTCTCACAGTTCTAGATGCTTAGTGTTGGTGCTAGACGCCAAAGGGGGAGAGAGGATTGAGTATCAGAGATAGGGGGAGTGTTGTGAGATAGGGGGAGGGATTTGACTCTTTGATGTGTTTTATATTCCCCGTACTCATGCATCATGTCTATCTTATGCACTTTGTTTGATGCTTGTGAGATATGTGTGGTTATGACATACTCTTGTTTATCCTAATATATTTCCTGTGAGTTGTCACATTTATTTCATGATACTGTCTCTACTCTCTTTGTGAATGAGCTTCCGCGACATACTTTGATACATATGTGAGACTATCATGAAAGGTACTCCAATTCTAGTTCATATCTTTGAGTACCATGTTTGTGGCTTGACTAGTATGAGCAAGTATCATTCATTCTTATTCACTAACCCTTGCTCTTTCCATCCAAGTGTAACAACCCGGGTTTTTCTAACAACCGAAAAATCCGAACTTTCAAAAACTTTTCTTGCAATGTGTGAAGCATGTAGTTGCTAGGTCAAGCTGAGCTAACCCTAGAAGAGTTTGTCGATAAATCATTGCATACATGTAGAATTGATTGTAGATGAGTGTCTCGGTTCTTGAGTTGAACTCGAGTTTCAAGTTCTATTCATGTTGGCGTGCACAAGTTCTATTCATGTTGTCATCTGCGAGAATAGGTGATAACATAATTGCTTCAGCGATGCTTATGTTTTTGAGAAGAATAGCGGATTGCTGCGGCAAATGGCTATGTCTTAAAAGGAAATGATGGTTTGTTGGAAGTAATAATTGTGACCGGGCGGACACGGTGTTTGGGAGCCATCAGATATGGATATCTGGTGAGCGGGTTCTCTCCGCCTGTGTCGTTAGGGCCTTGCCGTTGTGGATGTCCAAGAGTCGTGACTTTGGAGTACTTATCATATACCTCTGGGGAAGCTGGACTCTGGCTAATCCAGTCTAAAGGACGGTTAACCCGCACTGGGAGTGGAGAGATGGCGAGAGTAGTGTGCACCTTCCAAGTTCGAGGAACTAGGTGGAGGTGTACTGTGCTCTCGGGTAGCAGAACCCCGTTCTCAGATGGAGGATCCAGGGAAAGGTAGTCATATGTGTGCTTTAGTGTTGTATATGTCGTGTGACAGGGAAGTCCCAACTGGGTTTAATCGATTCGAATCGTCGTGTTCCTCGGATATGGAAACATGACTTTGACTACCACATCGTAGTTAATGAAACTTTAATTGGATACTTGATGGTTTCCTTTTGGGATGGTTGTTGCCTCGTGATCGATCAAAACATTCAGATCGATACTTGAGTAACTTTTATGAGAACTAAATCGATTTCAATTCTTTTTATAAATGCTCATTTATGCAAAATACTTGATTCTTGTAAAACCCCACCTTGATACCTATGACTTGCATATCTTTTGTCGACCAAATATTTTCTTTTGTCGGATAAGTCTTATTGAGTACTCCCGTACTCAGGGTTTGTTAACCCTTGTTGCAGATGAAGTTTCAAAATGCGGTGTGTACAGCTTCATGTTGTATGATCGAAGCTAATGTTGATGATGAAGAATAGATGTTGCGTGACCCTTGGGCAGGGTACATGGTTGGTTGTCTTATAATCTTTACCACTAGCTTGATGTAGTAATGACACATATGTTATATTTCTAAACTAATGGTTTGTAATATGACCATTATAAATTCCGCTACTTTGATGTAAATTTAATTTTTGTATTACTTCTGCAAATCTGTAATGAGGATCCTGCTCGGAAAGAGGTGGATGACCCGTTGCAAAATGGCGACACCTGACGGACCAATTAAGACTTGGATCATTTGTTGAGATTAAGTCGGTTGGACGTTAATCCTGGCAAGTGGGCCCTGTTCTTAAGAGGTTCTATCATAGTTGGTATCAAAGCTTTCTCATTATAGATCTTGCAGTTGTAAAACTTTAGAATATTTTGGATCTTAAATTAAAATGAGTTTTGAGTCCAAAAATTTCTTTAACTTCTCTTTCTCATTGTGAAAAGTAACATTGAGGATATCAAGCTTATATAGTGGTATACAATATGATATATTAATATTGCCCTATAAATATGTATATGTATGCTTATATATACTTATAGTATATAATCCTTATGATAGTTCGTATTAGGACGAATAGAGCATGCATGACAATGATTGTTGCATTTTGTATGTGTCTACTCTTATCCCTATTCTAGCGATATGTAATGTTGCATCATGATTGTTATGCTTGATGATATGCTAGTTTCTTATCAAAAGATAGATAATGATCTTGTTAGTGTATGTTGTGTTATGTCAACCTTCGTTGAGATTATGTTTTGCATGCAATGTCTTTTATCCCTGATATATGTTCTTTAAATTGAAGAATCTAAACTTAAAGCTAAAAGTGTTCAAATGCATGATCTAGTTTTTGTTAAGTTTGTTAAGTCATGCTGGTTTTTACAAGTTTTGAACCTGTTAAGTGGTAATTAAATTGTGTTTAACATGTTCCATGCTTTGTTGGTGTTATCGTTTGTTTTTATAATCTTAGTTGTCTTCTTTCATGTTTTTATGGAGCATCGGTTTAAATCACAAGTCACTCGCCGTGTTATCTTTACCTTGAAACACTTTTCCTTGACTCCAATCCTTGTGACCACCTTTGATTGCTATACTTCATTTTTATAGCGTTTGTTCTTACCACCAATCGATGCCATTTGAAATTTCACTTTGGTTGTGTGTTTGGTGATGGTGTCACGATTAGTACTTTACGGTGCCGTGACGACACCGAGAGCCTCCTGTGGGTGCACACACAAGGTAGTGTTGCTCGACACACGTTGGTATCGTGATTACTAACCATGATCCATTATGGAACAACCCTGATGTGGTATTTTCTAGTGTGCTTTCTTCCTTGATTATCTCCATATATCTTATCTAAAGATCTGTACATCAGTCTTGGTGTAATCAAGTTTCTATCCTAAAGTTGCAAAGAGGATAACCTTTGAAGAACATGTCACAGATATAAACAGTGACTACTCTTTGATAGCTTTGAAGGTTATCTCTCACATAACTCCTTGGATTCATCCCAAAGTAACAATGCTTCATGGAAGTCAATGAAGGAAATTCTTCAAACAAGTTTTTGATAAGGAGCAATCTTTCACACTGAATCTTGGGACGAGATTCTTTTTAAGGGTGGTAGATTGTAACACCTTAGGTGTTAATTTCCAAATTATGGAAATAGATCCTAATTTAAACTTTGTTTAATAGCTCAAGTATCAATCTCCCTCTAAGCTTGTCAAGTAATGACTCCAGAAATTAATTTTGTTAAAGCCTTCAACGCTTTCAAAATCTGGGTTTTCCTAGTCATCAACTTTGGCACTCCGCGTTCTCAAAATCTATCAAACCTTTTGAAATCTGTCAAACTCCTTTATACCATGTTGTTCTACTTTTGTTGTTCCTTCTAACGGTGCTTTCGGTTGTTTATTTGGATTTATGGTTTTGAATTTGGAAGGATTTTAAATCAGTGGAAATTTCTGTAAATAACTCAAAAATCTTGGGCATGGTTTTGGGCTAGAACCAGCCATTGCCACCTCATGCCGTGTGTGTCTGTCTCCCCGGCACCGTGGCCGCTCGGCCCGACATGTGCCCTCTGTCGTGTCCATCGGCAAGGGGGGAAAGGGACTGGCTCCCTCTCTCCAATCTCTCGGTCACCTCCCTCTCTCTCATTCTCACCCTCCCTCCTCTCGGTTGCACACGGAAGGAAGGCCGAGGCTGACGCCCAGCGCTGCTGCCTCGCCTCCGCTCGCCTCCTCCTTGTGCTGCTGCTCCAATCCTTCCTTTGTTCCTCCCTGCTATTAATTGCTACTTGCTCCCTCCTTCCTTGCTCTCTAAACTAACTCGGCCATGAAATCCAAGCTCCAATCCTTCGGTATCCATGAAATTTCTTCGGTAAAAGGTTAAAGAAAGGTTGGTTTGGTGAGGGATGATTTTTATTGGATTTTTATGCAAATTGTTCTTGACTCATAGATTTGCAAATAGGGGCTTGGTTAATTTGTTGAAAAGTTGGGATTCCTGATGCATAAGTGAAAATCCCGTAATTATTATTCCTCAGATTTTTGCTGATCTTTGAAAATCCTTGGTAATTCATAGAAACATCGCATGAATGTGTTTTTGGACTTTCTGGAATCCTCATGAAGTTTTCTATGCTGTATATCCATGATATGTGGTGGTTTAGTTCATATATTTTGCTGTAAAAATCATTTTGTGCAAGCATGTCAATTCTGTTAAGATGTTTTTGTTATTTTGGTATCCACTGTTATACTTGTCAAATAATTTTGAAAGTTTTATGGGATGTTTAAAAGTTTATGCTTGACGTATATTTAAAATGTAATGATTTTAGGATCTATGGTTGTTGAGTTATAAAAATGGCAAAGTTCCTGTTTCTCTGTTTAAGACTGCTGCAGTGATGTTTGTTGAGCATTTTATTTCGTGGTAAAGATGATGTTTTCTGTGGATGAGTTGAATACCAAAGTGATATTTAATGTTATGATCTATCTTGTGTTAAAAGTTCATGATTTTACATCTGATATTTTAGGTGTTATTAATTTTGCAAGTTGAATGTAGTTGCTGCTCACCTTCTGGACAGATCTGATAAGAATGAGCTGTTTGAGCAATTTACTTTTAGATTCATGCTTTGGGACTGTGGAAACATTTGAAGTATATTTCATAATATTTGTAAAATGTTAAGATTCATATTTTTAGGTGTTGTACATCTCAGGTTATAGCTGTTTAAAGTTGAGTTCAGAATTTGTCTTGTTGTTTGAGTTGTTTGCAATAGAGCTTGTTGTCTTTTTGATAGAGGTTTCTATACTTGCTTAAATGATATGAAATTTATACAGTAGACTAATGAAAGCATGTGTATGCCTCTGTAATTTTGGTAGAATATATTATGCAAGTTTGTTGTGTGATCATATTTACACCTAATTATCTAAATAAATTAAGAAAATATATGCAAATAATTTATTTAGCAATGGACACTATGTTTTCTAGTATTCATTAGTCATGTATGACATGTTGGTAAAGTTGGTTTTGTCCATTATATGTTTGCAACATAAGTTAACTTTTATTTATTGCAGTTGCTAGTTTCTGGACAGTTTTGGGGGCAACGTAAATTACCCCATATTAATGATGTTCTTTGAGAATCTTGTAAATACCAAAGTCGTAGATAACTCATGTATCTAGCTTCTGTTAAAATTTGGTGGTATTTAACCAAGTAGTTTATGATTTATGCATGTTTTCAGTTGGAGATCAGAAGTGGCTGATCTCTGTTTCTCAGGAACAGATTCTGTAACTTTGTAATTTCGACTTAGTTAACTTGTGAATCATGCTGTGCTAGTATGGAATGAAATGTAGATAATTTCATAAGCTTTCCAGAATGTCTTATTGCAAGTTCTTTGGATTTGTAAAACTCTAGATATGATTAAAATGGTGACTGTTGTCTTGCTGTCTAAAAACTACATGCATAAGTTAATTGTTCTATTCTATTTTGGTTGTTTAATCTAAGGATTACCTCTTGATTAATGAATGCTTGGCAAGTCTGAACCTAAGTTCAGTTGTGTGTATACTTTAGATTCTTTTCATGTCTAAATATCATGTTTGGTAAGGTTAAGTTAATCAACTATAGATATCTATGTCTTGTATAATCTTATGATACCTTGAATGCTTTAATATGTCTTTGCTTGACTTAAGTAACCTTGTGTATGTCCAAACTTTATGCTTAATGGTATTAATTAATTAACTAAAAGTGTATATGTCATGTATGAACTCTTGTTCACTTGAATGTTTGTTGTGATGTATCTTTGTGTTATCAATTCCTTGCATTTATACATTTACATCTTTGCATCTCATTAAGGTAAGATACATTCTTACGTGATGGTTAGTACCAAACTAGAAGACGGTGATTGGTGGCTCTCATCGAAGAAGTATTGGTGAATAATCCAAAAGATGGTTAATCTCGGTTTTCTAATGTCGATCAATGATATTTGCCAAGCGAGTATCATCTAACAAACACTTAATAGTGTTCTTATCCAGGCAAGTCCCGGTGCATTCAAACCCTACCTTGTATTTAAAAAGCTTTTATTTAAATACACTTATGATTAATTATTGCATGGTTACTTTTCAAATAAATTCCTACTTGATGCATAGCCTTATTCTTGAGTTATTCAATTCCTGTACCTTGATAACTGTTTTAAAAATACGAATGATGCTTTATGCTGCTTAGCAATGCTTAGACCGATAGAGTCAGATGATTTTTTGTCATATGCGAGAATAGGTGATAACCTAATTGCTTCAGCAATGCTTATGTTTTTTAGAAGAATAGCGGATTGCTGCGGCAAATGGCTATGTCTTAAAAGAAAATGATGGTTTGTTGGAAGTAATAATTGTGACCGGGCAGACACGGTGTTTGGGAGCCATCAGATATGGATATCTGGTGAGCGGGTTCTCTCTGCCTGTGTCGTTAGGGCCTTGCCATTGTGGATGTCCAAGAGCCGTGACTTTGGAGTACTTATCATATACCTCTGGGGAAGCTGGACTCTGGCTAATCCAGTCTAAAGGACGGTTAACCCCAACTGGGAGTGGAGAGATGGCGAGAGTAGTGTGTACCCTCCAAGTTCGAGGAACTAGATGAAGGTGTACTATGCTCTCGGGTAGCGGAACCCCGTTCTCGGATGGAGGATCCAGGGAAAGGTAGTCATATGCGTGCTTTAGTGCTGTATATGTCATGTGATAGGGAAGTCCCAGCTGGGTTTAATCGATTCGAATCGTCGTGTTCCTCGGATATGGAAACATGACTCTAACTACCACATCATAGTTAATGAAACTTTAATTGGATACTTGATGGTTTCCTTTTGGGATGGTTGTTGCCTCGTGATCGATCAAAACATTCAGATCGATACTTGAGTAACTTTTATGAGAACTAAATCGATTTCAATTCTTTTTATAAATGCTCATTTATGCAAAATACTTGATTCTTGTAAAACCCCACCTTGATACCTATGACTTGCATCTCTTTTGTCCGCCAAATATTTTCTTTTGTCGGATAAGTCTTGTTGAGTACTCCCGTACTCAGGGTTTGTTAACCCTTGTTGCAGATGAAGTTTCAAAATGCGGTGTGTACAGCTTCATGTTGTATGATCGTAGCTAATGTTGATGATGAAGAATAGATGTTGCGTGACCCTTGGGCAGGGTACATGGTTGGTTGTCTTATAATCCTTACCACCAGCTTGATGTAGTAATGACACATATGTTATTTTTCTAAACTAATGGTTTGTAATATGACCATTATAAATTCCGCTACTTTGATGTAAATTTAATTTTTGTATTACTTCTGCAAATCTGTAATGAGGATCCTGCTCGGAAAGAGGTGGATGACCCGTTGCAAAACAGCGACACCTGACGGACCAATTAAGACTTGGATCATTTGTTGAGATTAAGTCGGTTGGACGTTAATCCTAGAAAGTGGGCCCTGTTCTTAAGAGGTTCTATCACACCAGCCAACCCATGTGCCAGGCCCAGCAGCCGGCCCATGCCCCACCATCCCGCGCTTGCCCAGCTAGCCCGACAGCCGCTCCCCACACCCGGTGAAACCCTAGCGGGGGCAACGCACCCCAACGCTCCAAGCCGCCACCGCCAGGAGGCTCGCACGCGCGTGACTCCGCACCCGCGCCTGCGCCCTCGATATCGGCGCTTCGCCTCCCGATGCCCGCCACGCGTCCCGGAGTACGGATGCCGAGGCATCCCGCCGTCGGCGCCTCGTAACCTTAGCTCGCGCCACTATAAATGGCCGAAGCCGCCGCCCCGCTCCACTTCTTCCCAGAAGCCGCCGCCGTTCTCCCTTCCTCCTTGCGGCTCTGCTCCAAGTTGTGACACCGGCCACCACCACGACATCGAGCTACTCCAACACCTCACCGACACCGCCCTCGGTCCGCTCCGCCATGCCGAGCACCCTTGCACGCCGGCGGCCACCTCATCGCCCTGCTGGACGACCGACGCTACTAGCCCGCCATGGCGTCATCCTCGCCAAGCTCTGCTACCCGCGACGTCTCCCGGACCGCCCTGCGCTTCGTCACCACCACGGACGCCGACCAGCGGCCACGCCATGATCGTCCTCAGCAGCTCGGCCGCTCTCCCCGACACGACTTCGACCCAAATTGCACGCGCTAGACACCGTTGCGCCGCGACGTCGAGCGCATCCCGAGCCACGCCACCACACGCGACGCGGGAGCTCCATCACGTCACCACCACCCTCCTGCTTGCCTCTACGCGGCTGCGACGTCGACCGTGGCCGACCACGACCTCACCGTGCTCTGCTCGCGACGCTGAACCGTGCCGTAGCCGACCGTGCGGGTGCAGTAGTTGACCCCGGTTGGTCGCTGCCCAGGCCATGGCTTGGCGCCACTCCACGTCGACACCGCGACCTCGCCTCGCCGAGCCTTCCTGTCCTCGTCAAGCCGCCGCCAGTGAGTTTCCCAGCACCAAACCCCCCACTCTTTCTGTCTCGTGGATGTCTGTCTCTGAGGTTGGCCTTCGTGCATGATTCATCACTACCACAGGGAGGCTGTGGGTGTGCGGCGCCATTTGCCGGAGCTCCGACCTCTTCTCCGTCCACCGGCTGCCCTGTCCGGCCAGACGCAGCCATTCTGCGACCTCTTACAGCGTGACGTGGCGAGCCAAACTAGCCGTGGGTTGGTGCAGCCGATCACCACCAACCAGGAGAGGCCACCGCCGGTCTATGCGTGCTCGGACGTTCTACTGCAACCTGCAGCAGCACGTCGTCGCCTTGCCTTCCTCCACCATCGGTGAGCCACCAGTGGTGGCTCGACTCTGAGACGGGCCTTCGTGCCGTGTTCTACTCTGTTGCAGGAAAGCCGCGGACGTGCTGCGTCGTTTGGGTGAAGCTCGACGTCCCCGCTGCCCAACCTACTGTTTTGTACGGCCTTCGTGCCATGGGTTTTCTGTTGCAGGGTGGTGTGTACGAGCCTGTTCCGGATACACCCATTGGATCCTTGCAGCAACCGGGCGCCGTTCCCGTCACGTTAAGGTCAAGTCCTTGGAACTCGATGACGTCGTCCACGACGTCGGCAAAAACCTTTGCTATTCATACTTGTTCATACATGTCACGCTTGTCATTAACACTTTATATCTATCTATGCCTGTGACATGCCCTCGTGTCGTTCTATCTATCTATCTCTCTTGCTATGGAATGTGCTACTCAATTTTTGTGGGTTCTTGTGCGTTGTGATTTGTTTGTCTCTGTAGACCGAGACTTCGAGCCGGTTGAGAAGCGACGTGTTTGGTCGTTCGGTCGTGGGTTCGCCCCGCAGTGACCGTAGTACCAAACACGATACCTTCTCTCGTGTTTAGCTGTCCCCGTGGAACTACAAAAGTTGTGTCCTTATTCGACCCTAGGCCATGGCCATTGCGGACTCGATAGTGGTGCGCTTCCTAACCGCACCAGTCTAGCCTCCGTGACCTAGTCCACTAGGGATGAACGAGGGGACGACTATCTTGGAACCTTCGGAAGCCAACTCTTGTAGGTGAAGCTCATGGTCACGAGTGCCTCGCCATGACCATTGGGCTCTACCTCCTTTGCTTCTCTTATTCCTACCCACCTCATATGCTTGTACCACCTAGACCATAGCGTTTCCTTGGTTCTTGCGGTGATAACCACACTACTAGAGCTCGAGGGATTGTCTTGTGTTGTTTTAGTACACAAAGGTCGTGGTGCCCTACGAGTTGGTGTAGTTTGAGGAACTGCGAGTTTGTGTCTCTATTCCTTCAACCTCCGCCCGTTACCATGGCATGTGGTTGAGAGAATGCAGAGATTGTTCCTCTTTTATCGAACCTTTCTATCCAGTAAGACGTGGATTGAGCGCTCTTGTTCCAAATTTGTTGCATGTCCTTTGCCATGACGTGGTGATCGAAGTGTTGAGGAACCAATCTCTTTTTGCTTGCTTGTTTCCTTTAGGTGTTTATTTGTCGATCTCTTTGTTCTTTCCTTCGATTGTCGTCGGATGCTATGACGAGTGGATCAAAGGAAGGTGCATCCTTTTCTCTCCGCTTCCCTCTTTTGGCTCTTTTGTGCTCAAGCCCTTGTATGCTTGTATCTATTTTAGACCATGGTACTTCTTAGGTTCTTGCGGTGACCACCGCACTGCTAAGGCCTTAGGGGTGTCTAGGTGCATTTAGTGCACGTAGGTCGTGGTACCCTACAAGTGGATTTGGGTATTGTATGTTCTCTTGCGTGTTGCTCCTTTCCAATGCCTCGCCTTTCGCCATGGCATGTGGATTGGGAGAAGCAGACCATTGTCCCGTTTCTTTATTTCTCGGTCATTGCCTTTTGATTTGGATCTTGGTTAGAGATTGATTGCTTTCTTCCTTGTTTGTCGCTTTGCCGAGGAAGTTGCATTGAGGGCGATGTTGATCGGACCAGTGATTCGTTGGAGGCAGGAGACATGGGCAGCAACAGGATGTGGATGAATATATGGATCTATAACAAACAGGTGCCACGTCCCACCGAACCTAGTAGAATCCTATTAGACATGCATATACATAGATGCTAGTGTTTTACTTTCTTCAATTAAACTGATAGGTTGCATGGTAGATTGCTTGGAAAACCTTTACCTTGTCACAACCTTACCCCTGCACACCCGTTGTTAGGATAGACACTCGCTTTACTTACTTGCTCGCTGCTTACTTCTACTTTGCATTATGTCTTTGATGTGATGCTGAGTGGAGGATTGTTTGTGAGTGGCTAGGCACTGTGTGCCGTTATAATGATAACAACTTGGGGAGATCTTGGCGTGTGTCTTGGGTGTGTGGTGAGGGTTTAGTCGATCAGACAGGTCCTACGACGAGTCTGTGGGACGAGTCTTGCCAGGGGTGCAACCTGGGCATCTCCATGTGAGGTACCTATGGCGGGTACTTGTGTTCTGAGGAGATCCCGGGGCGAGCCCCGGGATAGAGGTGTTGTCTGAGGCGAGATCCCGAGGCGAGCCCCGGGATAGAGGTGTACCCCGATTGAGGAGATGACCTGTCTGATCCCTTCTAGGAAACTGATATCGAGTGGACCGGAACCTTGGGAACTTTCGTGCACACCACTCGTCCCTGAATGGGCGGGGTGCGGATGTCGATCGGTTTGGGCGATGCCATTACTGCCAGGTTGTTAGGTGATAAGGGTGGGTGGTACCGGTGTTGAGACTCGTACCATCCTAGATGCGCAGTACCACAGTGGCCAGGTGTTGCGTCTCCCAGTCTTAGTTTGCCGGTGCGCCGGGGAGCCCCAGGGCTGAGTGGCAGGATGGTATCGTTTCGGATCAGGAGATGCCTGTTATCGGCTTAGGCGTTGCACAACGTCGATGATGGCGATCTTGTGGGTACAGGTGTACACACTCTGCAGAGTTGATTGATCTATACGTATAGTCGTGTCCCCGGATATGGACATTCCCTTGACCTACGCTTCTCTAGAGTAGTGAGATGAGTCCTTTCTTCTCTCCCCCTGGGTTTTGTAGGATCCGGCTGCTAGCCGCTGAGACAAGGACGAGAGGGAGTTTTCCTTGTCACCTAGAGAGTGAGAGTGTGGTGAGATGTGTGTGGATGGAATGGATGGATGGAAATGTGTTAAAACTTGATGAACTATTACTATTAATTATATATTTAATATTGATTATATGCATAGGCAAACTACGGCCATAAATAGGTCTTTTGCTATATCCTTGCATTCCACTTACCACAAAGCAAACGCAAAGCATAGGGTGGGAAACAGTGGCCAGTACAAATCGTACTAAAAGTTATTTATCAGGTTTGGATGCCATCTTCGACGACAACAACAAGGATCCGGAAGAGGTTTAGATGGTCTTGTCCTATGCTCAAGGTTGCCTATGAAGGAGGAGCCTTCACCCGCTGACGCGCTGTGTCTACTTTGATATCGTTTCGCATGCATCTTCCGCTAGTATCATGTTGTAGTAGAGTGTGAATCTCTAAGTTGTAATACTTGTAAACTTGTAATACACGATGTATGACTGTGGTATCAGCTGTATAATAATAATGTGATAGCTTGATATTCCTGGGACTATCACAATATCTGGAATTCCCTTCGAGGAAATTCTGGATTGTTACAGTTGGTATCAAAGTCATACTTGACCCTAGGACGAGACATTTTAGAACCAAACACTAGTTTAGAGGCCAATCAACATGCTTAATGAACAACTATTGGTATTAACACTTGTTTCTCTCTCCGCCTTGAGTTCTTCATGCTAACTGACCCAACCTTTATGGAAGTTGACCTGTAGAGAACATTCCCTTTATCGCCCTCGCTAGATCGATAGATGTGTGAGACTTAAAGGCTTAGGAGTCGTCATAAGTCAACACTATGCATATAGGAGTTGTAATGTTGTTTGATTGCCTGGATCTTGTGTTGTTAGGCTTTTATTGCCTTATAATGTTTGAGTGTAGGATGTAGAAGTTATTTTGTGTATGTGAGACTCCGGATATCGGTTAATTTAACAGGCTAAACCCAACGCCGTCCTATGACTAGATAAGTGATCTCGGCTAACATAGTTAAAAATGATAATAACAAAACCAATGCATCATGCTTCTGTCAAACCTTTTTCTCCAAAGTAAATTTTTCCAACTTTTTCACTAAACTAAATTTTAAAAGAATTACCTTCTTTTGATTAAATGGTTTACAAAAAAATGTAACTTCTTTTCAAAAGATAAACAATTTCAAAACTTTTTGAAACACCTTCCTTTTTCAAAAGAAAACAATTTTGGTTCAATTTAAAAGGCTTTAAACGAAATAGTTTGAAAATCAATCCAATTTCAAAGGCTTTAAACGAAACAGTTTGAAAATCGGTTCCCTTTCAAAATGTTTTACAAATCACTTCTCAAAGACAAAAGTTTTGCTTTACGATTAACTAAAATCTTTTCAAAACTGAAGACCTTTGGCTCGGTTTTGTTTAAAAAGCTTTTGATTTCACCCTACGAGCCAAGTCTGTTTCACAATCAACCCAACCTTCAAAATTGGTTTGCAACTGTTTTATCAAACATAATACTTGCGAAAAGATTTTTGTGTGTAAAAAGGTTTCTAAAACCAAAATGAGCTTTCAAAACCTCATTTCAAAAGCGTTGTTTTGAAAAAGTGTTTATTAAAAACCAAGTTTGATTACGAAAACTTTTCCTTTCAAAATAAGAAATGATTTCAAATTATTTTCAAAACCTGTTTTTGATTTAAAAGAAAAGGAAGCAACACTTTGTTTCAAAAATAAATAACGTATTTCAAAGTATTTGATTTGAAACCATTCAAACAATGTGTGTTTTTATTTGAAAAGCAAATACCTTCAAAATATTTTGTTTTCCAAAACTACTTCCGTTTCAAAAGTGCTGAAAAATAGAAAAAAAAATTAAAACAAAGCATCCTTAAAGGTTTTGGGTATTTGCAAAACATTTTCATAAAAAGGATTTCGAACGCTATTTACTAACTGTTTCAAAAGAATCTCCTGTCCAAAAAGTCTATTTGGAAAAGTTTATTAAATGTGTTGATTTCTAAGTCCTTCCCTTCAAAAGGCTTAAATGCTTGTGAAAATCGTTTCAAAGGTTGTTTGAAAAGCGAAAACTTTCCATAATTTTTAAATTTATAAACTAAAAGCCTATTTAAAGTGTTTTCAAAATCTCCTTTTGGAGTTTTGTCTCAATTTGTCCTAAAATTAAAACTTTTGATTCAGGCTTCAAAAAAAAGGGATACAACCTATTTCAAAATGTTTGTGTTGATTTCAAAATCCTAAGGTTGTAACCTTCTTCCTTGCAAAAATTTGTCAAAAAAACAACAACACAATTTAAAACTTATTTGCAAAATGACTTTCAAAACAATTTACAAAGGTTTTCCCTTTTTAAAAACCCTCATCTCCTCTCTCTTGGGTAATCGAAGTTATGTCGGGACATACATGGGGAAGTGTCGTGATCATGACCTATGTGCCTCTACGAGACTTGGGGCTCTCCATGTGTGATGCATCCACATGGCTTGCTTCTAGGCGATAGCCGGTATTAAGGTACTTGACTGTGACCACTCTATGTAGTACTCACATAGCACAATAATCCCAAGCTGAGCATTTCAAAACCCTACTTCAAAAGAACCCATGAAAAAGAGTTTTTACTTAAATAAAAGATGTTTTGGATTTCAAAAAAAACTCTATTCAAAGATGTTCCCAAACCCAAAGCTTTGCAAAAAAAAAGGGCTTTAAAAAGAAAGGGGGTTTTCAAAAGCTTCTTAACTTCTTTAGCTTCAAAACCTTCGGCTATTTCAAATGTCTTTCAAACTTCTCTCCCATTTCAAAATGTTGTTTTGAAAAGGTGTTTCAAATCGTTGTGTGTGTGTGCTTGAAAAATCGAGAAGAAAATGCCTATTTTCAAATCTCATTTTTTTAAAAGAAGAATTTATGAAAACCTAATTTCTCAATCTCTTTCAAAATGCCTTGCGAAATGATAAAATATTTTGGCTTTGAAATTCAAAAACCTACTTCAAAAAGGGATTTATTTTCAAATGAAAATGATTCTAACTTGCTTCCCTTTATAAAATAAGGAAGAATTTGTTTAAAAATAAAAAGTGTTTCCAAAAGTCATGTTTTGTTTAAATTATATTTAGTTTAAAGAAACAAGTTTCCCCAAAATGGCTTTTGAAACCGGTTTACAAAATCTGGGTGTGTGTGTAAAAATGTTTCAATCAATATTTAAAGCATGTTTTCCAAAAACCATGGTTTTCAAACAAAAGATGATTTCAAAAGAAAGTTTGAACTTGATTTGAAAAAGTTTCAAAATCTCTTTTTACAAACAACCTTTCTTCGAAAATCGATTTGATTATGCAAAAGATCTTTCCCTCTTGTTTGTAAAAGTAACCCCTCCATTCAAAAGGTTTTATGCAAACTGCTTTCCAAAGAATCCTTCCTTCAAAACCTTTCCCTGAAAAGCTTCTTTTAAACCCTTGTTCAAAAGCTTCTTTGCAAAATCTGATGCACTAATGCCATAGAACCTTTGGGAAAAAGCTAGCAACCATAATCAAACATAGCACCATCCTTAAGAGTAGAAACCCCTGAATCTCAGGGACATGATTCCTGTAAGGGGGGGTAGTCTGTAACAACCTGGGTTTTTCTAACAACCGAAAAATCCAAACTTTCAAAAACTTTTCTTGCAATGTGTGAAGCATGTAGTTGCTAGGTCAAGTTGAGCTAACCCTAGAAGAGTTTGTCGATAAATCGTTGCATACATGTAGAATTGGTTGTCTCAGTTCTTGAGTTGAACTCGAGTTTCAAGTTCTATTCATGTTGGCGTGCACAAGTCCATAGCAACCCTTCTCGTTTAATCTGACTTGAGTTCCTTTTGAACTCGTCTCAAAACTTCTTGACTCATGAAAGGAAGCCTTTTCCTTTTATTCTCCTTTACATCAATTCCACTTCAATCTCCTTTTGAATCCCTTCACATGAATCCAATCGAACCCGTAGAAATCCCTTCTCAATCCGTATTAAATTTCCTCCCTATGGATTCCTCCAAAATTCCCTTGGATCATTAAAGGAAATCCTTCCAATTTCTTTTTCGTATATTGTCAAATCTCTTTTCGACTAAACTTCAAACTTCATTAAATCATTGTAAGGACCTGATTAGCCTAGAGGGGGGGTGAATAGACATGTTTAAAAAACTACAACTTTCTGTCAGCAGAGAGGCCGGCACTGCCGGGCTTGAGGTCGGCACTGCCGAGGTGGCCGACACTGCTGGACTAAGGGTTGCAGTGCTGGTCACCAGAAAAGATATATGCACAATTCAAAATGTAAACTTAGAATGTAAATTGTGCTTGAATAGAAACCTTCCTAGAGGTGTAGGGAACCTCTAGCACCACCTGAAAGTGGTAGCAATACACCCACCGAGTAGATCGGATCCAAACCCTAGAAATCACCTTGCACACAAGATATATGAAAGTAAAGTAACAAGCACACGATGACACAAGATTTGACCCATGGTTCAGCTCGCCACCATGGCTTGCCTACGTCCACGTTGTTGAGGTGTGCCACACAAGGCTCAAGCTCGCCACACAAGGCTAGCTCTTTCCTCGGTCTCAAGTCAAGGGGGTGAACCCTTAAGATGAGAGAAGTGTATTAGCAAATGATGGGTGATACAAACTTCCCTAGGCTGCCACACGAAGGAGGCAAGCTCAAGGGAAACCTCTAGCCGGCTAGGAGCAAAGCTCCAAGAGTAAAGAACTCAAACCACCGGCCACCACGCAAACCAAATGCTTGTAGGAGTGAAGATCCGAGGGAGAAGCTTTCTTCTCAAGCTTGGAGGATCAATCTCCTAAAGAATGATTGGAGATCAATGGAGGAGAGTGGTTGAGCACCAAGGGAGAAGGGAGAGCAAGAGAGGAGTTTCTCTTTCTGTTCTTGCGAAGTCTGAATGTTGGAATGGCAGAACTAGCCATTGAGGGTGAGTGAGGGGGTATGAAATACCTCCTTACTGCCAACGGGTAGAACAAGTCGCGGTAGTGTCGGCCTGGGCAGAGCAGCAAGGATATGATCTTCGAGTAGCTGGCTGATTTGCCCACTATATATGTGGAGGTGTGATGTATTTGTATAGATATGCATTTGGTTCACTTGTTGGCATGTGTGTTGAATCCCTCTTTATAGTACGACATTCCTAACTCAATTTCAAAGTATAAAATGAATTTAAACTCTTTGAGCTTGTTGCCATGCACTTTTGTAGTTGGAGGGGTTCACCAACCTGTTCATCAACCTCCTCAAGTTTAACCTGCTTGTCATACTCACAAAGTCTCATTAGTCTTCTAATTGCGTTGTCATGGCACCAAAACCCACTTAAAGCTTGATTGCACTTTCAATCATCAAAGGAAATTCTAATTTCCTTTTCTCTTCTCTTCCTCCCCCTTCCCCTTACTGCAGCCCAGTTGGCCCACTCCTTTCCCTTTCCCCCCTCCTGGTCGATCTCTCGCGAGGCCCAGCGCGCGCAGCAGGCCAGCCGGCCCATGCGCCAGGCCCAGCAGTCGGCCCATGCCCCACCACCTCGTGCTGGCCCAGCTGGCCCGCCAGCCGCGCCCCACACCCGGTGAAACCCTAGCGGGGGCAACGCACCCCAACGCTCCAAGCCGCCGCCGCCGCCAGGAGGCTCGCACGCGCGTGAATCCGCACCCACGCCTGCGCCCTCGACATCGGTGCTTCGCCTCCCGATGCTCGCCACACGTCCCAGGGTACAGACGCCGAGGCATCCCGCCGTCGGCGCCTCGTAACCGTAGCTCATGCCACTATAAATGGCCGAAGCTGTCGCCCCGCTCCACTTCTTCCCAGAAGCCGCATCCGTTCTCCCTTCCTCCTCGTGGCTCTCCTCCAAGTTGTGACACCGGCCACCACCACCACGTCGAGCTACTCCAGCGCCTCACCGACACCGCCCTTGGTCCGCTCCGCCACGACGAGCACCCTTGCATGCCGATGGCCACCTCGTCGCCCTGCTCGACGACCGACGCTACTAGCCTGCCATGGCGTCGTCCTTGCCAAGCTCTGCTACCCACGACGTCGCCCGGACCGCCCTGCGCCTCGTTACCACCACGGACGCCGACCAGTGGCCGCGCCGCAGTCGTTCTTAACAGCTCGGCCGCTCTCCCCGACATGACGTCGACCCAGGGTGCATGCGCTAGACATCGTCACGCCACGACGTCGAGAGCATCCCGAGCCACGCCACCACACGCGACGCGGGAGCTCCATCGCGTCACCACCACCCTCCTGGTTGCCTCTACGTGCCTGCAACGTTGACCGTGGCCGACCACGACCTCACTGTGCTCTGCTCACGATGCTGAACCGTGCCGCAGCCGGCCGTGCGGGTGCAGCAGCTGACCCCGGTTGGTCGCTGCCCAGGCCATGGCTTGGCGCCACTCCACGTCGACACCGCGACCTCGACCTCGCCTCAGCGAGCCTTGCTGTCCTTGTCAAGCCACCGCCAGTGAGTTTCCCAACACCAAACCCCCCACTCTTTCTGTCTCGTGGATGTCTAGTCTCTGAGGTTCGCCTTTGTGCCATGATTCATCACTGCCACGGGGAGGCCGTGGGCGTGCAACGCCATTTGCCGGAGCTCCGACCTCTTCTCCGTCCACCGACTGCCCTGTCCGGCTAGCCGCAGCCAGTCTGCGACCTCCTACAGCGTGACGTGGCGAGCCACAACTAGCCGTGGGTTGCTACAGCCGGTCACCGCCAACCAGGAGAGGCCACCGCCGGTCTATGCGTGCTCAGACGTTCTGCTGCAACCCCTAGCAGCACGTTGTCGCCCTGCCTTCCTCCACCATCGGTGAACCACCAGTGGTGGCTCGACTCTGAGACCGGCCTTCGTGTCGCGTTCTACTCTGTTGCAGGAAAGCCGCGGACGTGCTGCGTCGTTTGGCAAAGCTCAACGTCCCCGCTGCCCAACCTGTTGTTCTCTACGGCCTTCGTGCCATGGGTTTTCTGTTGCAAGGTGGTGTGTCCAAGCCTGTTCCGGATACACCCGTTGGATCCTTGCAGCAACCCGGCGCCGTTCCCATCACGTTAAGGTTGAGTCCTTGGAACTCGCTGACGTCGTCCACGACATTAGCAAAAACCTTTGCTATTCATACTTGTTCATACATGTCACACTTGTCATTAACACTTTATATCTATCTATGCCTGTGACGTGCCCTCGTGCCGTTCTATCTATCTATCTCTCTTGCTATGGAATGTATTACTCAATTTTTGTGGGTTCTTGCGCGTTGTGATTTGTTTGTCTCTGTGACCGAGCATTCGAGCCGGTTGAGAAGCAACGTGTTTGGTCGTTCGGTCGTGGGTTTGCCCCGCTGTGGCCATAGTACCAAACACGATCCCTTCTCTCGTGTTTAGTTGTCCCCGTGGAACTACGACAGTTGTGTCCTTATTCGACCCTAGGACATGGCCATTGCGGACTCGATAGTGGTGCGCTTCCTACCCGCACTAGTCGAGCCTCCGTGACCTAGTCCACTAGGGACGAACGAGGGGACGACTATCTTGGAACATTCGGAAGCCAACTCTTGTAGGTGAAGCTCATGGTCGTGAGTGCCTCTCCATGACCATTCGACTCTACCTCCTTTGTTTCTCTTATTCCTACCCACCTCGTATGCTTGTACCACCTAGACCATAGTGTTTCCTTGGTTCTTGCGGTGATAACCACAATGCTAGAGCTCGAGGGATTCTCTTGTGCTGTTTTAGTGCACAAAGGTCGTGGTGCCCTACGAGTTGGTGTAGTTTGAGGAACTGCGAGTTTGTGTCTCTATTCCTTCAACCTCCGCCCGTTACCATGGCGTGTGGTTGAGAGAATGCGGGGATTGTTCCTCTTTTATCGAACCCCGTCTATCCAGTAAGACGTGGATTGAGCGCTCTTGTTCCAACTTTGATGCATGTCCTTTGCTATGACGTGGTGACCGAAGTGTCGAGGAACCAATCTCTTTTCGCTTTCTTGTTTTCTTTTGGTGTTTATTTGTCGATCTCTTTGTTCTTTCCTTCGATTGCCGTCGGATGCTATGACGAGTGGATCAAAGGA
Organism: Microstegium vimineum; assembly: GCA_022036555.1. Classification (NCBI taxonomy): domain Eukaryota; kingdom Viridiplantae; phylum Streptophyta; class Magnoliopsida; order Poales; family Poaceae; genus Microstegium; species Microstegium vimineum. The sequence goes on along the minus strand of CM039128.1, from coordinate 39,720,308 downwards.
AGGTGCATCATTTTCTCTCCCCTTCTCTCTTTTGGCTCTTTCGTGCTCAAGCCCTTGTATGTTTGTACCTATTTTATACCATGGTACTTCTTAGGTTCTTGTGGTGACCACCGCACCGCTAAGGCCTTAGGGGTGTCTAGGTGCATTTAGTGCGCGTAGGTCGTGGTACCCTACAAGTGGATATTGGTGTTTTATGTTCTCTTGTGTGTTTCTCCTTTCCAATTCCTCGCCTTTCGCCATGGCGTGTGGATTGGGAGAAGTAGACCACTGTCCCATTTCTTTATTTCCCCGGTCCAACCTCTTTTCTAGTTAGCGAAGCTATGGTCTATTTCATGTTCTCGGAACCATGCGAGTCAACTCGATCGACCGTCAGAAAACTAGCCTTACTGAGAACATGATATGGACAGCCTAGCCAACCCTTCGCCTATTTCTCTTGTCCCATTCTCTTTTGCTTGTGCCAATTTCCATGGCGTGCAAGTCGAAGCCTATGGGGCCAAGTCACAACTCTTGCATCTTGTTTTGTCATTTGTTCCTTCTTGTTCGTGCTTAGTTGTGACTTGTGGGGTATAAGGCTACAAGGGCCAACCCCTGCTGTGATTGTCTTCTCTCCGCTTGTAATCTTTTTGGTTCTTGTCAATTTCCATGACACCCGAATCGAAAGACCGCAAGCCGTGGTGTATGTTTAAGTTAAGCTAGAGTCTAGGCCCATTTATCTTGAAGCCATACAGGTTGACACCATCAACCCGGGAAGTGTGGCTATTTCGGGGTCGTGACTCGAGCTTATGCTTAGCACACAAGCACTCGTGTTTTATTTTGAGCCCGAGGAAAGCGGACAACCACTGCGAGGGCTAAGTCTTTTGGTATCTTTTGTTGTTAGCTGCTCTTTTGTGTCGTTGCCTTTTGATTTGGATCTTGGTTAGAGATTGATTGCTTTCTTCCTTGTTTGTCGCTCTGTCGAGGAAGTTGCATTGAGGGCGATGTTGATCAGACCGGTGATTTGTTGGAGGCAGGAGACATGGGCAGCAACGGGATGCGGATGAATATATGGATCTATAACAAATAGGTGCCACGTCCCACCCATCCTCGTAGAATCCTATTAGACATGCATATACATAGATGCTAGTACTTTACTTTCTGCAATTAAACTGATAGGTTCCATGGTAGATTGCTTGGAAAGCCTTTACCTTGTCGCAACCTTACCCCTGCACACCCGCTGTTAGGATAGACACTCGCTTTACTTAGTTGCTCGCTGCTTACTTCTACTTCGCATTATGTCTTTGATGTGATGCTGAGTGGAGGATTGTTTGTGAGTGGCTAGGCACTATGTGCCGTTATAATGATAACAACTTGGGAAGATCTTGGCGTGTGTCTTGGGTGTGTGGTGAGGGTTGAGTCGATCAGACAGGTCCTACGACAAGTCCCTGGGACGACTCTTGCCGGGGGTGCGACCTGGGCATCCCCACGTGAGGTACCTGAGGAGATCTCGGGGCGAGCCCCGGGATAGAGGTGTTGTGATGGCACGGGGGAGAACCCCGATTGAGGAGATGACCTGTCTGATCCCTTCTAGGAAACTGATATCGAGTGGACCGGAACCTTGGGAACTTTCACGCACACCACTCGTCCCTGAATGGGCGGGGTGCGGATGTCGATCGGTTTGGGCGATGCCATTACTGCCAGGTTGTTAGGTGATAAGGGTGGGTGGTACCGGTGTTGAGACCCGTACCATCCTAGATGCGCAGTACCACCGTGGCCAGGTGCTGCGTCTCCCAGTCTCAGTTTGCTGGTGCGCCGGGGAGCCCCAAGGCTGAGTGGCACGATGGTATCATTTCAGATCAGGAGATAGCCTGTTATTGGCCTAGGCGTTGCGCAACGTCGATGATGGCGATCTTGTGGGTACAGGTGTACACACTCTGCAAAGTTGATCGATCTATACGTATAGTCGTGTCCCGGATATGGACATTCCCTTGACCTACGCTTCTCTTGAGTAGTGAGATGAGTCCTTTCTTCTCTCCCCCTGGGTTTTGTAGGATCCGGCTGCTAGCCGCTGAGACAAGGATGAGAGGGAGTTGTCCTTGTCGCCTAGTAAGTGAGAGTGTGGTCAGATATGTGTGGATGGAATGGATGGATGGAAATGTGTCAAAACTTGATGAACTATTACTATCAATTATATATTTAATATTGATTATATGCATAGGCAAACTACGGCCATAAATAGGTCTTTTTCTATATCCTTTCATTCCACTTACCACAAAGCATAGGGTGGGAAACAGTGGCCAGTACAAATCGTACTGAAAGTTATTTATCAGGTTTGGATGTCATCTTCGACGACAACAACAAGGATCCAGAAGAGGTTTAGATGGTCTTGTCCTACGCTCAAGGTTTCCTGTGAAGGAGGAGCCTTCACCCGCTGGCGCGCTGTGTCTACTTTGATATCGTTCCGCATGCGTCTTCTGCTAGTATCATGTTGTAGTAGGGTGTGAATCTCTAAGTTGTAATACTTGTAAACTTGTAATCAACAATGTATGACTGTGGTATCTGTTGACACAAAATATAGCGCATTGTGCCTCACACACAGCAAGCCGGAAAGCATGGCTTCAATTGGGTGCTCGGGTGTTTCAAAATCCGGAGACGTGCCAGTCAGTTTGACCTGAAACTAACAAGGGATAAAAATCATTAGATACAAAACTGGAACATGTCGGGTAAGACCAGACAGTTCCATATATACGGCCCTCAAGCCACTTATGACGCCATACAACTATAGAAGTTGTCTGCCAACAAGTCTTATAGATCATTCGGCTAAAACCAACGAAAAGTACGTAAAGCGTTACTTTCTGAACGTGCATGCATGAGAAAAGAACATTTAGACGAATCATAATTAACTGTAAGTTAAAGCGTAACCAAGCTCGGCAATCCAACCGAGTTGGGATCCATGATGAAGGAACATGTAAGCAAAGATGATCAAACTAATCTAAAGCTTGTATCTGCCACACAATACCTAGCCTTATCAAAGCTCAAACATGGTTAACATGCATAAACCCGCAACACGTAGCAATCTAGATTAGACTAATTCGGCTATTATGAACATAAAATCTATTTGTAGAAACAACATGAAAGTAATAACTGCTAAAGCATAAATAAATTTATAAGAAAGAATAGAGCCGAACTGTATCAATCTAGATTGCGCAAAGGAGTGTTACAAATATATAAAATATCTAAAACATGCAACACATGATAACTTAATGAATCTACTAGATCTTGCCAAATCTAATAGAGTCAATAACTATCTTGCTTTTGCTAAGCATATCGAGCAAACGCCTGTCGCACGGTATCTACTCGTAAACAAAGCATAAGCGAAGACTTCTTGATTGTCAAGCAAGGATCTGCCGCATGATCATTGAAAACAAACAAGACTACTTGCATCAATGTCTAAATCCACTGCATGATACTAGACATGATAACAAGGTTGTCGGAACTTACGGAGGTCGACGGATCGATGACTCCTCTCGAAGAACTCGATGACACGACAAAAGACTCGAAGTTGGCACGGAGCCGGTTGTATTAATTTGGTTGTGAACACTTTTTACAATGGCCAAGGTTTTATATTTATACCCTGGTCATGACATGAGTCCTAAAAGGACACAGCTACAAAATATCAAAGGAAAATATGACATCTTTGACTTTAGTTTTCCTTCGGAGTCTTTATTGCCTTAATTGTCGCAATCTTTGTTGCCCGATCAGTTCTTACTTGCCTCTTTTGTCGCTTCTTTAACGGAAACCCGCATTTTCCTCAGAATAGCTGACCGCACGATCATTTGCCGAATCTTTAGAAATTAGCCGACCACACGGACATTTGTTGAATGCTTCGAAGACCTATCTCTTCAAATTTACTGTGCACTAGCCCACCTGTCATCTTCCTAAGCGTGCCAAAATCCAGTGCTAACACATGCCCCCTCAATTTTGGGATAAAAGTCGTTTTATTCTGAAATTGACCATAAGCTTCCCCTTTCTCCTAGGTCAATAATGTTCAATACCGTAGCCGCCGCTCAAAAATCCAAGCCCCAGCAAATTCTCGAATTCACCTCGAATCTTTAATGGTGACTCAGGATGAAATTCTAGAGGTAAATTTCATTCACTTCCACGCATTCGGCAATTCCCGATTGACTTTCCTGCTTCACTCCCGACTCATTTGTTTTTTCTGATTTCATTATTCTTTGAAGGAATACAAGAACCACATTTTAATCCCCTATGCTGCAAACCCTGATTCCTACCTTCTTGGCCCAATGGGAGATCCTGGCCCAACTGAGATCATCGAGAAGGAAACCTCGAGAATCCCCTTCAAGTCTAGAGTCGCCCCGCCAAACCAATGGTCAAACACTTTCAAGACCTGGCCATTTCCCCCAATTCCCGGATGGCGAAACTGATACCGGAGGATGCTAGATAAGAGCAACAGCCACTGGGATGCTCAAGACATCAACCATTGTTAGGAATTGTCTTTGTTAGAAATGCCCAGAGACGAGTCCCTTCTGATAGCAGCTTCTCATTTTTGATCTGATCCTATCAATGCTTTTGTTTTCGGCCATGACATGATGACTTTCACTTTGGCCAATGTATTCATGATGACTGGCCTAAATGTGTCACGGCCAGTATATCCCTTCAAGTACAAGAGCAAAAGCAGCCAGAAAGCTATCAAATCTAAAGGTGGATGGGTTAAACATATTCAGACCTATATGGAAACATCTGGTGCTGTTCTTGACAAGGAATGCAGGGCCTTCATTAACATGTGGCTGTGGAGATTCATCTTCTATGGAAAATCCAATGAGCCAACCTTAAATCATATGATGATGGCTGAGGACCTAGCTGCAGACACTCTGATCCCTCTGGGCAACTAGAGGATGCACACTTGAACTCTTGGATGAACTAGAGGAGAGGATGGATGGATTCGCGAATCACTCTCTCTCTCTAGGGCACTTGCTCTCTTCCCAACCTTCTCAAGAACTTCAGCAACTGAAATGAGCAAAGGCAAGGTGGGAGAGAAGGGGTGGGGCTATAAATAGCCCTCACACAAAACTGCCTCGGGCTGGAAAAAGCTCAGCTTTTAAGTTGGTGACGGATGCTCCGTCGCTTGCCCCAACAGCTAGTTACTGTGCACGTAAGCAGGCGTCGGATGCTCCGACGCTTGGCGACGGACGCTGCGCCTCAGCGTCCGGCGCCAACTGGCTGCTCTCAGGTTTCTGGGAAAATATTCCCGGACGCTCGCAAGCGTCCGACGCCCAGGCAACGGACGCGTCCGTCGAAAATTGGACGTCTCTGGAGCTCTCTGTAACGCCACCGGACGCTAGGGCGTGCTTACGTCATCGTCCGGCGCCAGCGTATGGTGAGCCGGACAGCGTCCGGCGCCCTGGACCTCAGCGTCCGTCGCGATTAATTTGGAGTTTTTTCTAGGCTATCTTACGGTCACCATAGGCTTGCTTAGAGCTAAGGATGTCAAGTGTGCACCACACCTAAGTTATGAAGCTCTCCTAAGTCAAGCTACTAGTCTCAACCCCTCTTAATAGTACAGTCAAAGATCAAATAGAAGCCCTATCTATTTCTAAGTGCCCTTCATCTCCTTATGGCACTTAGCATATCATTCTAGGGTCTTCACGATGACTCTTTGAAATCCGAAACGATATCCATCTTGGGCGCTAAGTGATAACCATTGATGCCCATTCATGTTGATCACTATGGCTAAGCTACGCATAGCCTCTGCAAAAAACATGTTCGCCATAATAATCGCTAATTGACATTAATCACCGAAACCAATAGGGCCATGATTCTTCAATCTCCCCCTTTTTGGTGATTGACGACAATAACTCCTCGAGTATGGATATAAGATTGAAAGGTTAGGATTTCAAGTGACTTGGATTGGTTGAGCAAGGGTTAGTGAGTAGAAATGAAGCATGCTTGCTCACCCAAACCAAATCACAAATATGTTACTCATGAATATGAAATAGAATTGGAGTACCTCATGATACTCTCACATATGTATCGGAGTATGGCGCGGAAGCTCAATTACCATTAGATCATAGAGACATATCATGAAACAAATGACAACTCACAACATGCATTAGTGAAAATCAAGAATTTTTCACACACACATCACAGGAGTAACTCACAAGCATCATCCAACACACAAATATACACAAGTGCAATAAGGTAGACATGATGCATGAGTATGGGGGAAATAAAACACATCAAAGAATCAAATCCCTCCCCTATCTCTAATACTCGACCCTCTCTCCCCCTTTGGTGTCTAGCACCAAACACTAAACATCTGGAGCTGGGAATGGAGCCGAAGAAGCTTCAGCCTTGCGATCGAGCATGATGAAGTCCTGAAGATCTGACTTGTCTGACTCAACATCTGGCTCGGCTTCCACAGGTGTAGGCTCAGCTGGGGTGACATCGGGAACTGGAGCTGCTGTCTCGGTAGCTGTCACTGTCTCTCCTAGCTCCTCCTGAGGCTCTAAAGGGGTGTCATCCTGAACTGGGGCCTCAGACTGTCCGGCCTCGGTGATAGCGGGTCTGGGAGCCCGACGAGTGAAAACACGAGGCGCTGAGGGAGTAGTCACTGCCAGAGCCACAAGTGAGACAGCTGCAACTAGCTCGGCTGGCTGAGACTGAGGAGGTGAATATACTGCCACAGTGACTGCCTCTGCCTGCTCCTGTGCCTGGACTGGTGCCTCTGGCTCAACTGCCTCAACTGCGACTGATGTAGCATCTGTCTGAACAGTAGTAAGAGGTGGAGTGGTCACTGTCTGTGTAGAGCAGTCTGGTGCGGCCTCCGATGAAGCGACTGAGGACAAGTGCGTGCCTATCGCCGGAGGAGGTACCTCAACCTCTAGAGTAGGTGCGGCTAGCAGAGATGCACCTGGGGAGTCCACTCCTGTGATCTCCAAATAGGAGGCTGAAAGGTCACAAGAGGCCTCTACTATGGTAGTTCCCCGGATAGGTGTGAAACCCGTCTGAAGCTCGCCGGGAAAAACTAACCAAGAGGACACCTGGGTCCTCGGAGACTGACACTCAGGAGAAGCTGGATCCTGGAAGGGTGGAGCAATAAGTGCCTGACTCTGCTGTCCTCCGGATGGTAATGTTGGAGTCGGCATCACTGACACTGGTGGTTGCGGTGGCTGGGAGGTGAACTGCTACTGTGAGCCTCTGGGCAACTGAAGCTGAGGAGTGAAAGTCTGCCCGGAGCTGGAACTAAGGAGCCTCTCGAGAATCTGAGTCTGTGTCTTCTGAAGCTCAGCCTGTTGTATCTGATAAGATAAAAACTGACGCTGAAACTCATCTTGACGAGCCTGTGCCTCAGCCTAAGCTGCAAGCTGCTAAGCGGTGAGTCTCCTAACATCCTTAGCCTGTCTCCTTTGCTCCTCTGCCTGTCTCCTCTGCTCCTCTGCCTGTCTGATCTGCTCCTACTACATGTTGGTCAAGAGGGAGAGGATGGTAGCCTCCAAAGTGCCTGAAGCTGGTGTTGGAGCTGCACCGGACCCGCCAGCCTCATGGTTGTCAGACCGTGGAGCGTACTCTGGAGCTAGTCGGTAGTCCTCATCTGAGCTATCTAAGAGTAGATCATCAAGATAAGCATCATCTGCAGCAGCGTCAATCTGAGCGTTGAGCTCTGCAAGCTCATCATCTACCAAACCTGGAATGACTGTCTCCTGTTGTCCTGCAGGCTCAGGTGGAACACCTGTCTGTCTGGTGTGAGGACCCTAACGCCTCAGACGACCTCGGCCACTGTGACTGACAAGTTGTGCCATGTTGTACTCTGGAAACTCGGTGTCAGACCGGTGACTGTGGTGAGATATGATGCATAACCACCACGGGACGCAAGCAGAAAGGAGATCCAGTGCGCATACTACAGCTATCAGTGTCCTCTGAACCCTGAGGCTATGATGTCCTCTATCTCACTGATGATTAGATCCCACAAATCAAACTTCTCCATCCTGACCAAATGAGCTAGGAGCCAAAGCTGCAGACGTGTCAAAGTCTCACGGGCTCCTACTCTGGGAAGTATGGTCCTCCTGATAACCTCGTTCAGGATCCGGGCTGTCGGTGTTAGGTCACGGATGCTACGACTGGAGCCCTCTCCGAACGGTTCTCTGAAACAAGGATGCACAAAATCCACTAACGGCATGACCCCCTCATGAGGACGATGAGGAGCCTCCTAATCCCATAGCACAGACTGTGGACCTTGATGGCTGACTCCTCGACGTGGAAGATCTCTCAGAACCGTGTATCATATATCCTCACATCCTTGCCCTTGAATGCAAAATGGATGAACTTGTGATCCGGAGAAACCCACAAAGACGCATAGAACTATCGGACCCAGTCCTCCTGATATGTCCCTATCCTACCAACTAGTCCTGTCAGCCCCTGAAGATACTCGAGATGCTAGGCTATCTCTGGACCACCGACCTCAATAATGGCCGGAAGAGGGCAGACCCTGTGAGCTCGAAGAGGTGCGCGGGTCTGAAAGTACCCTCTGTAGAAGTCCTCGTGCACGGTCATGTAGAAATCCGGACCGGCACGGGGGTCACGAGCTGGAGGGAACCATGTCTGAAAGTCCGCAAACCGCATCTGCTGGATTTGCTTTGCTGAAAGATCAGTGACCTGATACCTCACTGGATCTGGCAAACTAGAATGTGGAGGAGGTCTGTTGTTGCACCGTGGACCGTCGGGCCTAGGAGGAGGTGACGAGCCATGAGCGCGTGTCACTCGTCTGTACATCAGCTCCTGGACTGAAGAATGCCCGAAGGGTCTACCTGCTCTGTCTCATCTCCCTCATAATCCTCTAGAGTCTCTGGGAACTCAA